>CM031240.1:650567106-651792206 GCA_018340775.1 Taxus wallichiana var. yunnanensis | reverse complement strand
TAAACTTAAAACATTTGATTTTATTAAATTGTCAAAAATCACTTGAATCGCCAATGATTGGTTTAATCGCCAACGATTCCCTTCAATTTGATCTCCTTATCAATTTATATCAATTTTTATCATTCTATCATTTCTTTTTCTATCATGATTGTTTCTTATAACATATCTTTAATATGACAATTCTTGGTCAATCACATGAAATCACAAGCATTCACTCATTTTTGATAGTCCAAAACCTTTCTACTGGGAACAATTTGACATCATTCTCTATGTGCAATCTAATTTACTAACACCGAACAAGACATCAAATATCAGATTGAATTATTACATGAGATCAAACAAGAAGTTGATGAATTTTGGTACAATTACTTTGAACATGTATAGATTACATCCACACTTTCCTGGGCCACATTCAAAGTTGGACATGACCTACCATTTGATCTTGAATTCTAGTCATCTTTATCTACTATTCTTGTATCTATCTATCTTGTATCCATTTATCATTTATCGTTTATCCATTACAATTCACTTGATTGTTTACAAGGTGAGATGACATCCTTTGAGGAAGCCCTTTGGATTCCTAGAATCAACCTTTATTGAGTAGCTTGCTTATCTATCTATCTAATCCATTTTTTTAGTTTCTTTGAGTGCATGTTTCTTCACAGACAGAGATTATACACACTTTTAGATGGAGCACAACTTCTATCAATGTTGAGCATCAACATCCATCATCTATGGGTATCGTTAAACCCCATGTCTTCTGAGGTCATTTTATTTTTATTATTTCACTTTGTTAATTCAAGTAGAAAGGTAAAAACATCTCTAAACACCAACGCATAACTTCCTACTTCTTCCAACCAGATGATCCTAAAATGTAGAAGGATTGTGCTATTAAAACCAACATTCCTTACACACATGTTCCCATGCATGAGATTCCAAAAACATTCCAATAGAAGTAGAACACTCTCCTCCTTTACTAGGTAAAGCATTTGCAAAACATAGAATCTCTACCTCGGTGATCGAGCATACAAGAAAAGAGAATGTTATGCCTTAAATGCGTAAGTCTTTAGGGCCTTCCATTCAACATTATGGACTAGATGAAAAATACAAATGTAAATGTCACAATGTGGGATGCCCTAGCCATTCCATCTCAACGTGACTGTTGCATGAGGCTTTGGCACAACTACCACGCGTTGATCCAATTATCCAAAGACCTCATGCTATCAAGTAATATTTTCCAAGCAAAGGAGAAGAAAGTAAGAAAGGTTGTCAAAACCCCACCCTTTTATATTTCCTTGATAATAGAAAAACATCTTGTGCACAATTATATGATTGACCTAGGGGCTAGTACTTTTGTCATGCATAAGAAAATTGTTGATGTTTTAGGTATTAAGTACAAAACTATATCTAAAGGAGTCTTCTAATTTGATGGCTCAAATGTTACTACCCTAGGATTCATTAAGGATCTTTAGTTGACCCTCTATGTATGTACAAACATAACTATAACTCAAGATGTGTCAATCATTTACTTACCTCCTTTTTTTCCATTTGCTTTTCGTGATATTTTATGGATAAGATGGGTGGCTACTTTTCTTTTGATTGGTCTCATATGTTACTATGAACAAGGTATGGTACCAGGTTTACCATAAAGATAATCCTATATTTCTCAGTATCATGTTATGTCATATAACCCATCCCTTCTCCAAGCTAATTTCCTCATCCAAGAAGTCCAAGAACAAGATTTATTTTTAGAAGTGCAACCAATTCCTCATTCTATACTTGATCTATAATTAGATGAATGGGAAAAAGAAAATTATGAATTTGATCCCTATGATACAAATATTGAAACTTGTCTTGGAATATACTAGATCCATTAAAGAAGAAGTCATACTACTTCCTTCCTCAATCAATTATAATGATGAAAATTATGGATCGTGCAAGATGTATTTTGATGGTTCCGTAAAAAAATGGCGTTCTCATCTCTCCAAAGTGTTATTCTTTGTGCATAGGTTATAATTTACATGCTCCAACAATGTAGTAGAATATGAAGTGTTTGTGCATGGCCTTCTTATTGCTAAGAAGAGATAGATCAAGGTGTTGCAGATCTTTGGGGACATTGAATCTGTCATCCACCAAGTCACAAAAAGTGTGTAACAAAGAATAATATTTTTAAATCTTACAAGCATAGAGTTTGGGACCTCTTAGAGAGCTTTGATGCTCTTCATTTGCAGGTGGGGTCAAAACAATTGAACAAAGAGGTATATCGATGGAAGCCCTTGGTTTACAATTCTCACCTACTGAGGATTTTTTCCAAGGAAATGTGCAACACATTAAAGTGGTGGTCGACCTCCATTATAGAAAATGAAACCAAATGGCAGGTATTTGAATGTGATGGGGATATTGTCCAATTCATCCGAATGAAGCTGATTTCTCTTCAAACATGTAAGATGACTTGCAGGACAACTATGGTGACTGTATTACCTTTGAAAATTGACATGCAACCTTCAACCGCACTTGACCCCCGAGGTCGTGCGTGGAAACCGATGTGGAAATGTGTGTGGCTAACTATAGGAGGATCAATGACTAAGATCGATAGCGTGGTCTCCCGGTAGCCGAGTTGGCAAAGGGAGATTTAGAGGCTATGAATGGGTAGCGTAAATTTCCTATGGTTTGTCCAATGGAATCTCAATGTTAAACCGGTTTGTAGTGTCCAATTAACTAAGATGAAACTAACAATCTACACTACATGCTAAAAGGGAAACTAATCTAAAAAATAAAAAAAAAATTGAAATATTACAATCACAAACAACAATTTTCTTCTATTCTAAATAATTAAAATATTTCTACACTAAAACTAAACAAGCGAGATAACTGGTGTGGTTATTCACCTATGTTGAGTGTATTAAAACTAAACTAAATTAAAATAAGAAATTTTCCAAATGATCTATGATATGTAGACAACCTCCTATAGATATTCTCTCCTTCAGATCCACAGGGATGGGAAGAAGAGGATCCGTCACTGGGAGCTACTATTAATGATTTAAACCCTCTTGGAAATTAACTAATTACTTGCAAATGAAAGGAAATTGATTTCTACTCTATTTGATATGATGTAACAATGATAAATTACAACAATGAAGGAAATCAAACAAAAATCCAACCTGGAATTCATAGAACAGAGGTAAATCCAGTTGTGTGATGACTTGTCCCCTCAGTTTATCCTTTCTTTCTCTGTGTGTCCATATGAGTCCAAGGAATTGGGAATGCAAAGGTAGCAATAGGAGAAGACACTTGAGAAATGAAAACTTGCAGGTATTTTGGTTGCAATGCAAGTATAAGAGAGATAACACAAGTGAACATAGCTTGGCTATGTAATTTCCATAGGATTGTGGCAGCAATATTATGCAAGATACACAAAATTCTTAGGCCCTTTGCTTGAATACAAGCATTGAATAAATAAGAATTTGCTAGGATGTTCCTTCATGCACAAGGTAACCTTGGAGTGACAAATCATTGGGTGAAGAGGCAGTTCAAACTAAGTAAATCTATTTAAAAATAGAAGACGGAAGAAATACCATTAAATCAAGACTATTTTTAGGAAATTTGGTTCACAAGCGCACCTTGGAAGTCAAGTTAAGTGAAATCACGTGTGTTAAAACCATGTATGAAGAGTTATAGAAAAAGGGCGTAGGACCACCACCATGCACAAGGCAATGGTCATGGGACCACTTTCTCTACCTAAGTGCGGTTCTAGAACTGCCACCCAGGTAGCGTGGCTTTCCTGACACTAAAGGCTAAAACATGCATAGAAATGAGCAAGAAGCTGGAAGAAAGCATGGAAAAGTTAAGTACAAGCATCTATACTACAAATATATACTGCAAACAAGCTTAGGAACTTGAACACCTTCTGAAAGTACATGAATCATCATTGGGTACTTTTGTAACCATTTTCCGACAATGTAGCACATGTAATTTTGGGTGTGTACATATTACCCCCTTGGAGAAGCATCTTAGCCATGAAAAGGCATAAAATGTAAAGTCCGAGTATGGCATTCCTGAAATGGGTAGTTATAATCTATACCTAACACACCCGTGTGTTGAAATGTTGCCGTCCAAACTCTCGTTACCTGTAAAATGAAGAGAAGACTCAAGTGCAGATAGATAAAATATCGAAAAATAAACACTAAATTAAAATGACAAGAGGACTTACCATTTGTGTGGGGATAAGAACTTACCTCCACCAGTGCTCCAACCTTACAAACATATGCACTCAAAACGAAGTTATAACAACATATATATATATATATATAAACAAACTCATTTTCCAATTCATTTGTACTTGTTCAATTTGGTGATTTTTGAGCTCTGGGCCCATGGTGACCATTTTCAGTCGAAAGAATAGTCAAAATGTTCATTGAGAGATTGTGATCATGCCTCCGTGAGTGGGAGATCGACCAATGTGGTCTTAGGTTAGTTTTCCTCACTTGTGTGTTTTTAAACCTAAAATGTAGAAATGTCAAAATATTTGCCTATGGGGATCATTTTTGAAATTTCTTGTTTTAAATGAGTCTCTAGGGGGCGCTATAGGGTAGTATTTTATTTCATTAAAATGGTCTATTTTTACATTTTTGGGCATTTTTATCTTAAAAAATCCGTATGGTGAATTAGTTCAGACCGCCGCCTTGACTTGGCAAAGTGATCTTGAAATCTCCGCCTTGCACCAGGTGGCGGTTCTGAACAAAATGACCAAAACTCATGCTAACGTAATTTATTTTGGATTTTTAATGTTTTTGATGAGCTTGTTTCTTGAAATATGTCACTTTTCTTTTTTTGTGTTTTGATGAATGTAGAAGATGGAAAGAGTATATCCATTGGAGTTGTAAGAGGTATTACGACCGGCTCCCGATGATATTGGATCAGTTAACTCAGGATGAGACCGATACTCTTCAGAGAGTAGGAATATAGAGGATTGCATGGGTGCCCCATGTCACTCCCACCAAACACATACTATACGAATTGTTTTCTCATTGGGATACAGACCGGAGTACCTTCCTGTTCTTGATGCTAGGGGTAAGTGGATGATCACCCTATAGGATTTGTACCATATCCTTGGGGTTTGATCTTTGGGTAGATGGTTGAATTTGAAGACAACAGGGATCTAGAGCCATGATGACTCTATGGGCCACTTATATGGGGGATGTTGTAGTTTCCTTTGGTTCAAAGAAGGGGATGAAGGTCCGATCCATTACTACTACTCCCATCCCTACTATCCGTAAGGCCATCATGGGTATCTTGGCCTTGCATTTGATCGGGGATAAGGGAGGTTATACACTACTTTATTACTGGGATCCCATCATCACGTAGATTGAGGCATATGGTCGTATCTATGCCTGGGGAGTAGATATACTTGGTAGTACCTATCATGACCTGTATTGGATTGTCAGGTTATAGGGGTAGTCTTTGAGCCACCCCACATTGGTTATGAGCTAGGTGTATGAGTGGATCATCCCCTATGGGAGGGGAGTGCCAATACACAACTTAAGGCCCATCAGGGCTACTAGATTAAAGGTGACAATAGTTCTTAGAGTGCCACATCAGCCAATGGATTCCTTGACCACAACAAACATGGTGGCCACTCCATACCAGGACATGGTAGGATTGTGGGGACATGATGGGACCATAGTGGTGGCTTGTACCACTACTATCTAGTTAGTTGACAGACAGGAAGCTTGAGACTCACCCATTTTGCCGAGTTCCTTAGTAGTTTGGCCTTCCTTATATTGATATGCTTCCCCTAGTGGCACCTATGTACAAGACCATGAAGGAGGCTTGAAAGATCCCTCACAGAGATCCGAGTTGGATAGTGGTGATTCCAGGAGTGCCTATTACATTTACGTGATTTTTTCATGATCAACGGGTGTCGATGTTGCTCATGCACCCTTACTCTGGATTGAGGTCACACCTACTCACAGTGGAGAGGAGGATGAGCCCATAGATATGGAATCCAACTCTGAGGAGTATACATGGGATGAGATTGAAGAGGAGACTAGTGGAGAGGAGACTGGTGATGAGGGGTTGGGTGGTAACACTAGCAGGGAAAATCACATGGAGGAGGAGAACAATCCTGAGTGGCATGATACTCAATATGTTCTGAGAGTGGAGTGGGAGGAGGAAGCCACAGAGGAGGAAACACTTGTCTCTGAGGGACTACTTCCTCACGACGGAGAGGGGGATGAGGAGTCCGTGATGGGAAAATGTATTACTTCTAGTTTTGGGGATGCCCCGCAACTATCAACGATAAAAACAATAGCCACTGAACCTACATGGATGCCTAGATATCCAAGTATGTTGATCCTCTTCTCTTGACTTGTCAATCGGAAATGTTAGTTGGTATTTCTTTTTGTTTTGTTTTTGTAACTTTCTAACTTGATGTTTCCCTTTGTTTGAAGCGACTGCACTGGGATGGCAAGATATTATTCATTAGGTGTGCATGGAAACCTTTTTTATCCCTTTGGGGAATACCCAAGCTGAGATGACTAAGGACACAAGATAACCACTTGCAGTCGACAGTCACATTGATGTGTTTGCACCCATCTGGAGGGTAGTAGAGGTCATGAATTCTCTCTGTACTCAAGTGACCGTGTATGAGATAGCCAAGAATTCAATGAGGTGGAGTCACTCTCGTAGTGAGACCATAGCCAGTGTCCGCCACCATGATAAATCCCACCATTCAGTGCATTCTAGTCATTGTAGTGGTAGTAGGAGTTCAAAATGCAACCGTGCAACATCTCAGGGATCCCATAGGGATTGATAGGCCATTGGAACTTTTATTTCTTAGTTTCCATTTTTTCGGGCATTATATGATTTTTTTATATATTTCGGGCTCATTGTGAGCATTTTGACCATGCCTAGTGCATGATGGCATTGTATACAAACTCGATTTATTATGATATATATACATAGAATCTTCTTTTTGGTTCGGTAATTCATTGTATCTAAGTTGGCTTCCATTTATGATTTGATTCACGTGTGTACTCTTAGATGTTTAGAACTTCCATTTTTATATGATTTTCAGAATGTATGCAGTGGATATGAATGCTAATAGAATGATTTTTTTGTGTTTTGTAATGTTGATACATGATAATGCAAATACACTGTAATGCTGAACTTTAGTTTCTCTAAGAAATTTTTGATACTTCGTATTACTTTGGCAAGACATGATGAAAGAGTGATATGATAAATGAATGAACTTGCCCCACTCCTAACTCCATGTAATAGGTAGTATGTGAGGGCTCAACACCAAGATCTAGAAGGGGCACAAGTTATAGAATTTTTTTGAATGGTAATGATGAGAGAAAGACAAGGATTTGGAAAAACCAAATTGAGACACTACAACCTCATTCTACTCAAGTTTGATTCATAGTTTAAAATGTGAATTGCTTTCCATTTTATCTATACTTAGATCCGTAGATGGCCACTTGGTTGACAAAATCTGATTTTGGGGTTTTAAACTCTTTTGGAATTTGAACATCTAACTCACTTTGTTCTGATTTATGATTTCACAACATTTGAATGAACTATTTCTAACTTTCAAATTTTTCAAAGAGACCCCCTACACCTTGCCCCATGCTACCAGTAGGAAGTATGGGCTCATCACCATGGAAAAGGCATAAGTGAGTAAGGGAAATTCTCTCCTTTCCTAACCCTACATCACTAGTAAGAGACAAATGCTCAACACCGAAGGTTCAAGCGGGAAAAATAAATGTGTAAAATAACAATTTCTATGGATTTGCATTTGAATTATTTATCTAGGCAAAATGTCTAGAATGTTCTTATTTCCAAAGATATGTATATGGGATAGATGTGACACCATGAAGCTTCTAGAACATGTCATAGGAAAAGACACCCAATCTAGAAGAAACTACAAATAGAACCAAGTATGCAGGCCTTGCTATGGTTATTGTCAAATCTTGTCTTATCTTGCTTGAATCGATGAAATGATTTATAAACAATTGATGAAACCATGAGGATTTGAATATTTTGCCAATGCTTTCAAAAGTTTTGAGGAATTTCTATAAGAAATTGTCCCTTGATCACAAATTTTACGAAATGAACCGGTAGATGAAAATGAAATGCATATGCATTAATATACATATGGAAATGTAGGTGAAACTACATGTCATGATGGCTAAGGTTAAGAAATTTGAAAAATATCAAATTCTTCACCCCTAAAAGTACACATCGGAGAACCATGATCCTCAAAATTTTCATTCTCTTGACAAGGTCCTACCATTCTGGGTTTAAAATTACAACTCTTTCCCAGAAGTGTATATTTCCAATCATTAAAGTTATTTTCTCGAAAGAAGCATTCGTGAACCTATTTGTCATGTTCTTAAGACATAGTGTGTGGGTGAGCATGAATATGCTTCCCGACCTTGTTTCTTATGTAGATAGTTTTGTTTAATTGTGACCCTTGCTGAATGATGAGGCCTTTCCCAATGGATATGACAAGCTTAGTTTTAGATGCACATGGGTTGAAACCGGGGTTTAGAATAGAAAAACCTTAGAGATGGTTTTGATGGGCATCGTTTCAATCTCAAATTTCACTTCTTTTTTGTTAATTCTATCATGTTTACACCTAGACCTAGGTCTTCGAAGGGAAGAAATGCTAAATCGAGAAGACTACTCATCCTCTATGGTTCAAACAGGATGAAGATTGGATCGTCACTCTCTAAGAGTTTCATAATTTCCATTGTGGTTTTAGTGGACACTTTGTTTCCATAGATATTGATTTACCCTTATCTATTTTTTCCACCTCAAATGTTTTTGGGTCAATGACTTCAGCCTTCAACACACCCGGGTGATCGAGACTAACTCTTTTGATGGAGGTGGTTTGTTCAATTGATTCACAGGAAGTTCATACTCCATATGGACTCCTTTCTTCTTCTTGAGGTTTTCTAAGTGTATATCAAAGGGCTTAGGATCCCTTGAGTGATGAAGACCTTCCCCAAATGGAGGAATATAATCTCGTGGAACAGGGTATAAGGGGTAGCCTTCATTCGATGAATCCAAGGTCTCTCAAGGATCATGTTATAACTTGTTTCCCTGTCGATAATGTAAAACTTCATCAAGATGGTTTTTAGACTAAGCATGACTGGAAGAACTATGGATCCAATCAAGGTGGATTTAAGACTGTCATACCCCGAAACGTGTTTCTTGTAGAGGAAAAATTTGTCTCTCCATATCCTAACTTCTGCAAGAAAGAGAAGGGAACCACATTTACAACAACCCCATCATCAATCATGGATCTCTTAATGTAATTTTTATAAACCCAGACTTGTAAAAATAAGGCAAGATCACCTCTTCAGAAATTTCAGCATCAGATGACATCTTTTCTATATCGAAAACAAATTCAATATCCCTATCATTCTATCCTAGAGGATGTATGTCAAAGTCAATATGATTTATTTGAGCACTAGGAGGTGACATAAAATGGATTAGATGACCAAGACCTAGTGCATTGAGCAATGCATAATGATGCGCAGTGAATTATTCAACAAATCTAGAAATGAAATGTGAGAAAAGGTCTTGTTCAAATATGATATTAAATCATAAGCTCCTATTGGTTTAAAGATTGTATGAATGCCATCCTGTGGGAAGGAAAGAATGGGTAGGGGTTGTGAAATGCACTCCTTCACCTGATTTGTTGCATTAATTTCTGGCTCGACCTCTAGCTCAACTAAGATTCGTGTATTATCATTTGAACCAAGGTTAGGAGAAACCCAAGATATGTCGAAGTCGATGCTTCATGGTCATTGTTTCCTATAGGAATACCCTTGTTTATATTTTGAGGATTCACTTGGGGATCCCCGGATGTTTAGGGTTCACATTTTGAGGTGTGACAGGTCTAGTATGACTAGGCTATGGGTTTGTTTTAGGATTTGTTAGGAAAATATCTACAAAGAGTTGCCTTTGGTTTTTGGGAAGTCTTTGTAGAAACTTGTTGCAATCGTGGCAAGTCCTGTTGTCATGACCTCAAACCTTATGGAAACCACAATATAGGTTAGGGTCATAATATCTTAGCCTTTGATAAGCATCTTGTTATTGTTGATTATAACCTCGATTATAATTTTTAAATTGATTTTTATAACCATGATTCGTTGCCCATTGGCCAGAGTTTTGATACTGGGTTGGGCCTTGGGTTTGATTTTTTTTTTTGCGGGGGTCGGTTTACATCAAATGTGTTGACAAAATACATAGTGTTAGGGGATCTTTGATTTCCCATGTTTTTGTTATTTTTAGTGTTACCGTTGTTTGGAAAACCAACATTCTTGGCTTGATTAGTAGCACTATTCATGGTAGCACCATGATTGTGATTCACGCCCTTAGGTCCTTGGTTGTTTGCACCATTTTTTTGATAATTTGCATTATTTTTATTTGGGGATACCAATTTCCTATTGGGACCATAGATATTTTTCCCACAGTCTATAGCGGCTTGCTCAATATGAAGGGGTACACTTACAGAGGAATAGAGAGCTTGGTGCCATCTCTGGATGATATGGGTAGTAGATTCCTTTTGCTCCTGTCTAATATGTAGGAACTCCCTAATCCCTATATGCAACAACTTGTTCATGTCAAATGCTTTGATGAACTCGAAACAAGTTGTTTACAGGAATGCATATAAGCTTCCGAAATACGGTAACACCAATCTAGTGTAATTCCTTCAAGATTCTTTGGAAAGATCTTAGCCACTACATCATCCCAAGGAAGCAATTCCCGATAGCAATAGCGTAGGACTTGATATGAGCATTTGGGTATCCTTCTCCCTTAAATTTTTGAATATTTAGAAATGGGCATGAAAGCATGACACCACGTATGGTGAAGTCAAGAGGCTCCTTTAATTACTCATCATATGTACCCATTACATAAGATTCCATAATTGAAGATCCTTGATGAGGAGGTGGAGGAGGAGGAGTTGGATAAGATGTATTACAAGTGTTAATGGGAATGTATGAGGTCCCTTAATATGGAATGTAGGGAGCTGGAATGACATATGTCTATCTGGGGGGTTTTTGAATACATGTGCATGTAAGGTGGGATAATACCAAGATATGGACTAGCGGGCATAAAACCAAGGAACATCGCATTGCCTGTTGTGGTGGCATTTGAGAACGCACTTCAGCTAGCCCTTGCGTAGGATAAGCTTGAGAAGGATGAGGAACCATCCCTAGTGTGTTTAACCATGTGAGAAGATCACCTAGATTTGAATGAACCAAATAACCTTTTTATACAAGGATATTGCATTGGTTACTAATTAGAAGGGGTGTATCCTTTTACACAACTAGATACCCCGCTTTCTTTCCTACTTTTGCATGTGTTGGCTGTGAAGTCTAGGCACTTTCTAGTTCTTTAATCCTCCCTACTAAAGTATAAATAAGATCGTTGGGAGAGGATTAAGTCCCTTTTGGGGTGCCCAATGTGGTGTAGGGTTTGATTGAGCAGGCTCATGATACCCTGTCATGAATTTTTTAGTGTTATAATTCTTGTCTTCCTCAGAAGTAAGAATCTTAGGATAGGAATTCAAAATATCAGAGGTTGTAGCCTTCATTCTATCTAAATATTCATCTATCTGATGAAGAGGATTAACTATTTGTGCAAATATATCATCTTCTGATTGATTACACAAAAATGTGAGGAATTCACAAGACTCTATGGTAAGAACTTATTCCATTTGTGATAACAATGTGGTTTGCATTGGGTTGACCATATTGCATGTTTAATGGTTGATCAACCTCCTCCATCCTTACATAGCTAATGGGGTTTGAAGTGTAACTAGGGGAGGTTTGGATGTTTCTTGTGTAATTGTCGCCCCATATTGAAAGAGAAGGGGATTGTTGTGGTTGAATGTTGGTGTAATATCTATCAGATCCAAATGGCCCACCAAACTCTCTTCGAGACATATTTTAGAAATTATAAAATACTTATCAAAATAGGGGAAAATTTGAAAGATGAGGTAATAGCAATGAAAGAAGAGGAAACAAGAAGGAATTATTCCTTCACGTTGGGTTCCCAATTTGTACGAGATGAAAATTGACATGCAAAATTCAACCACACTCAACCCCTCGAGGTCATGCTAGGGCAGCCAATGTGAAAATATGTGTGGCTAACTATACGAGAATCAATGACTAAGATCTCGGTAGTGTGATCTCCTAGTAGCTGAGTTGGAAAAGGGGAGATTCAGAGGCTATGAATGGGTAGTGTAAATACCCTATGGTTTTTCAAATTGAATCTCAATGTTGAACTATTTTTAGTGTCCACATTAACTAAGATGAAATGAACAATCTATGCTACCGATGCAAGGGAATCTAATCTAAACAAATCAAAAAAATTGAAATATTACAATAAAAACAACAATGTGCTTCTATTCTAAATAATTAAAATATTTATACACTAAAAATAAACAAAGAAAGATAACTCGATGTGGTTATTCACCCGTGATGAGTGTATTGAAACTAAAATAACTTAAAACAATAACTTTTACAAATGATCTATGATATGTAGACAACTTCCTACAGATATTCTCTCCTTAAGATCCCTAGGGATGGGAAGAAGAGGATCCATCTCTGAGAGAGCTGTTATTAACGATTTAAACCCCTTGGAATTAACTAATTACTTGCAAAATGAAAGGAAATTGATTTCTACTCTATTTTATATGATGTAATAATGATAAATTGTAGCAATGAAGGAAATCAAACAACAACTCTAACTTAGAATTCACAGAACAAAGGTAAACCCAGTTGTGTGATGACTTGTCCCCTCAGTCTATCCTTTATTTCTCTGTGTCCATATGAGTCCAAGGAATTAGAATTGCAAAGGCAGATAACAAGAGAAGGCACTTGAACAATAGAAACTTGAAGGAAGTTTGGTTACAATGTAAGTAGAAGAGAGATAACACAAGTGAACAAAGCTTGGCTATGTAATTTCTAGTAGGATTGTGGCAACAATACTATGCAAGATACACAAAATTCTCAAGCCATTTGCTTGAATATAAAATTAAATATATCGAACTGGATGGGATGTGCCTTCATGCAAAATGCAACGTTGGAGTTCCAAATCATTGGGTGAAGAGGCAGTTCAAACTAATTAAATCTATTTAAAAATAGAAGAGGGAAAGAATACCATGCAATCAAGACTATTTTTAGGAAATTCGGTTCACTAACACACCTTGGAAGTAAAAATAAGTGAAATCACGTGTATTAAAACCACACATGAATAGTTTTGGAAAAATCACGTAGGACCGCCACCTAGGTAGGGTGACGGTCTTGACACTAAATGCCAAAACATGCACAAAAATGAGCGGGAAGCTGGAAGAAAGTGTGGAAAAGTTAAGTACAAGCATCTAGGCTACAAATATATATTGTGAATGAGCTTAGGAACTCAAACACCTTTTGAAAGGACATGAATCATCATTGAGGACTTTTGTAATCATTTTTCAACAATGTAGCACATGTAATTTTGGGTGCATACAATGACCAAGTGATTCAAATCAATATAAACAAGTTTCCTAAAGGTTTGGTTAAATTAGAGCAAATCTTCATCCCGATGATGAGTTCAATGGTGAATAAAATTACATGCACGTAGTGCAAGAATAATGCACCCCGATCACTATTACGCGTGGTAGAGAGTTATTGCTAAAAACATGCACACAAGTTTGAAAAGTAGGCCTTCATTTCTCTATGTCAAAAATATGTTGATATCTTCTCATGGGAGTATGAAGACTTGAAAGGATTTGATCCAAGTGTTTCTTAGCACTCCATTGGCCTTGATCCTAGTACCAAGGCCATTAGACAAAATCAAAGGCCCATTAATCCTAAGATATAGCCCCTCACGAGGAAGAAGCTATCCAAACTCATTGAGGTGAATATTATTTTTCCCATCAAGTACTCTACTTGGGTAATGAATCTTATTCCAATGTGTAAGAAGAATGGGGAAATTAGACTTTGTGTTGATTTCAGATATTTGAACAAGGCATCATTGAAGGATCATTATCCGTTTCCTTCTATACAACATATTTTGTATACTATGGCTAGCATGCAAATATTTTCCATGTTGAATGGGCACTCAAGATTCAATCAGATCATGGTCAAGGAAGAGGATCAATTCAAAATAACATTTACAACCAAATGGGGAACATGTACTTATCAAAAATTCCTTTTGGTTTGTCAAATTTAAGCGCAACATTCTAGAGAGAAATGGATGTTTCCTTCAAAGGATATATCAATGATTTCATTCTAGTATACTTGGATGACATAACCATATTCTCAAAGAAGAGTGCAGATCACATGGTGCATCTAGAGAAATTATTTGAGAGATGCAAAGAGTTTAGGGTATCTCTTAACCCTAATAAGTTCAACTTTTCTATTACATAAGGAAATTTTTTAGGCCATGTTATCTCTAAGGATGGTATTTCCATTGATCCAAAACAAGTTTTAGACATCCTTTATCTTTCACTTCCTACACACAAGAAGGCCTTACAATTATTCCTAGGTAAGATCAAGTTTTTAGGAGATTCAATTCTAACTTTGTAGGATTGGTTAGGCCCATCACCCTCATGCTCAAGAAGGACACAATATTCAAATGGAAAACAAAAGGAAAAGAGAGTTTCAACAAAATCAAGCAAGAAATCACTTGTGCTCCAACACTAATCAATCTAAATTATTCCAAGGATTTCATCCTTTATGATTATGGAGCTGATGTAAGTGTTGTTGCTATTTTGAATCAAGAGAATGAATAAGGATTGAAACAACTGGATTTCTTGATCACAAACATCAACGATTATGAATTGAAATTCATTCACATAGAGAATTAGGTCTTCTCCATTATGCAAACTCTTAAGAAGTTCAAAATTATGCTCACCAAAAATCATGTCAAGGTGTTATTTTCACACTCATGGGTGAGGTAATTCATCATGGGAGAAGAAATCAATGAGAAAAGATCCAAATGGGTGAACAAAATCATGGAGTATGATGTGACTATCAAATCCAATAATCTTGTTAAAGACAATGTACTCTACAAACAATTTGGTGAGGATGCATAGAATGCAAAAGAGTCTTCATTGTTTATGGATGAAGAACTCCCACATGTTGAACTTGAGAAAAATGAAGAACTTAACATGCACACCTAGTTAGAAGACATGAGAACATTTATCTCTTCTGGTCCATACCCTCCTAGTTTGAACAAAGTAAAGAGAATACATCTAAGAATGTAGTCTATTCCATATGTGCCAATAGATGGCATTCTCTTCAAAAGAAACATTGATCGTGTGGTGTTAAGATGCATTGATGGCGTGTAGGTCAACAACCGTTGGTAGAATTTCACGATGGATTTTTGGTGGAAAATTTTATGCCAAGGCAACAACAATGAAGATCATTAATGCAAGCTACTTTTGGCTTACCCTATTTGTAGATGCACACAAGTGGGTCAGAAAATACAAAGAATGTACTTTATTTACGAAATAAGAAATTGGTTATGCTTTCCCTCCACCTGATCCAAACAAATCAACCTTTTGTATAATGGGGCCTAAAATTCATTGGCATGATAAACCCTCCTTCGAGCGATGGTTATAAGTGGGTGTTGAAATCTACGGATTACTTCACTAGATCGAAAAAGTTGTTGCACTCAAAGAGGCAACAAATTTAGTCATCCTTGACTTTCTCGAAGGTATTGTAACAAGGTTTGGTGTTCCTCAAACCATTATCTCTGATAATGCAAAATCCTTCCTTGGTGTAATAATTTATGATTGGGCTCTCAACCTCATAATATACTTAAAGAATTATTCCAACTAGTACCCTCAAGGTAATACCTATGTAGAATCTAACAACAAGAACCTCATCGAATAATGAAGCGCATAATGAATATTAACCAGAGGTAGTGGCACACAAAGGTATCATGCATTCTTTTGGTAGAAAAATTACGGTGAAGAAGGCAATATGTGCTTCACCTTATAAACATTTTTATGGTAAAGAAGCAAGGCTTCCGTTATCACTTGAATTTCCTTCATTAGAACTAGCCCAACAACTAGAGTTTGAGGGCACAAATCAAATAGAAATCAAAATGGAAGAGATGGTTGAACTTGAAGAACTAAGGAAATCTATCATGATCAAGTTAGAACAAAATCAGAGATCAACCAAGTAGTGGTTTGACAGAAAATCTAGAGCTCAAATCTTCCAACTAGGTGATCTGGTCTTAAATTGGGATGCTTGTGAGAGCTAAACTTGGTTGTCATTAAAATTTTGATGCAATTTGGAGTGGCCCATATATCATTAGTTCTTGTAAGGAGGCTAAATATTTTGATTTGTCTCAACTTGATGTATATGGAGATGTATTACCAATCTCATTCAATGGGATTTTCCTTAAACACTTTCATTAAGTCTTACGCATCATGTACATATTGGAATAGTTTCAATTCCTCTAAGTGGGCTTTGTGCACATTGTATTTTTGTGCATAAGTTCTTTCATTCCGTGTGCTCTCGCACGATCTCTTTTATTGCTTCTAGGTTTCCAGGTTTATGTGCTCAAAATATTAAGAGGTTTTTTCTACTTACTGACACTTTCCAATAGTTTGCACATAGGTTCTATGCGAGAGCTCGAGACAATGTTTCAAGTGAATTTAAGGGATATTTCCTCGATTATAGATCATAATTTCATGATTTTAGGTAGATTCCATGTCAATTGGATGCTTCAATGCTACTATTATCCTTCATCTAGTAGGAAGATGGCCCCAAAGAGTTGTTATCCAAAATAACCCCCTTGTTATTTAGACAACTTATAGTTCTATTCTCGGCTCTAACATCAATTTTTTAGGGTGCACGCTACTAATTTATTTCCTTGTTCATATTCTTGGCCATATTTCTTCGCGTGAACCCTTATTTATTCTTTCTCTTGTTTTCTCTTCCCTTCACTCCCTTCTATAGAATATATGTGCACTTCTACCTTTTTCCTTTATTCTTCTATCTCCTTCCATCTTCCCATGTGTGCACTCCTTGTGCATTTGCTTTCCTTCTAACTTGCATTACATTTTTATAATTCCCTACATATTTTATTTTGCACATGAATTCTTTCTTGAGTCCCGCGTATCTCTTGCACACACTCATTCTCCTTGTATCTTTCCTCACGCACTACCCTTGTGTATTTTATCCTACACATCCTTGTCTTACGCACTTCCCCTTCTTTGTATGCTTTCATTAATCTATAGGTATGGACATTTTCTTCAACTCCTCACACACCCTCTTACATGTGATCATATACTTTTGAATTCTTCCCCCTCACGCCTCCTACTCTCTGCGCATGTGCCAAGTCACAAACTTCTATGCCAATCACTAAGTGCTACATGTCCATTCTGGGGACTCATAAGATGAAATGCATACCACGTAATCTATCAAGACATGGCATGTGTGCACCAAATTATCACATTAAATAAACACGTGACATATGGAAAAAAGATAAAACAAGTAGATAGTAAACCAAACCCTTCGATTGATGAGGTCGTGACACATGTCTTGCGTGTTCATCTTGTACTACAGACCTTAAAATCACCATAACTTCTGCTAAATAGCTCATATTCTTGTGCACCTTAATTTATTGGAAAGATGCTGACATGGGCTACACTCTATGTTATTCAAAATCAAATTTTGGTGGGATTTGGTAGGAGTAAGACAAGGAAACACATGACTTAGGTCATTACTTAATGCATACATCTAGTCGACTTAACCACCCAAATTTGTTTAGATCTTCCCTCTCGTCCTTCTTCCACACATTAAAGTAACATGAGAATGTGGAGCTAATAGTGCTACATACACATTTGTAGGAATTTATTGCTTGTTGTTGGTGGTTATATTTGAAAATCTAAGTTTCCCTCTCTCTTTCTCCCTCCTCTTCTCTCATTCTTCTATATAATGTAGAATAATGCTCATTTGTAAAGGTTAGACCCTCTTGGTTTACTAAGAGCATTGTTTAGAGTAATTTTCCTTGACATTTTGAGTCACGAGGCCTTAGATATGGCTCTTTGCATGTGGATACTTACTTCTATCACCTTTACAATGAACAAGCGTGCGTCTCTTAGAAACTATAAACGTCTTATTTTGATGTTATTCTCTACCGTAGTCAACATTTTATCATACCTTCTTTCCTTTCCCTTGCATTTGTTGTTTTTGTGCATCTTTCATGTCCCTTGCAGGTTTCTTTTCTATTGTGTTCCATGAACATGAGTGTGTGAGGGTTTTTTCAGATTGTGGCACATTTGTCAACCCTCCCTACACTCATTCTCCCTTATTTTCACTCAGCTGAGAGTGTTCATCCCCTCTTTCTAGTGTTATCACCTCCCCTTAGCTTAGGTTTTCATTTCATGCATATCCTTCTCACCATGGTCCTTTAGAATCTTAGAGTAGTGTTAGGTAGCTGCATTTCCCTTCCTAGGAGTAGTTTTAGTAGTAAAAATAGGTAGAGGAAGCTAGCCTTCTCTGGAGGTCTTTATTAAGCACAAGTACCACAACTTGGAGACATACCCATGTTACCTCAAGCCCTAGTTCATCCTAATCTAGGATGGGTGCAATTTTGAGCTCCAACAACCCTCATGTGCTCAATCTAAGAGTTTATAAATTAAAATTATCACCATTCCCAATTCTTCACATAAGGATTGTTCCCAAAACTCATTCTAATCTCAAAATGATGTATAGGCCACAATAAATTTGGTTATGAATCTATATTTTGAAGTTGGGATAATAATACAACTCCAACAACTTGATGCTCAACCACATCTACGAGATTCGGAGCCAAAACAATCAAATCCTTCAACTATATAGGAGATTTCATTTGGACAAAAGTAAACTTCACGTGTACATTTTCATCATCGTTTAGGTTCTAAATTACCTTTCAATACAACACTATCTAGTTCCCTAAGAGAGTTAAACTTTAAATATGACCGTAGATGGTAGGATCACTATGCACACACTTGATGTATTACATTTGTAACCATCACATTAGATAACATCCTTCAATAGAAGATGATCACACATATTTGAAATATTTGAATGTAGAAAACTAGATAGATTATGTGCATCTTCGAGGATCACATGGTACGGTTGGTTGTATATAAATAACACCCAAACACCATAAGAATATGAAATTATATTTGATGATGGTAGTGTATTGCAGCTAGCATAATGGTGGAGATTGGTCTACTCAAATGCACCATGTCCTCCAGGAAGGTGCATAAAGACAAACGTACAAGGTTACAACAAAATGGTATGAAAATACGATCGTCTAAGCTCAAACCATGTGCAAGAGAAGAATGGTGTGACTTGTTAGTCAATAGAACAACACGAATATACCAACAAAACCTCATCTCTTGCAATTTAAATCTTAAGTTTTGTTATGATTCCTCTTAAAATGTAAAAAAAAAAATCTATAAGGACTTTATTTTTGAATTTCACACACTTGATCGTGGTCTACTCAATCCACCATGTCCTCCAGGAAGGTGCATAAAGACAAAAGTACAAGGTTACAACAAAATGGTATGAAATGCAGTATTATGAGCTCAAACCATGTGCAAGAGAAGAATGGTGTGACTTTTTAGTCAATAGAACAAAACAAATATACCAACAAAACCTCATCTCTTGCAATTTAAATCTTAAGTTTTGTTACGATTCCTCTTAAAATGGAAAAAAATTCTATAAGGACTTTATTTTTGAATTTCACACACTTGACCACATCCTAAATCTAATGAACTTTGAAATCCCAATCATTAAGCTGATCTAAAATATCATCTCATATTAGTAAAAATAATATGTAGGGACATTACAAAAATGGTTTATCCCTTTGTAAATTAGCTATCATGGATTTCACGGGCTTCACACTAACTTTCTCTAATACCAAATATAAATTTGGTTCTAAGTTTACTTAGATGCTCATAAATTTATTAAAAAAAAAAACTCATAATAATAATAATCTTATGTTGTTTTAATTTCATTCATATGGAATACATATAAATATAGGATTGTGTTCTCCTTCAAGATAATATTTAGCCTTATCTCTTAATAATAACAAATCCTACATTATCTCCTTCAATCTAGCGGTAATGATTGTTTCAAACAACTCGCATAAATATTATTACACTTACTTTATTATTCTCCACATAGAACCATAATTATAACATACATTTATGCATGTAACTTTTAATATATGCACTAATGCTTAGTTCCTAACATTTGTATTATGTGATTATGTGAATTTTTTTGAGTCACTTTAAAAAGAAATATGCATAGGAAAGGGGTATCAAAAATCTACCCAATAAGATCCCATAAAGAGGCACTTCACACTCATTTGGTGAATGCGGCGTAGGCCCCACAAGTGTCAAAATAGACAAATTATGCTCATGTATAATATGTATATAAGTCATGGCATGTGTCGTAAAATACCTAGGGTGGGAAGATCCACGATGAATAGTATTCATAGAGGGTAACCTAGTTAAAGCCCAAGGAGAAGGTGTCTCAAGATTAGCGGTATCGACATAGATGATCGAGTAGAAGGGTGAGGAGAAGGTGTCTTGTGAGAATTGGTATTTTACCTACAAGGAACAATGTGTGAACTAAAATACCTAAGCATAAATGTAGAATAAGGGAGTATTTGACTAAACATAGTATTAAAATCAACGAGGTTAAGATGTAGATGCACTAGTAATATGAGTAATAACCATATGTATCGTGAAAAACTACTGAGATATAGGGTCCTCAAATGGTATACCCTTAACTTTAACCACTTATTTATTGTGAATGAACTAGAAACATTGGTGGAGTAATGAAGGGACAACTAAAAAGTATGAAGACAAGAGAAAACTAAACTTATGTCACATAAGCTAAGGGAAGATGCCACCAAGAATGGGATGTCAAAGGTAGTATAGCCAACGATGAGAGGAAGAACAATATGCCCTATGTGTGTCTTAGGATTAAGTATGATTTTCTTCTTAGTATATCCGAGAGAATGTAGTAACTTAAGAGTGCACATATTATGAAGAGTGGTGTCATCAATCAAAAAAATATGTGTAGGGTATCGATAAAAAAACAAAAATGAAAAGTGTGTTAATTTTATTTTATGTCATATAAATGCCATCGAAAGTAATAACTAGTGAATATGGTGTAGTAGTAACAATACCAATCATAACATCAAATGTGTGATCATAAGAAGGTGGAGTGGGTATAGTGTGGTAAGAATGATGCGCCTTCAAAGCATATTTAACAATATTATGTTCAGAAGTGGATCACTAAATATTTTGAGCTTTGCATTGTCATTAGTAGGCTTAGATTAAGTAAGAACATATCAAGAAAATATTGTACAACGTGACAAATCTTAATAAAACTATTATTGGAGTAACCAATGCATCGATGGTAATCATAATGAGCATAAAATCAAATTTATTAACATGAGGTGTGTTTCTATCAACCTTAAGTGGTCAAGTGATAGATACAAGGCTACAATCAAGTAACTATGTAAGCACAATTTTTGGTGCACAAGGTAAAAAAGTGAATTACCATTGATAAGGTTACAATTGTAGATTTTTAGGTTGAGATATAACATTGAAAGTGGTTTTATCTTTAGATTTTTCATCATTAGTGTTATGCTTAAGATTAGTTTTTCCTTTAATCTTATGATTAGAAGTGCTAAGAGGATTAACAATGCATTTGATCTTATTCATGTTGAGGATATTAGCTTCACATACTTTCACAAAGTATGGCATAAATAGTCAAAAGAGTTAAACTTGTCAAATATAATTGATTCTTGTAAAGGGATAAAAATACTCTATATAAAAAGATCATGTAATTCAATGTTGGACAAAGTATCATTCATATTATTAAGCATGGTCTTCTAATGTAGAACATACTCAATGACAAGATCATTGGAACCTTGTTACATTTTAGCCATTTGAAAATAAGAGAGTTTTTCTTGAATGTTGATATAAAATTGTGCAAGAAATTGATTGGCCAAAAGAGTGTAATTCCAAACATAATGCATGGTCAGATCATAAAACCATTGTAAGGTAAAATATTTGAGACTCTGAGGGAAGATCTTGGTAAGTAATGCATAATTTGAAGAGTATAAAGGTATCTCTCCAATATCACCCTTACCATCATAGATATGAAACTTATGAGAAGAAAAAATAATAGGAAAAGGGTAAGAATACATTTTGGGTGCAAGTGGGTTATGAAGCAACTGAGTATAATCCATAACATGAGAAGAAGCATATGCTCCTTACTGTAAATTGTAGAATTTGATCTTGAAAAGTATGAACAATGGGTTCAAGAGCCTATGTGTTAGAAAAAGAAGCATGTGAGACACTACGAGTGTGAATAGGATATGTGGGAATAACAATGGACATAGGAATAGACATTATAACATTGTAAAGTGGAGGATTAGGTGCCCCTAATGAAATATGTATCGTAGATATATGAATATAAGTTGTGTACATGCTCTATGATGGAGGAGGAGGTGGCATAAAAGGGACCATTCATTATATTATTTATCATGAGGAATTTCAGCAAGTAAGAAGATTTCAAATGAGAGGCTCAATATGATGAGGGTTTCCATGGAGTTGAACATGCAAATTAGATACAAGTTTAACTTTCTCTTAGTCTACATTATCTTATTCATTAGGATCATAATCAAAAAAATGTTTACTATTTATTTCCATTTCATGCAAATGTACCTCATGCATGTTATGATCCAATATAGAAGGAATTCTAGAAGCACGGGGTTGAAAAGAAGCAAAAAGAATACACCAGATTGTAATTAGGGGATAAAGTGCAATATGCTCAATAATTTAATGATCGAGCCAAATGCTATGCCAAAATGGCATAGAGAGAAAGTGTATATAAAATGAAACCAATGAAACCCTAGGTCCCCTAAGGTTTTAGAGATAGATTCAATTCAAGTGTCATGTTCACCACATTTTACACTCTAATTAAATTACTCTATGGAAATTACACAACATTAAAGAGGATGTCAGGGTTTGTAACATAGGATTATTATGATCTAATTAATTTACAATTTACCATTCATGAGTAGAATAATGCTTTAATATTTTAAATGATTAGTAAATTATAAATGATAACTCAAATATATAAGGGGAGATGAATACTTATCAATACAGTTAAAACCATGGAGATCTAGATGTGAAGATAGGTGGAAAATGTAAATAATAACTAGTGATGCTTTGTTATGAATTACGGAACACAAAACTAAGTAGGAGCATGACCATAAAATATACAATCTAGACTTATAAGTGTATGGTATTGATTGGATTTTTATGGTCTTGGAACCTTCAATAATTGGAATCTAAAAATTCCCATGTGCTTCAATTTCCTAAAAATTCCCTTCATTGTATGTTACTCTTGCTTACACAACTTTGAGATGACATGTAATCACCTACAACAAAGAGGAAAACATAGAAACCTGAAATATCATTCATCAAAGCATTATAAAACCAAAAGGAGAAATCATTTGTGCAAAGAGGTTGGGCTATCTTTGGTGGTTATCCTTATGAAACCAATCCAAGTGTTGCACTACATGCCCTCGTGTGGGATTAATCCTCATGTAGTTATCCTATGTGTTTTTATAAGCATTGAGTGTGATATAATCTAGCTCACTATGGGTTCCCTCATGTATCTTGACACAAAGATAGAGGTATAAATTTATACTATAAAATATACCTATAGTGGTAATAACGTGATGTGGTGTGCTTCAACTATCGACGTAACCCTTTGTTCCTTGAAACCATTTGACAATACACGGAGTGACTTTTCTCTTTATGAGTCATGGCTTTATGACATCTTTATACTTGGAAATGGATGACTATATACTCTTTGATGTGGTTAAGTTATTCAAACCCGTAGTAGGGACCACTCTAAGTAATGTGCAACTAATTTGGGTGATTTAGGAGAGCCTTGAGTGCTTTTAGAATATATTTGTAATAAGATCTCGTTAGAATTCTAAGTGAGTTATAAAGTGAAATTGAGTTGCTTAAATAGCCTCCTATTGGTGAAAAAATTGTTGCGGAGGGATTAGTGGTTTTCACCAATGATCATGAGACTAGGCCCCTCCTTATTGGGTATGGGGAGGATCTCATTTATTGAATGCAAAGAATAAATAAAATTGTGGGGTGGCCATTAGGTCGAGGATCACACATGAATACTCCACTAAACATGTGGCAAAGTGCTTGTACAATGTATAAGGGAGGAATTTTCTTGGAAAGAGGTAAAGGGAAGTAGGAAAATAAAGAGAGGGGGTTAATATTATGAGTAGGCACTTATAGATTCTCACCAATATTAACCAGAGTAGGTCCACATTCAATTAGGGAGAAAACAATCATGTAATAAATAAAAAGACTAATAAATCAGAGGCAAAAAGTTATATGGGTTCATTAATCAAAGATACAAAGTTCCTTCTTGGTTGTATAAGTTAACTTGCAAAGTTGGAAAGTAGAGAGAGTAGAAGAACATAAGCAATGAGATAGAAGAATATAGCTTATTGCTTACAGTAGTAGTGAAACAAAGGTGAAGAACTAACAATAACCAATAACTTCCAACCATTTGGAATGGATATTCCATCCCAATTCATGCCTTACAAAGATCTCTCTTCCTCTCCCCCTCGTGAATTTTCATCCTCTCACCACTTGTGACCCTTCATATTTGCTATGAAATAATTTAAGTCCTTTTCTTATATATGAAAAAGGGACTTGTACAATGCAAAATTTTAAGGTCACTTAAGTGAGTAGGATGAAAGAGTCAAAAATTACATTCTTAATGAAGAAAAAGAATTTAGAGAGAGAAGGATGATGAGAGAGAAGAGAACAGAGAAGAATAGAGAGAAGTGAAATTCAAAGACAAGAAAATATTTTTGATGAAGACCCCGCTCTTGATGGATCTTGAGAGAATGTTCTGAGAAGGAAGTTATTTTCCTTTGAAATATTTGTTATCATTAAAATAGTGCAAATGCCACCTCCTTGACTCACAAGGTACAAACACACTCCAAAGCATTGATTAAGTGTCATCACAAGATTTGCATTGTATGGACCTGTGACAACTATCCAAATCACTCAAACATGATGATCCTCTTTTTCTACCTCTCGGAAAGAGAGTTGAACACAAGATCAAAGTTGGAATATGGAGATCATTGCCTTCCTCCTCATGGTTCCATTACACTTCAAAATTTACCTATGTGATAAATACACCTTATTTGAATAAAATCAACCTTGGGAGATCAAACACATTCTTGTCCATTCATTATCAATTAAATAGGTCTTCTTATCCAAATAGAGAAACTACTCATGTACTTAACTAAAAGTGTATATTGTGAAATACTTGAGTCCGTCAAGTCACCATGATGTCCCACAATTGGTTCAAACACATCCAGGTGTTCTTCCATCAACATGGATAACTCAACATCCTTGTTCCTTGACCAATATCCTGACACTTACTATTTTTAGTAAGTCTTAATTTAGGAAGTCTATTTTTAATAGTTACCAGCTTACTCAATTTAAAACCTTAATTTTTTCAAATAACAATGTTATAACTAAAAACTAGAAACTACCCCTTTGCATATGAACAAAATCATGGAAAATGAACAATTTATGAAAGGTTATCACTCATCCCATTTTGAGCACAACATGAAACAAGATATCATAGAGTGTAGTGGCTAGAGAAGATTCATATCTTGCACATAAAGGTAAGATTCCACCAAAAAAGGGGTGTGTCGAGATGCGCAATGACATAAATGTTGGAGGAGCTAAAGGGTGTAAGGAAAAAAATGGAGGAGAAAACACTTCTCTTTGCAACATACTTATCCCTCATCTTTGTGTGGGTCAACCGATGACTCATGTTGTTTTCCATGATTGGTAATTTTCTCTTAGCATTCTTGTATGTTTCTTTCTTTAGCACTCTCGCAGCTATGACTCTCTTTTCCTTTTCACTAGTAAATTTCATTCACTGCCATCAAGGGGGTAAACTATAGACACCAAAATATACACAAAATCATTATTACATCAAAATTTTGTTAGTTTTTTATGTACATGATTTTTGAACAATGAAACAAGATCTTAATGGGATTAGTCCTTTGTTGATTTACTCTTTGTTACTTTATTGAACTCAACCTCTTACTATTTTTCCTCTTTGAGTTGATTTTGAGCATTCTTATAGAGGTATCTAAAACCCT
Source organism: Taxus wallichiana var. yunnanensis (assembly GCA_018340775.1). Taxonomy (NCBI): domain Eukaryota; kingdom Viridiplantae; phylum Streptophyta; class Pinopsida; order Cupressales; family Taxaceae; genus Taxus; species Taxus wallichiana. The sequence goes on along the minus strand of CM031240.1, from coordinate 651,765,947 downwards.
AATTTTACTATTTACTTTTATATGATCTTGTCCCAATATTGTACAAAAATGTTAGGATCTGTACATACGGTCTTGGCCCCTTTTATTTTTCATTTAATTTCTCTTTAAGGGCTCATATCACTCTTTTATCTTTCATTTTATATCTTTTGGATTAGCCTTTCCATCCACCCAGTGTCTTAATTTCAAAGTAAGAACTCAAATATATACAAGTCTAACCTAAGAATTTATTATATGGTGATCACCTATCTATCTACCACTTATTATAACATGAGAAAGATAGAACTATATTTGCATACTACATACACAAAATACGAGGGCATAATTATGATTTTTTCTTCTACACACAAGGGTTTATATTGGGATGAAGTATCTTATCTTGTTATCGTGTTGAGGTACAAGGAAAACCTATATCAATGGATAATTACATGCACCTTTGTACAAAGTATTAAGAGAACTATATTGAGTTTGAAATTTAGTGTAATTCCTGGTGATTCACAAATGGGGTGACCACCAAGGTCACCCAACTCAAGAATATATATATTTCTTTTTAGAGTTAATGATTTATTGAGTGTGTTACAAGATAGCTAGGGTTTATTTTACAAGTTTTAGGTGTGACATCTAAGGTTTCATGTGAAGTTGAAGATATCAAAGGGCAACAAACAATGACAAAGAGTGACACTAAAAGTTATATATTCCATCTTCAAAGGTTGAAGAATGTGTAGTTTAGTTAATATTTTTTTAATATTGGTAAATAGTTTTTCAAAAGGGACTATACCCTTGTGTACAAAAAAGGCCTAAAAGCCTAATAAGAGAGAGGAGCAGAGAAGTTGTGAGCAACAAAAGTTACAAAGAAAAGAACAACGAAGCCTGAATAGCTACACAAACGAGACTTAACAAAGAAAACAACGGCAAAAAAACAGCAAGCCTACGGCCCAAGAAGCAATAATAAAACAATAAGGACCAGCAAAAGTAGTCGGGACTACTTCTTGGCCGCTTGATCAATACTCATCTTTACTCTTTTCCAAGCATGATACATGCCCGCGTGGTCATATGAGCAAAGATCCGTCTTATCGAGCTCCTCTCTGGTTCTTTTGCTCTCTTTCTCATTGCCCCAAAGTGTAGCCGGACACCGCCTAAGATGTGAAACACTTCTTGCATGACCTTCGATGAACTCCTCGATGGCCCTGAAGGCTGCAATATTATACTCATGCCTAGTCTTCATCTTCCCTAGGCGGGAGTCTAAGGAGGTCAGTTTTTTGTATATGTCATCAATCTGGCTATTGCCAATGCTCCCTTCCCCCTCAATGCTTTGTTTTCCTTTTTGCTTAGCAAGGTTTTTAACCTCATCCTTGAGCAATTTAAGCTCAGCCTCTAAGGCCTCCAATCTCCTAGAAGGGTTATCCGTTGGTGCCGCCTGGGGACTGGCACTACTAATGTTCAGCAGATCACGAGCAATGTCCTCCAAAGGTTCAACCCCTCGCAGACTCAAGGTTGAGTCTCCTGAAGCCCCAGTGACACGTTTAGAGGTAGAGAGGGGTGGGTGGCGGGGGCAGCAACAGGAGGAAAGAAGGAGAAGCATGAGCAGCCGGCATGGAGTAAGCAGCACCAAGGCGGGCGGCGGCAGCGGGGCGCAGGGAGACAGATCGGCAGCAGCGGCGGGAACCCAACAAAGCCGGGCGGGAGAGGAAGGGAGACCGGGAATTTAATAAGGCAAGCTTGTGAATAAGCAAAATAAGCCCTTGGTGTAAGGGAACCGCCTGGGGTATGCTTCCTGGAACTCCAAATGGAGCGTTCAAGAGAATTTAACAGATAGTGAGGGAAGCAAACCAACCTACTCCTACGAAAGTGATTCAAAAAGACAAGGTGCTTGGCAGGATAAGAACAAACCCGCCTTCTAAGGATATGAAGCGAATCATCATGCGGGTGACTTCATCATACGGGGATGGAATTGAGTTAACAAGCGGACACTGTGGTGATGAATATAAGCTTCTCCTCCTCCTCCACAAATCTTCTCTCTTCAACCTCTTTGATAACCCTCTTGTTGAAGAAGCGGTATCCTTCCAGTGAGGCCATTCGCCTTGGCTATGAGTTCCTCATTAATAAGAATTTTCTGCCCTCCATAATCGACGTCCTCTCTCATTCCACTCCTTGGCAAAGCGAATAGAGATGCTTTGATCATGTCCTTGCACTCTTTCCACAAAGTTGGTGAATCCGCCGATGCTAAGAATGTTCCAGAGCTCAGTGTTTTCTTTCCAGTCAGGGTCCACGCACGGCTCAATCTGGCAGGGAGGCCCTCCCATCTTCACAATGATGTGCTGGTTACAACAATTTTCAGAATACCTTTGGGCGTTGAGAGTGGTTCGTTTCTCACTGTTGCGGGTCGCATAAAAATGGGAACTGTAGCCGTTGGTCCTCCCACGAACGGCTGTATGATTGCCGATCTGAGCCTGCGTGGAGTCGCGCGTGAAAACCCTTTCCCTGTCAGCTTTCACCTTGTAGTTATCTTCGGTTTTCGCGGAGCTTGGCATCCGAATATCAACAGCTATTGTACCTCCCGCGTGCGCTGTTTTTAAATTTAGACAACTCCACTTGAAGTTCCTAAACAAAATCTTGCTATCATTTGAAGTAGATATCATTTGCCACGCCAAATAAATTAAAACAGCACATGTGGAAGAATTTATGGATTTCCTCCAAAGATTAAGGCATGTCTCTAGAGATTGTTTGCGTGTGAAGGTCCGCATGTATGCTGTTGTGAAGCTGATTAGGGATACTATCATTATCCCAAATAGTGAAATTTATATTAATGCCATAATTGGCCAATGCATCGGCCAGCTTGTTTCCCTCCCTGTAAGAATGTATGATTCTGATGCTGTTGAAGGTATGACTGATGCTTATGGATTCAGAGATAAAATCTTTGATATTCCAGCTAGGAGAAGAGGACTGATTAAGCAGTTTAATAATATTAAGGGAGTCCCCTTCAACAATGAGGTTCTGGATATTTTGGGCCCGTGCAACTCTCAATCCCCATAGAGCAGATAAAGCTTCTGCAAAATGATTGGTTTGGATTCCCATTTTTCCAGCATATGCAGCAATCAAATTACCTTTATGGTCCCGTATTGCTCCTCCTCCACTAGAGGCTCCATCAAAGTTCACTTGAACCAATTGGATTCAGGGGATGCCATTTAACCAAAGATCTATCCACACTATTCCCTGGTTGCTCCAATATCCGATCTCGCATTTGATAAGATGTGCTTTTCATTTTCGGGTAACAATTGTTCTTGGGAGGTTTAAATCGCCATGTCCTCTTTGATGCCTTGGGAGATCTTGCCGGTAGTAAATTTAAAATTCTCGCTTCTTATTTCTAAAAACGATATTATTTCTATCCTTCCGCATCCTCCAAATTAAATGCGGGATGGCTAATTTCCGATTCTTTTGATAGCACAATGTCTCGAATGGTGGGTTCCATTGATTCCATAGTTGAATAAGATCCTCCGCATCACCCGAGAGCTTCAAATTTGGAAAGGACAAAGTTCCAAGCTCTAAAGGCATAATCACAATGTATGAACAGATGGCTAATGTCTTCATAGTTATTCCCGCAAAGGTGGCACCAATTGGGAATGATAAATCCTCTTTTCATCAAATTGTCGGTGGTGAGAATTTTGCCTCGATGGCCAGCCAAAAAAAAAAATTTATTTTGGGGTTAACTCAGGCATCCGATCAAGTTCCAGTTAAAATCGATTGAGTTATCAGGAAAAGACTGGTATAACCAGATTTGACCGAGTATTTACCATCGTGTGAATTGCTCCGGATCAGCTCATCCTTGAATCCAACCGACACAAAGGAAGAGATCTAAAAGGTCTTGGAGGGAGGAGATAATTTGTTTCAGATTCAATACTCTCCATAGTAAGTCTTTTCCAATTCTTGTTGGTGCCATTTCCATCAATGTAGTCCTTGACTTTAGTTCCATACTTTCTTATAAGGCTGTCCTTAGCAATCCCAAATCTCTCCAAGAGATTATCATTGGACCAGTTATCCTCCCAGAAGTTTATGTCGCTGCCATCCCCAACTTTCCATTTGCTTCCCTTCTTAATGAAGTTTCTACTCTTAACCAGATTATTCCAAAAAATGGAACCATTGGGGAGTTGCTCATCATGCAGATAGGAGTAAACAGCTTGCTGATTCAAGTATTTTGTTTTAATAACATCAATCCAGGGTTGTTTCTCCGAAAGCAATCTCCAGCCCATCTTAGCAATGAGTGCCTCGTTCATTTTCTCAATATTTTTTATTCCCAGCCCCCTAGATTTTGGGGTGCAGAGACTTTATCCTGTGCCACCACAGGTGAAATCAACTTTTCTTCCATGCCTTGCCATAAAATTTTTTTCTGAATCCTTTCCACTTTCTCTCTGAAGGAGGAAGGAATTTTGAATAGTGACATGATATATATGGGCAAACTTTGGAGTGTGCTTTTAATGAGAAGGCACTTACCAGCACTAGAGAGAGTGGTCCCTTTCCAACCGGCCATTTTTTTCTCGAAATCTCGTCAATAAATCATCCCACACCGTGTGAGAGACTTTCTTCGTGCAAGAGGAGGCCTAAGTATGTTCTTTGGAAGAGTACCAATTTCTGACCCTGAATTTTAGCAATCTTGAGTCGTCTTTCCCCGGGGTGTTAAAGAAAAAAGGATGCTTTTGTCGTAATTGATCTCTTGCCTGAAGCGATTCATATAGGCTGCAGAAGAGCCTTGATAGCTTTAGCTTCTGCAACCGAGGCCGAGAAGAAGAAGGATGGTGTCGCAAATCCGTGACCGTGATGAGAGACAGCTTGGCTGAGAGAAGTGGGTTTAGAACCATTTAAAAGGCCGACTTCCACCGCTCTGCTAATTGTTCTACTAAGGTCAGCCAGAAGGATGAAGAGTAGGGGGGAGATGGGGTCTCCCATTTAGACCTCTCTAGCCGGTGAAGAATCCCATAGGCTCTCCATTAACAACCACAGAGAACCTGGCTGTAGATATACAAGACTTAACAATTTTTCTAAACTTTTCTGTGAACCCAAATTTAGATAAAATCCTGTCAAGGAAGACCCAAGAAACTTTGTCAAAAGCTTTATTCATATCAAGCTTAAGGATCATGTTTGCCTTTTTGTTATTTTCCATAGAATGCATAGTTTCATGCACCATAATCACACCGTCTTGTATTATCCTCGCCTTTAATGAATCCACTCTGCTGCCTTGAGATGAGATCCTTCATTATGAGCTCATAGACCTAGAAGCAATAATTTTGGTAAAGATTCGAAAAATAGCATTAACAAGACCGATAGGTCTGAAATCCTTGAAATATTTTGCATCCATTTTCTTAGGAGCCAGACAATGTGTGTGTTATTGAGTTCTTTTAGAAGATTTCCCGATCTATAAAATTCATTAACCGCTGAGTAGATCCTCCGAGCATATTTCCCAATTTCAAAAAAATTAATGGAGAATCCATCCGGTCCAGGAGCCTTATCCCCCTCAAGAGAAAAAACAGCCTTTTTTAGCTCATCAAGCGTGACCGCTTTAGTGATATCTCTGAATTTCTGGTCCTCAATATCATTCTGAGGGATGGCTTCTAGCATGAAGGAAATAGCTTCCGGATTGCTGACATTACTCTCTCTAAGAAGATTTTTGTAGAATTCAAGTGCTTGTTTCTTAATGCTGTTTGGATCTTTAGTGATACTTCCGTTGCTTTTAGAAACCTCTAAGATCCTATTACTGGCTCTGTGCTTTAGAGTGGTCATGTGAAAGAACTTGGTGTTCCTGTCCCCCTCTTTAAGCCAGATAGCCCTAGATTTAAGGCGCCAAAAGGACTCTTCTCTACTGCAGATCGTGTGCAACTCAGAAAGAATTTTCTTTTCATTTACTTCATCTTCAACTGATCTCCCCATAGTATCCATCTTTAACTCAAGATCCTGAAGCTTCTGTTTTAACTCTTTCTTTTTTCCGAAGATGTTTCCAAAAACATTTTTGTTCCAAAGTTTGACTTGTTTTTTGACATTTTTGAGTTTTTGGACCAATCTGTACTGGGCAGTGCCTTCCCCATTCCAATCCCACCATTCCTTTATTCTATCATAGATATCAACGTGCTCCATCCACATTTTTTCAAATTTGAATGAGCTTCTTGCAGGTTTGGTCCAATTTAGAAAGCTTAAAGCAATCGGATTATGATCCGATCCAATTCTGGGCAGGGAAGAGAGGTAAAAGTCTTGGCTAAGAATCCAGTTTGCTGAGATTAGTGCCCCTGTCGATCACCCGAATGAGCCCCTTTCCCAACCTTCTATTATTCCAAGTATACTTATTACCATGCAGATCCACATCAATGAGGTTTTGTTCAGTGATAAAATCAGCAAAATCCTCCATTCCATTAGAGAAGGTGGGGGTTCCCCCAAACTTTTCGCCTGGGTTTAGAGGGGAGTTGAAGTCTCCCATGATAAGCCAGTTAACAGAACTGTGCTGGTTTCTAAAGATTTTAAGATCAGCCCATAGTTTTCTTCTACCACTAGCAGAGTTAGGGGCATAAATATTAGACAAGATCCATTCACACTTATTTTCAATAGTGACAAATTTAATTGCAAGATGATTAATATTATCACTAAGAATCATACCAGTACAGTGCCTTTTATCCCAAAGAGTAGCCAGCCCTCCGGAAGCACCCTGAGAATCAACAAATTGCCATTTCGTAGCTGTCCCAAAATTTTTTTAATATTATCCATGGTCATTGCTTTCATCTTAGTTTCTTGAAGAATCAAAATGCTGGGGTTACTGGAGTCCCGTAACTCCTTGATGTTTCTTTGCTTAGAGTAACCGTTAAGGCCTCTAATATTCCAAGATATGATCTTCATATGGAATGGTTGGTAGTTGGAATTGCTTGCTGGTTCAGTTGCCGCTGAACACCATCTGCAATATCCCTCTCTGTTTTCTTAGCTCTGAGAGTCTTTTTAGAGGTCTTCCTCTTTTCGAGCTTCCTCCAAAATCAGCTATTCGTCTAACTGAAGATCTGGTTTTTCTGGAGGTAGAGGTTTCCCAATTGTCAATTTCCTTTTTCTTTTCACTATAAAGTGATTCTGGGATCCTTTCAAAACCTTCCATTCTTTTTTTTTTTTTTTGAGATGACCAAAGTGAACCCAGAGTCTGGATCTTCCTTTTCCTTGGCAGGCGTAATCTCCCCTTCCTCTTGTTCCTTATGAATACTGACAGGAGTGTGATTGCAACAGACCTGCTCAGTCACTGTTGAAATGCTGAGGTATGGCAGCGGATCCGCATTTCCTTTCTCTCCAGTAGGGAGAGACTCCAGGGGCTCAAACACCCTCATATCCTCCTTGATACAAGCTTCCTCTCTAACGAATGGCAGGATTTCTTTCTCTTCTGAACCAGAAGGGATCAAATAGGTCTTCTTTTCCATGGTAGGCGTGATCCCCCCTTCCTTTTGTTCCTTAAGGATACTGTCAGGAGTATGATCGGCGCTTTTGATCTTGCAGCAATGAGCCTGCCATCATTGTTGAAATGCTGAGGTATGGCAGCGGATCCACAATTCCTGTCTCTCCAGTAGAGAGGATCTCCAGGGGTTCACTCACATCCATATTCTCCTTATTCAAGCTTCCTCTCTAATGAATGACAGATTTCTTTCTCTTCCGAACTGTAAGGGATTAAACCTTCTTGCTTCGCTCACTTCCAAGGAAACCTTAACAAGGTCATCCTTCACAAGTTTCGAAGGTTTTCCCCGGAGATGCCTTCACAGTTTTGTCCACTACTTCTTTGTTGGGGGTTTCAGGCAAAGCTTTTGTAGCATCTTTGGGACGCCAGACAAGATGTTTCTTAATATGAGTTCTAAAACCCCCTTTTTTCTTTTTTTTCCCCCTGCTATTTAATTGCACATTCCTCTGGCTGGGACCTTTATCTTCAGTTTTCCTTTCCTTGCTTGGATCCCTGTTAACATTGTTTAGATCTGAGTCAATCCCAGGCTGATCAGAAACCAAAAGAGGGGTCTTCTTCTTGTTGCAGTTTTCATTAGAGTGACCAATGCTTTGCACCGCTTACATCTTAAGGTCTCAACTTCAATTCTTTGAGTCCGGATCCAAATCTAGTTTTCAATATTATGTGCTCTGAAACTCTGATCAATAGCTGAGACAATGCAGAACCGAGCAAAAGCAAGCCTGGATCTGTTTCTTGTGGGTCCATCTAATCCAATAGGTGTGCCTAGGGATTTTGCAATATTTAACAGTATTTCATCATCCCATAGATGCAATGGCAAATGATCTGGCACCTTCACACCAGATTGGAATGGTGTTTATATTTTCTGTATTTGGATCAAAACCCGGATACCATTTTTTCAAAAAAAGACCCATATTTCCCAGCCACCAGGGGCCTCCAAGTAACACCGAATCTAAATCCTCTTGTTGGTTAAATTTAGCCAAGAAAAAACCTTTTGGCATAATGGTAATGCTTAGGGCTCCCTTGGGTTTCCATTTTCTCATAGCCCATTTTCTAATGAAATCAATATTAGGTCTAGAGCCAAGAAACTTACCAACAAGGGAGAGGTTTGTTTTGTTTAAAGCTCTATCAACAAAACCATCTGGGACCCTAAGACAGGTGGCACCCTCTTTGTCCATTTCCCATGTAAAGCTGCTCGGTGCTTTTCGGACCCACCTTGAGGTTAGGGCTTTGAAAAGCTTATTCCAAGCCAAAGGTGTGGATCTCGACTTTCCTCATTTTCTCTCGCTAGCCGTCCGATCATGCGATCGAGATCTGATTTTCCTCGCAATTTTTGTCATATTGCGCAGACTTTCCGCGCCGAACTACAGAGACCGCACCGGCATTTCCCGCTTTGCGACGTTCTACCCGTGTCTACAAACGCCCGCATTGCTATAGCTCACCTTTCTCAAAGCATTTTTAACCGTGGTTCGCAGACATTCTACGCAGCCAAAATCGCTGAAACTACGGAAACCGTGTCCCCGTAGAACTCTCCATCGCTAGTTAATATTGTACCATATGGTATTGAACCTTTTGTATGGTCTTGACCTAGTGGTTCTAAATATACAAACAATGACTATTTTAGATTCCAAAATGTTCCCTTTCCCAAACTAATTATCGACACATCCCAAATATGTTCTCGAACCATCTAAGTGCCTCTTTCTATATTATTTTTGATTCAAATTATATTGACTTGATTGTATGGTTGATTGATATGATCTAAGGTATAAATATGAGTCTTATTGTATGGTTCGAAGGTTTTTCCCTCGAAGTTTCCAAGTTATTATAATTACATATTGTGATAATTTATTTATATATTGGTGTTCTTTGGTGTTATATTATTGTTGAAATTTAGATATATCTAAGTAATTAATTACATGAGGGTACAACCCTTCATGTAGTCACACATCCTCCTCATTACTCTTAATAGGAACTAGTCCTCGTGAGATTGAGGCTCCTCTTGTGTCCATATGCTCTTTGGATCGTGATCTTTCTTGGTCATGTGCTAGTTGTTCTTGTATTGTAGCATTCTCTTCATATACATATGCATATTGTGTATGGTACTCTACTAATCATGTTACCAATTCATATCCTAGATTAGCCCTAGCATGTGGCTCAAGCCATTGAGATGGCGCTACTTATCTCTCATCTCATTTGCTCTATAATATGGTACATGTGGTTGTGGCCACTTCCACTAGATCAAATAAGTAGGCATGCTCACGTACTATATTATCAACATGCTCTAACATGTCGCTTATCACCATGTCTCTAGGAACATTTCATAATAATATCCTCACGATGCATCCATGATCATCATCTAATAAATATCACCTATAATCAATGCAATATCCATATCAATAACTATACACTCAAAATTATCATCCTTTCCCATTCATTGTAAATAAAAATATCATATAATACTTACACTATGCCACAATAGTCACCATAGCATATCTGTAGTCATTTTTAAGCCCTTCCCAAAGAACAAGGAAATCCCATGCACACTGGGTCTATCACCCAATGGCGGCTGGGTACTCACTCGAGGCACACACGGCACCGAGTCCCTCCTTTATGTGAGTTATGTGAGAATGCATTACTTGTGACAGAAAATTAAGTGAACAGATTGGGAAGGAACCATACATTCATCTTAGAGTGCAGAACGGATTCTAGACCGATGTGTTCATTCATATAAGAAAAGCATTAAAGAACATAGATCTAAATTGTAAATGAAAAAGAAATACACAGGGGTTTACACCCACTCATATGAAATATACATATAACCATGTAGTAGAACTAGAACCACACATATATTCATATTAAGCATGTTGATAACCATATTACAATAACTCAGGCAATCACAGATTCATCTGATAATGTAGATCAATATCATGCATCAAAATTGGACTTAGGCCCTTCATAGTACAAATAAAAATGTTCAAACACATCCCCTTAGTACAACGTATTCCTACAGATCCTCTAAACCCAACCTATGGAGCTCTCACAGTATTCTTGCATGGCTTCACCTCTTTCTCCTTTTTTTTCTTTTCGCTGGTACGTGCTTGTATTTATAGCCTTTCTCAACATCTTCAAGCCTTTGTGGGAGTTGTAGATCCATTGCCAAGTGTCCAAGGTGGTCCTCCATGGGAGCATGCTTCTTCAGGCTCGATATCTCCACTCTTTGCAATGATGGCCTTCTAGAATCTTCCATCGCAAGGTATATTCCTTCCATGGGCACCAAGCTACCAAGATGGCACCTTATCCATTCCACATGCACAGTCGGGTCATGATTTTCTCGTGTTCTGTCTGATATGCCAAATATGGCTAAGTCCCAAAACCTTTTCTCTACCTTGCACATTTTTCTTGTTGCACACCCATATTCAAATCAGCCTTGCTTGCCCACACGCCTTCTTGTACTTGGCCAATATTTTAGGGGCCCAACATTACCCCACACTACACTGTTCTCTGTCTGTGGGAAAATTTTCTCAAAGAATAAAGAATGACCATTCTTGAATGGCTTGGGGAAAGAATAAAGGAATGAAGAATCTTGGGGAAGAAAGAAAGAATGAGGAATAATGATTATTTCTACAAGAGGAGAGGGAAATATTTCATTAAGTCAGCCTCCAACTTATTCTAGGTATCGACCTTGCTCTATGCCTGTGACAAAGGTCACCGACTAGGGCACTCACCTCTTTAAAGCTTAGCCCTTCTCCTTGGGTATTCATTTTTTCCACAATCCCCTCCAATTGTTTTCCCAAATCCTCGAGCGCATCCATCCTTCGAGTGATTTAGGGATATAACTCCTTCATCCGGTTCTTAATTGAGCCCCGCAAGGTCTCAATAGCCTCTAACTTTTCTCAACCTCAACTAGAATTTTTCACGTTCTGCTCTATTCCCCTTGTTTTTCTCCTAGAATTCCTTAAGCTTCGCTTCATGGGTGGCGACTAGAATGCTTGCCACTCTATCTCTATCGGTGCAGTTTTCATAGGTGGCCTCAATGACTTGGGTGGCAACTTTCACATCCACGAGGACTTTCTTGTACTAGGCCACAATGGCCACAACCTTCATCTTGTCCTCCTTTTCTTTGCACGTCGATGCCTCCTCTACAGACTCCAAGGCTAGTGGTCGTCTTTCCATTGTGAGGACGTGGGTCAAGTCCTCTAGACACTCTAGGGCGGATCCATACTTCTACGTAGGTGGCGTTAGATCTGGATGCTTTAAGAAAATGACATCTGTGATCATCTCTGCTTTCTTGTAGACTTCATGCACCCTTGCTTTCTCTTCTTTTAATTCATGCCTTAGCTGAGCACTGACTAGTTCCTCATGTTTTAACTCCTTCATTCTCTTCTCCAACTCCTCTTCCTTCTTCCCCATCTCTAGCTTCTGCTTCTAGGAACTTCACTCTATCATTTCTCTTGAAGAGTCTGGCTTCTACTTCTACCAAAACTTTGTTCAAAGACATTACATTTGTTCGTCTCGATGAGCGAGAATTTACCAAGGGGTTGTCACCTTTTGATTATGGTACCTTCATTATTGCCCCTTGGCTTACTTCAAATTTAGGTTTGTTGATGTGGGAATCAAATTCCCAAGAAAGCATTTTCCTTGTCTGAGGGCATGTACCTTCCTCATCAAATGATGCCACAGCCAATAGTTGCTCCGTTGGCATGGTGCTTTGAAAATGTTGTTTGGATCATCAATATAGCCCATCCTCTGAACCTATGAAGTCTCTGCACTTCTTCTCCCTATGTGCGTGTCCTTAGGAAAGCTCACAGACAAACTAGGATCCCCTCCCATGCTACCATATTCCTTTTCTATGCTTTCCTCCTCTCGTATCCTTCATCCGCATTGTGCTCCATATCATGCTCCACTAGGTCTTCAATGATTTTGGCTACTTCCTTCTCCACGGCCTTGTTTATTTGTTCCTTAGTGAGGCTTGGGGTCCTTTATTCTTTTGTAACTTCCTCACTTATCCCCCTGTCCTGAGTATCTTCTCCTTCCTTGTTATCCTCCCTCCTGGAAAAGACGTATTCATTTTCTTCTTCCTCTCCTTCCTCCTCCGAGTCATGAACCTCATAGATAGGATGGTCCTCACCTTCTGGTTCATCCTCCTCATCATCGTCTCTCGTGCCTATATAGGCCTCTAAGATCTCTGTGTCCTCCAAGTCATTTTTCTCTCGTTACCATCTCGATTCTTCTTGATAGGATATTCTGCTCCCTTCTCCTCCTCCTCCTCTGGTGACTTCTCCTGGGTGAAGGGTTCTTCGTGCTCCAACACTTCTTCCTCTGGAGTCTTTTCCTTCACCGGGGACTTCTTTCTCCATGTGTAAGTACTTGTATTAACACTTGTCTCCGGCATGCTAACCACTTGTGTATCCTAAACACTTGATGCTTTCTACACCTATTCTCTCTCCCTCTTGTTGTTGCGAGCTCACAAAGCACCCCTGGATGCAGATCAGGCTTCTAGGTTGATCACTCTAGCATCCAGTGTGATTGCACAACATGGAAACCTCTCTCCAAGTGTGGGACTTGTGGCGAGAGAGGAATCTCTAGATTAGAGGTTGGTTCCTCAAACTTCCTCTCGATTAGATCTAATGCTTGCACAACTACAGAGGTTCAGATCCTAATCCTATTCTAAACTACAAGGAGACAGGGATAGAAATGCAAAAATTGAAACTAACTAAAGATGGTGATGCACCAAAAGGAGTGGTGAATAATTTTTGTCAAGAAAATAGACACAGACCAAAGATTGCAACATAAAACATACACAGACTGATAAGATATAATTTAGGATCTGAAATGAAGCAAATAATACAAACAAAGGACTGAAACCATTCACAAAGCTTGCATTATCATTTCAGTGTCAAAACCATGCATTACAACCTCAGAGAGGTAAAAACTATTACAGTCTTTGAAGAGGTCTAATTCTTCAAACAATCACTTGCTGGAGGTGAAAGAAGAAGTTGCTATGCCCAAAAATGTTCCCCCTTTGGAAATGAGCCAAATCTGGCTTTTACATTGCATGGGTCGAGCCCGGAGAGAAAAACATACAAAATGTGGGAGCCCATTCCTCATTGATCTGAAAATGCATTAAATTGGCATGGGGACCTTACAAACCCATACCCTACCATTTTTGACCAGTTTGGAGGAGAATGCGACCCATTCTGTATTAAATTTGGTCGCTGAAATGTCACTTCTGGCCATGAACACGCGTCAGATCCATTTCTGAATTTTCCCCCTCTAGACTACACCAAAATTCAAAATTGACCTCGGAATCATGTAGAGAATCTTATAAGCTTTCCAATGATATAAAGAATGTGCAAATCTGAGATCTGGATCGAAAGATATGGTAATCTGAAGATTTAGGGCACAAAACAGAGCAAAAATGAGTTTTGAAATTTTTTCCGCGCTCTCACCACACGGACGACACGTGTCGGGCGCTAATTGACAAGCAATTTCCTTGGTTCCTTCTTTCCGCGGGTTTTCCTTGAGAGTTTTGACTTTTTTTAACTTTTTGGAAAATTTTCCACTTTTCCCCGCACCCCGCCACTTGGGACAGGGCGTGCATTGATTAGAGGATAGGGCGCGAGGAAGACCTTTGTTTTTAGCTTTTTGGTTGAAACTTGGCCAAATTTTCCAAATCCTCCCTGAGCTCCATGCTTCCTGTTCCATTGGACACGTGTCCTCTTTTATTGGCTCGAGGCCAATGCTCCGACTCGCTCCCTTTAAACTTTTGGATGTTTCCCCCCTTGTGACACGTGTCATGCTGTGATTCGTCCACGGGCCTGCCGGATTTTCACGTCCACCGTGTCCATTTGTCCTGGATGTCCCAAACTATTTGGGATGAAAACTTCCGATCCGCCCGATTCGGGCTTCCCTGTCCCTCTTTGAAGTGAAGACACATGGCGTCATTTGATTGGCTCTCGGCTCCTTCGGCTCTCCGCGTCCGCCGCGTACTTGTGTCCCAACTGTCCCGGTGTCTGTAGGACAAATTCTTCCAAACCGCCCGAAATGGGCTTCCTTGTCCCTCTTTGCGGCTGCTTCACCTTTTCACGTCCTTCGCGTCTTTTCGGCCCAGATGTCCCAACCTTATCTGTGTAACAGTTAGTCGATTTTCTTTTCTCCTTGGTAGAACCGGCTTTCCGTCCGCGCATCCCGACGGCTCGGATGTTCCTTTGCTCTGCAGACCACCTGGTGGCCTTTCGGCTGATTCGCACCCCGATGTCCCAACTGTCCCAGCTGCTGCGAAGACTAGGACTTAGCCATTTTTCATGATTTTTCTTGGCCCAAGCTTGTTTTTGCAACTTTTTCACCTTTTCTCAAAACTTGCTCTTTTCAACCTGGATAGGAGAGTTAGAAAAAATCTGAGGGGACCCTAGAAACATGATTTTTTACCTTGAATCAATCTATTTGCTTGGGACTTGAGTATTTAATGCATGTTATCAAAATTTACCCTGGGGGGTGAATTTTGGATAACAATTTGGCGACTCAGTGGGGTTACCTGCCTGCTAGGTAGAAGATACCAGTTGCCTGAAGCAGTCCATTGGGCATGGAGTCATCAAATATTTTGTTTAGAACCCCAACTGACTTAGAATGTGTAAGGAGGAAGATGGAATATCACCTGATGGGAGCAAGGATTGCAAAACATCTCCATGGACAACAAGTTGTGCCAAAGCACTTAGGGAAAACAAAACTAACCTACAACAAAACAATGTGCACAAGCACTTGGAGGAATGAAAATCTAACCTAATATTTACAAGGTAGTGAACTCCCTCTAGAAGCAATGCTTGAGATAGATTCCATTTACTGGAATCTGCAGTTCTTCACCATCCAATGAGGCCAATTGGAAAGCATTGTTGTTCTTGCACTTCATGACCATGTATGGGCCACTCCAAATGGCATCAAATTTTGAATGCCTTCCCGGTTTTCTCTATCCACATCCCATTTCAACACTAGATCTCCAACTTGAAAATATCTATCTTTGGCCTTCTTATCAAAGGTCCTTTTGATCAAAGCTTGATCCTTTTCCATTGTTTGGGATGCCTGATTTCGATCTCTTATAGCTCCATCGACTCTGCATACCTCACCTCCATGGGCCCAAACTCTAGCAACTCTAGCTACTTCATGAGTTCCAATGTGGGCAACTCAAGTGACATGGGCAAGATTTCCTCTCTTCCCTGACAAGTTTGAATGGAGAGTTACCCGTGGATCTTTTGGGAGTTATCCTATTAGCCCATAAGGCTGATTTCGAGTTTAGTATGCCAAGACCTCTAATTCTCGTCAAGAGTCCTCATAATGATCTTCAACAAGTTCTTGCTTTGTAGACTCGGCACAGCCATTACCTTGAGGGTAGTAGTTTGATGAAGTGCTCAGATAGATACCGTTCTTGACAGCCCACTCAGTCACCTTAGATCCAATGAATGCCAATGCATTATCAGAGATTATTGTAGCAGGTACACCAAATCTGGTTGTTATCCCCTCATAAAAGTCTAAGATGCTAGACTCATTTTCCTCTTTGAGTGCTATTGCTTCTGTCCATTTGGTGAAGTAGTATGTGGCTGTCAAAATCCATTTGTGCCCTTGGCTTGAATTGGGATTAATGACTCCAATGAAGTCCAAACCCCATTGCATGAATGGCTGGTCAACTGAGATTGGATGTAATGGAAGGGCAGCAAGTCTCTCTTTTCCTGTGAAGAATGCACAATTCTTACACCTCTTGATCCATGCATAGCAATCACTGAAGATTTTAGGCCAATAATAACTAGCCTTCATGATTTTTAGAGCTATCACTCTTGGTGCAAAATGACCACCAGCTGGTCCACCATGAAACTCTTCTAACACCCTTTGAATCTGATTTGTGCCAATGCATCTCAACAAAGACTCCGTTCACATCTTTCTTGAACAAAACTCCATCAACAATGGCATACGGGACAGCCTGCAATCTGAAGTGTCTCCTTTGGGTCTTGTTCATCTCCGGAGGGCATAGGCCTGTACCTAGGAAGTGTATAATGCCTTGGGTCTAGCAAGGAGTGGGGGAAACATTGTCTTCTTCTTGATTGCCACTTGGCTCATGGCTATCCCGACCTTTGTCAAAGCGACCTCTTCTTCATTGCATACTTCTCTTTGCTTCCCCAAAACCAACTACTCACACAATCCTTTCCCTCTTACCAGCTTGGTGATCTTGATCTCAATGTCATACTCCATGACACGGGTGATCCAACCTGCCCTTTTCTCATTCAAATCCTTGTTGAGGAGGAAGTCCTTAACCCCAGCATGTGAGACCAGCAATGGACCTTGTTATTTGAGACTAAATGCTTGAATTTCTTCAAGCTTCGATTCTTGCAAGTACATGCTTCTCAATAAAAGATTACCTCATCTCATAGTCATCTAGGCTCTGCTGGTGAAGAAGCAATTGGCTGCTCATCATTATCCTTGTTCTGCTGTACCAAAATGGCGAGATAGTGTCATTACCTCCGAATGCATAGAGGATGAAATCCTTGGAGAATTCCGGGTTGATGAGAGTTGGTGCTTGAGAGATGGCTTCTTTGATTGCTTCAAAACTCTCCTTGCTTGTCTTATCCACTTGAAATCCATGCTCTTCTTTAACATTTTGGTGATGGGCTTGACCAGGGGCTGCAAAATCCGGGGACGAACCTATGAACAAAGTTTATCCTTCCCAGAAACTCTGAAGGGTTTTCTTGTGGCTTGCAATGGTAGTGCTCTTATGGCTTCAACCCTTTCAGGATCAATTGCTAATCCTTCTTTGGAGACAATATGGCCAAGGAGCTTTCCTTCATGTGCAAGAAAGATGCACTTCTTAGGATTCAAAGACACTCCAAATCTCCTGCACCTCGTGAAGACTTGTCTCAAATGAGAGAGGTGGTCTGCTGCATTTTTGGAAAAAACAGTGATATCATCAAGGTAGATCAGCACCACATTGTTAATCAAACCTTTGAATGCCATGTCCATTGCCCTTTGGAAGGTAGCACCAGCGTTGGACAGCCCAAATGGCATTTTCCTGTATGCAAAAGTTCCCCATTTGGTTGTGAAATATGTCTTGAATCTGGTCCTCTTCCTTCACCATAATCGATTGTAGCTTTGAGTAGCCATCAAGTAGTGAAAACCTCTTGGAGCCAGCCACCACTTACAAGATTTGCTCCATGGAAGGGAGTGGGTAATGGTCCTTGAGAGAGGCTCTATTCAAGTCTCTGAAGTCAACACACAATCTGATCTCTCCACTCTTCTTTCTGACTGGAACTAAGTTGGCAACCCAACTAGAATGCTTGATTGGGAATATGATCCTTGACTCAATCAACTTGTCCAATTCCTTCCTCATGAGAGGCTCCATGTGTGGATTGACTGGTCTTTGTTTTTGCCTGACAGGCTTAGTATTTGGATCCAATTCGATGGTATGCTGAGCTAAGTTGGGATTGAAACCCTTCAAGTCTTCATAGCTCCAAGAAAACACGTCAGGGAACTCTTGACACAGCTGTATGAACTCATACCTTTCTTGTTCAGTTGTCATCCTTCCAATTTGCAATGGTTTGTTCTCTTCTACCAAGATGGATACTTGAATCCTCTCTCTTGACCTGAATGTTTTCTTTCTCCTTTCTAAGTTGATCATTGGGGTTAAAAATGGACTCCAAAGTGATAAGTCCCTTTGGCAACTTGTTAGTTCTCAGTGTACTACTACGGTCACCATACTGCTGTTCCAATTTTTCTTGATTCTTGGCTGAGAACTCAGCTTCTTCTTGCAAGAAATGGATGATTTGCTGGTCATTTTCAAACACTTGCCAACTGACATTGTTATCCGGCACTGAAGGCCTCACAATCACGTGGATGTTTGGCTATACCTTGTCTTGTTGAATGCTTTCCACAATGTCAAAGGCTGCCCCTACTGCTGCAATCCTATCAACAACTTGATTCTCTTTCCTAGGAATGGATTTGATGCCAAAACCCTCAAAATCTTCCATGAGGTCCCACACCCTGTTCTTGTAGCACCTGAGTAGATCATTCTTGGCAGCATGTTGTCCCTTGACCTGATTTACAATCAATTCACTGTCACCAAAGACTTGCAAGTTCTTTATTCCTCTCTTGATTGCCCAATGCATCCCTTGCACCAAGGCTTCATATTCAGCAGTGTTATTGGAGCATGCAAACTGAAATCTAAAAGCTGAATAGTACCTTACTCCTTGAGGTGAAACAAGCATGGCTCCACCTCCTGCACCTTGTCTACTCCTTGATCCATCAAAAAATAGCTGCCATACCTCATTGTCATCTTTGTGGTTTGGCTTGGTGATGCTAGGAATAGGCTGATTTTCTTCGTGTATGCAATAGACCCCTAGCTCAGATTCTTCCACTTCTTGATAAGGATCAAATGCATGTATCTTGTTTTCCCATTCATCAAGAGTTAGGTCCGGGATGCTTCCAACCTTAGTGTCAGCTTCATTAGTGCTTGGGTGATCTTCTTGATCAAATGCTGAGCAATTGGCATTGGTCTGACTTGGAGTGTAAGGCTCAATGTGGAAGTTTACAATAGGTTCAGACCTGATTGTGGCTTTAGTTCCATACCTCGTTCTGAATAGCATGTGTGACCAATCAGCAGAAAAATATCCCCCAATCTTGGCTATGAAGTCCCTTGATAAGCAAAGGGCAAAGAGTGGTGGAAGGTCTATGACTGATACATCTTGTAAAACAACAACATTTGGACATGCATGTAAGGTAAGACTCAAGTTTCTAATCACTCCAATTGTTGCTACTACTATCCCATCCAACTGCACTACCCCTTTGGATATTGTTTCATCTTTGGAGCCCTAGGTGATCAGCTATTTATTTAGGCATTCTTGAGCTACTTGCTCCGAGTCTATCATGCATTTGTGCACTAGCTGATTTCCAATGATCAATGAAACATAGAAAGGAGGGGGCTTCAACATCTTACCTTGCTTTGTCCTCCATGATTTCCCTCAGTGGGCAGCATTTGTAAGCACTTTGTCTTGCATCTGAACTTGCTGATTCGAAGTTGGCCTCCTTCATGGCGACTTACTGCAGATCTCTTTGGCACTCGGGATAGATAGGGATTCCCACATTGATATATTGACGTTTGTCTTCTTCATCGATTAATGATACCGAATCTTGAATGGGGATGAAGTATCCTTTTGTTGTCCCTTGGTTTGCACATTCACTCCTTGCATGTGGGCAGCAACAACTGAGTATTTGAGTTGGCCTATGAGCTGTTCTTGGCTGCCCTTGTGCATTTGAAACTGGACTTTGCTTGCCAACCATTTGTGGAGCCATGGAATGTTGTGGATTGGTTGGGGCTAATGGCTGTTCCTCACCCAAATTCCTCCTCTTTGACCTTGTGTTGGCTGCAACACCTTAAGAAACTGCCTGGTTCATGCCACAAAAATCCTCTGCTTGCCAATTTACCAATGTGGTTTCATTTGGGGCTGATTCTTTGTTGGAATATTTCTTGTTGTGGATTGTTTCCTTGTTGCTCTCACCCTCCACACCAGTAGTTGTCACCATTAATGCTTGATTCAAAGCACCATTGAAGCACATGGATTGGTTATGAGGCTCATTGCATGGAAAACACTAGTCATACTCTAAGCAATGTTGTTTTGTGTTGGTACCAATGCCTTAGAGGCGAGATATGGCATTTGGATTATAGGGCTGAAATGGTCTATTGGCGGAGGCCTTGTTTGATTCATATTTGCAGTTTGGGTTAGGTGGCCTTTGCGGTTAGTATGGCTTCTGTTAGGCTAAGCTTGGGGTTGATAAGATGGTCTAAAACCTTGGGCCTCCCGACTTTTGAGAGTAACCACTCATTGCCTAGGTTTTGCAATTGCTTCATGACCTCTTGAAGCTCATTTGGGGTACTTGGAGATGAAGTGGAAGCTTCATTTGAACTCGATTTCTAGGAGTGGGAGAAGGAGCCAAACTAGGTGCTTGATTGGTGTTTGGACTTTCTAAACTTGGAAACAAAGGGCATGGGAGGTCTAGGGGCAAGTTTTTCACTTGGATCAAACAATTTTCAGCCTAATGGCAATGTTATAAGCCATAGGGATAGTTATGCCTCCCATAGACTGAATCAACATAGAAATATCAGAATTTAGAGCTTTGAGATAGTAGAGAAAAGCACCTTCTGCATTTGGCTTTGATCCGCCACCGGAATTCTCTCCCAAGTCTTTTGAAATTTAAAGTTGAAATCGGTCACCATTTGCTCATTGGGAGCTCTCTTGATGGTTGTCACCTGCTCCAAAAGAGACAAGTTGTCTCCCTTCTCTCACATTGCTCATGAAGTGCTATACACACGGTGATTCCAATTTGTGATAGAACCAACTCAAGGCTTCTAAACCATTGCAATGCTTTACCCTTGAATGAAGATGCCAGAACTTGGCGACCACTTGCATCTCATTGATTTCATGGATTGCACAAAAGGTTAGAAATGTCTTTAACATGATCACCTGGAGTAGTCGGTTTCTCTAGTGAAGTAAGGAATGTTCTTTAAGGCTGCAATAGGAATTGGATGTTGTGCATTGAGAGCAAGTGGGCTGCTTCGCTGTGAATTTGATGTAGGGGTTGTTTTTGCCATTCTAATTGGTCTTAAAACCCTTGTTGGTGAATGAAAGGCCTACCAGGTGGAGGAGTTGAGAGAGTTCTGTTTGGTGGAGATGGAGACCTTTGAATCCTTCTTCCTCTTTGCCTTCTTCTTGGAGATAATTGCAGGTATTCAAACAACACTTCCTCTTCTCCAACTCTTGACCTTGTGGTGATTCTTCTCATGAGTTTTCAGGCCTACACTGCTGAAACCAGTTGATTCTTCCCCTTGGAGTCACCAGATATGCAAATAATAGCTCTTTTAAGCAAGAAAATTACAGCAGACGCACATCAACTTTGCTGCAATAAAAATGAGACCTCTAGCGTCCCACCGGGTGTGCCAAAATTGTTGTTGCAGGCTCACAACACCCCTGGATGCAGATCAGGCTTCTAGGTTGATCACTCTAGCATCCAGTGTGATTGCACAACATGGAAACCTCTCTCCAAGTGTGGAACTTGTGAAACTGAGAGAGGAATCTCCAGATTAGAGGTTGGTTCCTCAAACTCCTCTGATTAGATCTAATGCTTGCACAACTACAGAGGTTCAGATCCTAATCCTATTCTAAACTGCAAGGAGACAGGGATAGAAATGCAAAAATTGAAACTAACTAAAGATGGTGATGCACCAAAAGGAGTGGTGAATAATTTTTGTCAAGCAAATAGACACAGACCAAAGATTGCAACATAAAACATACACAGACTGATAAGATATAATTTAGGATCTGAAATGAAGCAAATAATACAAACAAAGGACTGAAACCATTCACAAAGCTTGCATTATCATTTCAATGTCAAAACCATGCATTACAACCTTAGAGAGGCAAAAAACTGTTACAGTCTTTGAAGAGGTCTGATTCTTCAAACAATCACTTGCTGGAGGTGAAAGAAGAAGTTTTATGCCCAAAAAATGTTCCCCCTTTGGAAATGAGCCCAATTTGGCTTTTACATTGCATGGGTCGAGCCCAGGAGAGAGAAAACATACAAAATGTGGGAGCCCATTCCTCATTGACTGCAAATGCATTAAATCAGCATGGGGGACCTTACAAACCCATACCCTGCCATTTTGACTAGTTTGGAGGAGAATGCGACCCATTCTGTATTGAATTTGGTCGCTGAAATGTCACTTCTGGCCATGAACATGGGTCAGATCTGTTTCTGAATTTTCCCCCTCCAGACTACATCAAAATTCAAGATTGACCCTGGAATCATGTAGATAATCTTATAAGCTTTCCAATGATATAAAGAACGTGCAAATCTGAGCTCTAGATCGAAAGATATGGTGATCTGAAGATTTAGGGCACAAAACAGGCAAAAATGAGTTTTGAAAATTTTTCCCCTGCTCTGCCACCTAGACGACACGTGTCGGGCACTGATTGGACGAGAAATTTCCTCGGTTCCTTCTTTCCATAGGTTTTCCTTGAGATTTTTGACTTTTTGTAACTTTTTGGAAAATTTTCCACTTTTCCCCACACCCCCGCCACTTGGGACACGTGGCATGCATTGATTAGAGGACAAGGGTGCGGGAAGACCTTTGCTTTTAGCTTTTTGGCCGAAACTTGGCCAAATTTTCCAAATCCTCCCCGAGCTCCATGCTTCCCTATTCCATTGGACACGTGTCCTCTTTTTATTGGCTCGGGCCAACACTCCGACTCGCTCCCTTTAAACTTTTGGACGTTTCCCTTTGTGACACGTGTCATGCTGCAATTCGTCCATGGGCCTGCCAACTTTTTGCGTCCACCACATCCATTTGTCCCAGATGTCCCAAACTATCTAGGACGAAAACTTCCGATCCACTTGATTTGGGCTTCCCTGTCCCTCTTTAAAGCGAAGACACGTGGCGTCATTTGATTGGCTCTCGGCTCCTTCGGCTCTCCGCGTCTGCCGCGTACTTGTGTCCCAACTGTCCCAGTCTGTCTAGGAAAAATTCTTCCGAACCGCCTGAAATGGGCTTCCTTGTCCCTCTTTACGGCCACTTCGTCTTTTCACATTCTTCGTGTCTTTTCAGCCCAGATGTCCCAACCTTATCTGTGCAACAATTAGTCAATTTTCTTTTCTCCTTCGGCCAAACCGGCTTTCCACGTCCCGCGCGTCTTGATGGCCCGGATGTTCCTTTGCTCTGCAGACCACCTGGCGGCCTTTCGGCCGATTCACGCCCAGATGTCCCAAGCTGTCCCAGGTGCTTTGCGAGAGACTAGGACTTAGCCATTTTTCATGATTTTTCCTAGCCCAAGCTTGTTTTTGCCACTTTTTCACCTTTTCTCAGAACTTGCTCTTTTCAACCTAGATAGGAGAGTTAGAAAAAATCTGAGGGGACCCTAGAAACATGATTTTCTTCCTTGAATCAATCTATTTTCCTGGGACTTGAGTATTTAATGCATGTTATCAAAATTTACCACAGGGGGTGAATTTTGGATAACACCTCTTATTTGGTGTGGGTTTCTTTCTACTGTGGGGTCCTTCGAGATGGATACATAATTTTCTAAGTACACGCCCTTATCAAATTTTGTGCGATGCAAAGATATATTATTGTTATAGCCCTTCCATCGATTAGCAAAGTCACTGGTTTCATCATCTGTACCTCATGGGAGACATATCTCTCCACATATGCACACTTCTTGGGGAAACCAACTTTCTACGTAGCTCTCTGTGGTCTTGATCTACTTCACTAAGGTCGAACCTTAGTCTTTTGGCCTCTTTAAACTTGTTCACCCCCCCTTGCTTGGAAATATTGTGCGGTGAAGGAGAAGGGAAGCTTGCACCAGGGGCCCATGTTTTCATCTGTCAACCTAAATCTGCTAATGCAAAAGTGTTGATATATGGAAAATTTTGCTTCTCCTTTACAAGCGTGGGTAGTTGCTCTGGAATCCTCCATTCCACCCCAAACGCATCCCTCATGCACTTGTACCATTTCTCTAAATGTGCCTTGTGAGTGGTTGTCATTGTTTCACAAGTATATTTTGTGAACCATTTTGTGGGTGAGGGATCCTCTTCTGGTACTCCCAAACAAACCTTTCTAGCCCATCGGGCACTCTGATTTCTGAGAAGACAATTGTGAGGAGAACATTGCCAAATAGTATCTTCTCACCTTCTTGTGCTTGTTGATGATTTCATCCGCGATGAAAGTGGAAAAGTTGTAGATGGTCCCTTCAGATATTTTCTAGCACACGTTTAGCCATGCCTTGTTTACTTGAGTCCATCTCTCCTGATCATTGAGCTTTGTTACCAAGTGCATGGCCATCCTCATCATGGGGTCTTGGATCTCAACGATGTCAAAGTATCGTGATCCTTTCTTATAGTCAAATGCAACAACTATTTCCTTGATGGCCTCCTTGTCACTTAGGTCATCATCAATGTTGTCCCCTTCACAGATAAGGCCCGTGAACTTGGAAATTAGTTGGGGGTTATGCGCATCTTGCACCCCATGAAATAAAAGTGGTCTTCATGAACATGCGCCATTAGCCATTGGTAGAGGTGCTCAGGTTTTCCAAAGTATGGCAGTTCATAGAGTTGCAACAACCTGCCTTCTCCAACTTAACCTTTACCTCGTCACTTTGTAAATGGGCATACCTTCTGGCGTTCTCTTGTTGGTTGGGTGAACCAACTCCAAATCCATCTCCTTCTCTATTGTGTTGGTGTGGTGATTATAGTCACACACAGTCATCTTTCTTAGGTGTGATTCCCATTCTTTTCCCAGCAACACCCCATCTGGGTATTGCATTTCTGCATGCCATTCTTCATTTGTGTTTACGTCGGCATCATTTGCTTCCCCTTACCCTTTCCCTTCTACTTCTTTAGTGAGATGGTTGCTTTATTTTGTACCATTCCTCTAGTTAGGTTATCACTTCAAGCATCTTTTCCTTGCTCTACTCTACCACTCTATCCAACCCCAAGCTTGATCTTTGCGAAAAACTCCTTCTAATTCCATGCCCTAGTCACCAAACCCTAACTAGAAAAACCCTTCCATAAGATGGTGCTTGCTTACTCAACTTCTCCATGCCCATGTACTCCTTTCTTACTGGTTTGTGATTTTACCCTAGCTATGCACTTCAAATCTCTCAAATAATTCCTTCGACGCAAAGATCTTGCTTTGGATGCCCTAGTTCGCGAGAGATTTATTTTCTTTGTAAACACAATGTAAATAATGAAGTGATCGACCTTTTATTTATAGTTTTTCTCTTTTCCCAACATTAAATTCTCTCTCACTTGTCAGTCTTGAGCGATTTCTCCCACATGCCACAACTTGTGTGCAAACCCCGTTATAACCTTATGGCGCTCAAAAATCAACCCAATCAAACCTCTTACGCGCGCGTTCCTAGCGCCGAAGGCACTTCTATCTTTTTTCCTATTTTTTCCCTCGCCTACCTCACATGGTTTCTTCAAGGCTTTCTTGACACCAACCATTTACGTCCATCTCTTCTTTATGTGCCTATTACCCTTATGCGCCTTTAGTTCTTTAACCGGCCATTCATCGTAACTTCTACTGCCGGTTCAACTCGTATTATGGGCCTATACTTCACATCACTCCACCCCACACTAAAATATATGCATGGTCCTCTTCCATGCATAACCTTCAAAAATTAATGTGGTTACCAATGCCCAAGGCACAAAACAAACAACAAAACAAATGACAAGAAAGGGAAACACAAAAAAGGAAATTACATAAAGGGAAACCTAAACTAACTGGCGACACGACCTTATTTACAAACACCAAGAAGACTTATTTATAGTAGGGCTTCAGCCTACTCCCATTGAAGTGACCTGGTAATCTTGTCCCATTAAGTGCTTGTATCGACAAGTTCCCAAATCAAGAATGTACGATATGAGGTAAGGTCCCAACCAATGGAATTTCAACTTCCCAGGATGGCGCAGATACTTGAATCATACAATAACACCAAATGCCCAACCAAAAATTCTTGTTCTTGATATGATGATCATGCCATGATTTTTGTCTTGCTTTCTATGTCCTTTGACTCCACCTAGCAAGTGATCGCCTTTCATCTAAATGCATTAATTTATCAATTCTTTCTTCCAGCATTTGCTTGTCGGCTAAACCTCTTGCATGTGCTATATGCAGTGAAGGTAACATGAATTCAACTGGTAAAACAACCTCTGTGTCAAACACCAATTAAAATGGTGTGGCCTTGTTCAAACTTTTATAGGTTGTCATATATGCCCATAGGACGAATGATACCTTATCATCCCAATCCTATCTTTTGACATCACAGATCTTAGTTAACGTATGACTTAGTATTTTTTTAAATGCCTCAGTAGTCCCATTTTCTTGAGGGTGATATGGGGTAGTCTTATGATGGGCCACCATAAATTCTACCAATAGGATCCTAACTATTTCATTGAGGAAGTGTGTACCCCTATCACTTGTTAAACTTAAAGGGCAACCATATCTGCTGATTATATTTTCCCATAAGAATCTAGTAGTTGTCGCCGCGGTGCAATCCTTTGTAGGTGTTGCCTCTTCCCATTGTGTTAAATAATTAGTGCAAGTGATGATATACCGCAAACTAGTCCTTCACGCTGCTGGTGAGATTGGTCCTACAAATTCGATAGCCCATTTCTCAAATGGTTTCACGCTGGTTATTGGTTGTAAGGGCATTTCATCCCTCTTTCCAGGTTTTCCAAGGTGCTAGAAATGGTCATAGGCCTTGCAAAAATCAATACAATCTTGGTAAATGGATTCCCACCAAATCCATGTGAGAAGAATCTTCCGCACGGTTGTATTTCCCACATAGTGTCCTCCTGCAATCCCACCATGTGCTTCTTCCATAATTACAATGCGCTCATGTTCTAACACACATCGGCGTAGAACCTCATCATGGCCTAATTTGTATAAATCTCTACTAATAAGCATGTAGGGTGTGGCACGTATAGCCAATTGCTTTCTCTCCATAGCCCTCATCCCTTCTGGTACCACACCTATTTTTAAGAACACTGTGATATCTTCCAAGTCTGAGGGCATGCGCTGTAATCTAAATAGTTGTGCATCTGGCATGGTCTCCTCAATGCTTTGTGTGTCCTCTCCCGAATCAATCCTTGACAAGTGGTCAGGCCCTAAATTATTCTTTCTTGGCTTTACCACCACCATAAATTCAAATTCCTGAAATAGGAGGACCCAACGACATATGCGCCCTTGCAGAACGGGTTTGTTGACTAAGTATTTTAATGCCATGTGATCTGTGTAGAATATGAAGGGTGTTGCCAGTAGATACTGCTTTGAACTTAACATGCGCATAGATCATTGACAATGCTTCACGCTCAGTAGTTGTGTAATTTTTCTCTATTGGTGTCAATTTCCTACTTGCAAAGCTCAAGGGATGATCGACAATTCCTTCGCCAGGTTGTGCTAGTACTACCCCCATTGTTTTCCCTGAGGCATCCACATGCACATGGAAAGGCTTATCCCAAGAAGGGAAATGTAATATGGGTGTCGTTATGAGCCTTTCCTTTAAAGTGTCAAATTCCTTTTATTACGCCTCTCCCCAATGAAAGGCACTTTTATGTTTTAACAATTCTTCTCAGGGCGCGGCAATTTTGGCATACCCCTTAATGAACTTCTTATAATATCCCATGTGTCCAAGGATTCCGTGCATGACGTGTTGGCTAGTAGGCTCCCCAAACCCACAATTACTGTAACTTTGGCGGGATCTACTAGTAAGTCCTTATTTGCATATAATATGCCCTAATAAGGTTCCAAATGGGGTAGTAAAGAAACACTTCTTGATGTTGAGAGATATCCTCAACTATCGAAAACTTTCAAACATTAGTCTCAAATTATCACTATGGTCCTTGACGAGACCATATATAGTCCAATCATCCAAATAGACCTGAAGAAATTTGTGGATGAATTCTGGAAGGCTTGCACTAAAATGCACAAGAACACAACAAGTGCATTCTTCAACCCAAAAGGCATGATTGTGTAGGAAAAACTTCCCCATTCAGTGGAAAAATTTATCTTTCTCTGGTCTTCCTTTGCAATCCATACCTAGTGGTACCCTGAGAACCCATCCGTGAAGGAGTAGGCTTCACGCTCGGCCACTCCCTCTAAGATTTCTTCAGTAAACGGGGTAGGGAAAGGATCAATGACACATACTGCATTCAGGTCCCTGTAGTCAACACAAATCTTGATCCTCCCATCCTTCTTGATGCTGATGACCATTGGGCTTATCCATTTTGACTCTTCAACCACCTCAATGATACCTGACGCTATCATTTTGTCTATCTCTTCCTTAACCCATACGCACAAATTTGGATTCATCCGATAAGGTCTCTTTCAAATCGGGCGCACACCTTATTTTAACTTGATCTTCATTTCTCCCAAGGAATGGTGGACGCCTTTGAGTTCATGGTACCCATGAGGGAACAAATCTTGGAATTTGTACAATAGATCAATGATCTTTGAAACTTCCTTTTCCGACCAATAGTCACCGATGATAGCCTCCTTAGGTTCGGCCTCCATCCCAATGTTAACCTTATTTTTCTTCAAGGGCTCATGGTAGGTGCATGCTTGCTCATCAGCATTGTCAATGACCTCGCGTGTACCCTCTGAATGATCAACATCCAACATCTCCATCTCTTCCCTATCTATGACATAGACCAATTTCCCTTTTCTTTTTCCATACACGCACGCTCAAAATGTACTTCCTCTGATTCTTCCTCATAGAGGCACGTCTCCACATAAGGATTTTCTAGTAATTCTAGCAGCCTATCCTCAACCATGGCACTATCTCCCACTGTAAGGTGCTTGATTGTTTGCAACACCTTATCCACTGATGGTTTGGTGTTCTATACTCAAATGCTTGAATGAGGTCAACCACAAATTCTTGCCAATTACTTGTTTGATGATGTATCTCTGAATGAACGTACCATGTGTGCGCACAGCCTTGCAAGGTGGAATACAACTTGTGTACCCACAATGAAGGTGGTAATGCTTCTGCACTTCCCATCTAGGCTTCCTCACATGCTTGGATATGAAACAAAGCGGTTTCTTTCCCATGGTAGTCTTGTATAGCCGTGGGCGTGTTGCTTCTTGAAAACCTTATAGAGAGTGTGATTCTTACCTCGCGCCACTCCAAGAGGTTCTCTCGATGTGTAGCCCACCAATGCATTGTAGTCCCGAGTAGGTTATAGCTAAGCATTCTTCTTCTTTCGTCCTCATTTCTCCATTGAGCTTCCATTTCTTGCAAGAAAATATCAGGGAATGCTCCTCTTGAGTAGCTAGGTAACTTTTTTCCTCCCTGCACTTGACTAAGCACGCCTTTATCACCCTTGTGACCGGTTCTTTTAATTGTCACCCAATTAACTCATAGGTCCCGTGCGCCCAATTGTCACATGCCACGCTAGTGGTATCACTCACGACTAAGCATCTGCAAACTAGATGACCCCCTCGTGGGGTGAATTACCTCAGGATCTCTGATGGAGCGCATGTAGATTCTATCAAGGACTTCTTCTCCCAACGGCTTTGTGTAGGGCACTCGACTTCCCATCCATTAAAGGGATGATCACCTGTTCTTCCTTGTTTTTGAAACTGATATATCCTTTGTTAAACCTTATGTCAACATTATTCTTGTAACACCATGGGCACCCAAGAAACACTAGAAATTTGTCTACCTTGGTGAGCACCAAGAATTCAAGTCTCCAGTGAACTTGGCCCCTTGAATGGTGATAACTACATCCTTTAGGACTCCAATGGGCATTTCCTTAGTCTTGTTCGCCATATACAACACATTTGAAGATGGATGCAACATGGGCCTTCCCATCTGATGTCAGGCATCTAAGGTAAGAACATTCACCTCTGCTCCCATGTCAATGAGGATATTGTTCGAAACCATCCATCAACAACTACATTTAGAGTAATCTCTTTGTCATAGTCAAGGTTGTGTGGAGAAAGGTTTACATGGTTCCAGCACATGGTACCATCTCCTTAGCCATTCTCCCAGCAAGGGAATAATATTCTCTTGCCTCAACATTTTACATACTTCTTTGACCTCATCTAGGTCACTCCTTGGAACCTCATTATCCTTCCGCTACCCTACTTGCCTCGATTACTCCTTGAGACACTGTATCTCCCCTTGTAAACTCTAAATCACGTCCATAGTCTCCTGGTATACTTATTTCTGATGGGTAGGGTTCGGGTACTTTCCATGTAGCACCTCCTCTTTGGAAACTAATGTCCTTGGTCTTGGCATCTCCTTGTGCGCATGGCCTCTGCACGCGTTGTCACCAATATAGGTTCTAGTTCTAACTCATGCACCACTCTTGGCATCCATTGTGAATCGGCCTTTTTGATGCTCACCATAGCAACACCCTTATCTTTCTAGTGTTGCTGGTTCATATGCTCATAGAGTTCCGACACTCTTCATACTTGTGCTTCTTCCCGCACCACAAGCATTGTAGTAGATTAGGACACTCATGTTTATAATGCTCTATAGATCCACAATTATAACATGTTCCCGTGGGAACTCACTTCTCCCTCTCTTTGCGGTTATTGTGACCACGAAATCCTCTCGTAAAAACCTCTTCCACGTGCCCCTCCATCTATGCACCCTTCATAACATTGGTCATCATCTTTAGAACTACCAACAAGGCTAGTCTGGCGCACACCCAGATCAATAACATCATGGATCTGATCAATCACTGCAGTCCTTGGTGTCATGGGTTGTAGAGGTGCATATCTTGTAGTAGCAAGAAACATTCTTATGGATTACACATTGGAGTAGAGGGAATATACTTGCATCATGATCTTCGTGGTAGATCTCATAGTCTACCGTCATAGCATGCGCTGAATTCTAATGGAAACTATCCTTTGCATGACCCTCCACTTCATAGTCTATACACTAAAGCCCACTACGGACCTCATGTGCTTGAGTTTGCAGAGATATTCTCCAATTTCTTGGCCATTGCGGTGATTTGGGCCTCCAAAAATAGACTAACACCAGTATCCACACTCCCAACAACTTCACGTAAGGCAGCCTCTAAAGCCTCGCGTGGGTCAGTGAATGTTTTATGTGACAATGCCCTCATAAATGGAGTGATCAACCCTCCAAAAACCATTGAGCATGTTGTGAGGGGTGGATGTCATATGATAGTTTAGACAGGAGAGTTTTAAATTGTGCATCATACTCCCACAAACTCTCTCTCGTTCCCTGTTAAATCTCCTTCAAGGCACTGATGCTCTTCTTCTTGAACTATGGAAATTAAAACTCTGTGAGGAAAGCATTTTTCAATGCTTTGTATAATCCACCACCATTTGATGGGGGTCGTACTTCCTATACCAACTATGTGCATGCCCTTGTAATGTAGTTGCAAACTAGCTTTCCTTCCGCTCTGGGCTAGTGATCCCTTTTGCATGCCATAGTAACTCACACTTGTGCACATGCTCTACAACATCTTCAATACCCATATAGTCTGGTAAGTGCAAAGACATTTTGAAAATCACTTGGGGGTGGTGGGGTCCTTTTCCTCCCGAGCCAGAGCCTTGGTTTCCTCCAGTGTTTCCTCTGTTGTTCCCTCCACCAAATCCATTGGGTCCACCAGGTCATGTTCCTCTTGACCCACCAGATCCATCGGATCCACCAGGTCCTATAGTGGTCACGCCAAGGGTTCCCAACGTCCCACTAAACTGTACGTTGATGGTCTGTGATAATGTCCTACTACCAATAGTGTACCCCGTGCCACTCCCAGATGTGAGACTGAAGGCCTGTGTATCTGCACTTTTCTTGAAAATTCCTCCAAACACTGGAATGGTATGTGCAGTCATAGAAGTCCCAAACAAGAAATTATATCTCCTGGGCACAGATCGATCACTTCCACCGATACCAACTGGGTTAACAATACTCTTCCCTTGATCTAAAAACCAAGCGCGATCGGTTTCCTGGTGATTTCAGATGTGTGTCGACAACTCTTCTTTCTCCACGTGACGAACTCTCATCAGAATTTGAAGGGGATTATCTTACACACTTTCCAAGATGGGGTAGCACAGACTGCTTAGGCTCCACATCCTCCACGTGAACTTCAACACCCTCTCACAACGTTTGCCTCCATAGATCCATCACACTTGCTACCTCGCGTTGTCTAGTCATCTCCCTTTCATGAGCTTCATTATACTTGATCCATATCTCCTCCATTTCCTTTTCATCTGCAATTCCCTCCATCTTCCTCCACCCTAGCTTCCTTTCATAATGCTCAGAGAGCTTAGCCGGCCATGGGAATGCTTCTAAACCCAAAGTAACGACTAAGATCTTCATAGCCAAAGGAATAGCATGCAAAAATGATCCTCTAGGATCCCTCAGAAACTCAAACTCAATGATATATGGGCAAGAATATGTCGAAATGGCATATTCCAAAGTATAACTAGTCAACACCCTCTTCTACCAGTGATCAATAATAGCACATGTCCATGTCAGATCTGCATCTTGCAGCCTCTGATAGTCATCTTGGGTCCACATGCGTGATCTACAAAACTATCTTGATCTGGATGTGTATGTTGAGAGCCATTCATATAGCTCTACTGGGAAGCAACAAAGAATGTCTCATACAACTCATTGTATAGGTTCTCTTCTACCCATCCATGCATACTAAACTCAGGCCTAATGCTTTGAATCTTTGAGAAAACTCATCCTCCATGCTCTTGAACCACATTTCAACACTTTCTAAAGTTAGGCATTTTGTCATTACACATCACAAAGAAAAAAATGTATGCCATTTCTCACAATAACTTTGAAAAGAGGTCCTGGCAATGGAACCAAGATGTAGTCATTTTTAAGCCCTTCCCAAAGAACAAGGAAATCCCATGTGTGTCGGCCTATCACCCAGCGGGCGTTGGGTGCTCACCCGAGGCACGCGGGTGTCGAGTCCCTCCTTTATGTGAGTTGTGTGAGAATGCATTACTTACAAGACAAACTTAAGTGAACAGATTGGGAAGGAACCATACATTCATCTTAGAGATCAAAACGACTTCTAGAATGATGTGCTCATTCATATAAGAAAAGCATTACAGAACATAGATATGAATCATAATAGAAAATAAATGCACATGGGTTTACACCCACTCATATGAAATATACATATAACCATGTAGTAGAACTAGAACCACACATATATTCATATTAAGCATGTTGATAACCATATTACAATAACTTAGGAAATCATAGATTCATATGATAATGCGATCAATATCATGCATCAGAACTAGACTTAGGCCCTTCATAGTACAAAAAAATTATGTTCAAACCCATCCCCTTAGTATAATGTATTCCTACAAATCCTCTAAACCCAACCTATGGAGCTCTCATAGTATTCCTGCATGGCTTCACCTCTTTCTCCTTTTTTATTTTCTTTGGTGGGTGCTTGTATTTATAGCCTTTCTCAACATCTTTAGCCTTCACGGGAGTTGTAGATCCGTTGCCAAGTGTCCAAGGTGGTCCTCCATGGGAGCATGCTTCTTCAGGCTCGAGCTCTCCACTCTTTGCAATGATGGCCTTCTAGAATCTTCCATCACAAGGTATATTCCTTCTATGGGCACCAAGCTACCAGGCTGGCACCTTATCCATTCCGCATGGCGAGCGAGGTCATGCTTTTCTCGTGTTCTATCTGATACACAAAATATGGCTAAGTCCCAAAACATTTTCTCTACCTTGCGTGCTTTTCTCCTTGCCCACCTGTCTTCAAATCAGCCTTGCACGCCCACACGCTTTCTTGTTCTTGGCCAATATTTTATGGATCCAAAATATCCATCGGGAAATCTCCCCTTCTCTTTTCCTTTCCTTTTATAGTGGAGGTATTCCCGCACCACCTACACCACCAAGTCTTGCGCACCGTCCCTTGATCTCCCACTATAACTAGGAATAGTAATACCCATTGGGTCTCATCCCACCACTCTATAAAGGTTTTTGTACACCATTCATCATCGGGGTCACTCAACATGACCATTGGATCCATTTAATCATATATTGGTGACATCAACTTTAGGGTTGGCCCCAGTCATGCCCCTTCTCTATATGTTGCATGTGTCAATATTTTTCATGGATAGGGTGCTAGTGGAACCTCCTTCATAATGCCAAACTTCCATGTAACACACTCATACTAAAATAACTCACCTTAGAGGGGAAATCGATCCTTTAGCCACATGGTATGGCGTATCACCCGAGATCTCCACATAATACTCATAATACCCTATATACTCCCTATATGGCCTCTAAATAATATGTCGTGGCCCCAATATATCTAAGAATGATTTTTATTTCATAGTATCCTACCATCACTACCTTCGCGGATCCATATTGCTGCAAATATCTCTAGGTGAGCCCAATCCACATGTGGCCCACCAATGGTATGTATAACTACAATATGCTCGTATGCCTACTCATGCAATAATGTCATTACTTATACACCACCACAATGGTTATCTAATGTAAACCTATATAAATCCCTATATAAGTGGGCTAATACACATCGAACCCATGTGTATCGTCGCCCATGATCCTCTATGTCCTAGAAAATTTTCCACGTCCTATAGGAGATAGACACACCTCCACCATATATGACCACAAATTATGCTAACAACAACAGTAATATATTTCTACAATTGCGAGAATCTTTGGAAGTCACAATAGAGCTCATTTTAATAGTAGGCTCCTTGATACCACTACAACCCACCTAGAATCTATGTGCTTGTCTCATGTGGTATGACATGTCCGTAGGAAATATCTACACCCTCTCACCTATAATAGGAATCCAAAATATCTTATATACATCCTCATATATCACTATCATCTCCCTTATTGGGATCCAAAACATGCAAGCATTGACATTACACACTCACATAAAGTTGTAATCAAATGAATATTTGGGTTCCCCAATCAAGCCACATGACCCAATATGGAACTATCAATAAAATCTCATCATACATCTTCTAAACGCAAAGAAAATAGGGTCATCATGTGTCGACCCCACATAACTTCCATGCATGAATGTACCTCTACAAGTGCAACATACTCAACACATATTGTGTGAGACCATCACAAATATAGAAAAAATCTCATCATATATCAATACAAAATGCCAAAATCATATCTAAATCATTTATAGTAGCACACCCTCACATATGGGTTCATTACAGGCACCTCGGGTAAATAATGTAAAAATTCTAGTAAGGAATGTACGGTTCATGGTATGAATCGTAAAGTTTCATCTGATCCCGAACCTAAGGGTAAAACCCAGGACCGTTGAGTTTGGTCTCATCAATGTATGTAACAATTCAACAAGATGTGTAAATTCATTTTTTTCAAAGAAATCTACCCTATTTTGCACAAAATCAACAACATTAAATGCACTTACCAACTCATCCATCATCTACAATGAATCACATTTCCCACACACTCAAGTCATGTCTGGATAGCCTCTCTAGCTCTTGACATCATCACAAACTCCAAAATCCTATCACACTCAATCGCAATCACACAATGAAAAGTACCTTTTAATTTTTCAATTTACTATTTATAACACCTTTTACTAGAATTATTTACACACCTAATTTACTATTTATTGAATTCAACCAATTATGGCTCTTCATGTTTTGGGCCATATCTCATCCTTTATTGGTCCATTTTTACTCCATCTCCGGTGTTGTGATCATGATTTTCATAATTTCCGCTTTGATATAACACTACCTTTAATTACACTTATTCTCCAACTCTACACATATGTTTTACCTCTTTACACACTTGCAATGCATTTCCTATCATTGGATTTGTTGCACAATATAAAAAATTCTCATTATTCACCCTAAAATTCATATCCGGCACATTGCAAATTCTCTCAATCTTAATTTTTCTACTTTACTTTTGCCTCTAGAAATCACATTTTACACTCTCCCTTTCAACAAAAGAGGTCCAAATATATGGGGATGACTATGCAAGGAAACCCCCTGCGTATTTTTAGTTGCAAATCACTAAGCAAGTATAATGGGTTAGCTATGTAAGGCTATCCTCTCCCACACAAACTTCATTCAAATTTAGCAAGTTGGTTATGCAAGGACAATTTTCCTTTCCTAATGTAATGTAATCTCAACACCTAAGTGGTCACTCATGATTACCCAAATACATTAAGCATTAAATGTCATTGTATTCATTATGAGTGCATGGGCAATATGTAAATATTCAAGTACAATATAAGCACCCATATCACAATATGCACTCGTATAATGCATGGTGGGGGAAATGAGATGTCATTCCATTTCACCTTATAGGGGTTTTTAGCAAATTTTGAGACCTAGATCCGTCTAGAGCAATTTGGTCCTATAATTGGAAATTGTTATTGAGGGCAAGCTAAGTAGCCATGTGAAACTCCTCCCTTGATGTAGGGAGCACCAAGTCTAATGTTATTGCAAAAATCAAGCACTATGTTGGTGATTTGATCACCCCCTATTGGTGTAGAAATTGATTAACATGATGAGATCCCTCTCCACCATTAGTTCAACCTTTTGGTGTGACGACAAGTCGTGTAGCTCTAATACCAGATAGTTAAGCGCACTCCGCCCCCAGAGTAGTTCTAGGATGGGTGACCTCCCGGGAAATTCCGGTGTCACTTCCTCCTAATGTTGTTGGGCCTGATTGGGTGTATACCCGGCTCCATCGTGCGGGAGGGTATTGGCATAACAACTAATTAACACGATGAGATCCCTCTCCACCATCAGTTCGAGCTTTTGGTGTGACGGTAAGTCGTGCAGCTCTGATACCAAGGAGCAGTTAAGCGCGCCAACCCCAAAGTAGTTCTGGGATGGGTGACCTCCTAGGAAATTCCCAGTGTCACTTCCTCCTAATGTTGTTGGGTCTGATTGGGTGTATACCTGGCTCCATCGTGCGGGAGGGTATTGACATAGCAATTGATTAACACGATGAGATCCCTCTCCACCATCAGTTCGAGCTTTTGGTGTGACAAAGTCGTGCGGCTAATCACGATACCACGGAAAGAGTTTGCGAGAATTGAATCGAAACGAGGCACCACGAAGTAGTTGCACTCCAACGGAATCGTGATAGCTCCAACAATTGCAAGAAAGAATTGATCAATAATGGAAGAACTTGCTCAATAGAAACAAAGCTTGCACATAGAGGAAAGACAGCGGAGTGTCTTGGCATGCTCATAAATGAATAGTAAAAGGGTACATATAGGGTGTTGAGTAACCCTAGTGCATGACACACATGTAAACCCTAAACCTAACCCATGTGAGATGACCCTCCAATATGAGAGGAGGACACATAGGATAACTCACACTAACACCCCCAACTCTAAAAATATGCCAAGCTCGAATCTCCATGTTTACAAACAATTATCTACAACTACTGATATCCCCTCTTGAAACTTTCAACACACTTATCCCTCATCTCTTTGTGGTCTAGTCGATGAATCATGTTGTTTTCCATAATTGGTTATTTTCTCTTAACATGCTTGTATGTTTCTTGCTTCATCACTCTCGCAGTATGACTGTCTTTTCCTTTTCACTAGAAAATTTCATTCACCAACATAAAGGAGGGGCAAATGTAGACACAAAAATCTATACAAAATCATTACTACACCATACTTTTATTAGTTTATTATGTACATGCATTTTGATCAATGAAACAAGATTTAAGTAGTACCTGTTCTTTATTGATGTACTCTTTGTTACTAGATTGAACTCAACCTATTGTTATTTTACCTCTTTGACTTAATTTTGAGTATTCTTATAGAGATCTCTAACATCCTACTTTTACTATTTACTTTTATATGATCCTAGTCCAAGATCATACACATGGTTAGGACCGTACATACGATCTTGACCATTGTGTACAATCTTGGCCCATTTTAGTTTTTATTTGTTTTATCTTCATGGGCCCATTTATCACTCTTTTATCTTTTAGTTTATATATTTTGGGCAGTTTTTCATCCATTAAGGTCCTAATTTCAAAGTAATAAATCACACACACACACACACACACACACACACACACACACACACACACACACACACACACACACACACACACACACACACACACACACACACACACACACACACACACACACACACACACACACACACACACACACACACACACACACACACACACAAGTCTAACCTAAGAATTTATTATCGCGATCACCTATCTATCTCGCCACTTATATGTATGTTGCATACACAACATAAGAGGGAATAATTCTAAAGTTTTCATCTACACACAAGAGTTTATATTGGGATGAAGTATCTTAGCCCGCTATCGGTGTTGAGGCACAAGGGCCAACCTAGGTTAAGGGGTAGTTACATGTAACTTTGCCTGCACAAAGCACTAGGATAACTACATTGAGTTTGAAATGTAGCACAATGCTCGGTGATTCACAAGAATTTTGACCATTGAGGTTAGTTTGAATTAAGCATATACATTTTTATTTTTAGAGCTAATGATTTGTTGAGTGTGTTATAGGATATATAAGGTTTGTTTTGTAGGTTTTAGGTGCGACATGTACGAGTTTCTGTGAAGTTAAATTTATTAAAGAGCGACACTGGAAGTTACATATTCTAGCTTCTTGAATGTTCAAGAATGTGTAGGTTTTTCAAGACCGTACCATACGGTATTGACCCCTTTGTATGGTCTTGGCCTAGTGGTTCTACAACTCCAAACTGTGACTATTTCAGATTCCAAACTTTTCCCTTTCCCAAATTAGTCATTGACACATCTTGAATATGTTATGAACCGGAGTTAATTGCCTCTTTCCTTCTTATGTGTGCTTCAAATGTATGTTCTTAGTTGTATGGTTGATTCTATGATCTAAGGTATAAATCGAGTGTTTTTGGTAGTGCAATATTTGTTATTTTACTGCAAGTAAAACCTAATTAAATTGATCTTAAATTTAATCAAGGGTTAAATATGTTTAGGGTTCGAGACCATTTTATTTGACTATAAAGTGTTTCACACAATTTCAAGACCCAATAGTGGACAGAGAATAATATTTCATTCTCCCCTAGAGGCATAGAATATTGTAGAGCTCCACTAGTATCCTGGAAGAACTGCGCGAAAAGGATGGAATCACCAACCAGGTCCCAAAACTAAAATAATAGTTTTGCCCAAAGAGACTCTGTAGAGCTAGAATCAAAGATGAAGTATTTGCATAACATTTCTAACGAAAGTGCACTTTTCTTCTCATGTTTACTCCATTTAACATATACTATAATTGATCTAAATTGCAATTGTTATATTTTTATATTCTAATCTGAATGTTAATGTTTAATTAATAATCTAAGTGTGCATCCTATTTCTAACCCTAATTTAGAATTATATAAAGGAATTCTTCCCCTTCCCCACATTTATTTTTTTGGGTTAGATCAAGTAATTTCCCTATTTTTGGTCATCTTCTAGCATGCTCTACTATATTTTTCTCTCATGTTATCTTATTCTCTCTCATATCCAATTTTCTTTCTCATCCTATGGTTTCTCCCTTTTCATCTTATTTCTTGTTGTTATGGATTTTCACGATAACCATAACTATCCAGTTTTGGGATCTTTTTGTGTGGGCCCTTCGACCCATATTTGGGTCCCCTAGGATTTTTGTCCCTTTTTGTTCGTTTTCCCTACCCATTGTGTGTAGACATATACACTAATAGGGTCTTAATTCAAATTTAAGAAATTTATAAATGTATAAGTGTATTGGTGTATCTAGGACATCAATTACTAAAGATATCAATAAGTGAATGATGAAGATCCATGTACCAAAAAATATAAGCATTGAGAACATCATTCGAGTATTTTTAAATAAATAGGAGCATTTATCATTTAGTGTGTTACTGATGAATAGATCACTAAAAGTGATAAGGGTTGTACTTGTATTACACTAGGTTTCATGTTGACTCAAGAACTATAATTGATGTGGTGGCTTCAAAGAATTGTTCTCATCAAGGGCGTGATAATAATGAAGGGATAACACTTGCACATTAAAACATCGCTCCATTGTATAATGTTCTTGCAAGGTATTTCTACTCTATTAGGGTTCTAATAAAGATCAATTTCCAAGCTCGATGTATGTAAAATTCAAATAATGTAGGTGAGATTTTGGAGCTTCAAAGTTGATGAATAAGGTAACAAAATATTAATGTTCTAAATAAGGAGATCAATTTCAAAGAGATGCACACAAAATTCAAAAAAAAAACAAGTTTTTTTGGAGCTTCAAAGCCAATGAATAAGGAACACAATAACATTTCCCCTAGTTATTAGTTGCCATAACTATACAAGGGAGTACATCCATGTGAAATTTTCTATTTACCTAGACTTTTTTTTTGGAATGCACATAATATTCTCTATTTTTATGATCATCTTTATAATTACAATAAATCAAATATTCCTCTAAAAACCCCACTTACCAATTATTATTAATTCTAGAATATTATTTCATTTAAATGTTTATAAATAAATAACTTGCAAATTCATTATATTAAAAACGACTTTCCCATAAAACTGTTAGATAAGTTCTACAAAATTCATAGTTGATCTTATTCAAGAAAATACCATTCAAGTTCTAAAATTTATCTTGGAAGTATCTTGCATGCGAGTGCATACATATAAATATTAAATAAATTATAGAGAATGCAATGAGTTTGTGTTAAACTTAGAGATTGAACTCGACTTAAAATTCATATTGAACGCCCAAAATGTTGCATGCGAGTGCATAATTTTAAGTATTGTTATTATCGATTAACAATAACAAACTAGTCAAGTGCACTTTGCAATGTGTTGATTACCGTAATTCTAAAACACAAATAAAAAGAGAGACAGAGAGAGAGAGAGAGAGTTGTTTGCATGCATGAATGAAGTTGTAGTTATATAAGCAAAGTTTTGATTGTTTTGGAGCATAAGCGAGGAGGCATGGGGTTTTCTTCGACATTGCAGGCCGCGTGGTGCATTCTTGTGCTGGTGGGGTTTTGTTCAGCAGACAAGTGCCCGCGATCATTCCATGGAATTAGTTCAGGCGAGGAGACCACCAAGCTGAAGCACTGCAAACACCTTTCACAAGAGTTGGGCGCAACTCTGGCATGGACATATAATGCGCCAAATGGGTCGCTAGATATGGCTTTCAGAGCTCAGCCTGCGTCGAGAGCAGGGTGGGTTGCGTGGGAATAAACCCAAACGCCACTGGAATGGTTGGCACACAGGCACTCATTGCCTTTCGCCACCCCAACGGCACCATGTTTTCCGGCACCTACAATGTCGTCTCCAAGGATACTCCGCCCTCTCTCCTGCTCTCCACTCTGAGTTTTCCTGTCACCAATCTCGCCTCTGAATTCCGCCACGGTTTTATCAGCATACATGCCACGCTACTTCTTCCTTCCAACAACACGGTGGTAAATCAAGTTTGGCAGGTGGGCGGCAATGTTGATGGACTCAATCCAGGAATACATGCATTCCACGCTTCCAATTTGAACAGCTTTGGCTCCATTGATTTTCTCGCGCCCAAGATCACCACCTCATCACCACCTCCTGCAATTAATCCAGCAGCACCTGCACCTGCACCTGCACCTGCGGGGATTCTTCTTCTTCTTCTTCTTCTCCTTCTTCTTCTCCTCTTCTACTTCCTGTTGTTTTGTGTATCTTCTTCGCTATGTCATTCTAGAAATTCTAGGAGCAGCCCTTACAGAGCTGTATTATCATAATCCCAGTTTTTAAATATACATATTTATTTTGCTGAAATCAAAGAGCCTGTACGCGCATTATTTTTTATTGGAAAACGCATTTTTATTGATAAAACAGATAATTACAGTACTGATCGTCCAAGTCATTTTTTTGTTTAAACATCCACAATAAGATAACAATACATCCATCGTGTTTAATCTCTCAATGTCATTCAACTGATAATTATCTCTTACGTGATACTGTGGCCATTTTCTTCAAAACTTTCATAAAT
Source organism: Taxus wallichiana var. yunnanensis (assembly GCA_018340775.1). Lineage (NCBI taxonomy): Eukaryota > Viridiplantae > Streptophyta > Pinopsida > Cupressales > Taxaceae > Taxus > Taxus wallichiana. The sequence goes on along the minus strand of CM031240.1, from coordinate 651,723,919 downwards.
CAAATGCAGAATTTGATTAAATACAAATAATATATAATATGTTTTTGTTAGTGCAGGGGTAAAAAGTGCTAACAAGCTACAAGTGGATAAGGGGTTGGGAAGTTACTAGATTTATGAAGGTGACAAGTAGGGTTTTTAATGGATCTATATCTAATGAGAGTTGATTTAATATTTAATTAGAATGTTTTTAATATTTATTTAGATGAAGGGTTGGGATTGAGGAGTGATTAAGGTTATATTGGTTTAATATCTAATATGGGGTAGTCACTAGAGATATGGGGTTAGTCACTCTCTAGATCATGGGGTTGAATTGATGAACTAACAAAATGATGGTCCAATTTTGAATCGTTAGGAATATTATCTACTTCCTCAAAATTCTAATCCAACCTCAACTCCTTAGAACCTATAAAGCATGGCTAATAGGCCCTTGATTATCCTATATTGCCCCAACCCTTTATATTTCAATGCAAACTAGTATAGTTTAGAATGAAACATCAACTATTATAGTTTAGAATGAATCTCTAAATACTTGAACTCCAAACCATGATTGTGAAAATCATTACCTAGTTGACCAAAAGTACAAGGATTTGAAAGTTGATGCCTACTTCTATGAGGTTTTGAAGGAATGGAAGGATCACAAAAGGAAAAAGGTTGCGTTGGACTAGTTGATAGAGAAGGTAGAGGAAATGAAGATTTATTGAGGTAAGAGGTCCCGAAGTTGTTCAAAAAGGCTGAAAAAAGGAAAGGGTTACCCGAGGATGGGCAACAGATCTTGTGTGGGGTGATGTTGGGCCCCCAAAAATTCGATTTGTTTATTAAGTTCCACATTGGGAACTAATGCTTAATTATTTATTATTTATATCATATAGAGTGGAATTTTTTTGGAAAAAGGTGAAGAGCTACACATGAGAATTTCGGAAAGGTAAAGAGATGCACACAGAAATTCAAAGAAAAACACAATGTACAAAAAAGTTATATTTAAGCATGACATTGGTTGGAAAAACACAAAAAGAATGCATAAAATTTGTATGAACACAAAATATGGCACTCCAAGAATAAGAAGGCTAAAGAAAGAAAAGCATTAGTGTGGACACATGCATAAAAAAATAATTGTAGGTGGTGCACAAGGAAAGGTAGTTGGTTTTAAAATAGCAATCCTAGAGATTGACTAAAAGCATATAGGGTAAAAAGCATATATCTAGGAGTGGCATAAATTCCACACAAATCGAGGAGTAAGGAGATGAAGAAAATTGGTGTAAACACCACCCCTATGTAACAGTTGGTTGTTATTTTTAGAACCCAAGGCTAATGATAGTCTTGTTCAAACTAGTGAAGGGAAAGTTCCCACTAGTATAAATACCTCTTGAGGATCCTTGTAATGGATAGAGAGAGCTATACTATTATGTTTTTCATTGGTTATAGAAGAAAGTATGATTTGAGAGTAGAGAGATGAACTTTATACAGAGTTTATGATGCAGAGAAATTAGATTCAACCATACATGTACTCAATCAATGAGGTTACACACAAACAACTCCACTTTCTTTGCACGAGAGGATCACACACAACCCTAAAATGGCTTGAAAACTTGTAAAACTGAAAATTATCACCATGAATGGCCTTCAACAAGCACTTCACTTTTTCTATACCCTGCATACAACCCTTATTTCATGCTAACAACACCTTCATAATGATGCATAGCCAAGAAACATTAACTTATTCAAACTACCCTTTTTCCTTGTTTACTAGCCTCTAGTCTAACTCATGCAACTTTTTGCTTCTCAAGCCTCCTTGTAGCTCATCCACTTATATTCCTGATTAACAACCTCCTTAAATTCTAAATACACCACCATCAATGTCTCATAATCAAAGAAACAATCCACTTACTCTTTTGTCCAAACTTCCCTTCCTCATTCTTACTAGCTTCTTGGCTCAAACAAGCAAATTTTGGGCTCTTTAGATTTCAAGACCTCTTCCAATGCATGTAACCTATTTTCCACCTCAAATAAATGTTATAAAAATCATCCAATTGATTCAAAAATATCAAAAACATCACTATTCACTTATCTTGCTCAAATTGTCATCCTAGTGTTCTCAAGACCAAACAATCTGTAACAAATTTCTATCATGCATATCTTTTTCTGCACAAGGCAAATTGCTCTAAATTTTTATAGTTTTTATAAGTCTCTACAAGGAACTTATTTTCCAAATCTCATCAATTTTCATAATGACACTTAAAATTTATGACTGTTTTCCCGGGAAGACATTACATCAAACAGTTTGCATGCATTCTCAAGTCCAGATAGAAAATACTTCACAACTCCAAAAATACTCAAAATTAATGTAAGATATTAAAAACCCATATGGATAATGACATTTTCCACCTAAAAACCAAATTTTGAGTCATTTGGAAATTATATGCAAAATTTATCACTGCTGTCCCAAAACAGATCATTAAAACTTGCATACATAGTCATTGTATCAATTTTCAAGCCAAGAAACAAGTAATTCAACTCATCCTTTCATCAAACCTTGTACAAGAGTTTCATTCCCACAATTCAAATGTAATAAAAGGCATACCACACGTTCTTAAACACCAAACTCAGAAACCACCATGATGAAAGGAAGAAATCAATACAAAACAAATCATTCTATATTTATATAACTGTATTCTTACAAAAGTATGTATTACTCTTATTCATTTCCATTCCTCATACTTCTCTCTCCTCGAGGCATCCTCTCATCTTTCTCTTAGGAGGATCACTCCCTCACTTCCTTCAAATTCTTCTTCTTTTATCTCATTCCTTCTCATAATTTTAACTTGAACTAACTTTTAGACTCTTCATATGCCTTTTTTTTAACACAATGACACATTTTTACATAACTTAAACATTCCATGGACTCACTTTACCCCTAGGACTCACTATAACATGTTTTGATGTTTACATACACTTGAAACCATCAAACATCCCTTTCTCACTCCTTCACAAGCCATATTGGCTCATTACATGCTTTAAAATTTGAATTTACATTTTAGAGGGAAATGTCAAATTTGAAATTTATACCACTTAACCACCTAACTCTCTCTCCTAGGACCTCATCACACTCTAACATACTTGTCTTGACCTCATAAACATGTTTAGACTGAGAAATTAGCAATTTTGATGTTCTTTGAAGATGCCCCTGCATCATACTCCCAAGGTGGAGAAAATGACCATGTCCTTTGTTTTCATAGCTGAGTCTTCATCATTTTTGCTTGTCCTTAGTCTTATTTCTGCACTCTCACTGTTTTTGCTTGCTTCATGTTCACCTAGGTCCCATATAGTAGTCTTTCTCCTTGCATTTTCCTTCACTTTTCTCCTTTGCTTCTTGATCTTCATCTTCATGATTTCATGCTTTGTACATGCATACGTGCAAACAACACAATAACAAAAACATAATTTTCTTCATCCTTTGTCACCTTCTTCTTCCATCTATAGTCCATTTCCATCACGTAGTCATCACTTTCCTTGTCAAAATCTACATTTGCTTGACTATTTGCTTGTTTTCTCTCATCTTCCACCATCTCAAGCCGTCCTAAACCTATACCTTCTTCTTCTTTGCTCTCATTTTGATCTTCTTGTGCCCAACAAACCACCTCTTTTTCAGTTGTACCTATAATTTTCTCTTTGCCATCCATCTCATCTAATAAACTTTGTAATAGATCATCTACCTCATCCACAAAAAATTCATCACATCCTTGTTTGACATCATGCTCATCATTCTAGAATGCACAATTTGAATTATCTTGTACAAATTCAAGGAATTCACTCACACAAACATCAATATCAACCAACAAAGACTCAACCTTGCTTACCTTTCCTCCTTCTTTTTCTTGCTTCTCTTCTTTGATCTCTGAAATCTTTTGTTCTTTTCCATCCATCTTCATCATTTCATTCTCTCTTTCCTGGACCTTGCTTCTTTTATTTGTTTTCCATATCATCTTAGGTTCCTTGTGCATTGCTTGTGCCTTCAAGAAGTTTGTTTTTCTCTCTCTCTTATCTTGTCTTGGTTCACTTGTCTTCTCATTTATTGGCTTTGGTTTCTCATCTTCTTTCGCTGTTGTTGCCTTTTCATCCACTTGGGCACGATGTATCCATGTCCTTGAACTGGTTTGAAGAGCTCTACATGGCTCTTTTCTTCATTTACCTGTTTGACAACCTTTTCCACTTGCTTTTCCTCGTCTCATCCTCTTTTCTTCACTTTTGAATGCCCATCGGTTGAGGTGTTGTTTATTAATATGTTTGGCGGCCCTAAAAAAGATACCTGAAAAATTAAATATAATATGTTTTTCTATTTCTAAGAGCATATGTATAATGATTATTGCAAAGCTCAGTCTCTATTGTCTAACCACCAGCAACGGTACAAAACTACAATAATTTCCCTTGTAGTGGGATGATAATTTACAACTGTATTAGTATCATTTATCAAATTGAATGCCCATTGGTTGAGGTTTGTTTAGTCATGTATTTAGGGGTCCTAAAATAGATATTCAGAAAATTACATATATGTGTTTCTCAAAAATAAATGTTACGTTACTTTCAATGATCCTTGAATGAAGGTGTTTGTGGACGTGTGTATTTATCAGACAAATATTTGCATTATAACCACCAAGATTTGTTTGATATTAAATCTTTAGTCTTCTTTTTTGCATGGTTTTAACCTACAGGGATACTGTACAAGTTACAATTGTTGTGTAGTCTATAATTTTCATTTGCTGATAATGTCTTGCTTTCTGAACTCTCCAAATGGATTTATAAGGGTTTATTTTTCTTCATTTGAAAAGTAGCCATCCACAATGATGCATATCACACAATTTCACCTCAGAAGAGTGAACCATCCTCGAAAGGTGAAGAAATCCTTATTTGATGTTCTCCTTATCCATCCTCACTACTGGCACAGTCATATAGATTTCCTATGCTTTTGTTTTAGGTTCTCATATTTTTGTAGCATAAAAACGGACGTTAATGGTGAAGCTTTTATTTTGATATCAGCAAGACATACATAATTGTATGCATTTATTAATATAAGTATTTTGTAAAAAATCCAGGCAACAGTTTGCTTTGGTCCAAGTTTTTAGAACAGAACTTGGGGCATTCCGAAATAAAACCTTTAATTGCTTTAATATTAACAAACATAAGCCTGTCATGATGAGTAAAACATTATAGAACTTAACCTAAACTTAAAGAAACAAATAAAATATTCTTAATTGGAGCAGAGCCACCAAAGTGTAAGCATTAATGATAAATATTTGACTATTACAAGTATTTTAAATACACCTATTTGAAAAATGCCAATAGATTTGAATCCCAAGTCCCTTATCTTGGACTTTATGCATACCACATTTATTAATAATCTCATTACATTTTATCCATATATCCAAATAATGAGATTATTAAAAAGAACATACATATTACAGTCAACATAAAATGGACCCAAATTCTACCATACAGTCAACATATTACTACTTTTTATCAACTTCTCAAAGTAACCAAAAAAATGACAGTCAAAAGGACATCAAATTTAATGTACAAAATAAAAATGTCATAATCAAACCACTAAATCCTTAAAAAATTAGATAATGGTCAGAAGAACTCAAATTTAATGTACAAAATTAAAAATCACAGTCACACCATCATATCCCACCCCTTGCTACCATTGTAGAATGCCTATCTGCATAATAATAGCCATATTGGTCATTGATTTTATCAGGCAAGTGTAACTTATCAGGCTTCGAACATAGTATCCATCTAGGTATGCGGGTACTACACATTCTGTAGGGGAATCTGCATAATGACAAAATTCTTAGGAAAGCTCTCACCTCTATTCCTGGCATATATCTGATTTAAGAGCTAACATTTGAGTATGTTCCTTCGGAGTAGCAGCTTCCTGTCAAAACAGACTACAAAGCCAATAGGAATTTGCAGTATCGGCTGAGGCATTGGTGGTTCTTGCATGGAATTTATCTAAGCAACATCAAAGTCTCCAGAGCTTTGAGGTCAGCGAACGGGGCTAAAGAGGGTTAATATGTCTACAAAAATTATCGTCTTTCCTGAACCATCTGCACTTGTAGCAAAATCTCATAAATACCTTGATTCATCCACACATCTCTTTCATGACAAGTTTTTGATAGTATAGATAAATAGTCTGAGAGGCCTATTGCATGTTAATACGCCCTCTATTAGCACCCGAGTCCTGGGAATCTAACGAAAAAAGGCACAGGAAAACAACTGTGACGATAAACGAAGAGCGAAGGAGAAAGTAGAGGATCTACAATTAATATAGGTAAATGTGTACAGTAACCATGATCACAGACAATTCCAAAATGCTGAGTATTCCGAGCAATATGACTAGCAACCTGAGAAATGAATATAGACTAGAAACAGTAGTAGTCCTGAGAAATGAATATAGACTAGAAACAGTAGCAGTATGATATAAAATGGATACTCATATGGCTATATACTACGTTACTGGATTCACCAACACGGGGAGGGGGAGGGCCTGTTGCAATACCGTGGACATATCCGGGGCAAACCCGAGGTCAAAAATGCTTTTTATTTTGAGGCAAGGAGTGGAGAGGGGTCTCTGGGCCCAATATTAATGACACGAACGACATCATATCTCAAAATCAAATGGCATTAAATCTTCGAAGGCTGAAAGTAGCCCCGAATCATCTCATGATAGTGTTGTCAATGACCCTATAACTATTAACAGGAGTATCTGTATTGGTAGTGAACCTATGCCAGTTGATGAGAGGGTGTACAAGAATAAATTCCTCAAGGAATTTAATGAGAGAGAGGGCGAGAACGGATCCCCATTGCAGTGAATGAGAGCTTTAGCATTGGAAAAGACCTTGGAGTAAATTAATCAGATTATTTACATGACCCATACTCCAGGAACTTTCAATAAAAATGTTTCAAGCTTTTTGTTACCGAGGCATTTGTATATACACGCTCCAACGAACCAACAACAATACGTCCAAAAGTCTGGAAAATACAATGGAGAATCCTTCTGCAGATATGGCAACGAAAACTGGTTGACTGAGGCAATAATAATGTTTACTAGACTGTCAGGATACGGTTACGGATACGGGTACGGGTTTCGTACGCTGAAATGGCAAGTTTTTTAAAACCCTAGGTGCGATACACTTTCGTACAATATATTTTAAAAAATTAAAAAATATGAATATATATATATATATAAATTTAAAGAGAGCAACAAGTTTATAGTCTCAACAACCTATAAAATATTAGAAGCCAAAAATAAGCTTATTATGAATTAGAAGCAATCTAAAGCAAGAATTCTTTAAGTGAATACAAATGGCCACAAAACATTAAATCTATGAGTCCATCTACTAATGGGCTCTCAAACATTCCACTTATTGTTAAGGCCCTAAGAAAGGTTTGGGGAGAAGGCAATCTTTTCATAGAGTTGTTTGGAGGTAGCCTCTTGGAAAAGGGGGTCTTTTGAGCCATCTCATAGTATCCCAAAATTCATTCTCATCCTTTATAATTAGTCCAAAGAGAGTGAGTTGTGAAAGCATTTATGAGCATGGTATACAATCTAAATCGAGATTGAGTAAGCTTATAGAAAGCTTTAAAGTCTATCCATTCCATCGACTTCCCAAATCTTTACAAGTCATGAAATATTTTAATTCCTTTCTCAAACCAAAGAAGAGCGAGCATCCTCTTGTCAAGGCAAGGATCTTGTCATTATATTTTAGATTCCACCAAATTGATTTGTAGGCTTGGCACCTAGTGTCAAAGGAGGAGAAGATAGGCTACCCAACCACTAAGTGCTTCACTTGTTCCCATGCCTTCCAAATTGAGTGAAGAATAAAGGACCCATGAGGAGCAAAAAGAAAGCCCCCAAATAGTAAGTGTTGGTACCCAAATTGGTCCCACCTTGTAAACCGAGCAAAGATCAACAGGCTAAGTAGGATGCTTAGAGAAAGATAGACCAGGATTTGAGTTGTTTTGTAGCCAAGGATGGATTTGGCAGTCTCTTTTTACTTGGACTTGGGGAATGTTGGATAGCACCTCCACTAAGGGTATGACCTACCCTGCTACTTTAGGTTCTTCCTACAACCAGGGTGAGAGGACCCATTTTGTAACCTGTATTTGTAAAAGGAATGGATATAACAAAGCAATATTTAAACTCACTTTCTTAGGGATGTGAAAAGGAAGCCTCAAGGAATGACATGGTCAATACAACATCATCTAACTCTCACGAGTTGTCACACTAGAAAATGCAGATATCTTCTATAAAGGCTCAGGTTACTAAAGACAGTTGTAAATTCCAACTTGCTCTTGCATACTTTGGACAAAGGATGGACAAATTTAACAAATCTCCATAGTATTTATGCATAAACAGTGCAAGTAGGGGTAGTTCGGTGGATCTGATGGTTATTGGTTGAAATTTTGATGTATTATTGGGAAGTTAAACATGATAAAGTTGATTATACAAAGAACTCAAATGAACCTTGCAAATACTATAGACAATTGCTCTTGATGTAAAATATGGATCACATAGTCTAATGCATTCCTTCACCAAAGGTTTGTGTTCATGGAGGCCCAAGAACACAGGATTTCACACAAACTTTGAGAATTCAAACACAAAATCTCATGACAAATTCTCAACAAAATACTAACAATCTCTGATCAAATACGTTCCAGATACACTCGGAACTGACAAAGATCTTAAGACAAACAACTACAAATTGATTTTAAAACCGTTTACCACATCATGAAGGAAAGCTCCATCAATCATGTAATTGTAGTTACCAAATTGTCACTATTTTAAACCAAAGATTTGTGTAATTCAAAGAGATTAATTAACATAAGATTGCAACGAAATGTAGACAATTGATTCAAAACAATTCATCTTGAACAAAGTAACAACACTCGTGAAAATACACACAAATTAATTCAAAGAACTCCAATTCTTCAATAAGGGGACACAACAACTATGACCTCAATATTTGCCAATGGTTATACAGTGTAACCATCTTGGCAGAAGGTTTGGGAACAAATGAATAGCTCGGGTTTCTCAGATTGGTTTAGTTTTAGCAAGTACAAATAGGTTCTCTCCTTTTTCTCTAAAGCTTAGAAAATTTTAACCCCCTTATGTGAGAGTATTCTCATCGCATTTATACAATTTCACTCACTCACTCATTCTTTGTTTTCCCCCCAAAAGCATGAATCTCTAAGAGAATATTCTTCTCTAATTTGCCAGGTGGAAAAGTTGTGAGCTATTCATGTTTTTCACTTCCTCATATATGACTGGGACACCATGTCATCATTTCTCCCTTTTGGTGGGAAAGAAGTCTTTTGGTAGTTCCCAGGCGCCTCCAGATGGCTTGATGTGATGTGCAATCCCTTTCACCTTTTGAGGATCAACTTTGAGAAAGTATTTGTGTCTTTTAGAGTTGAATATCCTCACATGGATCATATCACATCAATTAAACATCTTTTGTTGCATGATGTCAATCTCCCTCAAATTTATTTCCCTTGTGTGAGCTGAGTGAAAGATCTTTCTTCATTTGATGGCAAATGATTTTTCTTGACTCAAATTTGTCTGCATCATCCTCATTATAAATTCAGATCTATTTTTTCCCCAATATGCATCCTTCCTCTACTCTTGAATGTGAGGGATTACTGTAAAACCATTTATTGGTGCAATGGCGAGGGTACCTGGGAAATTAGCTTGAAGGAAATATCCTCAGAAGACTTAAATCAAATCTTTGATTTAATTGGCCCATATGAGGCCTTTGTCAGGGCTCTATTTGAAATTACAAATCCAAGAGATAGAAAAGGCCCCTGACATATTGGGAAATCCAGCTCTCCCTTCTCTTGATTGATCAAGATCAATCATGTTTTCTCAGCCTTCCAATCCATGTACTATCATCTCTTTCGGTGGGAACATCAAAAGTCTCCAGAAGAATTGAAGAAATTATGGATTGAAAGGAGGCCTATTGTGGCAGGGGCAACTGAGTATGAGTGTCCCTTCCTGTGTGATGAAAGATTTGTGCTTTGGAGGAAATTCCCAAGGAGTCCTACATATTTTATGATAAGAGCTCGATTGATACAGTGCTGGCTATTTCTAAAAAAAATAGAGGAACTGGAGCAATGATTCATCCTTTTGGAAAAGGTCAAGCAAGATTTGTGCCACCTCAACCGTCCACAATACCAGCACCATCATCAAGAAGAAAGAGGGGGGAATCAAGCTCTCAACCCCCAATTATTATTTTAGATGAGGAAGAAGTAGAGCCTTCATCCCCACAATGTTTTAAAGCATCACTTTCCACCACCAAGGAGGGCAGAGGAAAATCTATTCTCCAACCTTCCATTCAATCCAAAGGTCAACAAGATCCTTTGATGGAGTAAAAGTATTAGGACCTTTTCTTGTTCCTCTACCAAGAGAGCATCCACCTTTCATGAGGAGTCACAAGGGTGAGTCTAGTTCCAAATATCTTGCTCCATCAGGTCCAAGGGCCACAATGCTTGCTCTCCCAACCAATCCAAATGCTCCTCTTCAGTTTACTTCTTATTAGGAAAAGGTAAAAACAATGTTTCCCACGGGTGGTTTAGACCTTTTGGACTAGGTATCTTCTTATCGAAGAAGATTGAGTTGAGGGATATTATAGATGGTCCCAGAATGACTGTTGAATCTTTGAGGGATAAGGGGATGTCTTGGAATTTGGTAGGGTCAATCATATTTATTCAGACAACTCAGGGTTCAAATGAATTTATACCAAGGAAAAATAGGTTGTTGAACAAAATTCCCCCATTTGGAGGAGATTTCAAGGTAGAAGTGGGGGATGACTGAATATTTTTCTTTTCTTGTTTCCTTTTGATGTATTTTCCAAACATGTATGCAAATTTCTTCACCAAATGTTGTGGCCTCTATCGAACCCCAATTTTGCATTTGAATCTTTATTTCTATCATCTTCTAAACATATATGTATTTACATGCTTGACTTACTACTCCGCTTTTGACTTTAACTATGAAACAGAATCATGTCCTATGTAGGGCCTCGGGAACATATTTGCATTTGTAAAAGATACCCGCCTCATTGCATCCAATAGTGTTGCGCCATGTGTTTGCTCCATCCCTTAGCGTATCGTAGCTTTCCAAAACCTTACACACTCATTCATGATGTGTTGTGGTCTACTTCACTGTGATCCATGGCCCGCCTTGCACTGTTACCTTAGTCTGCAGTACTATTTAGAATAGTATGGCTTTGAATATCCATCTACGGGGCCTTTTCTTTGTTCCTCATACCTTTCCTTCCTCTTGTGGACTTGTTCCCTTTTTAAGTTGCGCCTGGGGGACACGTGGAGGCATGCGTGTTATTTTCCTTTGCTTTTGATTTTCAGCCCACTTGGGCTGCCCTCAGGCGCTTTTAAGCCATGTGGCTAAATTTCGCAACTTGAAGTTTCCCAATCCCTTACGCTTTCTCCAAAGTGTGCTAGAGGGACACGTGTATAACCTTATTCCCTTTAATGGTGATGTTCCTTTCTTCCACGGTTTCTCAAATTTTTGTCCTCGAATACCCATTAAGTCATAGATTTTTTTACAGCCTACAATTTGCACTAGGGAAAACAAGGGTGACATTCAAAAGGACAAACCACGCTTTTACATAGTTTTTTCAACCTATTTCATAGGGGTTTTTCAGTAATGACACACTTTCACAATCCTTGACTGAAAAAGAGGATCAATGCCCTAAACACAAGGTTTTCATTCACATTCAACATGACTATATATTTCAAGCATACATTTTTTACATGAGCAAACCAGTCAGAGAGAGAATTTTTTGAAGGCATACACTTGGATAAAAGGGTGAGATCAAATCAAGCACTAACATCAGCTCCAACTCGGTATGGGCACTCCTGTGGGTGCCACAAGAACCATATAAACCAAACACTAAATAGACCAAGTGCCTAAATCCATTAGGTTATGGAGTTAGTTTAAAACATGCACAAGGTTGAGTGAACCAACCAAAAATGCAAAAATAAACTAATACACCAAGGCAACTAGTCACTGAAGACCAGGAAAGAAAAAAGGGAAACAAAAACAAAAACCAAGAGAAAAAAAAAAAAAAATAGCTATACACTATACATGAATGCTCACCTTGAGTGTGATCAATCTAGGAAGTGCTTTAGATGCCTGTCATTAACAGGAAGCTCTAGAAAATCTCCATCCAGGTCTTTTAGGAAAAAGGTGTGCTCACCAATTCTTATGTCAATAGAGTAAGGACCCATCCACAAGGCATCAAATTTACCATGTTTTCCTTTATCCTCGTGTTTGTTGTCCCATAGCAAAACAAGATCTCCAACATTGAAAGTTATAGGAGTCACCTTTTTATCAAATAATTTTTTGAGTTTCTCTCTAAACTTAAGGTGTCTTTGGTGAGACTCTCTTCTCTCTTCATCCAACTCCACAATCTGATTAATCCTTGCTTCATAAGGGTTCACTTCTTCATCCTCAATTTTTTGTACGAACTGATAAGAGGACATGTGCATATGTAGGGGCAAGAGAGCTTGGACTCCATCAACCAATTCAAATGGTCTCTTTCTAGTAGCCCTTTTGGCAGTAATGTTATCTGCCCATAAAGCAAATTTCAACTACTCACCCAACTTTCTTTTATTAATCTCCAATGTCCTCCTAATTATCTTGAGCAGATTCTTATTGCTCGATTCAGCTTGACCATTCCCTTGTGGATTGTAATTGGATGCATATGTTAGATTAATTCCATATTCTTGGCACATTGTCACCTATGGCTTGGCCATAAAACTCATGGTGTTATTAGCAACTATTTTTGTAGGTATTCCAAACATACAAATTATATGATTCAGGATAAAATCCATGACAATTTGGTGAGTCACTTTTCAAGTAGGAATAACTTCAACCCATTTGGTAAAATAATCAGTGGCCACCAATATCCATGTGTGCCCTACACTTGAGGGATCTGAGATCTCTCCAATAAAGTCAAAACCCATTGTTTAAAGGGAGATTCTATTAACATTGGTTGCAAAAGGAAGGGCACTGAAACTTTCATTCTTCTTGAAAATATTTGACATCTTTCACATTCCTTAACCAACAAGGTTACGTATTTGAAAAGTGTGGGCCACCAATAACATGCCCTTAAGATCTTGTGAGCAGTCACTCTTCCAGAAAAATAGCCTCCACACACTCCCCCATGAATTTTTTTACTCGGTTGGGAGATTCGTCCTTTGTGATACATCACAAAAGAGCCCCTCAGGATTCTTCCAAGCCAACCCATAATCAATTATGATATATTTTTGGGAGGCTAATTTGAGTGTCCTTCTCTTATTCTTATCTAGATGTCCTGGACACTCTAAATTTTGAGGTAGAATATGATGTCTTTATACCAGGTGGAGTTGATTAATTTTTCATGGACATCCATAGTTCCTTCCTCAATTTCATTGACCTCCATCACATGCAGGTTGCTTTCGCCATTAACTTTGCAAGACCTAGGCCTCTAACCAGCTTGGTGGTTTGTATATCCATGTAATATTCTTATATCTTGTTCACCCAATGACATCTCTTGCTAGAAACCTCCATCTCTGATAAAATTTCTTTGACCATAGTGTGGGGAACATAAGCTACAATTTTAGAACTCAAAATATAGGGCTTGAAAATTTTAGTTGCTCTTACCAAAGAAAAATTTACTTCTCCATGATGGTATACTTCAATTCAGCCCCTTGCAAGGCTTTACTAAATAAGGCAATAGGCCTTTCATTTCCTTCCTCATCCTTTTGCAATAATACGAGATGTGATAGTGTTTTTAGATGCAAAAGAAAATATTTGAAAATCCTTCTTATAATCGGGGCTGCCAATATTGGAGCATTTTTCAATGCTTCTTTTATGCCAGTGAAAGCTTGAAGAGCTCCTTCTTCCCAATGTATAATTTGGTCTTTCTTCAACATGCTTGTAATAGGGATAGTCATTTCATCAAAGTTAGAAATGAACCTCCTAATGAAATTTATTTGACCAAAGAAGGACTGAATCCCTTTCTTAGTTTTTGGGACAGGGACTTTGTCAATTGCTTCCACCCTTTCAAGATCAATCATGACCCCCTCTTTTGACACAATGTGCCCCAAAAACTTTTCCTTTTGAACCCCAAAATGACACTTCTTAGGATTCAATGAAATGTCATACTCTACATCTTATCAATATATTCTCCACATGTTTCAAATGGTCACTTATCTTTTTATAAAATATTGTCACATCATCTTGATAAACTACGATGAATTCATTAATATAACCTGAGAATGGAACATCCATGGCTCTTTGAAACATAGCCCCAACATTCATCGTAACAAAAGGAATTCTCACATACATATAGATACCCATGGGGTGGTAAATGTAGTTTTAATTCTTTCTTATTACTTCACTATCACCTAGTTATACCCTGAGAATCCATCTAGTGTAGAAAGTAACTCAGACCCAGTGACCAATTGTAGCATGTTATCCATGTTAGGAAACAAATAGTTATCTTTAATTGAGGCCTTATTCAAGTTCCTAAAATCCACACACAACCTTATATCTCCATTCTCTTTCTTACTGGCACTAAGTTTTCCACCCATGAAGAATATCTTGTTGGCTTTATATTATCCCTCCATCCCTTAACTTTTTAATTCTTCCTTCATTTTGAGGAGAGAATTGAATTAATTGGTCTCTTCTTTTCCTAAATGGTTTAGCATTAGGTTCTAAAGGTATCTCATGTTGAAATAGATCCTCCCTATATGCTTTCAATTATGAGTAAGACCATGCTAAGCAATCTTGATGTTTCTTCAACAATTCAACATAAGACTGATTTTCCTCCTTATTCAAATTACTTCTATCCAAAAGAATTGGGTTTTCTTTAGTTCCCAAATTGAATTCTTCAACATCCCTTGAAGCAGAGATGTGTCTATGAACCACCCTGTCTACATTATCAAAGTTGGACTCTAAAGCCACCAACCCTCTAGGGATTGTGTTTTTTTTCAATTGGATTATGTCCTTACCAAATAGGGTCTCTTTCTTATCACATACTACAACCATTGGTTCCCAATCAATGCATTGATCAGTAAATTCTCCTTCATTCTACAAGAACCTCTAGAACCTAGGCATCATCATCAAATACTTGCCAATGTTTCACATTATCAAGGATAGATGGTCTTGACAATACTTCAATATCATAATCACAATAAGGAGAAACAGTGCAGTTTTCAAACCTAGATCCAAGACCTTTACCAACCTATTTGCTACAACATTTTGAGTTATGTCATGATACAAAATGTTAAAGGAATCAAACATCTCAATAAAATCCCATATTGCATGTTTATATTGTTTCATTCTTTGATTTTTCGTGGCATACAATTTCCTTACTTGTTTCACTACAAGCTTTGAATCTCCTTTAACAATTATATCCTTTATACCATATTTCCAGAAATCCTCAAACCCAAGAGTAATGCCTCATACTTAGAAATTTTTTTGTGCATTCAAATTTCAATTTGAAGGAGAAATTAAAAGTTTCTTGGCTTGGAGATATAAGTACAACTCCAACCCCATTTCCCATATTAGAGCAAGCTCCATCAAACATCAAGGTCCAAGGGACACCAACTTGTTCCAAGCATTTACTCTTATCAATATTGTGTTCTTCAAAATATGCATACCTAACAAAATTATTAACATCGACATTTGTATACAGAACTTCATAAGTAGCATTATTAGGATCTTCAATCAAATGTAACATCTTCTTCTCCCCATATAACTTGACAAGATTCCCTTCTACTGGTATGGTGTCATATGGCATATTCATCTAAACACTTCCACGAACATTGGCAGCCCACTTCCTTAACAATAACATACCCCACTTAGCAAAGTAGTCGATAATGACTACATTCATGGTCAAGTACTTACCAGGGTAAGTTACTAACTGTATTACCAATCCTTGGACATACCCAATCATTGGTAGTTCCTTGAGTCCATGGCGATTGCACTTTCCAAAGGCCACTGTTACTTTGATATTCAATTCATTCATCACTTCAAGAGGCATCACATTACATGAAGCCCCTGAATCAAACATGCAATTGTGCACAAGTTTGTCCTTAATGATTAAAGTAGTATAAAAGGATCAACATCAAGTTGGGATTCAACAAGAGAAGTGCCCAAATACACTTTAGGAGATTCCCCTAAATTTTCCAATGCTTGCGGCACTTCCAATTCTGCAATGATAGGGGAAATATCCACATTGTTAACATCCTTTCTCGGGGACACTACTTCTTCTTTGAATCCCAAATACTCAAATGCCCTTTTCCTATGCTAAGGGATCCTTAGCAATTCAACAATGGGTACAATGACTTTGATCTGACTCAAAATATGGGACATATCACAGGGAGCGTATTTGGGTAATAATGTGTTGGGAGGGAGAGTTCTTGCCTCTTCTCGTGGTATGAGATTCTTCATGGTTTGGGAATGGATAGGGATATAGGATTTATTGGGAATAACTGGACCCTTGTTAGGCATATCCTTCTTGGGATGATCCTTTGGGATATTAGTGACAAGGGGATTTTTTGGTTTAGGTTGTGGCCCTCCTCCTTTGACAGTCCTACTTCTGAGATTGTACTCCTTTTCTTGAGCCACTACTACATTCATCAAAAGTTGCATATCCTCCTTAGAAGGAATTTCTCCATCATACTTCTTGATCATCAAAGCTCTTAAGTATTCAAAATCATGATTAGATAATTCAAAAGCATGAACCATATCAACTTCAACATCACTAGTAGAAGGAAGAGGAGATACCCTGGATGCAATCCCAAAACATTCTACGATTCGACACCCAAAGAACCCAAAGAGAAGTGGATCCTTGGTGTGAATTGTTAGGGCACTCCATCATGCGACATCATCAAAAGTAGCATCTTCATCTGCCTCTTCGTTTCTTCATTATGATCACAAGGGGAATGTGGTAAGAAACACTTGTCACACCATTCATAACATGGTTCTCTTCATCATTACAACCCTAGCGATTAAGGGATCAAGGACCAATTTTTTCTCCCTTGGTTGATGTTATTTATTTCCTAATCCCATGGGCCCTTTTCCTCTCTCATCTAATCTATGATCACCTCTAGGATGATTACCAAATCTATTTTGGCCTTGAGGTTGGTGTTGGCCCTGAGAACTCTATCCTATTCCCTTCTCTACTCTAGCAAGCTTGTAGGAAATTTCTTTCACCGCCCCGCTAAAGTTTTAAATACCTCTTCCGATCAACTCCTTGCTTGTTCAAGGATTTTCAAGATTTATTAATTTGACATCCTCCCTTTTGGAGGTTTTCAAGTTGCATTAATGTTATTCTCGATTTGTACTACCATAGAGAAATCTTGTCTTAAAGTCCTACGATTCTTATCCTCGAATAATATGCAATTTTATTGCAAAAAGCGTCAAAGTATTTTATTAGGTAGGACTCTTCACTTGGCCTCAAAATTATAGGCAATCTAGTCAAGGTTTGTTGAATATGGTATTAAAATTTAAAGAAAGCAACAAGCTTATAGTCTCAACAACCTATAAAATATTAGAAGCCAAAAACAAGCTTATTATGAATTAGAAGCAATCTAAAGCAAGAATTCTTTGAATGAATACAAGATGACCACAAAACATTAATTCTATGAGTCCATCTACTAATGGGCTCACAAAAATTCCACGTATTGTTAAGGCCCCGGGAAAGGTTTGTGGAGAAGGAAATCTTTTCATAGAGTTGTTTGGAGGTAGCCTTTTGGAGAGGGGGTCTTTTGAGCCTTCTCATAGTATCCCAAAATTCATTAACATACTTCACAATTAGTCCAGAGAGGGGAGCTGTGAAAGAATTTATGAGCATTGTAAACAATCAATCGAGATTGAGGAAGATTATAGAAATCTTTAAGGTTTTTCCATTCCATCCACTACCCAAATATGTACCAGTCATGAAATATTTTAATTCCTTTCTCAAACCAAAGGAGAGTAGAGAACCTCTTGTCAAGGCAAGGATCTTGTCGTTATATTTCAAATTCCATCAAATTGATTTGTAGGCCTGGCACACTAGTGTCAAAGAAGGAGAAGATAGGTTGCCCAACCACCAAGTGCTTCACTTGTTCCCATGCCTTCCAAATTGACTAAGAATAAAGGACCCATGAGGAGCAACAAGAAATCCCCCAAACAATAAGTGTTGGTACCCAAATCAGTCCCACCTTGTAAGCTAAGCAGCATTAATGGGCTAATCAAGATGCTTATAGAAAGATAGACCAGGATTTGAGTCATTTTGTAGCCGCCAGAGATGGATCTCGCGCCTCTTTTTACTTGGACATGGGGAATGTTGGATAGCACCTCCACTAAGGGTATGACCTACCATGTTACTTTAGGTTCTACCTACAACCAGGGTGAGAGGACCCATTTTGTAACTTGTATTTGTAAAAGGAATGGATATAACAACAATATTTAAACTCACTTTCTCAGGGATGTGAAAATGCAGCCTCAAGAAGACATGGTCAATACAACATCATCTAACTCTCACAAGTTGTCACACTAGAAAATGCAGATATCTTCTATAAAGGCTCGAGTTACTAAAGACAGTTGTAAACTCCAACTTTCTCTTGCATACTTTAGACAAAGGATGTAAAATTTTAACAAATCTTCATACTATGTATGTATAAACAATGCAAGCAAGGGTATTTCTGGTGGATATGATGGTTATTGGTTGAAATTTTTGTGTATTTTTGGGAAGTTAAACATGATAAAGTTGATTATACAAAAACTTGAATGAACCTTGCAAATCTGCGGTAATTGCACTTGATGTAAAATATGGATCGCAGAGTCTAATGCATTCCTTCAACCAAAAGGTTTGTGTTCATGGAGGCCCAACAAGATTTCACACAAACTTTGAGAATTCAAAACACAAAATCTCATGACAAATTCTCAACAAAACACTAACAATGTCTGATCGAATACACTCTAGATACACTCAGGAACTAACAAAGATATTAAGACAAACAACTACAAATTGATTTTAAAACCGTTTACCACATCATGAAGGAAATCTCCATCAATCATGTAATTGCAATTACCAAATTGTCACTATTTTAAACCAAAGATTTGTGTAATTCAAAGAGATTAATTAGCATAATATTGCAATAGAAATGCGGACAATTGATTCAAAACAATTCATCTTGAACAAAGTAACAACACTCATAAAAATACACACAGATTAATTCAAAGAACTCCAATTCTTCAATAAGGGGACATAAAAACTATGAACTCAATATTTGTCAATGGTTGTACAATGCAACCATCTTGGCGAGAAGGTTTGGGAATAAATGAATAAGTCGGGTTTCTCGTTGGTTTAGTTTCAGCAAGTACAAACAAGTTCTCTCCCTTTTTCTCTAAAGCTTAGAAAATTTTAGCCCCCTTTTGCGAGAGTATTCTCATCGCATTTATATAATTTCACTCTCTCACTCATTCTTTGTTTCCCCCAAAAGCATGAATCTCTAAGAGAATATTCTTCTCTAATTTTTCATGTGGAAAAGTTGTGAGCTAGTCACATTTTTCACTTCCTCAAATATGACTGGGACGTCATGTCATCATTTCTCCCTTTTGGCGGGAAATAATTCTTTTCGTAGTTCACGGTGCCTCCAATAGCTTGATGTGATGTCCAAGCCCTTTCACCTTTTGAGGATCAACTTCAAGCAAGTATTCGTGTCTTTTAGAGCTGAATATCCTCACATGGATCATATCACATCAATCAAACATCTTTTGTTGCATGATGTCAATCTCCCTCAAATTTATTTCCTCGTCTCAGAAATTTGAGTGAAAGATCTTTCTTCATTTGATGGAAATGATTCTTCTCGACTCAACTTGTCTGCACCATCCTTATTATAAATTTAGCTCTATTTTTCCCCAATATGCATCCTTTTTCTATTCTTGAATGTGAGGGAATACTACAAAACTATGTGTTGGTGCAATGGCGAGGGTACCCATGGCGTGTAGCTTGAAGGAAATATCCTTAGAAGACTTAAATAGAATATTTGATTTAACTGGCCCATATGAGGCCTTTGTCAGGATCTATTTGAAATTGTAGATCTAGAAGATAGCAAAGGGCCCCTGACATATCGAGAAATCCGGATCTCCCTTCTTTTGAGATTGATGAAGATCAATCGTGTTTTCTCAGCCTTTCATTCCATGCACTTGTTGGTGCAAAATTACAACACCCCTGATTGCTTTCGATTTGTGTGTGAGGGCAACCAGTGCAACCTGCTTAACATGGGATTATCTTATAGTGTGGGACCCTGTAAGTAGGACAATCCTCCGAGAAAGCCAGCTTCTTCCTCTAACCTAGTGTCAACTTCTCCAAAGTGCAAAGAATGGAAATATAAACTAACCCTATTCTAATGTTTTCCAAGGAGACAGGATAGAAATATGCATGAAATAAAACTACTCTAAGTGAAGGTGATGCACCAAGAAAGGGTGAGATAATCCCAATGAGTGAAAAATAGGGAGAAACCAAGAAGGAGAGGGCTGATAGAAACACCACAGTCCAAGACAATAATCAATTCCCTATATTCGTAAAGCACAACAAACTTTAGACCTTAAAGAGATAGATACATGCACAATATACTCATAAATATAATGGAAGGCAAGAGATGCAACTCATACAAGCTAGGCGAAAATGGCCACAAAACATGAATTTTATTGCTCAGAGACATGCACAATCCATCACACCATAAGCACAAGACAAAATCCTTTACAATAAGCCCAAATTCGAGGCCTTTAGCTCACAATAGCTCTGGAACAAATTTTACAGAGTTCCTCTGCTTTTGAAAAATCCCCTTCAAAATGAGGTGAATTTTACAATATATAGGGAAAATTGGGTCACCAATCAGCAGGATGCATTGAAGAGGTATGGGCAACCATATATTTTGGTACTTTTCTTGCACGGGTGGTCATGGGTGTCATGCCTCATTAATTTTGGTTGTTGGGATGTCATTCATTCACCTACCCTTGTGAGGCTTGTAACTCGTCCATCCATGTCGTCCAACCATGACCCGACCAACTTGTGTGTCATGTAAAGATGAGGGGTGCGATGGGCATCAAAAAACCGTTTGAATGCATAAAAAATGTGACCCGACCAACCCCTGGGCGTCCAACCCCAACCGTCCAACCTTGACCCGTCCAACCCCATGACCCGTCCAACATGGTCGTACCATCTAACCTAGGTGTCGTGCAACTATGAAAGGTGCGATGGGTGTCAAAAACCATTTGGATGTGTCAAAAATGTGACCCGACCAACCCTTGGGTGTCCAACCCCTAGCTATCCAATCATGACCCGACCGTCCCAACCTCCAGAGACCAACTTCCGGAGGCGATAACTTGAGCTCCTGGATGAGTTTTCGGGTGAAATGTTATATGATTTCACATGGAAACAACCCATTGAATCCAATGGTGGTGGTCTAAAGATCCAATTTTGAATTTATCACCTCTAAATGGCTCCTTCTTTCTTGGGATTTTTGGTTGTGCGCCAGAAGAATGAACTGCCTTGGGAAGTGTATGATGCTTCAAGATGTCTCGTCTTTTCCACCATGTAGGGCATGGAAAATGGATTCCATAGGAACTTTTTTTGGACTTATAATTCCTGACACGGCTATCAAAATCTTCCATTGAATCTCATGTCCTCTTTCACGCTGCAAACTCCTTAAGGCCTAAAAGCCTACTTCTGATGGATGGCCCCAAGACCTCCAAAACTTCCCTAAAACATTCACAATGCTCCCAAAACTTGAAAACCCAACTGTATCATTCCATATTGATCCATGAATCACTATCTAGTTCTCAACCCATCCTCCCAAGTTGTCTATTTTACTAGGGGGTAAAAATAGATAACAATTGGTGACTTGTGGGATGATCTTCCTGCTTGATCTTGAAGACCAGTGACCTTAGGGGATCCATTAGGCATGGAGTCATATTGATTGTCGGAAATAACTGTCACTTGAAAAAACTATCTTCCAACCTCTGGGGCGCTACTGGATATTTTCATTTCAAAAGAAACCCCTAGTTGAGGACTGGTTGCTTTCGTCACCAAACTTTGCTCTAAATCGAAAGTGCAAGAGCAACAAGGGTACAACTATGTACAAACACAAAATGTCATACACATTCCAAATAGAATATGCAGAGAGTGCACAAAAACTTATTACAAAAGCAAAGTAAAATAAAACAAGGTAGTGTGTTATAAGCACTTGGAGGAATTACAACTCCTAAACTAATATATACAATGGTGAAATTTTTCCTTTCAGTAGCAATTTTTAAGATAGATTTAGTTAACTGGAATCAAAAGCTCCTCTCCCTCCAAGGTAGACAATTGGAAGGCATTGTTAATTTTACATCCTGTGACCATGTAGGGGCCACTCCAAATGGCATCAAACTTGGAATGCCTTCCTAGTTTTTCCCGATCTGCATCCCACTTTAGAACTAAGTCCCCTTCCTGAAAGGTCCTTGCTCTTGCTTTCTTATCAAACCATCTTTTGACTAAGGCTTGATCTTTCTCTGTCATTTGAACTGTATGTTCTATGATTTCTTCCAATTCCATCAGCTCTGTATACCTGGCCTCCATTGGTTCAAACTCAGATAACTCCAACTACTTTATGAGCTCCAATGCAGGTAGTTCTAATGATATAGGCAACACTTGCCTCTTTCCCATAGACCAACTTGTAAGGGAATTACATGTAGACCTCTTTGGTGTGATCCTATCAGCCCACAAGGCTAATTTGAGCTTTGTATGCCATGTCCTTTGGTTTTCATCTAGAGTCCTCTTGATGATTCTTAGCAAATTCTTGTTTGTGGACTCTGCCTGCCCATTACCCTATGGGTAATAATTTAAAGAGGTGCTCAAGTAGATTCCATTCTTAACAGCCCATTATGTGATCTTGGAACCTAGGAACGCCAATGCATTTTCTGATATGATAGTGGTTGGTACTCCAAACCTAGTCATTATTCCTTCATAGAAGTCTAGTATGCTAGACTCGTTTGCTTCTTTGAGTGCTACTGCCTCGGTCCACTTGGTGAAATAGTCTGTTGTTGTCAAATCCACTTGTGGCCTTGGCTTGAATTTGGATTGATGACCCCGATGAAGTCCAATCCCCATTGCATGAATGGTTGGTCAACTAAAATTGGGTGCAATGGAAGTGTTGTTAATCTTTCTTTGCCTGTGAAGAACACACATTTCTTACACTTTTTTATCCATGTATAGCAATCATTGAACATCTGTGGGCCAATAGTAACCTTCCTTCATTATCTTGAGAGTTTTTACCCGTGGAGAAAAATGACCTCCGGCTTCTCCATCATGAAACTCCTTTAACAATATCTCAATTTGATTTGTTCTAATGCACCTCAATATAACACCATTGATGTCCTTTTTGAACAAAACACCATCAACAAGCACATATGGAATGGCTTGTAATCTGAAGTACATCCTCTTTGCTTTGTTCATTTCTAGAGGGCATATGTCTATCTTCATAGAAATGCATCATATTCTGAGTCCAAAAGGAATAGGCAT
The DNA here is from genome assembly GCA_018340775.1 of Taxus wallichiana var. yunnanensis. Taxonomy (NCBI): domain Eukaryota; kingdom Viridiplantae; phylum Streptophyta; class Pinopsida; order Cupressales; family Taxaceae; genus Taxus; species Taxus wallichiana. Next base: position 651,700,304 of record CM031240.1, on the reverse strand, counting down.
GTTATCATTTGTTTGTTCTTGACTATCATGTAGTACCAACAACTTCATTCTCATTACTTGCGTCAACTTGTTGACTCGAGGCTAATTGTTCACATAATCCCTTCCCATGGACCAACTTAGTGACCTTAATTTCAATGTCATATTCCATAACATGAGTAATCCATCCTGCACATTTCTCATTTAGATCTTTGTTCAAAAGGAAGTCCTTGACTCCCGCATGGGAAACTAGCAGTTGGATCTTGTTGTTTGAGACTAGGTGCTTGAATTTCTTTAAGCTCCTAATCACTGCAAGAACATGCTTCTCGATGAAAGAGTACCTAGTTTCATATTCCTCCAGACCTTGGTTGAAGAAGGTAACTGGTTGTTCATATCCCTCTTTGTTTTGTTGTACTAGGATTGCAGAAATTGCATCCCCACCACCAAAGGCATAGAGCATGAAGTCCTTAGAGAAGTCTAGATTGACGAGAGTTGGAGCTTGGGATATAGCCTCTTTGATAGCCTCGAAACTTGATTTTCCCTTAGTTGTCCACTTAAATGCCATGCTCTTCTTCAACATCAATGTTATTGGCTTGACAAGAGCGGAAAAGTTTGGTACAAACCTGCAAACAAAATTAATCCTTCCTAAGAAGCTCTGAAGGGCCTTCTTATGACTTGGCAATGATACGCAATGATCGAATTTCTTTAACTCTTTTTGGTTCAATATGTTAGGAAATAAGGGATAAAATATGCGTAATAATCCCTCACGAATCGCAACAATAGAAACTAATATGCTTTGAAAATATTACGATCTCAAATAAAAGTGCGAATAAAATAACACAACACAAAGAGACGAGCACTATTTTATTTAACGTGGTTCACCCAATTTGGGCTACGTCCACCAAGAATCACTTGTTCGATTTTATTACAAGCCACCACTCTCTCAATATAATACCCCATATGTTTGGAGCTATGCTCAACAAACTCTGCTGAAATTCACACTGAATTCAAAACACATATGCAATTATGCGTTTATCCCTACCATATGCACAAAACCATATAAATAGACAACTACTTCAGCGATTTTACAAAACCGTGTGTATCAAAACCATGGGCCAAAACCGTCACATAAACCTATTTGTCAAAAAACCCACACATATGAGAAAATCACGTTTCTTGATATATCAAGCACGTTTTAAGTCCCAAAAAAATTGGGGGCTACGCTCCCGAACCCCAAAGAAGATAACTATGGAAAGTGTACAAGACTCTTAGTGTACGCCTTTCAACACTTTCTCACATGAAAACAGGCTCCACAACCTAACACAATCGTGAATCCTTCCTTTTACATAACATGGCTAAGGAGCTTACCTTCATGAGCCAGGAATATGCATTTTTGGGATTCAATGATACCCCAAATCATCGTACACCTATTTGAAACACACCCTCCTCAAATGAAAGAGGTGATCTCACACGTTTCTTGAGAACACGGTGATGTCGTCAAGATAGACGAATATAATTTTGTTTAATAGCCCTTGAATGCCATGTCCATTGCCCTTTGGAAAGTGGCTCTGGCACTAGACAATCCAAATGGCATTTTCCTGTAGGAATAGGTGCCCCTCTTAGTGGTTAAAGCCATTTTGAACTAGTCATCTTCTTTTACCATTATCTCGATTATATCCCGAGTAGCCATCCGGAGAAAAAAATTTCCGATCCGGCTACCACTTGCAATATTTGCTCCATCAAGGGAGTGGCTATTGGTCTTTGAGAGATGCTCTATTTAGGTCCCGAAAGTCCACACACAACTTGATTTCTCCATTCTTCTTCCCGAACTGGCACTAAGTTTGCAACCCACTTGAATGCTTGATTGGAAATATAATGATTGCCTCTATTAACTTGTTTAGCTCCTTTTCATAAGAGGACCAATGTGTGGGTTAATTGGTCTTTTCTTTTTCTGACGACGGGCTTAGCCTCCTCACCCAACTCAATGGTGTGTTGTGCCAATTTTGGGTTAAAACCCTTCAAATCCTCATAGCTCCATGCGAAAACATCTGGGAATTCTGGAAAAGATGCACAAGGTCGTACTTTTCTTGTTCGTTGCTCATCTTGCCTATTTGGAGCGTCTTACCTTCTCCAACCGAAATGGGCTCAAAATCCTCCTTTTTCACTTGAATGTTGGCCTTCTCTTTCCAGAATTGATCATTTGGGTTGAAAATTGACTCTAAAGTCACTAAACCCTTTGGCAATTTGTTCGTCCACGCACTATTTGCTCTCCATCTTGCTGCTCTAATTTGTCCCGATTCCTAATCGAGAATTCAGCCTCTTCGCAAGAAATTAACAATCTGCTTAATCATTTTCAAACTCCTGCCATCTTGTGTTATTGTGCGAATCTGCTGACCTTACAATCACATGGATATGTGGTTGCATTTGTCTCTTTTGATGTTGTCAACCATATCAAAAGTTGCTCCAATCTTCTGCAAGCATATCTGCGCAACTTCATTTTTCTTCCATACGGTATGGCCTCGACTATCAATATTTCAAGGTCTTCAATCGATCCCATACCCGATGCTTATAGGCTTTGAGGATACCATTCTTAGTAGCATGTTCTCCCTTGACTTGGTTCACGATTAACTCACTATCCCCAAACACTTGCAAGTTTTTAATACCTCTTTTCTTGCCCAATGAAGTCCATGAATCAAAGACTCATATTTAGTTGTGTTATTTGAACATGCAAACTGAAATCAAAAGTTGAATAATACTTGATGTTCTGTGGTGAAACCAACATTGCACCTCCTCTAGCACCTTGTTTTCTTCTTGAACCATCAAAAATAGTTGCCAAACTTCATTTTCATCCTTATTTTCTGGCTTGGTGATGTTAGGAATGGGTGAATTTTCTTCATGTACACAATATACACCCAATTCATATTCTTCCATTTCCTTATATGGGTCAAAAGCATGTCCCCTCTGAGCCCAATCATCAAGAGTTAGGTCCAGAATGCTCCCAACCTTTGTATTTTCTCTTGAGCCTCCACGCATTCCTCTTGATCAAATATGGTACAATTTGCATTGATTGGGCCTGGTACATGAGGCTCAATATGGAAATTTGTAATAGGTTCAGCCTGATTGTAGCCTTAGATCCATACCTCATTCTGAATAACATGTGTGACTAATTAGCAGACAAATAGCCTCCAATTTTAGCGGTGAAGTCTCTTGACAAACACAATGCAAAGAGTGGTGGCAAGTCTATGACTAATACATCTTGCAAGACAGTGACATTGGGACATGCATGCAATGTAAGGCTCAATCCTTTGATTACTCCAACCATTGTTATTGTTTTCCATCCAATTGCACCACACCTTTAGAAATGACTTCATATTGAAGACCCAACTGATCGGCTATTTGTTTTAGCATTACAGAGCTACTTGCTCCTGAATCAATCATGCAATTATGTACCAACTTATCTCCAATGATCAATGAGATATAGAATGGTGGGGGCTTCAAAATTTTACCTTGTTGGCCTCCTTGATTTCCTCCTTGCTAAACTACATTGGTGAGTACCTTCTCCCCGCTCTTCGATGATTGATTCCATGCTGACCAATTCTCCATGGTTTGAAATCTGTAGTAGTCTCTTTTTCCTAGGATAGCTAATGACTCCCACATTGAGATGTTTACATTTGTTTTCTTCATCTACTCAATAATGTTGAATGGAGATGAGCTATCTCTCTACTGCCCCTTACTTTGCATAGTTCTTTCTTGCACATGGGCTGTTACAACCGGCACTTGAGCTGGTCTAGAAGGTGGCTTGGGCTGACCTTGCACATTGGGAGCTGCATTTTGGTTATCGATACCTTGTTGGGTGATAGAGGGTTGCAGATCATTTGAATTGGATGACTATCCCTCTCCAATATTTCTCTTCTTAGACTATGTATTGGTTGTTACACTTTGAGAAGGGGCTTGATTTATACCACAAAAATATTTAGCATGCCAATTGACAAGGGTGGTCTCATTCAGAGGTGCTTCTGAGTTGCTTCCTATTGCTGATTTCCTTCTTGGCATGTCTCTTGTTCCACACCCATTGTTTTCACCATAAGAGCTTGATTCAAAGTGCCATTGAAACACATCAACTAGTTATGAGGTTGATTGCATGGGAAACACCAGTCATATTCTTGATCCATGTTGTTTTGAGATGGAACCAAAGCCCTAGATGTTGAAACTGCATTAGGGTTGTAAGGCTGAAATGGTCTGGCAGTTTGAGACTACCCTTGGTTTGGATTTTGCTTTGTTTCCTGAGCGGGAGGCCTGTTAGGCTGATATGGAGGCCTATTTATTTGAGCTTGAGGCTGGTAAGGTCTGAGCTCTGAGCTTGCTTCGCCTTTTGATTGTCACCAACTCATTCCCCAAATTCTACAATTGTTTCATGACTTCCTAGAGTTCCCTAGAAGTACTAGAAGAAGTGGAGGCTTCATTCGAACTCGATTTCTTAGAGCAGGGATGGGGGCTATTGTAGGTGTTTGATTAGGATTAGGATTCCCCATATCTGGATAGAGGCATAGGTGGCCTAGGTGCAAGTTTACCGGCTTGAATTAGGAAATTCTCAGCTCTAATGGCTATGGCATAGGCATCTGGTAGGGTTATTCCTCCCATAGATTGTATCATAATAGATATATCGAATTTAGAGCTTTAAGAAAATAGAGAAATGCACCTTCAGCCATTGGTTTGACCGCAATTGGGATCCTTTCCCATGTTCTTTGAAATATGGAATTGAAGTCTATCATTTGCTCAATTTGGTGCCCTTTTGATTGTAGTCATCTTCTCCAAAAGGGATAATTTGTCAGCCCTCTCCCCAAATCTGGCCACAAAGAGATGCACACAATTGATCCCAATTCTAAATTGATCCTGCTCCCAAGCCTCTGAACCACTGCAATGATTTTCCTTTGAAAGAAGAATCCAACAACTTGACCGCAACATCCATCTCGCAATCTCATGTATGGCACAAACATTTGCAATGTCTTGAATGTGGTCGATGGGAGTTGTGTGATTTTCTCCAGTGAAGTATGGGATATTTTTAATGTTGCTATCAGACCAAATTTTGTGCATTAAGGGCAAGTGGACTACTTCCCGTGAAATTTTCATAGGGGTTTGGAGGTGGCTGATTTGGTGGTTGTAGATGAGCCATCCTGAGTGGCCTGAGAACCCTAGTTGATTGAAGAAAGGGTCTACTAGGTGGAGGTGTGGATAATGTTCTATTTGGTGGAGATGGAGACCTTTGTACTCTTCTTCCTCTCCTTCCTCTTCCTAGAGATAACTACAAGTATTCAAAGATACCTTCTTCTCTTGCTCTAGACCGGGTTTGCACTCTTCTCATGAACTTGATAAACTTGGGTTATTGAAACTAGTGGATTTGAAAGATGGAGTCGTCATATGTGTTACTACAAAGCCTCTAAAGGCTAGAAATTCACCAAGACACACACCCAATCTTGATAAAAATGAAAATATTGACTTTTGTCCCACTTTGGCGTGCAAAAATGTTGGTGCAAAATTAAAGCACCTCCGATTTCTTTCGATTTGTGTAGGAGGGCAACCAATGCAACCTGCATAACATGGGATTATCCTGCAGTGTGGGACCTTGTAAGTAGGAAAATCCTCTGGAGAAAGCTGAATTCTTCCTCTAACCTAGTGCCAACTTCTCCAAAGTGTAGAGAATGGAAAGCTAAACTAACCCTATTCTAATGTTTTCCAAGGAGACATGGATAGAAATATGCATGAAATAAAACTACTCTAAGTGAAGGTGATGCACCAAGAAAGGGTGAGACAATCCCAGTGAGTGAAAAATAGGGAGAAATCAAGAAGGAGAGGGCTGATAGAAACACCACATTCCAAGACAATAATCAATTCCCTATATTCGTAAAGCACAACAAACTATAGACCTTGCAAAGAGATAGATACATGCACAATATACTCATAAATATAATGGAAGGCAAGAGATGCAACTCATACAAGCTAGGGAAAAAATGGCCACAAAACATGAATTTTATTGCTCAGAGACATGCACAATCCATCACACCATAAGCACAAGACAAAATCCTTTATAATAAGCCCAAATTTGAGGCCTTTAGCTCACAATAGCTCTAAAACAAATTTTACAGAGTTCCTCTGCTTTTGGAAAAATCCCCCTCAAAATGAGGTGAATTTTACAATATATAGGAAAAATTGGGTCACCAACCGGCAAGATGCATTGAAGAGGTATGGGAAACCATATATTTTGGTACTTTTCCTACATGGGTGGTCATGGGTGCCATGCCTCATTAATTCTGGTTGTTGGGATGTCATTCATTCACCTACCCTTGTGAGGCTTGTAACTCGTCCATCCATGTCGTCCAACCATGACCTGACCAACCTGTGTGTCGTGTAAATATGAGGGGTGTGATAGGCATCAAAAACCATTTAAATGCATCAAAAATGTGACCTCGACCAACCCCTGGGCATCCAACCCCAGTCGTCCAACCTTGACCCGTCCAACCCCCATGACCCGTCCAACATGGTTGTACCATCCAACCTAGGTGTCGTGCAAGTGTGATGGTGCAATGGGCATCAAAACCATTTGGACGCGTCAAAAAATGTGACCCGACCAACCCTTGGGCGTCCAACCCCTGACCCATCCAACCTCCAGCCAACCAACTTCCGGAGGCAATAACTTGAGCTCCGGATGAGTTTTCGGGTGAAATTTTATATGATTTCACATGGAAACAACCCATTGAATCAAATGGTGGTGTTCTAAAGATCTAATTTTTACTTTATAACCTCTAAATTTCTCCTTATTTCTCGGGATTGTCGGTTGTGCGCCAAAAGAATGAACTGCCTTGGGAAGTGTATGATGCTTCAAGATGTCTCGTCTTTTCCAACATGTAGGGTATGGAAAATGGATTCCATAGGCACTTTGTTGGACTTATAATTCCTGACACAGCTATCATAATCTTCCATTGAATCTCAGGTCCTCTTTCACGTTGCAAACTCCTTAAGGCCCAAAAGCCTACTTCTGATGGATGGCCCCAAGACCTCTGAAACTTCCCTGAAACATTCTACAATGCTCCCCAAACTTGAAAACCCAACTGTATCATTCCATATTGATCCATGAATCACTTTCCAGTTCTCAACCCATCCTCCCAAGTTGTCTATTTTACTAGGGGTAAAAATAGATAACAAGATCTTATCATCTCTTTTGGTGGGAACATCAAAAGTCTCTAGAAGAATTGAAGAAATTATTGATTGAAAGGAGGCTTGTTATGGCTGGGACGATTGAGTATGAGTGTCCCTTCATGTGTGATGAAACATTTGTGGTGAAGGAAAATCCCAAGGAGTCCTACATACTTTACGATAAGAGCTCGGTTGATACAGTGTCAGTTATTTCTCACAAAATAGAGGAATTGGAGCAACGAGTCATCCTTTTGGAAAAAGGTCGCAAGATCTATGCCATCCCAATTGTCCATAATACCAACACCATCATCAAGAAGAAAGGGAGGGAATCAAGCTCTCAACCCCAATTATTCTAGATGAGGAAGAAGTAGAGCCTTCATCCCCATAGTGTTTTAAAGCATCACTTTCCACCACCAAGGAGGGTAGAGGAAAATCTATTCTCCAACCTTCCATTCATCCAAAGTGTAACGGGATCCTTTGATGGAGTAGAAAGTATCATGACCTTTGCATGTTCCTCTGCTTTAAGAGAGCGTCCACCCTTCACGAGGAGTCACAAGGGTGAGTCTAGTTCCAAATCTCTTGCTCCATCAGTCCAGGGGCCACAAAGTGTTTTCTCTCCCAACCAATCCAAATGCTCCTCTTTAGTCTACTTCCATTCAGTCCACTTCTTACAAGGAAAAGGGAAAACGATGATTCCCATAGGTGGTTTAGACTGTTGATCTTGGGTATCTTCTTATTAGAAGAAGATTAATTTGAGGGATAGTATAGATGGTCCCGAATGACTTTTGACTCTTTGAGGGATAAGGGGATGTCTTGGAATTTGGTAGGGCCGGTCGTATTTATTCGGATGTACTCGGGGTTCAAATGAATTTATACTAAGGAAAAATAGGTTGTTGAACAAAATTTCAACATTTGGAGGATATTTCAAGGTAGAAGTGGGGATGACCGAATAGTTCTCTTTTCTTGTTTTCTGTTGATGTATTTTCCAAACATGTATGCAAATTTCTTCACCAAATGTTGGGGCCTCTATAGAACACCAATTTTGCATTTGAATCTTTATTTCTATCATCTTCTGAACATATATGTATTTACATGCTTGACTCACTACTCCACTTTTGACTTTATCTGTGAAACGGAATCATGTCTGTGTAGGGCCTCGGGAACATATTTGCATTTGTAAAAGATACTCGCCTCATTGCATCCAATAGTGTTGTGCCACGTGTTTTCTCCATCCCTTAGTGTATCCCAACTTTCCAAAACCTTATGCAGCTCGTCTCGAATGATGTGGTCTACTTCACTATGATCCATGGCCCACCTTGCACTGTTACCTTAGTCCGTAGTACTATTTAGAATAGTGTGGCTTTGAATATCCATCTGCGGGGCCTTTTCTTTGTTCTGCGGAACTTTCCTTCCTCCCGCGGACTTCTTCCCTTTTGAAGTTACGCCTGGGCGACATGTGGAGGCATGCATGTTCTTTTCCTTTGATTTGGCCTTTCAACCCACTTGGGCTGCCCTTTCACGCTTAAGCCATATGGCCAACTTTTGCAACTTAAAGGTTCCCGATCCCTTACGCTTTCTCCAAAGGGTGCGTTAGAGGGACAAGTTTATAACCTTCTTCCCTTCCATAGTGACATTCCTTGCTTCCGCGGTTCCTCAATTTTTTGTCCTCGAATACCCGCCAAGTCATAGAAATTTTTTACAGTCTGTAATTTGCACTGGGACAACAAGGGCAACATTCGAAAGGGACAAACCACAATTTTACATAGTTTTTTCAACCTATTTCACAGGGTTTTTCAGTAATGACACACTTTCACAATCCTCAACCGAAAAAGAGGATCAACGCCCTAAACACAAGGTTTTCATTCACATTCGACATGACTATATCTTTCAAGCATACATTTTTACATGAGCAAACCAGTTAGAGAGAATTTTTCGAAGGCATACACTGGATAAAAGGGTGAGATCAAATTGAGCACTAACTTGATGAAGTCAACCAAATGAATTCTTTTTCATCTCTCTTAACCCTTGGGAGCCTATTGGCAATATTGAATCTCACACGAACTTTCCAAGTTTCAATTCTAATCAAATACCTCAAATTTAATTTAATTTTTTGCACTTAAAACATTGTGTGGGTACATTGTAGATGCGTACCCACGAGCCATGGGTATGTTCCGGTACATTTTTCTTTACCCGAAACATACCCAAGGCTGTGGTACGTACTCACGTAGTAAAAAGAGAGTACCATATCGGTTTGGTACGGTACATTTCGTGTCCAGTGCGGGCGGTATTGGACGTATCGGTGTAGTCTAGAATGTTTATGAAGAAGATGTAGAACATGTTTCAAAGCCCAAGAAAGTGGACAAATACCAATTGTTGATGATTCATACGGTGAATATGGAGGGCCCAGAGAAACAAACTCGAGTGATTGTGTTGAAGATATGATAGAGCAAACAGATGTTGGATAATAGACTATGGCCATTTTAATTGTAGATAAGATAAGATAAATATATTATAGATAAGATAATATAATATAAATATATATAATATAAGATAAATATATTGTTATAGGCAAATATGTTCTTATTTAAATAAGAACATCTTAGCTTCTTCATCAATTTTGATACATTAATCCATGTAACTTCAATTCAAACTTTTATATGGTACAAAAAAATGTGAGAGTAGACCATGGGGTCTAAGTCTAACCCATGTAGCTTTAATTCTAACTTTTAAACAATACAAAAATGTGATAAGTAGAGCATGGGGTCTCGTCTAATGCACATCAAAACATAGATTGAAAATCTTAGTAGGGTTTGGATTGGGTGATCCTCAATCATCATATATTTGTACAAATATCTCAAATGCCTCTATTTGAAATATGTCGATAAATATCAATCTCAAGGCTCTTATCTTAGAATCCTCACATACCACATTGATTAATAATCTCTTTACATTCTCTTCATATTTCCCAATGACAACACAAAAAAAAAAAACTTGAGGAAAATAAAATGGACCCAAATTCTACTATATGGTGAACATATTACTATTTTTCATCTTCTCAAAGTAATAAAAAACAATCAAAAAAAGCGTCAAATTTAATGCACAAGATAAAAATGTCATAGTAAACCCACTAAATCCCTAAAAAATTAAACATTAGTCATATAAAACTCAAAATTTTCAATGGAAACAACAAAAAAAAATTAAAAAAAAAATCGACCCAAATTCTACTATATGGCGAACATACTATTTTTCTTCTTCTCAAAGTAATTTAAAAAAATGACGATCGAAAAGATGTCAAATTTAATGCATGAAATAAAAAAATCATAGTCAAACCACTAAATTCCTAAACAAAAGTAGACATAAACCATATGAGCCTCAAATTTCCTAATGGCAACAAAAATATAAACTTAAAAAAATAAACTGGACCCAAATTCTACTATATGGTGAACATATTACTATTTTTCATCTTCTTCTTAAAGTAATTTAAAAAATGACAAACAAAAAGACGTCAAATTTAATGCACGAAATAAAAAAATCATAGACAAACCACTAAATCCCTAAACAAAATTAGACACTAGTCATATGAACATCAAATTTTATCTAAATATTTAAAAAAGTTGTCACACCATATCCAACCCCTTTCTTTATGATTGTATAATGCCCATCAACATAAATAATAAAAATATAAGATGTCCCAACATATCAAACAATCCATATGTTATACCAATGCACAGTGTTACACAACAAATCATTATCGTATGCAGATTGGAGTTGGAATACTTGTGCTACAAAAACTATGATCTCTGTCGGCTACTTTTGGGATTCAATGATACCCCAAATCACGTACACCTATGAAACACACCTCGAATGAAAGAGGCGATCTGCTACGTTTCTTGAGAACACAGTGATGTCGTCAAGATAGACGAATATAATTTTGTTTAACAGCCCCTTGAATGCCATGTCCATTTCCCTTTGGAAAGTGGCTCCGGCATTAGACAATCCAAATGGCATTTTCCTATAGGCATAGGTGCCCCACTTAGTGGTGAAAGCCATTTTGAACTAGTCATCTTCTTTTACCATTATCTGATTATATCCCGAGTAGCCATCCAAGAGAAAAAAATATTTCCGATCCGGCTACCACTTGCAATATTTGCTCCATTGAAGGGAGTGGGTATTGGTCTTTGAGAGATGCCCTATTTAGGTCCCGAAAGTCCACACACAACTTGATTTCTCCATTCTTCTTCCTGACCGGCACTAAGTTTGCAACCCAACTTGAATGCTTGATTGGAAATATAATGATTGCCTCTATTAACTTGTTTAGCTCCCTTTTCATAAGAGGACCAATGTGTGGGTTAATTGGTCTTTTCTTTTTCCTGACGGGCTTAGCCTCCGGACGCAACTCATTGGTGTGTTGTGCCAATTTTGGGTTAAAACCCTTTAAAGCCTCATAGCTCCATGCGAAAACATCTAGGAATTCCTGGCAAAGATGCACAAGGTCGTACTTTTCTTGTCCGTTGTTCATCTTGCCTATTTGGAGAGTCCTACCTTCTCCAACCGAAATGGGCTCAGAATCCTCCTTTTCACTTGAATGTTGGCCTTCTCTTTCCAGAATTGATCATTTGGGTTGAAAATTGACTCTAAAGTCACTAAACCCTTTGGCAATTTGTTCGTCCACAATTGCACTATTTGCTCTCCGTATTGCTTTGCTCTAATTTGTCCCGATTCCTAACCGAGAATTCAGCCTCTTCTTGCGAAAGAAATTAACGATCTGTGATCGTTTTCAAACACCTACCACTTGTATTATTATGCCTGAATCTGCTGACCTTACAATCACATGGATATGTGGTTGCATTTTGTCTCTTTTGATGTTGTCAACCATATCAAAAGTTGCTCCAATCATTTGTGAAGCCTATCTGCGGCTTCATTTTTCTTCTGCGGTATGCTCGAATATTGAATGTTTCAAGGTCTTCAATCTGATCCATACCCGATGCTTATAGGCTTTGAGGAGACCATTCTTAGCAGCATGTTCTCCCCGACTTGGTTCACGATTAACTCACTATCCCCAAACACTTGCAAGTTTTTAATACGTCTTTTCTTGGCCCAATGAAGTCCATGAATCAAAATAACCTTAATTGCTATGAATTAGTTCTCTTGTTCTACCTTTACTTTAAAAAAAAGAAAAACCGAGAAAATAGAAGAAATTGCACGATCTATTAATTTGCCTAAGTTTCTTACATGGAAGGGGTAATTACTTGCTAAACTAGCAAAACCATCCATAGGTGCTTGTGAGGGGCAAATAGGCATATAGAAGGATTTATTAAAAAGAATACATTGTTAATAATAATAACTATACAATCATAGTTTGAGTTAAGTAATTTAGTCTTCATTTAGTGTTTTTTTACATACATTGTTGGTATTATCTTATAGTAGCGTTCAAAAAAGAATAGCGGATATATTCTCAAGGAGTTAGTAGATTAAACTTGTAATATTGTTTTGAAATTTGACCTCAATTTCTCCACATCTCCCATATAATTCATTTCTCAAGGGAAAATCGATCCTTGGAATTATGTATGGTATGTGCCTAGGCAATTTTTAGTGGAACTTGATTACAATTACTTCTTATTACAAGAATAATTGGAACTGGCCCTTTGTTCCTTGGGTCCAAAGGTGCACCATTATAGTTTTCAAATTCCACTATTACACATATTGGCAAGTCGTGTGGTATTGAACCATCACTATAGAAAACGTTTTGGTATAGTACCAAGAGAACCATTTACCAATCCTTCTTCAATGCACAAATTGCATAGTAAAATAACCCGTTAACTAATACATAAAAGGAATTCATTTTCCAATTGGTCATCATCAACATCTTCGATCCCGAGTGATATTCAAAAATGCTTCTTACAATGTGCCTAGATAGAGATTTAAACATTTTCTCGTTAGGTAGTTTATCAAAATTGTTTGTTACATTTCAATTACTAAATCAACCGATTCCCATTCAACATGACTCAAGCATGTGTTCATATTCTTCATGAGAGTTTATCATTAATCAAATAAGGGTCTGCATTTCTAATGTGTGCCAACATTGTTCAAAAGATGACTTATTTAAGAGAATTTCCTTGTTGACAAAACATTATCTCAAAGGTAAAAACAATGTCGAAGGTGTCCTAGACTCTTCTCCCAATTGTGATTCCCGAAGCACTTTAAAAATTGATAGATGTAAGTGGGGGTAAATGTTAATAATTTATAAATTTGATAAATGAAAATCATAATAAGCCAATGTGGAAGGCACACATTGTACAAATATGATGCAAACTTACCAACATAAATAGGTAAGTCCTTTATAGGTGCTAATTGAGAATTATCACCAAGAGGAATCATTGACCAAACATCAAATTATTCAAATCCTATACTTTTTAAATTGGGTATCTAAGACAGCTATGTATTTCTCTAGCATGTATGTTGAAAGAAGAAATTTTTATTGGAGTAGGGAGCAATAACTGGCTTTTTCTATCTATTGAGTGAAGAGTCTAATGTATTTCTAATACATTTGATGACATATGATTTAACGCTTGCTGTTTTTATTTAGATAATTATTTATAAAGGGTCTGCATACCCTACAAGTTCACAATGACGTATTTCTATAATATATGACATATGGTGACTTTTAGATAGAATTTCTACATAAAATTAGAATCCATGAGTGGCATTATCTATTGGTGGCTAGTAACATATCTTGTCTACAAAATGTAAAGCTAACTGTTGCAATAATGAAAGTAAATTCTTATGGCATCAACGAAAATCTAGGTCATATATCCCAAAGACCAAGTAGCTACATGTACTGTAACTATGCATGTGATTAACATGCCATGCATATTATACATCCATCCATGTGATTATTGATGTAATTTCAATTGAATTGTTTTCCTATAGAAAGAAATATAATTTTTATAAACTTTTGGGGAATTTATACACAACCTAGGAGTAACTTCAAGATTTATTTGGCTCAGAGCATAAGTAAAGAAACTTTCACATGATATTTTTATTAATATAAAATAATTATTAGATATATATATATATATATATATATATATATAAACATGTTTATAAGAAAAATAGTGAAATTTTTCCTAAAGGGATCTAGATTACCAAGTGATAAACTGCGTCCAACCATATGTGGGATTCTGATCATAATCTACCAATTTAAAAATCAGTGAAGCAAAATTTTAGTGTTAATCTCTTCATATGTATAATCTTTTTCTTTTAGTAGTTGATACTTTCTTTATGTATCCAAGCCTCACAGGATCTTTTTACTTAACATCATATGCATCTTAAAAGAAAAACTCGAGCTTTAGTCTTAGTGAATTGATTCAAAGACAATTTCAGAAATGTATAAGTGCATTTATAGTGGATAACAACTTTTTTTCCTTTAAGAATATGATGCACTCTTTTATCTTCAGGGAAGTATTGGTGATACCTGCGATAGATTCATTATATATGCTGTGCAGCCAATATTTTCAGTTTTCTCTTTCCTTTTCTGTTGTTCAAGGTTATATCAAGATAACATTTAATGTTTTTGAAGTGGTGGGATATGCACACATGTTCATCTCCATTTCTTTCTACTCCAACACAACGAGCAAAAAAACGAGTTAATATTTCTAAAAAGTCTTACCCATATATAATGGTTTGTATCTATTCTTATAAAACAAGTTGAGGATTAAAATCGAAAATGGTCATTTATGTACCATTCCAAATTCAATGATTATCTTTCAATAACTGGAGAAGAAGAGTCTAATGAGTTTGTCATTCGGTTGCTTGCTAACCCAAACGAAATACCGCACTCAAATTACAAATGTTAGTGGGTTTTGAATGCTTATATCTAGTATTCACATTCTTCATAACGTTTTTTAAATCGTGCTGGACTGAGCCAAACGTACTTTATCAGATTGCATAGTTAACTTTAATAAAAGATAATTATTTTTGGTTTTTCCTTAATATTTACTTAATTGTGTGATAAATTCTAATATTAAAACATAGAAAATTGGTAGCATAACAGAAACATATAGATATCACAAACAACCCAAAAGCAATGCCGGGGATCAATCATATCCTGATTCTTCCCTCCATCTCTATCAAAATTTTCTCCAAATTATTGTAAGAAGATCCTCCCTTGTTGACTGCTCTGCTGGAAGCATCTCTCAATTCACAAATTCTCCTCTTCATCTCTTCCCCCTCTTTTCCTATCATCAGCCTCTTCACCATTTCTTCCACCTCTCTTCTCTCCACAACATCATTCATTGCAATCCCAATCTTCCAAATCTGGCTCACATATGTCCTGTTTATTTGCTGCTCTGCAAAGAAGGGCCAACAAATCATGGGCACACCTGCACAGATGCTTTCTAATGTGGAGTTCCATCCACTGTGAGTTAAAAAACCACCCACAGAAGGATGGAAGAGCACTTCCAGTTGAGGCACCCAGCTGGCAAAGAAACTTCGTCCCTTCACTTTCTCGACGAACTCGGTGGGCAGCTTAGCAGAAGCTCCACGAATGAGGTCGGGACGAATGACCCACAAAAAGGGCTGCTTGCTTCCCTCTAAACCCCATGCAAACTCCACAAGCTCCTGATCAGACATAACTGTTATGCTTCCAAAGCACACATAAACAACAGAACCAGGCTCCTGATCGTCCAGCCATTACACAACTTTTTTCTTCAGTCCATAAACTCGCAAAGATATTGGGCAGTCAATTCTTTTGTTCTTCTTCTAACAGTGGACCAATGATGTACAGGAGATTGTCCCCGAGTCCCTCCATTACTGACCCTTCCAGCTTATCAAATGTATAAAGCATTAGGAAAACTGCTGAAAATGCAGCATGAGCTTGGGTTTCTGCGAATTGAAATGATGTAATTTGCAGCATCATAAAAGTAACTGTGTACATCTCTAATACAAAACGGAGGCATCCCATGGCAAGGAACTCTTAATACTTATAGCAACCACCATAATACCACCATCTCATAATACTTATAGCAACCACGGCTACAAAATAATACCACGAACTCACAGTACTTCATGGCAACCACAGCTACATTTTATATCACAATACCAAAATGGCAAAAACTCAAAAGCAAGCCTTTAGTCTTAAGATCACAGTCACCAAGAATTGAACCAGCCTACAAAGGTCACTCCAAAGCTCCATAAACAAATAACCCTCCTTGGAAATAAGAAAACCTATAAAAGAATTCCAAGGGACCCGAGAAAAACAAAGAATTCGACCAATCCAATCAAGCATGATTTGAGACAATTTCTTGAATGCTGTTGGCAAAAGACAAACTCTGATATTTGATCGCAAGTTCTTCATTATTGGATCTTATATCGACTCCATGATAAAGTTCAATGTATATTTATTTCACGTGAAACAACAATATTTGTAGAGGGCAACTTTACAAATATGAGAAAATACCGCTATGCTTCAATAGCTAACTAACCATATTCAAAGCATAAATTCGCCAATCTACTATTCGAGAATAATCAGGTAGAACATTCTGTATATATCTAACTCAAAAGACTATTTTTTCTATTGAATACCAACCAAACTAATGCAAGTGTTCCACTACTGCAAATCTGATGAAGCTTCAAAACCAGTCTCAAATAAAAAGACTAAAAAAATCTCCATCCGCTTACAAAAATGTACAGTGGGGTAGACGGGAGTCTTTCATCTGCATATCTTGAGCACCGTAAACGCTCTTTTCACAGAATCCTCACAAATCGTCACCACTCTGCACGCCTCCAGATCATCTAAGCTTACATACTGCTGTTTCGCGGTGGAACAGGAAGCAAAGTAAATGTGTATCCAACTCATAATACTTATATCTCTTGATTGCCACTCTTCCGCCTTCATTGTCTTTGGTTTTTGGTGTTGTCATTTCAATTACCAGGATGAAAATAATTTCTCCCTTACTGTTTCGAATAAGACATGAAAATAAATAAAAATATAAATAATATTAAGATGTAACCATGATGACAGCTTTCAAGAAAATTGAGTTTAGTAAAGGCCTATCGGCCAAAAATACAATGTGTGCATTGGAGCATATATGGAAATGAGAAGACTCCAACCACTGATAGACATTAATACTTCCACTAACAGTGAAAAAAGAAATAAGCAGTTAAAGCCTTACCAGAAAGAAGAAAAATAATATATTCTTTTCACATAAAAAGCAGTTCATGTTCAATCATTCTATAACGTGGATTTCTTTATGCATATAATGCAGTTCCATTCAAACATCCGTATAAATGAAGTTTCAAGTTCATTCAAATTCATGTACTAATCACTTTTTCATACAGCTGAGGGCTGCCAGACCTAAAAACAATAAGTACAAAAGAAGTCAGCAATATGAAACAAATGTATGCAGCCAAATGATTATAAGTGGATCATTAAAAGACTCGAACCTATGCATTCCTTAACATTGTGGCTTGTCTTTGAAAAAGATTCTGCTTTTCTTCGTCATCACTACAAAATTGTTCCGTGGCTGCACAGTGTCCACCAGGCAGGTAAACAATTATTCGGCCATTGTATCTTCTTCGTCAACCTCACCTGGAACCTCATTGAACATGAATTGCTCTTGATATTCCATAAGGAACTGTGTTGACCTCTTAACATCCATAAATAATGAATAAACACGGCTAACATCATCAAGCTCAACCTGCTTTCCCTTTCGCTTAAGGGAAGCTAGTGCAGCTGCCGTGATTAAGTGAATAGCATAACGCAGAGATGTCTCAACAGCTATCTTCGTTAGAAGTTCCTTGGCATCATCAGTCATTTCAACATCTTCCTCTTCACACCTTATATCAAGAATTTTTCGCATCTCATCTTCTTCATATGGCTGTGTTGAAATGATTAGCAAGCGATCCAACAGATCAATGGGCATACCATGTGGGGACTTATAATTTGTCCCACGGATTTTTGTGATACCCCGATTTGTTGCAACAACCAATATCGGAGCCATCTCATTCTCCAAAGCACGATTCAAGAACGAGAAGCATTCAATGTCAAGCATATGGACTTCATCAATGAAAAGAACACCTGGAACAATTTCAGCTTTGCCTTCTTCCCTCCATTCAGCTACTTTACCATCAATCTGTTCTCTAACTTCGGCGCGGATTTCTCCTGTATCCCCTGTAAAGAGAGCTAGAAACCCTTGGGTCCTGAGAAACAAAGAATATATGATTATTAAAACTGCTATGCACTAATATAAATTTATAATCTCTTTGTTTCAAAAAATAAAAGTAAGATTACTTCTTGCCCTTGGAAAATGATAGCTCAAATTTCAGGGCAACCACTATATCTAGGAATAGTGTGAAACTGGATGGGCATGTTACAAGAACAACACTCCAATTTGCTTCTTGTGTGATAAGCAAATTCTCTGTCTAGCTTCCATTACAGAACCATGTGCAGACATACATTGTACTTAGTCATATTTTCCCTTGATTTAATCAATATTAATGGTGAAGATCATTGAATTAACTTGTGATAATGCACCATTAATGTAAAGAACATAAGAAACATAGCAGGAGACATGAATCCCAAGTTCTTTACTTCATTTTATATGAAGTCAAAATGATTTGGAACAGTTGTATATTAAACTGCAGAATAGAATATTTGGAAGCCAAAAAAAACATGTTGGCCTGATGGGAGCGTGGATGGAGAAAGCAAGTATAGAGACTGCAAATAGCTCAATTAATATGATTATATGTGTTTTGTATGAGATCAATTTTAGCTTTGTATTTTAATTCCCTTCCATTCACAACATGAATGGAATCCATAAATATAACTTTTGGTACATCATTCGTGAATATGACACCTATTTTGAAGTCTGGGGCGAATTATCCTATCTAGTATGTTTGAGCAGGCCTGCCATTCTAATATGCCCTTATTAAGAAATTAACTCTTGGTTGTAATTTGTAAGTTTGTAACAGGTTTATTAGTATGGCAGGATGAAGGATGGAAGGTATAGCGGACTGGCACAGTCTTTGGTCTCCCAGGACTCAGACCTAGGGATTTTGTGGCTTCAACAGATATGGGAATGCATTCAGAATTTCTCATACTGTTTGTCTCTATAATATGGGAAGGGATGTTTGTAGATAACAAGCAAAGAGAGTTTGCATCTTCCACGAAAAAAACATTCTGAGATGTCAAGCAAGGAACGTGGATTGAATTTCAAACAGAAGATGATATTGAGGATTTAGGGGGTGATCCTAATTGATGTTGAAGCAATATTAAGATATTTTCTTTTTTAGTTCCTCGGGCTGCACTCAAGTGGTTAAGCAGGGATGTTGATATAGAAAAAACCAGGTTCAAATCATGTGGACATAGAGCCTCTGATATTTGTACATTCAAGTCATTTGACCAGCTCATTGGATGGTGCCTTTGTAAATGGTGGAGGTCAGATGCAGGTCCTGAGTGAATTTGATGGAACGGTACTCCTCAATTGTGTTACATATTATAGCCGAAATATAAGAAATATATTTCATACCACCAGAATTTTATTGACTAGAGATGCTCTATTTGGATGCCCAGCCCATGAAATTCCCAGCCCCTGTTATTTCCCTCCTACAAGGTCTTCTTGTAAGACTTCCAACAATACCACCAAATATCAGGCAACAACTCTGCCTGGCTGGGTTGTCGGGGATGTTGATAAAAACCCATTCCGTTGGAATCTGATATTTGGGTCTTCTTCCAAGTATGCAACTGAACTCAACTGCATACGCAGTCAAGCTCCTCCAGGTTCCTGGTGTCCAATTTTGAGCTCCCTGCAATGGCTATACCAAGTTGGATGAGTGTCACTATTGTCAAAAATTACACCTTTTGTAATTTTGAATAACCCATATAAGTACTTAACCATTTTTCATGCTCTAGAAAAGCCGTGGGAGACTAGTTCAGTTTACCATGGAATGCAGGAACCTTGTGTTCAGCAGGTTCTCCTGATGCGGAACAAAGAAAAGAGCAGAACAGGGACTAGGACAGAAATTGATCAAGTTTAGTGTTGCACGGTATCTTTCAACACTTTTGCAACTATAAAAGAGTAAGTCCCTGGCAGGCAAGTTAAAAAGAGTACCGTGGGGCTGATTATCTGTGAAGAAATCAAAAAATCAGCTAAGTTTGAAAGCCGCGGTGCATTAGTGTGGCGTTCCTGGGTTCACCAAATTTTAGCATCCTGCAGGGTTTCTCAAACCTGAGGAGCAAAGGGAAGTAGCCGCGAATTGAAAAGTTAGACCCTCACTGGTGGCGTGGAGGATTTCCTCAAAGCAGTGGGAAAAGCATGACTGTCCGCAGGACGAGAAAATGTGAAAGGTCGTGGTTGATGCCTCCAAACACAACCAAAAGTGGAAGATATCAGACAAAGACCAACTGCTAATTATTCAAACCATGAATATGGAGGGCCCAGAGAAACAAACTTGAGTGATTGCATTGAAGATATGATAGAGCAAACAGATGCTGGACAATAGGCTATGGCCATTCTAATTTTAGAGAAGATAAGATAAATATATTAATGTCCGCAAATTGTAGAGATGCTGATAAACCTGGTCCTTACGATGAAAGTTTTCCATGTCGTTTGAAGATGAGAATGAATATTAACTAGATATCAATGTTGATAAACATGAGAGGATGGCTCATGGCTTGAATGCCTTCATGTCAACTGCAGATATATCACCAGTTTGAGGCACTTCAACAGAAAGTTTGGGTTGTGGCTAGTTTATGTCTGGTTTTCTACCATATTGTTGGAAGTATTTCTTTCCTTATTTCATCTTTTAAAAAGAAGTATAGGCTGGTATCAGCTGTTTTTAATCATAAAAAAATTGCAATGCAAATCTCGTACTTTTCCTTGAGTGTAGCAGTAGCATAAATGTGAATTATGGCTTAATCCAGGATAGACAATCTTGTGAGCCTCCATGGCATAGGAATCTTTTGCTCAGGCCTGTGATCCTGTTCTTGTTAAACTTTCGAGGCACTGAAATCTTGTAATTTTGTATTATTGTAGAGAATGAAATTCACTTTGTTTTCAAATGACAAAATTTCAGTGAGAAACAATGTGAGAGTTTTCTGGATTGAACTGTGTAAATTAGGTCCAAAAATATATGTGTTTACAACTTTACAAACACAAACACATTACTATAGATAGAGCTATAATTTTAGTGGCTAATTTGTGACGATTGGCAATTTTTGTTAATTTTTCTCTGATAAAATTGTTATTTCAAAATGAAGGTTTTACTCCATTTCTAAAGAAGAATATTTCTTTTCTTTGAGAATTTAACCAATTTTTCTATAAAACACAAAACCTTGAAGAACCCACGAGATATTCTTAGAAGACAACCAAACATATAAAATAAAATAAAAATGAGGGTCCAACATTGAAAAAGGTCACCCGGGATTTTTAAAATTAAATAAATGTGTGCTTCTGAAAATCATCCCTAAATATGAAACCAAAATCTCACCAACCTGCTATTGATGACATCAATTTCATGCAGTGTGACACAATGCACCACCTCCTTGCGCTTCTGCAACTCCCCATCCGGACACTGCACAAACTTGGTCTGCGGCCCCACAGCATCATAGTCCCGGGACCTCGCAAAAGACCGTCCTAGCTTAGTAATCTTACCAGAAGCCTTATCAATTGCAACAACATCCCCACTCTGGACCTTCTCCTTGTTCAAACCCTCAATCATCTTACTTCCCAACTCATATACAGTCTCCATCTCTGTCGTTTTCAGGGTTAATTTCCCAGTTTTGATGCAGCACCAGTGGCAGCAGGCCGGTCTATCTGAATCTCAACAACCTCGCCTTCAATAATCTCTGTTTCTTCTTTAATTCTGACACCTATTGCCTTCCTGAAAGTGGGAATAAATGGAATGGTTACAAAATTCACCAATTGGTCATTCTTGTCAACTTTTCTCAAAAGCTATTTTGCCTTAAATTCTACGAAACAGTTTTTCTTAAAGAGTTTAAGCTTCTATGGTCCATAATGTTGAAGAAGAATACATCACTAATCATACAAATTTCAATATAGAAGAAGTATGGCCAAGATTTATAAACTTCAAACAAATGAATTCAAAGTTCAGTATTGAAAATGATTCCTAGGACTTAATAATCTTCAAAATAAAAAAATAAAAAAATAAAAAAATAGAATTTAGTGTTAAAATAGATTTATACAACTCTGCAAAACTTCAAAATAAGGAAACCAGAATTCAATATTGAATGCGACTTTCTTATTCTAAACTTTAATCATACACAAATTCAATATTCAATATTGAAAACAATTTACCGAAATTTGTAATCTTAGCGAATAAGAAAATTAGAATTCAATATTGAAAAAGATTGGGCACGATTACTAAACCTCTAAAAACATAAACTTCCCTAAAATGAAACCTACCTGAAAGCCTGCGTCAGTGCCTCGGTCTTGTTCATCTCCAACGAAAACACCTCGCTGCCGGACATCATTGCGAAGGGGGTTTCTTCGCCTAGGCTTTGGCCATGCCCATGGCGATGGCCGTCTTGCCTGTGCCAGGCTGACCGGCCAGCAGAACTGCTCGCCCTGCGATTCTTCCTTCCTTAATCATCTCCAAAATAACGCCTGCGGCTTTCCTCGCAGACTTCTGGCCCACCATGCCCTGCGAAACGCCGCGGGCTTCGAGGGTGTCGTCCAGGCCGAGCCCTCTTATGTGTGAATGGGCGCCTATGCGCTCAATGCGCGTCAAATCCTTGCTTTCCGACACCTTTAACTCCGCCATTGAAAAGCTTAAGAAACCCCGATTTCCGACCCCTTTTAACTCCGTCCTCAAAGTGTTTACGACAAATAAAAACCAGACCTCTTGCCACCGTTTCTGTGAAATTTGTCAAGAACAACTTGAGAAATTTGTTTTATTTTTGGGAAGATTTTGTATTAAAACGAAAAACTATGAACAGAAATCAAACTGCGCACAGGGAAAACGACGAGGTTGATTAGGGTTTCCGAGGGTTTAAGCCAATAGAAGTACAAAAGCTTCTATTATTATTTTGACACTGCAGTGTGTGTTTTGATACTTAATGGTACTTTTTAACTTCTAATTTAGAGGTAGTTGGCTAATACAAATTAGTGGTATCCATCTCTTAAGGCGAGCCACCACGATTTAGTCTCAATCCAATGAAAGTGGTTTGGAATACTATTTTTCTTGCGAGATTGATTAGTAGTGATAAACTAAAATAAAATAATATGAGTTTCATATTTCTATGTGTTAAAAGGATAGTGAAAGTTTCCCACAAAACAATTTGAAAGATTTTTTAAATTTTAATAAAACTAGTAATCGCGCACATGAAATGTACAATGGAATCCTCGAAAACTATGCATCAAAGCAATTAAACCTGAGGAGGAGTGAAACCGTGGGAGAGAAGAGGGGCGATGAAGAAGGGGTCTACGGGATGAGAATTCCAAGGGGGAACACTGTCGGGAACCAATGTGAAACTCTACTTTCCAACAATTACATGTCATTTTTGTCAATTAGTTAAAGGAGAAAGTGTGTAGTCTGCAAGTCGTTAAGGCATCATATTTTGGAGATATCTTAGAATGCAAGGAGTGGTCGATCAATATTGTCAATGTCAATAGTTTGCAATTTCGGCGCTTGTGTTTTTTTGTGTGGATAGAACACGCATAAATGTAAGGGGAACTTACTTGCATGACTCATATGAGACTTAAGAGACAGGATATGTGGAGTGGACCTGGCATCCCGAAGTAGCGATTTCATGCACATTTGTGATTAGGGTCTCTCTAACTATCAATATAACAATTATGTTCCCCTAATCAATGTAGCCTTGATGGAATCGTTTGTCAACGACCATCGGTGTAAATGGGCTTTGATATTTTTATATTTTAATTTTGTATGGCGTTTAGGCTTTTGATTGGATGGCATTTTATTTGTTAAGTAATACAAAGATGTGAATGAAAAGTTGGAAATAGAATCATGGGAATTAATAGTTATTATTTATGCTTCACTTTATCATCTCCAACTCGTTTGCATTATTCACGTGAGTACAATTTGTGTTTAAAGGGGTTAAAGTACAAAATGGAGGAAACCCGATAGGTTCTAGGTTCAAAACCCAATTGTAATGCTTGCTTCTTATAGCATTTTGTAGCTCTCTTTTAAGTTTTAAGCTCAAGTAATTGCGGAAAAGTAGGAGATGTGCAAACAAACATCTATGATTAGAACTTACGAATCTTTTCCCCACCTAAGGAACCATTGAAAAGTAAACTACCATGCTCGATGGCCCTAAAATTGATGACATTGTGTTGAGCTTGAATGGACTCCACACACTTGAAATCCAACACCCTCCGCACTTTCACAATCTTTTTCCTTGTTTGCGGCTAGGAAAAAACGGAACCCATGTCCTTCATCCATGGGCGTTATCATACTTTGATTGGTAGGAGGGACAATCGTTCTCTCTGAACACTAGGGATTCTCTGATGGCATGAAAGGCACATCTGTTGTGAAGCTTGCCATGTAATTTCTTTTCACTAGAGGATTACGTGTTTACTAATAAAACCATCAAATGTCTATGTAATTTTCGGGTTTGAAAGAGATTCCTTGATTTCTTAAATTTAAGATCTAATGTACTTACTCTAAACATGGTCCCATAGAGAGGTAACATAGAGAAAAATGGCAATTGTGAAAAATATTCCAACAACGGCTAACACATGAACGAAATGCAAATCAACGAGACTTCGATGTTTTGCTATTATTATTATTTTAACGTTAAGGTTGTCGATTGGATGGCATTTAATTTGCTAGATAAGACAAAGACATGAATGGAAATTTGGAAATAAAAGGTGGAAATTAAATAGTTGCATGTCACACACCTATTCCACAACTCGATTATTCATGCCTATACAATATATGTTATATGTGCTCCATTTTATAGTCTTTATCTCACTGCAATATACACATAAGTGCAATTTGCACTTAAAGGGGCCAAAATAAAAAATGGGGAAAATTCAAAGGTCCTATGTTTGAAACCCAATTGCGATACTTGTTTCTTGTAGCAATTTGTAGCCCCCTTTCGCTTATAAGCTCATGTAATTGTGGTAAAATAGTTGATGCACAAACAATCATCATTTGATAGCTAACCGCAATACTTATTTCTTATAGTAATTTTTAGCCCCCTTTCATTGTAAGCTCGAGTAATTGTGATAAACATTTGATGCTCAAACAATCATCGATGATTGAGCCCCTCTAGCAGTTGGTCATATGAGTGAGAGGTACATTTTAAATGTTAATTGACCTTTGGTATATTTTTTATTTTATTTTTCAGTGTCAAATTTTTCAATTGGATGGTTATTAATTTGTTAGATAAGACAAAGACATGAATAGAACGTTGGAAATAAAAAGGTGGAAATTTACACTTACAACTTTGATGTAATAACTTAAAATACCTTTGAAGCAAAAGGTAAAACCCATACATTCAATCCCCAATGCCTCGACATAAAGCCAACAATCAAGATTTGCAAAATATTTAATGGTCAAGATTCAATAAAGAGACAAAGATCAAGATTGAAGGGAAGTTATTAATCCACATAGAATTAAATAAACCGCTAAGGAAAATATTGGTTTATGTGCTAAATTTGGTTTTTTAGCTTGAGAGGGAAGGAGAAAATGCAAAGCGGGAAGAAAGGAAGATGAGAAGAAGGTTGTTTCTTTATGGTGATTGGAGAAACAAGAGGTGAAAAAAACTAGAGGTTAAGAGCCACAATCATTCAAAGCTCCCATGCAATTGTTTTTCATTGGAGGATTACATGTTTATTAATAAAACCATCAAAGTGTGTGTGTAATGTCTAGTTACAAAGAGATTCTTTGATTTATTGAAAAGGAGTCATGAAACATAAACGTGTTCACAAAGTTACAGAGCGATTGATAGGTCAATAACCTAAACAAACAAAATATATGATTATTCCATACTTAATCATTTAGTACTATTTAAAAAATCAACTCTTTTAAATTGACTAATGTATCTATGTTAACAGATGTCCCACTTAGCATCCCTATTGAATGGACTATCTGGTGGCATGAATGAATGAATCAATCAAATATTTTAATGATGTCCACATGACTAAAGAGTCTAAGGGACCAAAATAAATTGAAACATTAAGCTAATTTCAGACTCCTTGCAATATCAACTCTCCTAATGTGAATCTTGAGCACAAAACCAATGATCCTTTGAAGTTTTGTTTCTTCAAATAACTCATTTAAGTTGTCCACTTTTAAATCATTTTCGTACTAGATACGGATATCATCATATGTTGAACACTCCATAATGAAATTCCATTCTGTTTCAACAACCCCTTTGTTGTAGAAAAGACAAGTTCTCCTTTCCCAATCCTCTTTGGGAATAGTCCATCTACTGGTTTCACAACGAAGATGATGTGATCCGGTCCTCAACTGAGCCACTAGAATCCTTGCCTTACCTTTGATAACTGCCCCTAGATAAGATTTTTCATCATGCTCCCAAGTGGGGTTAAATTCTTTGATATATTGTGCTTTCTTACGACCAATCTGCTTTCTGTCCACATGGCAGTCCTAAACTTCTCCATCACATAATTTTTTATTTCCCTGTTGTTGTTAGACACTCCTGAAAATTGATGCCCCATTTGTTCATCCATTTGTTGTTTTGTTTCATCCAAGTTTTCTTCTGCGCTCTAGATTATCCTTTATAACCATTTTGGGCCAACGATGATTGTCCATGCTTTCAACTTTTTTCAAATAGCTTATCAACCGAGCTATTGTTGATGCTTCCATTGGGAAGATACTTGCTTCAACCAACAAAATCTCGTAAGGGACTGTTGATTTAACTTTAAGAGTGATTTTGTTTATGGATTCTTTCTAATTGTCTCCATCCATGCTTTGACATGCTACTTCCCCAAACCTCACAACCATAAAGTGCAACCGGAGTAACCAACAATCCAAAGAGGGTTTTCTTAGTTTTCCAATCCCAAAGCTCAGCTTTCCTACACCTATTTTGAAGTAGGTAAGATGTTTTCCAACCTCCATGTATCCTTTTTTCTCTACATGTTTCCCAGCTCATCTTGTTGTGAAAATCAATCCCAAGATATTTATATTCTGTAACAATTTCCAATGGACTCCCCTAAAAAAGAAAGTTAATTTGCTTCTCTTTCCTTTTTAGGGAAAAAATCATGATTTTTGTTTTGTTAATGTTCACTTGCATCCCGACTTCCTGGCAAAAGAATTCTAAAGATTTTAGATGCTCCCTCAATCCTTGAGTTGTTGAAATTAGGATAAGATCGTCAACATATAAGAGCAACTTCACCACATACTCAACCAATTGCACACCCCCTCCTTTGGCTTTAAGTAACCATTCTTCAAGCTTGTCAATGTATAAACCAAACAAAGTGGGAGAAAGAGGGCATCCTTTTTTGACCCCAATGTCACTACCAAAAAATTTAGACATACCTTCTCTAGTTCTGATTTTAGCTCTGATTTGCTCATAAAGTCTATCCATGACCGATGTTCTAAATTAAATGCGGAATATCAAGTGCTTCCTTCTTGTTCCAAAATTTGTCTCTGGGAGCTATGTCAAATGCTTTCTTAAAATCAACAAAACAACAAAAATCTTCATCTCCTTGGGTATCCCATACCTTTTCAATCAAGTTCCTAAGAGTGATGCAATGATCAATGGTTGAATGTTTAGATCGGAAACTTGCTTGTCCTTTTGCTCTTTTTCCCTCTCTTTCTACCCAACTGATGATTCTACGCTCTATCATGCCCCCAAATAACTTACCAAACAGAGGATTGATCATAATGGTGTGATATTTAGACACTAGTCGTCCATTCTAGTGGGAACCCAACCTAAGTTACATCATTGAATTTTTTTCTGATATGTGGAGTGAGCTTCTCTTATTATTTTGATGGCGGATTGTGTGTTTTGATATTTTTAACTTCTAATTTACGAGTATGGGAGGCTAAGAGCATGGTCCCATGGAGGGGGCTAAATATCTCAACCAAAAGTTACTAAGAAAATTTAAGAGCATTTTAGCGAGCTTAAGGTCATGTGTTTTTTTATTAGTTCCTCAACAATATTTGTTGAGATATTATAGGATTCCATTGGATTTTTATAATTATTTGTAGGTAAATAAAATCATATTTCCCTCTAAAATCACCAAAAATTAATGGTGGGAATGCATATTATATTCCACATGGACAAAAATCAGCCTAAACTGTAGGGGGAAACTCCCAACCCCCTCTCCAGCCACCTCTTAAGTTTAGGGGAAAAAAAAGTGGAGCTCCTATTTTTTAGGCCTAGATTCTATTATTTCCTATAGTTGGCTTTAAAAATAATCATGGGACCTTCCGCTGCAAGAAAATAGGAGCTGCAGCCCCTCCATGGGACCATGCTCTAATAAAACTTGGTGGGTGTGGGGAGCCACCACAACTTATTATGGAATTGGTGGGTTTTGAATCTTGGGTGGAGAGCTTTGGATGTTCTATCATTGTCACTTGACTTGAGGGGAACAAAAGATATTAACAACAAACATTGAGTCTTAATCCAATGGTAGTGGTTTGGACTACTATTTTTCCCGTGAGATTGATTAGTGGTGATAAACTAAAATAAAATAATGTGAGTTCCATATTTATGTGTTAAAAGGATGGTGAAAGTTTCCCATAAAACAATTTGTATGATTTTTATATTTCAATAAAACTAGTAATCGCAAGATGAAATGTATGATGGAATCCTCGAAGAGGATGCATCAAAGTAATTAAATTGGAGGGAGTGAAGCAATGAGAGAGGAAGAGGGGCAATGAAGAAGGGGTCAAGGGATGAGAATTCCAAGGGGGAACACTATGGGGAACCAATGTAAAACTCTACTTTCCTAAAAAAATGGCATGTCATTTTTGTCCATTATTCAAGGAGAAAGGGTGTAGTGTGTAAGTCATTAAGGCATCATATTTTGGAGATATCTTAGAAAGCAAGGAGTGGTCAATCAATATTGTCAATGTCAATAGTTGTTTGCAATTTTAGCTCTTGTGTTTTTTTGTGTGGATCGAACACACGTAAATGTAAGGGGACTTACTTGCATGACTCATATGAGACTTAAGAGACATGGATATGTGGAGTGGACTTGGCATCCCAAGGTAGCGATTTCATGTACATTTTTATTAGGGTCTCTCTAACTATCAACATAACAATTATGTTCCCCTAATCAACGATGTGATGGCATCGTCTATCAACGACCACCGGTGTAAATGGGCTTTGATATTTTTATTTTTTATTTTTTTATGGCATTTAGGCTTTTGATTGGATGGCATTTAATTTGTTAAGTAAGACAAATATGTGAATGAAAAGTTGGAAATAAAAAGGTGGGAATTAAATACCTTCATGTCTTGCACCTATTCCATGGGTCATATTGTCCTACCAAAATAATAGTTATTATTTGTGCTCCACATTATCATCTCCAACTCGCTTGCATTACTCACGTGAGTACAATTTGTGCTTAAAGGGGTTAAAACACAAAATGGGGAAAACCCAATAGGTTCTAGGTTCAAAACCCAATTGTGATGTTTGATTCTTATAGCATTTTGTAGCTCTCTTTTAAGTTTTAAGCTAAAGTAATTGCTAAAAAGTAGGAGATGTGCAAACAAACATCTATGCTTAAAACTTACAAATCTGATTAAGCTAAAATGTAGTTTAGGATCCTAATATGAATGTTATAGCAACAGTAAATGAATAATAATGAAATACAAGAGTTACAACCAAGCAACTAAGTAATAAATAATGAAACCCTAATTTCAAAGAGAAGATAAAAGGCCTTAGGTGATTCAGACAAGAATATCTTATCTGGACCGAAGCTCGACCGATTGAACAGAGAAAAGAAACAATGTTGCATGTGAAGCCTGGAAAATGTAGATTTGGTGGTACAGATTGGATTGGGGCGTTTGGAGAGGGATAGGGGCACCCGTGAGCACCTTAGACTTGTTTCTAGGTGTCTCGAGTCAGTGGAAATGCTCAGAAAACCTCCTCTGTGGTGTCACAAGGTGTTCACCTTTGATCACTCCAAGATTGCACCAAGATCATCGAAGTCATTGGAAACATGCAATGAAGTATAAACATGTAAAACCCTCAAATAGACATCAAATCCTAAAAAGAAAGATGTAAAATGAGGGGTTGACTGTCCTCATATACCACAATGATGGACTTACAACTGAGCATTGCACTACATCTCAGACCCAATGTAGTTATGTGTGTGTGTTTGGGAATTATGCCCTAGGTTGCTCTTGTGTGTGTCAAACTTGGATAGCGAATAAAAAATGAGATGTAGAATGTAATAAATGTGTGCATGGAATAGAATGAACTTCCCTCCTATGAAGTGTGATGTAGAAAACTAGCCCTTGTGTCCCTTGTGATGGAGCTAGATGGATGCAATGGAGCTCTTAGATGCCTTGATGGATGCAACCTTAGGTGGTGATAGCTAGTGCTTAGTGTTTGGTCCTTTATTATGATCACATAACTTTATATTTATATGATTCCTTCATTTGAATTTCGTAATTAACCCTGAAAAGGCCGATTATTGAAAAGATAAGATTCTCAAATAGCTAGAAAGGACCCAAAAAGTGAGTAAAGTACAAATGGGATAGGAGCACCTAGAGGGGACGAGGGTGCCTGATGCTTTAGCATTTTGGCTAGGCGTTGGTTTCGAGGATGACAAATTTCGAAGAGTAAAAATGTAGACTAAGCAAGTAAGGGTGCAAGACTGCAAATAACAATAGAAAGCAAAGAAAGGTGGTCAAAGACATGGGTTAATTAGTACTTTTCTTACTTAGGAATCATATGAATAGTAGTATACAATCGAGACTAGATAATTACCCAAAGTGTGTGATTGTGTGTCTACATTTTCCCCCACTTAATGATGGTGAGCGGAAAGCTCGAGAACATAAAGTAAATAGAGATGTGTACTTAGATAACCATGTATATCGATGGTGAAAATGTGTCAAGGACAAGACAAAGCGTGGAATGATAAAAAAATGTAAAGCGTGGATGCTACGGAGGAGAAAGTGTAAAAAGTGATGATGAAAATGAACCTAGGGTAGAAACACATGTGTAGATGTCGCGATGTACATGTTTTTGATGTCGATATGTGTGATTTTGTTGTTGTTATTGTCAATGATTATTGATGATGTTGACTACCGCTTCCCATACAAATCAAACCCGCAAAAGAGAAGTCTGAACAAGTAGTCAAATACACATGTATATTTGTAAAAAGCATATAAAGAAGTGTGTAAAAATGTTGAAAATGTGAAAAAGGAACATGTGCACCTAATCCGTGACAAGGAAAGAGTGTAAAGAAAGATCTTGTAGATGATTTCGACATGCCAATTTTTTAGGTGATCTCACTCTAGTGAAATGGAAAAGTGTAGGGAGAATTGTCTAGTATCATCCTCCAACATTTAACTACTTCCTGTTGTGTAGAACACCACTACAGATGGTGTGTATAAATGCATGTGCTAAGGACTATATGCCCTGTAAAATCCGCTATGTGTGGAGTTCTATAAACTAAGCCGAACTACCAATCATTGTGTAATTGCCCCCTGGTTTTAGGCATCCAGAAAGGTCACTGTGCTAAGGAACCAAGTTTGATTCTAAGCCCTATCCAAAACTGAAAACATGTGTTGTATTGGTACCGTGATGTTTATAATGTTATATGGGGTGAATAATTCACCCAAATGATGCCCCCTCATTTGGGGTGCATGTAATGTCATTAAAGGAGTATGCGGCCCAAAAGAGGACCAATTATCCTATTGAATGGTGCCTGCATGGGGGAGGCAATGTGCTTGGTAAAACCAAGGCACATGCAAACAAAGTGGCTAGGAAAACAAGTGTTATTAAAAACAAAAACAAACACTCATGTATAAGATGAAATGTAAGCTAAGTAGACAATTTGTAAGCTAAGATGCAAGTAGGAGACAATGTAGACTGTGAAAAGTAGGTTACAAACATGGGATATCACTCACGATGTCGTAAGATAGTCAAGGACGTAGTGCTCGCAAGTAATCAAAGAATAAGCAAGACATAAGACGAAGCCCACAAACAATGACAAGTAAAAGTAAACAATGTGTTAGACAACCATGGAAATAAATAGTCCTACCAAAAAAATGTTGTACATGAAGCACCCATTAGCAAAGTTAGAAAGATAACAAGTATGTCAAATTGTGTATAATCCAATAAAGTAGTGTGTTATGATACAAAATGAAACAATGACACATGTAGTGTACGAAAGTAGATGCCCCTGAGCCACTATGGGATCGGTAATAGTAAATGCGTCGAGCATCCATGGTGCATGTAATGGACTCAGTATAATTTGTGATCACAACTAGAAAGGCAAGTGAACATGCATGTGTGTATGATAAAGATAATGACATACAAGATATCTATCTAGCATGTGTAATAAATTGAACATGTAAAAGCATAAGTAAGCAAGAGTAAATGTAACTAAGATATGCAATATGTTATGGATGATATGGATTGGAATGCAGTGTGAATGATAGGAGCAGCATGCCCCGATCGATGTGTATGTATGCAATGAGGTTCATTTATTTATGCCCTCAACAGTCAAGAATGATCCGTAAATGAGCGTGCATCATTGGGAAATGGTTTGAGTGATGTGTTGTATGTAGAATGGTTTGATGAATTAAGTGATGATTGTATAATGGTAATGTGTTGATGATATTGAATGCGATAGAGGAATGAGTGATGTTTAAAGTTGTAGATTTATGTACTAGAATGTGTGATGATTTAGCCTAAAGTGTATATCATTAGAGGAGTGAGTAAGATGCTATCAAGCATGATGATGTAGCATAAGGTGTATATCATGAAATATAGGATGGTAGAAAATGTGATGATGTAGCACAAAGCGTATATCATGAAATGAGGCTAAAGGAAGTGATGATGTAGCCTAAAGCGTATATCACTAGGTGAGTGAATAAGGAGCAAAAAGAAGTGATGATTTAGAACAAAACATATATTACGAGGTGAGTAAATAAAGTACTAGCTAATAATGTCGCAAGATAAGTATATTAAAACATTGAACGTGTGAGTGTGATGAGGTCCATTTGAGATGTAGACCCTCAAAGCAGAGCAAGTATGGACCATGGATCTAGAGTGCGTCATAGGGTAGTGAGTACAACACGTAGAAGATGATGAGTAAAATGTGCAAGATGTGTAGTAGATGCGGTAATGAGAAAATGCCATAGATATGTGACGTGTAAAGGGTGTAATGTGTAATGTAGAATGTGAAGTGTGTAATGCAAGATGTGTAGATTGGAAAATGCATAATAGCATAGTGTGTAGAATGTGCACGATGTATGGGTGTATAAAACACAAAGTGTGGATGATGTCGAGTAGAGGGGAGATTGTATATGTAGGAAATCACGTGATGTGTGAAGATGTGTAATGTGTATTGTCTACAGTGTAGTGTGTGAGGTTCATGTGTATAATATGCTCTCAATAGTCAAGTGTGAACTATAAGAAAAAAGTGTGTCATAGGGTAAACGACGATGCTTGAGTGTGGATGAAGATGTATATGCTAAAGTCTAGGTGTGAAATGATGTGGATATAAGACATGTGTCGATGCTAAGGGAGAAATAAGTGTAATGCCCCCAAGTGTGTGTTGATGAATGAGCTATCCGATAAAAGGAAAGGATGAAGGTCCTCTACCCGATGCTTGCAGTGTGACGAAGGTGTGTGACCATGTTTTAAGAGTGGTGGTTTGTGAGATAGATGTCATGTCTAGGTGAGTGAAGTCTATATGCATGCGATTGATGAGTATATGGTGGGAACCTTGGTGTAACAAAATATGTAGGTGATGGAGACCTATGTGAAGCAGAACGTGATGTGATGATGGACATCTACATGAGATTAAATGAGGTATAAAAGTACATCTAGATGTAAGAGTTGTCCTAGTGATAGACCTAGACTGATGTACAGACTACTGCAGTTGATGAGACCGCATAGGTCATGTGTGAGCAAGCGAGCTCGGAGTAGATTATGCTTTAGGTTCTAGAGGTCGTGGCATACTAGATGGACTAGGTGATGAATTGGAAACCACACAAGGAGATTACGACCATGGAGTAGATGGAAACACACCATTGATAGACATGAATTGATTGTTATGAATAAATTTTAGATGCAAATGATTCATGGAGATGATAGACTTAGATTGACGAATCCAATTGAAGCTTAAGAGCATGTCACACCTTTCACTATTTGTCCCACAAGGAAGGGCACCAACATAATAAAAAGACCTACCGTAATGTGAAGTTTGACAACATCATAAGAATTGTTCATCGAATATGAAATTTGTGAAAGTGGATAGCCAATAAAGAACAAGAAGTGGAATAGAACACTCGTTGATGGGTCATGAGGATCAACTTTGGTGCTATTGATAGAATAGATCTCGATAGATGCACTAATGTGTAAGTGATCAAAAGAGAATGTAGTGTGATGATCGTGATCAAAGAAATAAATAACTGGTGGAGAAGTGTTAGTATGAGAACTAGGAAATCAAGAGCCCTCGATGTAGGAGGAGGCATTGCATGATATGTATGATTAGCCGAGGAATTAATCGCTTTCTTGTCATGTTTTGGAAGCAGATTGTTAAATATCTTGATCTTGTGATTGTCATTGATAGGTGTAGAATTTGTAGGCTCTAAAGCTCGATTTTATTATTATTGATAAGATCTTGAATGAGATTGTGAAGTTTGAAACGATTATCTATAGAATTCCCTAGCATTGATAGTCGCAATGGAAGTTTTCATCATAATTACAACCTTTGGATGAGATGGATCTAATTGGAGTGGAGGAGGAAGTGTGATGAGATTAATTTTGATAAGATGTGGAAGAAAATATGTGGAAGAACCATTAACTTCATGTATGTACGTCGAGGTGGTTGTGATTGAAGCACTTTTATGGTAGATATGGCGTTAACAATGACTTTTGTGTCATTTGGTTTGGTTGTTGGTGGTTTGAATGTTGACTTACTTTGAAAACATGTAGAAGATGATGCTTGTTCTTGATATTTAAGATTTCTTATAGATAAGAGTTTAGTTTCGTGAATCTTAAGAGTATGACATAGTTGGTCGAATGAGGGAGATGTCTCAAAGAAAACACTCTCTTGTAGAGGCAACAATAGACTCTTAATGAATAAGTCCTAAAGCTCATAGTCCACAAGCACATTTGACATCTTAACTAAGTTATTTTTGTATCGCAATACATAATATGCTAAGTGTTCATTAGATCCTTTCCTAAGTTGTGCAAATGGTGCGTATGAGATCTTAGAGCCGATGTTGATAGAGAAGTGAGTGAGAAAATCATCAGCTAGATGCATGAAAGATGTTACCAAGTGGACAAGTAGGTCATAGAACCAACACATCACATAATCATGGAGACTACAGGGAAGATCTTATCCAAGAGGATATGATCATCCGCAAAATCTAGACAAGCCACATGGAATGCTCGAAGATGCTCTTGTGGGTCACCATGCCCATTAAAAATGGGAAGCTTGGGGGTGACAAAATTAGGAGGAAGCGAGTAAGTGGAGATGTGGGTGCGAATGGAGTATGTAATAATAAAGTGGAATCCAAATATGGAGACACATGAGAAGTATCTTGTTGTAATTGATGAATTTGTGCTTGAAGGTCTTAATAGAGAGAGGCTAAGTCTTGAGTGCCAGTGGAAGAAAATTGTCACGTGTGAGAAATAAGAGGTGGAGTGAAGTGGTTAGTGGGAGTAGGGATAGAAACATGGATGGTAAAAATGTGTGGAAGAGCAGAAGCATGTGGTTGAGTAGCCATAGAAGTGGAAATGGCAATAGAAGCAGCAAGCTCTGCCAGATTGGTGGCTTCCTCATGAGCAACATGTAAGAGCAAGTCTAGATCTTGGGGATGCTCAATGATATGATCATTAAGGGATTTAAGATGGTATTTAGTAAATTCTCCATAAGATTGAGCCACAGTGATGAGAGTATGAGAGTCCTAAATGGAAGGTAGATTCAATGATCGGGTTCACCAAAATGATTAAGCTAAAATGTAATTTAGGAGCCTAATATGAATGTTATAGCAACAATGAATGAATAATAATGAAATACATGAGTTACACCCAAGCAACTAAGCAATAAATAATGAAAATCTAATTGCAAAGAGAAGGTAAAAGGCCTTAGATAATTCACAATAATATCTGGTTTGGACCAAAACTCGACTGACCGAACAGAGAAGAAACAATGTTGCATGAAGCCCTAGAAAATGCGATTTAGAGGTATGGGATAGACTGGGGTGCCTAGAGAGGGACAGGGGCAACCGTGGGTGCCCTAGACCTATTTCTAGGTGCCTAGGTCTCAGAAATTCTTAGAAACCTCCTCTAAGGTGTCATAAGGTATTTTCCTTTATTCATCTTTGATCACTCGAGGTCGCATCAAGATGTAATGTAATTACTTGTATAAATCTGATTATTAGTAGAAATATAACACCAATGAACACAATATTTTAGATAAATGATCTCAATGTGCAAGAAGAATAGCTTAGCCACTTCGAGGGGGAAACCTCCAAACCAAACAATAAGACTCAAATGTTGAATATGATGATCAACTACTACCTACTAACCCCTATATATACTATTCCTATGCTATGGCCAACACCAAGGCCAACCCACTAATGAAAATATAACATATATGAAAGAGATACATAATGATAAGAAGTTATGATAGCCACAAGTCAGCTATATACATCCAATATAAGATATATGATTAAGGGCATAGCATGCCCCTCCCCTTCAAGCAACATTGTCCCCAATGTTGAGAAGATTTGGATGTTGCTGCAGAAATTTACATCCTCCCAAGTTACGTCTTCATTGTCTAGATTTTTCCACTTGATCAAATACTTAGTGATGACCCTTGTCCTCAATCGCTTAGTGCGTGTATGAAGGATGCATTCTGGTTCTAGGATGATTCTACCCTCTTCATCAAGCTCGAGTAACACTGTTTGGGTTGATATTGTCTATCTAATTACCTTCTTTAGGCAAGATACATGGAAGATTGATGAATTCGAGTAAATGGAAGAGGAAGTTCCAGTTTGTATGCTACATTGCCAATCTTCTATAACACTTGATAAGGACCATAATACTTAGGTGAAATCTTTATCCTTTTTCATTGTTTTAAGGACATTTCTTATATGGTTGTAAACACACAAAACCCAATCACCGACTTCAAAATGTCTTTCACTGTGATGTTGGTCTGCCTGCTGCTTCATGCAATTTTGTGACATGGCCAAATTCTCCCCGAGACTAGAAAACACCTCTTGTTGGTGTTGGATATGTTCTTCAACTACTCAAACCTTTAGTTGGACTCTCAAAGATGAAGTGGTAGATGGTGGATGGTACCCATATAATGCCAAGAAAGGAGACATTTTAGATGAAGTATGAAAGGAGGTGTTATACCACCATTTTGCCAAAGTGGTAACCATCGACCCATCTCGCTTTCTTATCCGATGTAAAACAACAAAGATATCCCTCCAAGCACTTGTTTACCACCTCTGTTTTCCCATCAGATTGGGGATGATAAGAGGAACTACGAGCTAGTTGTGTGCCCAAACATGAGAACAAGTCAGTCTAAAAATTACTAGTAAAGATAGGGTCTCGATCACTTACTATAATCTTTGGTGTCCCATGTAGCTTCTAAATTGTATCCTGAAGGCCGTTGCTACTGTACTCGCAAAAAATGGATGTGATAAAGCAAAAAAATGGGCATATTTGGTGAGTCTGTCCACCACCACCATGATTACATTTTTACCTTCTGATTTAGGCAATCCTGTGATGAAGTCCATGGACACCTCTTCCCACCTCTGGCTAGGAATAGATAGAGGTTGTAAAAGACCTGGGACTTAATTGTTTTGCCCTTATTTTGCTGACAAACCATGCATTTTGCCAAAAACTTTTGGACATCTCCTTTTAGCCCTTCCCAAAAAAAATCATGCTTGATTCGATGATAAGTCTTTAAGAAGCCATAATGACCCCCTACTGGAGAAGCATGGAGCTCAGATAGAACCCTATTTTTAAGGATTGAATTCTTACATAGATATAATCTATCTTTATACCATAAAACATCTCCTTTCCATACAAATTTTTCTGACATGCTTGGATCTTGTTGGAGATTTTGAATGAGATTTTGTGTACCTGGGTCATTTTTCCATTTAGACCTTGCATCCTCTATCCAATCCTCCTGTAATACAGATATGGCACACAACAATGCCTGGGCAGATTCATCCTTCCGAGATAAAGCATCAACAACTACATTCTCTTTCCCTTTCTTGTATATTATCTCAAAATCATACCCCAACATTTTTGAGACCCATTTCTGTTGTTCTTCTAATGATAAACATTGCTCTAAGAAGTATTTCAAACTATCATGATCTGTCTTTACTTTGAAATGTCATCCCATTAGATATGGTCTCCATTGCTTCACTGCATGAAGTATTGCTAACATTTCTTTCTCATAAACTTGGTTTAGAGATATTCTTACCTTTGAATTGGTGGCTCTCAAAGGAAATGGGTCACCCTTCTTGCATGAGTACTGCCCCCATACCATACCCTGAAGCATCACATTCAACAATGAATGTTTTTGAAAAATCTGGGGTGGCTAGAACTGGAGTGGTGCACATGGCCTCCTTCAACTTCTCAAAGGCCATAGTAGCTTGCTCGTTCCAATGGAAAGAGTCCTTCTTCAATAAAGTTGTGAGTGGTGCTGTAATGCTGCCATAATTCCTTACAAATCTACGATAATAACCTGTAAGCCCAAAAATCCTCAAAGATTTTTTAGGGTTTTGGGAACCTTCCATTCAAGCATGGATTTTATCTTGTTAGGATCCAATTTAACACCTTCATAAGAGACAATATGACCCATATATTCAACCTCCTTGACACCAAAAGAACACTTAGAAGGCTTTGCATAAAGTTGATGTTGTTCAAGAGTTTCCAACACCTTATTTACATGATACAGTGTTCCTCCCATGTTTTACTATAGATTAATATATCATCAAAGAACACTAAAACACACTTTCAAAGAAATGGCTTAAATATGGAATTCATCAAGCTTTGAAATGTAGAGGGTGTATTTGTTAGTCCAAAAGGCATTACCAAGAACTCATAGTGTCCTTCATGTGTCCTGAAGGTTGTTTTATGAATATCTTCATCCCTGATTCTAATATGATGATATCTAGAATGAAGATCAAGTTTTGTAAAGTAAACAACACCATGTAACTCATCTAACAAATCATCAATTACATGAATAGGAAACTTATCTTTAACTATGTACTTATTGAGTTCCCTGTAATCTGGACACATGCGCCAATTGTCATCTTTTTCCGTACCATCACTACAGGAGAAGAGTAAGCACTTTGACTATGATGAATAAGTCCTACTTCTAACATCTCTTGAACTATCTTCTCAATCTCACTCTTTTGCATATAGGGGTACCTATAAGGTCTGATGTTGGGTGGTTGACTCCCTGGTACTAGTTGGATGGCATGGTCATGGTCTCTTTTTAGAGGCAGACCCTTAGGCATTTCTCTAAACACCACTGAGTGCTCATATATAACTACTTACATATCTGCAGGTATAAATGTATTGGAATGATATGCTTCCAATGAAAATAGTTGTGCCACAAACCCTTCTGCACCCTTTCTAAGTAATTTTTGCATCTGATGAGAACTTACCATCTATGGGGACTTTGCTCTTAGTCCTTTTAGTTTAAAAGTCCCCCTTCTGAATGAAATTACATGAACAACTCTTGAAATTCATTCCAATGGTTCCCAAGGTGGTAAACCACCGAACTCCTAACACAATGTCTGCTCCTCCCCCATGGCAATGGCATACATATTGCTAGTTAGAAAGTAATCTCCCATGGCGAGATTAATGTTATGGAATTTTCCTAAACAACTAATAATTTTCCCATCAGCAATCATGGCTTGACATTCTGGAGCTGGATAAACAAAGCAGTTTAAGAATACTGCCAACTTATGATTGATGAAATTGTGAGTACTTCCTAAATCAATCAACACCGTTACCCTCTATTTTTTTAAAATCCAACTACTTTGAGAGTTTGGGAGTGCTAATACCGTAAATCGTGCATGGCATGATATTGTTGGCTAGGGATCTCCTAATTCCTCCTCTAGCTCTACCTCTTCATCTTCTTCATTTTCTTCTTCTTCAGTAGGTCCCTCAATGTAGAACAACTTCTTTTCAGCACACTTATGTCCTGGTCCAAATTTGTTGTCACAATTAAAACATAACCCTTTGGCTCTCTTTTCTTCAATTTGTTGAGGTGTCAGTCTTACTGCCGAGGGAATGATGGTGGAAGGGTGCTACGATCTCTGATATTACTGACAGTTTGTTTCCTATTGGAAAGAATTTTTTCCTCTACCCTATGTGCCATGATCATAGAGTCTGAAACCTTATGAGGATTAAACATACGCACCTCAATCTCAATTTGTTCTTTAAGACCCCCAAGAAATAAGTCATTCAAATTATCTTCAGGAATATTTTCCACCCGTAAGGAAAGGTTTTGGAATTGATGGATGTAATCTTTGACTGTTCTTGTTTGTCTGAGCTTTGCTAATTGACTGAAATAATTCTTTGACACACTAGAACTATAGTGCAATTACAACTCTTCGGTGAATACTGTCCATGTAACATTGAGGCCACTCTTTTTCTTTGAGCACGTAACCATCGATACCAAATGAATTGGTCAGGTTCAAGATACAACGATGCCATGGTAACTTTTTGTCCCGATGGAATCTGATGAAGATGAAAGAAATTATCCATCTGGTTAATCCAATTGAGTGGATCCTTTCCATAAAAATTATGCATTTCCACTTTTGGAATCATGTTACGGGATTGTAGAGTGTTTGTATTTGGATTGGTCATGTTTACAGATCCACCTTGGCTAGTTAATCTATTTCTTTGACCTAAAGATTCACCCTGGTTAATATGAGTATGATTGAGTTGTGGCTGATTAGGAAGGATATGATGACCCATGATATTGTAACTAAATTAGTGAATGAAATCCTCCAATCATTGTCCAATCTTTTCTACATCTTCTTTGCTAGCCACTCTACCCTCGAGGTTTCACAACTCTAACTCAAGATAGCTGACCTTATGGTCAGTTGAAGTAAACCCTAACCCTGAGGACTCTGTAGATACCCCTTCTGACTCTAACTCCTCAAATATTATCTCATCCTTATCAGGGGTTTTACTTGGAGTGATGGGATTCTTTTTGCCTCTTGTCAAGGCCTAGCCATGATGCCCCAAAATGGTAAGATTTAAGGATCAAGGTCGAAATTTAGGGTTTGGGATTTCAATAGAATTCGACAAAATTTTATAAAAATAAAAGAACGAACTCAAACTAATTTTTAATCTTATTTCTGGAAATGTAAATAACTTTGAAAAATTCCACAAATTGCACCCTAGGTAGCCGAATTATGAAAAAAACATAAAACCACTATAACTTTTGCAAAACAAGTTAAAAAATCTTAAAATTTGTAGGGAAGTTTACTTGACTGATTTTGCCAAACCACAAAAAAAATTTGCAAAAAAAATTCACTACCAATTTTGAGATATGGACGAACCTTCACAATTAGGGTTTTATGTAGTGTTGGCTGAGTTCAAGCTCTGATACCACTTGTAATGTAATTACTTGTATAAATCTGATTATTAGCAGAAATATAACACCAATGAACACAATATTTTAGATAAATGATCTCAATGTGCAAGAAGAATAGCTTAGCCACTTCGAGGGGGAAACCTCCAAACCAGACAATAAGACTCAAATGTTGAATATGATGATCAACTACTACCTACTAACCCCTATATATACTATTCATATGCTATGGCCAACACCAAGGCCGACCCACTAATGAAAATATAACATATATGAAAGAGATACATAATGATAAGAAGTTATGATAGCCACAAGTCGGCTATATACATCCAATATAAGATATATGATTAAGGGCGTAACACAAGATCATCGAAGTCACTGAAACCCAGTAATGAAGTATAGACCTGTAAAACCTCAACTAGACATATCCTCAAAAATAAAGATGCAAAATAAGGGGTAGGACTATCCTTAGCCGCCACAATGATGGACTTACAACCGAGCATTACACTACATCTCGGACTCCAATGTAATTTTTTGTGTGTGTGTGGAATTATGCCCTAGGTTGCTCTTGTGTGTGTCACACTTGGATAAAAACAAGTAGCTAGATGTAGAATGTAATAAATGTGTGCATGAAATATAATGAACTTCCTCCTATGAATTTTGATGCGTAAAAACTAGCCCTCAAGGCCCCTTGTGATGGAGCTAGATAGATGCAATGGAGTTCTTAGATGCCTTGATGGATGCAACCTTAGGCAAAGTGATAGCTAGTGCTTAGTGCTTAGTCCCTTATTATGATCACATAACTTTATATTTATATGATTCCTTAGCTTGAATTTTGTAATTAACCCCGAAAAGGCTGATTACCAAAATACAAGATGCTTAAATGGATAAAAAGACCCAAAAAGTGAGAGTAAAGTACAAAGGGGCCAAGAGTACCCAGAGGGGATCGGGTGTCTAACGTTGGCATCTTACCCGGCACCGGTTTCCAGGATGACAAATTTTGAAGTGTAAAAAGGAAGATTGAGCAAGTAAGGGTGCAATATGCAAGTAGCAATAGAAAACAGAGAAAGGTGGCCAAAGACATGGGTTAATTAGAACTTTTATTACTTAGGAATCACATGAATAGTAGTATGCACTCAAGACTAGATAATTACCCAAAGTGTGTGATTATGTGTCTATAAAATCTTTACCCCACCCAAGGAATCGATGAAAAGTAAACTACCATGCTCGACGGCCCCAAAATTAACGACATTATGTTGAGCTTGAATGGACTCCACACATTTGAAATCTAACATCCTCCACACTTTGACAATCTTGTTCCTTGTTTGTAGTCGGGGAAAAAATGGAACCCATGTCCTTCATCTATGGGCATTGTCTATACTTTGATTGGTAGGAAAGATAACCATTCTCTGCAACACTAGGGGTTATCTGATAGCATGAAAGGCACAA
Source organism: Taxus wallichiana var. yunnanensis (assembly GCA_018340775.1). Classification (NCBI taxonomy): domain Eukaryota; kingdom Viridiplantae; phylum Streptophyta; class Pinopsida; order Cupressales; family Taxaceae; genus Taxus; species Taxus wallichiana. The sequence continues at coordinate 651,656,961 of CM031240.1, read as the reverse complement.
TTTGCTATGAAGCTCGCCATGTAGTTTCTTTTTGCTAAAGGATTACGTGTTTACTAATAAAACCATCAAATGTATATGTAATGTCCAAGTCTTGAAAGAGATTCCTTGATTTCTTAAATTTAAGATCTAATGTACTTACTCTAAACATGGTCCCATAGATAGGTAACATGGAGAAAAATTACAATTATGTAAAAGATTGCAATAATGGAAAACACGATGGACAAACTACAAATCAACAAATTTTGATGCTTTGTTATTATTATTATTTTAGCATTAAGCTTATCGATTAGAAAACATTTAATTTTCTAGATAAGACGAAGACATGAATGGAAATTTGGAAATAAAAATGTGGAAATTAAATAGTTACATGTCACACACCTATTCAACAACTCAGATTGTTCCTTCCTTCAGCATAATATTTGTTATACGTGCTCCATTTTATAGTCTTTATATCACCCGCACTATACACGTAAGTGTAATTTGCACTTAAAGGGGCCAAAATAAAAATGGGGAAAATTCAAAGGTCCTATGTTTCAAACCCAACTGCAATACTTGTTTCTTATAGTAATTTGTAGCCCCCTTTCGCTTTTAAGCTCAAGTAATTGCAGCTTAATAGTTGATGCACAAACAATCATCATTTGATACCCAACCACAATACTTGTTTTTGTAGCAATTTGTAGCCCCCTTTCAATTGTAAGCTCTAGTAATTGAGGTAAAAGTTGATGCACAAACAATCATCGATGATTGATCCCCTTTAGCAGCTTGGTCATATTAGTGAGAGGAACATTTTATATGCCAATCGACCTTTGGTATATTTTTTATTTTATTTTTCAATGTCATTTTTTTCAATTGATGGTTATTAATTTGTTAGATAAGACAAAGATATTAATAGAAAGTTGGAAATAAAAAGGTGGAAATTTATACTTACGGCTTTGATGTAATAATGTAAAATAACTTTGAATAAAAAGCTAAAAACCCATACATTCAATCCCCGATGCCTAACATAGAGCCAATGGTCAAGATTTAATAAAGAGGAAAAATTCAAGATTGAAGGGAAGTTATTAATCCACATCGAATTAAATAAACCGCTAAGAAAAAAATTGGTTTCTGTATAAATCTAGTTTTGCTAGCTTTAGAGGAAAGGAGAAAATGCAAAGTGGAAAGGAAGGTAGATGGGAAGAAGGTTGTTTCGTTATGGTGGTTGGAGAAATAGAAGGTTAACAAAATCTAGAGATTAAGAGCCACAATTTGTTACAAAGCTCCCATGTAGTTGTTTTTCGTTGGAGGATTACATGTTTATTAATAAAACCATTAAAGTGTGTGTGTAATGTCTAGGTATTAAAGAGATTATTTGATTTATTGAAAAAGGAATCATGAAACATGAATGTGTTCACAAAGTTACGGATAGATTGGTAGGTCAATGACCTAGATAAAGAAAATATATGATTATTTAGTACTTAATCATTTAATATTATTTAAAAATAAACTCTTTTAAATCGACTAATGTATCTATGCCAACAAATGTCCCACTCAATGTCCCCGTTGACTAGATTGTCTCAGTGGCATGAATTATATTAAAAACTTCCACTTCCTTTTCTTCATCCGATTCGAATGTCATATTTCCACGTGAGATATCTACAAGGAGGTTGGAAAATGTAACCAATTTCAGCTAGGCTAATGGCTATTTTTCTATCACTATCTTAAATGTTTTTGTCAAGCTCTAATCGGTTCAATAAAAAATGATATGTCATCGACATTGGTTATTATCAAACTTGGCAAATTTCAATCAATTATTATTTTATTTGAAACATGTCTTCAATGTAAATAAAATAGGAAAGTGTAATTGATTTAATTTAATAATTGAAAAATAAAAATGATAAAAACACTTAGGCAATCAAACACCACTCATGATTGTTTTAAACTATTTTGGAGTGGAGTGAGTATATTCAAAGCATGCTCATCAAGGTAGATGGAAAATTAACAATGGTCCACGTGTGAGTGACATGCAAGATTAAAAATGATATGTTGTTGACGGTGGATACCATCAAACTTGGATAAGTTTGATCCATTATACTGATTTGGAACTTCTATCCAAAATAAACACCCTAGTTATTTAGACAACTTACTAATCCATTTTGGACATGAGTACAAGTTTTTAGGTTGCACAAACTCTTGATGTTAGACTTTGGCACATTTTCTTGGTTGCGCTTCACGTGTGCCCCTCATGCTTCCCCTTGTGTTTCCTCCCTTCTCCTCCTTTCGCAAACTTCTATCTCTCACCTTTATTCTTCTATCTCCTTCATCTCCCCTCTACGCGCAATCCTTGCACACCTACCTTCATTCCAACAGACTTTACACACTTCTTCGCGTACATCCGTAGACTTGTCTCTGATTATGGATAAGTCTCCGGCATACCTTACATGCGTGCCCTTCTTTCCTAAGTCTTGCGTACTCATTCCTTTCCCACCTTTTGCTTCCATGTGCACCTTGTCTTGCACTCCTCTTTTATCCACATGAATGCATACCTCTGCAGATATGTACCTTTTTCTTCCCATTCCTTGTGCACCCTCTTATGTGCATTTATAGTCCTATGTGTTCTTTTGTCTCTTGCCTCTTGTTCTCGCATGCTTGCCAAGTGCAATCTTCTATGTCATTCATTGAGTGCCATGTGTTAAATTGTCGATGAAGTGCACAACACACAACCTATGAAAGCGTGCCAAATGGGTGTTGAATCCTCACATCAAATGAACACATAACATGTGGTAGAAAAGAAAAAATAAACAAATAGTCACTAAACCTTTCAGCCGATTAGAGCGCACCATGTGTATTACGTATTCAATTTGCACTTTAGATCTTCAAATTACCGTAACTTCTACTACAAAGATCAGATTCATGTACTCTTGGTCTTGATTAAAAGTCGCTTATGTGGGCTACGCTCTAGGATTTTGAAAATCAGATTTTTGTGGGATTAGGTAGGTGGAAAATGGGAAAACATGACTCAATCCATTAATGCACATATTCAATCAGCTTAACCATCTAGATTTGATCGATCTTGCCTCCTTCCACAAGTTAAACAAACATGTGGAGGTGGATCTAATAGTATTGTAGGTTCATTACATGCATTTATTACTTATTATTGGTGGTTGGAAGTTTGAATCGAGTTTCCCTCTCTTCTCCCCTTCCTTATCTCTTATTCTTCTATAAAATGTAGAGTGGTGCTAATTGTAAAAGGATGGAATCTCTTAGTTTTCAAGAGTATTATTCATAATAGTGCCTTTGCATTTCAAGTTCAGAAGCCTCATATTTGGTTTTCTCGCACGTAGATACTTGCCTTTTCCATTATTGTAATCGATCAGTGCATCTTTGGAAGTAATAAAAGATTTATTATGTGGCTACTCTCTTTAGCTCATTTTTATTACATCTTCTTACCTTTCCTCGCTTGCGTTATTGGGTTGTTGTGCATTTTCACGTCCACGCGGGTTCCTTTTCTGTTGTGCTCCACAAGAATGAGTATCTAAACATGTTTTAGACTCGTGGCACACATTTTTCCCTCCCCGCATGTGTTTTCTCTCATTTTGACTAAGCCAAGTTTGTTCATCCCCCTCTTTCTAGCTCTCTATCACCTCCCCTTAGTTTATGTTTCCTTTTCATGCATCTCCTTCTCACCTTGGTCCCTTGGAATTTTAGAGTAGTGATAGGTAGTTGCATTTCCCTTCCTAAGAGTAGTTTTAGCATTAGAAACAGGTAGAGGAAGTCGACCTTCTCCAGAGGTCTATCTCAGGTGCAAGTTTCACAACTTGGAGACATTCCCATGTTGCCTCAAATCCCTAATTCATCCTGACTGGGACGGGTGCAATTTTGAGCTCCAAAAGGAACACACCTAAAAATGATTATTACTATAACCTTAACACCTCCTTCCTCACACATTCAATCTACACGTGGACTAAATAGATTGAAATGGAATAAAGGATTTAAAACTTATATCACTTTGTTCTTAATTAAATGTCAAACTCACAAATAATTCCAAAGAGTATGAAACTTAGATAGTATATTATTATGTCCCATGACATCCACTTTGATAAAAATACAATTCTAATATTACTAATAATGGCACATGAGTGGTCCAATGGAGATGTTGAAGGGGATGCGCCAAAGAAGTAAAACTTGAGGGTGAAAAAAATGTAGGAGGAAGAGGGGTGATGAAGAAGGTGGTTGAGGGAGGAGAAGTATTGAGACAGGGATATCTTAAAGCAAGTCTTAGTCAATCAATACTACCAATGTCAATAGTTTTTTAGAAATTCCAACACTTATGATTTGTGGGTAGTTAGAACACGCAATGTTTTAAAGGGAATTTTCTTGCATGTTTCGTGGGACACTTTAGAGTTAGGGACATGTGGAGGGGATTTAGCATTTTGTGTCAAATTGATGTAGTAGTTGAATATGATAACCGCAAAACACGGTTGGTCTAGTGGTTTTACACCATCTTTATAGATGATTATCTAAGACCATTCTCCACGCTTGGTTAAAGAATAAAAGATATCAGCTACAAGAGTATTGCTTATGGATTTGTAGTTGACATCGCCTCCTCAACATTCTAGGTTATTAATACTTGTTAAATTTAAAGCATGGTCATGTGTATGACTATTTTACTCTTATTTTGAAATTTTCATGGGACTTAAAACCGTCTTAAGCTATTTTCAATAAAGGAATACTGCTTTTATTGCAAGATAGATTCATGGTGATAAAATAAATTAAAATAATATGAGTTCTGCATTTCCTCGTGCTAAAAGGGATGGTGAAAGTTTTCCCACAGAAAAAAATGAATGGTTTTTTATATTTTAATAAAAATATGGTTTTAATTTATCTCACCTAAAATGTTTTAGCAGAAAGAAATAAATATAGATGAAACTATTAAAATAGAAAAGCCTCTCAATTTTTATAGTGAGTTAATAAAATTAAATCTAAGATAAGGGCACTATTGATCATATAGATAAAATAATAAACAAGCAAGATCAAACAAAGGAAATGCAAATAAGAGTGATATATAGGGTTTCTAGAATAACTTAGCTTGCCACCATAGGTATGGACCGATTCTAAACTAGAGACTAATTTGGAAGGGGATATTTTGGGTCAGTGCAAGCTCTTTGTATTAAATTGTGATCTCAGTGAAACCTGACAGAAAGAACCGCTTGGAATGGGACATGGCCATCTAGGCACTAGTGTCTGATTTGGCCATTGGTGTCTATGGAATGGCTCAGATCTAATTATTTTTGTGTTGCTCAAGATCACTCCTTGTTCGTTGTAGGTCACATTAGTTTCGTTGTGTCACATGTGTACCTCCAAAATAAATCCTAGTTATTTACACAATAATCAAAGACATATTATAAGAATAAATACTACATATGCTTGAGCTCGATTGACCTTAGCGGTCACCCCAATGTGATTGCCATTAAGTGTTGCACTACATTTTAGACACCATGTAGTTTTTGTGTGTGGGATTGAAATAATGTCCCTTGAGCTAGGATGTCATAGTGTTAGTCACATAGAGAATAGAGGATACCACTACTTCATCCCAACACAAATGTGTGGTATGAAATTCAAAACAAACACTCCTATGTAGTGAAGTATGTGATTAACTAAAAATAGGGAATATGTGTAGTTAATTTGATCTAGAACAACATGTAAATACAATAAATAAATGCAATAAATAACTATGGAAAATGACCCAAGAAACTATGAAAATGGAAATGCAAAACCTTAGAGTACTAAGAGAGTTAAAATGAGCTCACCGATTAGAGGAGCTCATTGAACTATGTCATAAGAGTGACTAGAGAAACATGAAGCAGAACGACTATGCAGAGGTCCCAAAAAGGAAAAATCTAAACTAATTCTCTGGACTAGGGTGCCCGAAGAAGGACTGGGGCACCTACGAGCGCTTTGGTATGCATAATGGGCACTCGGTATGTGTAAAAGGTCTAGATATGAGTTTTACAGATCTTGTCGGTGTTAAGAAACCTTCGTTATCTATTGCATAGGTTTCGCTTATACTTTGTGTCAGTGTCATTGTTAACCCAAGATGAATAATAGACCTCGTAAAAGAACACAAGAAGTATCAAAACCCTAAAAATAAGAATGCAAATGAATGGGTCGAATTGACCTCGACCACCACAATGGTGGGCTTACTAATCGATCATTGCACTACATTTATAAACCAAATGTAGTTATGGTGTGTGTGCATGCATTATGTGCCATAGGTGTTCTTGTGCGCTTATAGAGATCAATAACTGGATGCGAAAAATGTAGTAGATCGGTGGATGTAATATAATAAAATCCTCCCCTAATTCTTGTGTGATGTAGATGAACCAACCTTGTCCTTGTGATGGAGCTAATGGATGCAAATGATCTCCAAATGGATGCAACTCTAGGTGGATGATAGTAGTGACTAGTGCTTGGTCCCTCATTATGGTCTCATAACTTTATATTTATAGGATTATCTTGATCTAATTTCATAATTAACCCCAAAATGGCTGACCACCAAAAATATAAGAAGCTAAAATGGCTAGAAAGTTCCCAAAAGGTGGCGGAAAGTTTAAAAAGATCGGGGTGCCTGGGTGGGACCATACACCCATGGGCAACACAAGATTAACCTATGTGCCCCAAAGAAAGGATAAAATAACATGAAATTACTGAACATGACCGAGCATGTGGGTGTAAGAGGTCAGGAATGATGAAAGAAAATAAAGTAAGATGGCCAAAAGACGAGGATTAATTAGTAATTTCTTCACTCAAAACCTTCTAAATAGTAGTATGAGACCGAGACTAAATAGTGTCTAAAGTGCATGATTTTGTGTCTACATTTTCCCCACTTTATGTTGGTGAGTAGAAATCTTGGTAACATAAAGTAGATAGAGATGCGTACCTAATGTCCATGAATATTGTAGTAGAAAATGTGCCAAAGGACTAGACAAAGTGTGGAATGACAAAAAGATGATGGAGCGTGGAAACTAAAGATGCAAAAGCACAAAAAAGTGATGAGAGTGAACCTAGGTGGAAACACGTGTGTAGTTACTAATGTGTATGATGTACCTACATGGTTAGTATGGTGTGTGATCCCACAAAGTGTTTTTGTTGATGTTTTTGATGTTGTTGTTATTTCCCCCATTTGATTGCTTGTTTCTCATATGACCTGACTTGCAAGGAGAAAACGATCAAGTAGTCAAATATGTATGTATGTATGTGTAAAAATTAATGTAAAAGACACATGTATATGAATGTTAAAAACATGTGAATGTAGAATACACCAATGGAAAGTGTAAATGGAACATGTGCACCTGATCCATGTCGAGAAAGAGAGTGTAGAAGGATATCTTGTACTGCGATTTTTTTGGGCAATCTCACACCACCTTGGCTGAAGAAGTGTAGGGAGAAAGATGTATTATTCTCCTTCCCGTAATTGCTTCCTGAATGTGTGTTTAGAGATATCTCGTACGTCCTAGTTTTTGGGAAATTTTATGCCATTGGCCAAAGAAGTTTAGAGAGGAATTCCACTGTATCCTCTAACCTATAACTCCTCCCTAGAATACTAAGGACAATAATGTATTGTAAAATCCACTATGTATGGGGCTCATAGATTGGTCTAAACCTACTCATTGTATGTAAATCACAATGTCAAGGGTGGAAAGTGCACTCGAATCGAACCAAAGTAGAAGCATTGTGTAGAATGTAAAAACCATGAATGATTCCCCCCTTTTTGGGGGCACATGTGACATCGTTGATAGGAGAATGTGAACCCAAAAGAGGACCAATTGCATGAACTCTAAAAGTCTACCCTATAGGGGAAGGGAATATGCTTGGTAGAAACCAAAGTGTGCAAAAACAAGAAGGATAACCAAAGACAAGTGTTAGTACGAACAAGCATGCATATAGAAAACATTGTATAAGCTACACAAATAGTGTAAAAGCTACCAAAAAAAGTAATGTAAACACACAAGAAGACAAAGTAAGCCACACAAAGTGGGTCAGTAAACATGGGACATCACTCATGATGTCACAAGACATACAAGGCCATTATGGCCGCATACAAACAAACAAGTTTGCACACCAAACATAGGGTAAAGCCCACATATAATAGAAAGCAATAAAAATCAATATAACAAACAAGCATGGGAGAAAATAACTCAGTGCATAAAAAGTGTTGCACATGAAGCACTCGTTAGCATGTTAGAAAGATAACTAGTATGTCAAAAGCGTGTATAACCAAGTAATGTAAAGTGCTAAGTACAAAATGAAATAATAACACATATGAGAGATGAATGTGGATGCCCCTAGAAACCAAAGCAGTAGGAAGGGTAAAAGGTGAGCATCCATGCTGCATGTAAGAGACCCCGATCTCGCAATCACAACTAGAAAAAGATGTGAACGCACATGTGTGGATGATATAGATAAATGAAATACAAGTAATCTAACTAGCATGTGTAATAAAGTGACCATGAATAAGAAAAAGTAAGCAAGAGTAAAAGAAACCATAATATGTAGTATGTTGTGGATGGATGAAATGGAATGCAAAATGGAGTGATAGGAGCCGCATGCCCCCGAGTGAATGAAAATGTATGCAGTGAGGTTCATTTGGTTTTCCCCCTCAATAGTCAAGAATGAACCGTAAACTAGAGTGCGTCATGGGGAATGGTCGAAGTGTGTGTTGTGTCTAACACATTGTGATGAGTGTGTATGTGTATTGATGATATGCGATGTAGAAATGATGTATGCATGAACCTTATAGCCAAGCATATACCATGAGAAGATGATCAAAAGAGTGACGATATAGCCTAAAGTGTATATCACTACAAGATGATAAAAGGGGGAGTGATGCTTTATCCTAAATTATACCACTACAAGATGATAGAGCAGGTGACCATTTAGCCTATAACGTATATCACTAAACTATGAATTTTGCATGATGAAAGGTCGAGTGTTGAACATGTAGGTGTAATGAGGTCCATTTGATTTGTAAACCCTTGGCAATCAAGTATGGACTGAGGAACTAAAGTGCATCATAGGGTAGTGAGTGCAATGCGTAGAAGATGTAGTATATGTGGTGATGATAAATGACCATATAATGTGTATAATGTGTAGTGTATGATGTAATGTAAGGTGTGTATGTAGACTAAAAAGTGCAAGATGTGCACGATGTATTATGAGTAGTATGTAATGCTAGACTCATAGACCATGAAAGTGTTGTATATGTATGATAAAGACTAGTATGATGTGTATGTATGATATGTAAACATGTAAATAATCAAAATGATGTAATCTAAATGCAGGATGTATGATGTATGGATGCATAAAAGTTGAAACGATGTAGACTAAATGTAGTATGTAGGATGTATGACACGAGATGTATGAATAGACATAATGTGTAAGACCTATTGTGTAGTGTGTGGGGTTCATGTGTAGTAAGCCCTTAACAATCAAGTGTGAACCGAAGCACAAGAGTGTGTCATCGGGTAATGAGGATGCTAAAAAGTGGGATGAGTATGCCTATGTGAGAATACTGATGTATAATAATGTAAGTATGATAGGTGAGTAGTTGTGGTTGTGGGTGGGGGAGATGTATTAGATATTATGATCCTTGAGTATACATGAGTGAATGAGCTAACTAATAACCATGAAAGAGGAAGACCATCCATTCGATGCATGTGATGATGAAAGCATATGACCATGATCTAATAGTGGTGGTATGGTAGATAGAAATTGTGATGGGGAGTGAAGTCTATGCACATGTGATGGATGAATATATGATGAATGTCGTGGTGTAGCAAAATGTGTTAGTGATGGAGATCTACATGATGTTGATTGTGAAGGTGATGGACACCTACGTGGAATAAACCGAGGTGGTGATCTATGTCAAGATGTAGTAACTTTCTAAGGAATGGGCTTATACCTATGTGTAGGACTGACGAAGTGGTGTGGTCATGTAGACAATGCGCGAGTAGGGGAACTAGGTGTAGATTGTGCTTTAAGCAATGTAGAATGTGATGTCCTAGAGGAAGTAGATGATGTGCTAGTTATTGTGCGAGGAGATGACGGCCATGGAGTAGATGGAGGGACACCGTCAATAGAAATGAGCTGATTGTTGTGAATAAGTTTGAGTCGCAAAGGCACAAACACCGTAAGAGGGCTAGCTATAACATGAAGTTTGATAATGTTAAAGGGTTTGTTGAAAGGGTACTCAATTTGCGATTGTGGGTAGCCGATAGCCGATAGGGTACTAATGGGCCAAGATGGATCAACCTTAGTGTTGTTAATGGAGGTTGAGCCAATAGATGTATTGATATGTAAATGATTAGATGTAAAATTCACATGATAATCAACGTTAGAGAAATAAATGATTGGTGGCAAAGCGTCAGTGTTTGCAACTAAGAAATCAAGAGCTCCTGATGCAGGACAAGGCATCGTATGAGAGATATAATTTGTAGATGAATAGGTCATTTTTGTGTTATGTTTTGGTAATGGGTTATTAAATATCTTGAGTTTATGATTTTCATTAGCAAGTGTAGATGTTGTGGATTCTAGAAGCTCAATGTGACCATGGGGAATATGTGTAGTTAATCTAATCTAGAACAACACGTAAATACAATAAATAAATACAACAAATAACTATAGAAAATGACCCAAACAACTATGGAAATGGAAATGCAAAACCATAGAGTACTAAGAGAGTTAGAATAAACTTAGCTGATTATAGGAGCTCATTGAATTGTGTTGCAGGGGTGACTAGAGAAACATGAAACATAAACAATTTTGCAAAGGTCCTAAAAGGACAGATCCAAACCGATTCTTTGGACTCGAGTACTTGGAGAAGGATCGGGGTGCCTAAAATGACTAGAAAGTACCCAAAAGGTGGCGAGAAAGTCCCTAGTACTAGCTTGGGTGCCCTAGCAAGGCTAAAATAACATGAAATGATAGAAGTTGATTGGGCATGTGGGTGTAAGAGGTTGGGAATGATGAAAGAAAATAAAGTAAGAGGGAAAAAGATGGGGGTTAATTAGTACTTTCTTCACTCAAAACCTTCTTAATAGTAGTATGAGACTGAGACTAAATAGTGTCTAAAGTGCATGATTTTGTGTCTACAATATACAATCCCAAAATACAATCCTTTGTGTGGTAGATGGAAAATATTAGCTCCTTGTAATGGTATGTGCCCCTAAAATGCTTGCCCCCATAATGAGGTTAACTAAGACATGTATATGTATGATTCCTTTGCTCAAGTTCTATTGTTAACAAGTGAAAAGTCGACTAAGATTGATAAAAAAATATAAGAAAGGAGTGACATCCAAAAAATCAATAAAAGAGAGAAAGTGGACAAAAGCGCCCAAAGGGGATAGTAGCACCTAGGTGCTCTTGTCCCTAATGGGAAGTCTTGTACAAGATACTAAAAAAGGTAACCCATGACATCGAGTTGAGAAAGATGTTTGCTAGTATGTAAAACTACAAGTTGTAAGTCGAATAAGTAAGCAATAAGGATGAAAAAGATAAAAAATAATGTCAAAACAAAGTGAAAGGGTTGTTAATAACTAGTTCTCTCGCTTAGGAATCATGTATATAAATGAAGTATTTAGAGGCTAGATGTAGATAGTAAGTGCATGATTTAGTGACTACATTTTCCCCACTTTATGTTGGTGAATAAGGATTTGGTAGCATAAAGTAGAAAATAAAAGCGTACCTTGGAGATTTGAATGAAGATTGTACCCAATAGCATGTCAAATGAGTGTTATAAAGACGCCGAATGGAATAATGTAAGATGTGTACCATGAAATTACAAAGAGAGAGAATGATAAGGATCTTAGGGGTGACCTTTGTGTGTATGGAGTGATAACTATGTGTGTGGGTAGTTCCTTGGAATGTTTTCTTTTCAAGCGTGCTTAAGATTAGATTAATTATTACTTGTGTGTTTTGCTTTCATTGGGATATGATATGACCTACAAAAGAAAACCAAGTGTAGTTAATGCTAGAGGTAAATGCAATTGAATTTCAACTTGGAAAATATGTAAAAATAGAAATGCATATTAGAAAAGCTAAACCAAGGGGTTAAATTATACCTAAAGTGTTGAAAGATAAAGGGATAGAACTTTGTTCCTTCTTATAGACTCAATGCTTAGGAGCTAGTTAGAATAACATGAAGGATTTGGGCATATTATCGCCAAACTAGGGATTTGAGCATCTCAAAGACTAAATTTTAGATTTAGGTGTCTTGTCGCCATTAAGGGAAAGTGTATTGGGAGAGAATTCTTTTTCCTCCAACCATTAATGCTTCACTATAGATTTGTGCCACTACAGATGATCACAAACCTAATTTGTAACTTACCATGGGTGACACATTATTCCGGAGTATCGATGTCCCGTATATGTTGTAGGTGACATTAGCTTATTTAGTTCTTGTTTTGGCTCTTTCTTTAATTATTGAATTAGGAGTTAGTTCCTGTTAGTAATTGATTACAATCTAACATTGGTTGTGTAACTGTTGAAACTAGAGAAAATTGTGACTATGTAACTATTGAAACTACTATGTAAATATTTTTTCCACCAGGACAGAGTGCCCATGTGGGACACTAGCACCTAGGCATTTTTGTCAGTTCTAGGCACTTTTATCCATGTTGATATTTGTGGTGAATTCTATTTCTAGTACTGTTCTTTAACTAATTTTTATTTATTTTTATTATTTGTGTTTCAGAATCGCTTTATATGACTCGAGAGGGTGAAATGGTTCACCTGGTGTTTTCCCCCAGTTGTTTAGGGTGTGTGAGATAAACAAATGTGAATGGGTCCTAAATGAGGAAGGTTGAAACTGATGTGCACATTTGATATAGGAATCCTACAGGGGAATAGGGATTACGCATGGTAGTTACCACAGCATAATCAAAACAAGGGGAAAATACTAGCATACAGGTGTTAGTGATAAAAAATTTATACACATTAAAATAACAACTTGTAAAGGCATATAAGAAAACAACAAACTAGGACTCAACTAGTAGTTGGTTGTATATATGGGACACCACTTAGGATTTCATAAGACAATTAGAGCCGTCAAGGCTTGTGCAAATAAGGTAGCAAGCAAACATAAGGCATAACCCACAAATAGTAATAAATAAAGTACAAGCAAATCGACATAAATAGGATTAGGAGTCCTACTGAAGGAAAATGCTACACAGAAGCACTGTTAGCATGTTAGGAAAGATAAATAGTTTACAATAATGTAATATCTTAATACATGAATTAAAATGTGAAATATTTCAATGATAACACCCGATAATAGGCGAGAAAAAGTAGATTCCCCAGAGCCTTAGTGGGACATGTAATGGATAGGACCAAGCATCATACATCATGTAACAACTTATAAGTGACCTACATTCACCTCAAGATACCATGTGAACACACATGTGTGTATGAAAATGATAAAGCATATTATGAACCATAGTAACATGATAAAAAAAGGTACAACATAGAGTAGTATAAGCAAGGAAGAATGCATCCAATCAAGATTTAAGCTAATGTTTTTGGATTTTTTATTGTAGATATATGAAATAAAATCAACGAGAAGGGAGAGATAAGGATGTCCCTTGTTGTGTGTGTATAAAGTGAGGTTCATATGAATAAACTCTCAACAATCAAGTACGAACTAGAAACAAGAGTGCGTCATTAGGTGGTGTGGGGGAATTATGATGCCCCCAAGCGTGAATGCCAAAATGGTCTATACAATGAGAATACTAAGCAACGGCCCATGATCGGTTGATATAAAGTAACTATGCATGTGAACATGATCCAAGGTCCTATGGTCATGGGAGAGTGCATGAGGCTAAGTATATGAGGTAGGTATAGATTGAGCATTTGGAGAAATAGAGTGCGAAATATGTCTAGATTGAACATGTGACCTATGTGAAGAAGTTATCATATGAGAAAGGCTATGAGATCTATAGATGCGATGACACCTATGAGTAGTAGTCATATGTGAAGTAAATTGAGATGGATGTGCAAAAGGTGTTGTAAGAGGAGCAAGGGATCTAGATACCATATGAGGTGTCAAGGATAAGGAGCCATCATGAATAGGAGAATATGCATTAAGAGTAGGAGAAACTAAATATAGGATGGCTAGAGTATCTAAGGATAAATGTGTTCATGGTGGAATGCCTCAAATAGTGATAAGATGTCACTCGTGGATAAACTTAAGGAACAAGTACATAATAGAAGGCACGACTTTGGCAGCCCAAAGAAAACGGAGTCCTTAGAACATGTCACAATGCATAACAATAGATCTAACAGTAAATGGCATATAAATAGTAAAAGGCTCAACAGCTTAAGGGTAGAATAACATGGCCATGAGAAGTTGGATACGTACATGTCATTTGAGATAGAGGGAAGACAATTGACTATAAGAAAGATAATGAACATGCATTGTGCTTGAATGTAGGATGTACCATAACATTGTTGATGACATGGGGCCCAATAGAAACATCAATATGTAATCTATGGGAGGATAATGAGGCATGAAAATCAACATCAGTGAAAGTGATAGTAGGTGATGGGATATCAGTAACACTAACAAGGAATCCAAGGGGATGATTTGAAGAATCAAGAGGAGGTATTGTATGGTAGGTATGATTAGAAGATGACTCAGGGGCTAACTTGTCATGCTTAGGTAATGGGTCATTGAATATTTTTAACTTTCCATTGTCATTGGTAGATTTGGAAGTGGAAGCAAGTGGATCCAGGAACTAGATATCGTTATTGTCGGTGAGATATTGATCAAGTGGAGAAGCTTGAAACACTTGTCGGTAGAATAGCCATTACATCTATGGTAATCACAATGTGCATACTCATCAAACTTCCTGCCATAGGGCCTATTAGGATCATACTTGAGAGGAGGTGGAAGAGAAATCAAATTGCTTTCAATGAGTTGGGCAACAATATATGTGGAGGATAAGGTAATCGAGTAAATATACATTTAAGGGCTTAGAGCTGAAGCTTAAGAGGTTGAAAAACAACATTAACAATAGGCTTAACATCATTAGACTTGGGTCTAAAGGGAACCTTACTTGGAAATTTAGAAGAGGAATGATCAAAAGTATTAGAACCATATTTGAGTTTTCCCAAAGAAAGTAGCTTAGTCTCACAAGTCTTCAAGGTATGACATAAATGGTTAAAGGAATGATAGGAATAAAAATCACACATTCTTGCAAAGGAGGCAAAAGAATTTGAATAAATAGATCTTGTAATTTAGATTCAACTAATACATTGTTCATTTTAGAAATATTTTTCTTGTAATACAATACATAATCACTAAGATGTTCATTAGATCCTTGTTTAATTTTAGCCATTTGTGCATAAGATATTTTTGTTCCAATATTCATAGAAAAATGAGCTAGAAACAAATAAACAAGAATAGTAAATGATTTAACAAAATGCAAGAACAAGTCATAGAACCATCACAAAACATAATCTTGTAAGCTCCTAGGAAACAACATGGTCAAAAGGGTGTCATCATATGCATAGTCTAGGTAAGCAACATGAAAGGTGTAGACACCTAAATTCAACCGACACTTTTAATACTAAAATTGCACTAATTTGTCTTCTTTACCATCATTTCATTATAATTAGTGATTTTTTGCTAATTAGCTAACATTCCCCTTTGTCTCTACCAATTTACAACACTATTAATTAACTATCTTTTCCCTCATCATGGATACCAATTAACATCGCTTCGTTAGTTATAGTCCTCTTTTAATTAATTAATTAACCATTGTCAATTAATTAGCCTTTCAATCTTGTATTTGATAAATAAACCTTCTAATTGGTTAAATATCCCTTTCAAACCCTTCAAATTCTACTATACTCCCCGAATCATCTCCAAATGGATTCTATAAGCTTAACTCGGCCTATTAATTAATCCTTAATTGATTAATTATACCTTCCCAAAATCCCATGAGTTGCTAATATATAATTAATCTCTTCTAATCATACTTATCCCTTTCTAATTCTACATTCATTAGGTCATAAGATTTTCCCAAAATGGAAAGCTATATAAGAAGTCTAGTACACCTTATCCAAACTTACACCATGTCCTTGACAAACATTATACTTGAGAATATTGTTTCATGTTATTGGAAGGCTTGTTAATCTCTCCCCTTTTCTACTTGCCAAAGAGTAGTAAGACAAGACTCAAAAATGGTAATTAAGCCATACTTGACGAGATATCTTCCTCTTTCTTGAGAAATCATTAATCGTGTGTGGTCTATGTTTGACTCCTTAAAGAAGTACCTACAATCTAAAACACATCCAATTATTAAAGGTAGGTTTACATTTAATGTTAGATTCATGTTTTATGCAAGTTAATTAACTTTCCTTTTACTTTATCATGATGTATTAGCTTGAATTTAACTAAGTTAGGATCTACTTGGTGTTAGGTTCTTTTAATTAGCTTAGTTTAAAGTTTAGCATGCATATATATAACACACCCAGTGGGACACTCCTTTTTCTCATGCACATTCATTTATTTTCTTAGTTTAAAGCTTCATTTTCCCATTTACATGCAAGTTCTTTCAATTTTTTGAAATTTCTTTGTTTTTGAGCATGTATGTTAGTGTTTGGTAGTGTTGAGTCTTCTTTGCAGGTATAAAGGAGGCAAAGTGCTGTCAAAATTGAATCTTGGTGGGAAAAATCTAAGTTTTTTGTTGTTTTTTGACATTATTTTGTAGGTACAGTCTTCATGTGCTAGCATAGCGAACAACACATTTTCATATATCTTAACGTGCCTGCATTAAACTATTCTATTGGTTACACACACCGCATATCAATCGACACGCATTCCTATCAACATGTTAGCATCTCTCTTTGTGTTTTACTTACACACATATGCATACTTGTTGACGCGCTTACGTAGTGTTCAATGTGCCACCATTATACTTGTGTTTTTCTACACACGCTAACATACCTATGCACGTGCCTGTGTTACACTATTTTCTATTCAGTATGTGCTACAGTATTAGTTCATGTGTTTTCATTACTCTAGTTCATTACTTTGCGCATGTGCTACGGTGATAAGGATAACTCCTACCCCGAGCCACTACATGTGAATGACCCATCAAAGTATATTTTCCAAGTAGATGATTCTTCAATGTACAAAATGAAAGAATCTGGTAGATCTAGACGTAGGGTTTATGTTGATGGTAAGGGTGCTTCGCCAATTGATCAATGAGTGCTTATCGCTTCACTACTTCTTTATGGACATACTCAATGTCAAACTCACTTTGGAAAATGATCCAGTTGGCCATCCTCCCAGTGAGTGAGGGTTTTGATAGTAGTACTTGAGTGGGTCAACTTTAAATACGAGCTTGGTTTTATTATTTAGGAGATAGTGACAGAAATTTTGGAAAGCAAAGATAATGACCAAACATGCTTTTTGAATTTGTGGATAGTTGAGCTCATAGGAGATGAAGGTACGAGTGAGGTAATATATGACAATTTGTTTGTGTTGGGCATCATAACATGCCAAGAGCGGTCCGATAGCAAATTGAGTAGATGAGATGTATAACATGAGGGGTTCACCTAGAGTAGGTGGTACCAAAAGTAGATTAGCCAAATATTGTTTCAATTGGGAAAACACTTGTTGAAAATTAGGACCCTAGTGGAAATCAACATCCTTTTTAAGTAGATGGGTGAAGGAATGACACTTGTCTACAAGCTAGAAATGTATCTGTGAATAGCTTGAATTGTTCCTTGTAAGCTACATAATTGTTTAGGGTTCTTGGGAAGAGGTATCTCATTAATAGCAATGTCCTTTTCGAGTCCACTTCAATTCCTCTTCTGGAGATGATGAAGCCAATTTTTTTCTAGAGATGACACCAAATACACATTTCTTTGGATTTAAATAGACCTTATAATCCCTTAGTTGTTCAAAGATACGATGAAGGATTACCAGATGCTCTGCTCAAGTTTGGGAATCAAAGATATCATCCACATAGTCCTCTACAATGTCATGCAACATATCATGAAATATGAAAATCATTACACGCTGATATGTGGTACCAACGTTCTTAATGCCAAAAGTCATGACCTAATAATAAAAAGTTCCCTAAGTAGTAGTAAAAGTGGTTTTATGTTGTTCCTCTTCCACAATTTCAATTTGACTATAGCTAGAGAATCCATCCATGAGGGATAACATTTCATGGCCTACGGTTAAATAAAAAATCATGTCGATGTTGGGAAGAGGAAAATCATCTTTAGGACACACTTTATTGATGTCCCTGAAGTCGTTGAAATCCATATACCAACAAGTTTCTTACAAACTGACACAACATTGGATATCCATTCGAATAATTGATAGGTATGATAAAACCCATTGCTAGTAAATTTTCCAGTTCTTCTTTGACCAAAAGAGCTACATGTGGATGCATTTTCCATAATTTCTATTTAATGAATTTTGTTGATTCATGCGTAACTAGGTCAGTGCACAACCAAATAAGGATTCAATCGTGGTATGTTAGCATAGGACCAAGAAAAAAATTCAAAAAATATTTGAGGAGCATAAGTAAAGGCCTTTTGTTCATGTGCGGAAAGAGAAGCCCCTAATTAGAAAATTTTAGCTTCATCTTCCGTGTCAATGTTGACATCGATAGTTTCTTTGACCAAAAATTTAAAACCATCCTCCATACACATAGGATCGGGAGGGAGATTTAATTATTCCTCTATTAAGGCGTCTCGGTGAGATTTTCACCAATAGATTGATCACTTATTTTAGCCATGTTTGATTTTCCATTTTGTTTTTCCGTAAGTTCCTTGAAGAGGTTTTCATTGTAGGACTTGGATTGTTTACTTTTGTGAGGATTTTTTGATAGTTTGGCCTCTTTTTATGTTTATTGACCATTGAACTTAGCTTCCTCCCAAAATACATGTATGGATCAAGGTCGATAAAGAATCCTTTCTTATGATCTCTAATAGTAATGTCATCATGTATCCCCATGAACTATCCAATTGCCTCATCATTCTGAAAAAAATCAATTAGTATGTGTTCTTCTTGGTTTCAATTAATGAGGGATGGGTGCATGCCGAGCATGACACTAAGAAGAAGGCACACATAAGGTTCGTGGTGGTAGCAATTTTCCATAATGAATATGGACTTAACCATTTTCATGGTTACTAGCTATTTTTTTGGAGATAGCTTGGGGACACAACCAGATGGAAACTTGCGTGGCATGCAAATGTTTTTTTTAGAAGAGTGTCTACTAAGTGATTTGTATGAGTTTGAGTTAATAATATGATTATCACTACTAGTTAACTAAAAGAGATATGTTATTAGCGCACTTGTAAGTGTATCTATTATTATAAAGGTGCATGGCTATTTTCAGCATGCAACCTATTTTGGGAATTATGTAAGCAGTGAAGGGCAAGTCCCCACCCTTATAAATATGTTGTAACTGTCTGTGTAGATTGAGGGAGTACTATGTATGAGATATTGTGGAGTTATCTTTTGCCGCGTATCCGATGCGTGCTTGAACTTATGATACTACTTATTATAAGAATCTTTTGTGTATTTACTATATTTAATATAATGGAGTGTATTAGATGAATCATGGTGTTAATATGAATGAAACTAGTTCTTACATGGTTGACTTCATTATATCTATTGCTTAATTCATTATTCTTTTAGATCTAGATCTGGAACATGCTCTATGGAAAGTTTATATTGTTTATGAATTTGAATGCATTAACTCTTCATCATGTTCACATCGTGCACAAACAACTCTAAGGAGGGGCCTGGTACCTTTATGTGCTTCGGTGAGTGCTCACCTAGGTTGAGTGATTTGCCAAAGGTGTGCCTGGGTTATTCTTGGTAAATTCTAGGTTGCATCATTGGTTAATCTTTTCGATTGTAATGAAGTCAGGGTTGCTCTTTTAACTAGGTTTTCCAGAGCAATGCACCAACTCAAATCTACACATATAATGGTAAACAACTGTTTAACACCACATTCAAGAGTGTGAGAGGATTTGGACATAGGGGTAGAAAGCTTTACCACCTTCACTATGGGTGCATAAACTTTATTCCACTTTATAAGGCCGCGCACGCGCTTGGTATGTATATGCAGAGCTACATAGAGAAACTAGAAATTGGCATGATTTGATTATAGGTATGGTCCAAAATTTTGACTACTTCTCTACTAAATCTCCAATAGAAGAGGCATTAAGGGTTATAAAGTGGTTAACTATGGGAGACAATGCAAAGGTGAAAGAACTCATTCAGAGTTATTTGATGGAAACAACTCAGAGCGTGTTTTTTGCTAAAGGAACAAAGATAAAGGCCACACTACTTAAGCATGCTTTCTTTGAGAAAGAAAAAGGGAAGACGGTCTATATAATGGATGATGAATAAGTAGAAGAACTAGATATAGATCATTTAATAGGTGCATGTGAGGTCTTGAACAAAGGCAGTGCGATAACAACACACACACCTATCATGAACCAATGAGGACTAAGAAAGTGAATATTGGTACGAATCAATAATTGGAGATTATTGGCTTGAATCTAAAGTAGCAAAAATAGTGGAGTTGCTTCGTGATTTTCAAGATTTATTTCCTAGGGGCTACCATGAATTGAAAGGGGTGCATGCATCATTAGGAAAAATGAAGATAAAGCTTAAGGAAGGTGCACGCCTGGTCAAGAAGAGACCCTACATGATGAAACCCAACTTACACGAAAAGGTCAAAGAAGAAATTGACAAAATTTTGAAGTCTGGAATCATCAAGCCCCTGAACGAATCATAATGGGTTATCCTAATGGTGATCAATATAAAGAAATATGGTCATATTAGGATCTATGTGGACTACAAGGAACTGAATGCTACATGTGTGGATGATCCTTTTCCTACGCCATTCACCAAAGAAATATTAGAAGGTGTTACAGGGCATGAGATCTATTCTTTTATAGATGGATTCTATGGGTATCATCAGTCCTGGATTTCATTGGAGGATCAAGAAAAACAACTTTCACCATTGGATGAGGAAGTTTTGATTATACTGTGATGCCCTTTGGTTTGAAAAATGTGCCTGCTATATTTTTGTGAATAGTTGTTCAAGTATTCCAGGATTTTATTCATCTTTTCGCAAGTTTACTTAGATGATTGGATGGTGTATGGGCTTGTTAAGGATCATCGTGAAAATTTTCTCTTAATGTTTGAAAGATGTATACGAGTTAAACATCTCTTTGAACATTAAAAAATGTGTGTTTTGCTACATATTTTGGCACTCTACTAGGGCATATTATCTGCGCAAGGAAGGTTTATTGGTAGATCGAGCTAAGATTGCGCTTATTGTAAGCCTAAAAGAACTTACCAATCGAGTGAGGTGCGCAGATTTTGGGTCACTCTAGGTATTATAGAAAATTTATCAAAGGATATGCTAAGGTTTCCACACCGTTGGAGGAGTTACTAAAAGGAAAAGGGACATTTTATTGGGGAGAAATGCAACAACACACATTTGAGGTACTAAAGGAGAGACTTACTACAATGCCTATTATGCACTTTCCCTCATGGGACCAACCATTTCATGTACATGTGGACACCCCTGGCACGACCATTGGCATGGTGTTGGCTCAGCCTGGAGAAGGTATTATAGATCATCCTATCTATTTTGCTAGTAGAAAGTTGACCCCTGCAGAGCAGAATTATACAACTACTAAGCGCAAAGCCTTGTCAATGATCTATGCACTACATAAATTCAGACAGTACCTACTAGCAACACCATTTGTATTTTATACCGATCACATGGCATTGAAATACTTGGTAAATAAGCCCATCTTACAGGGGCGCATATGTTGATGGGTGCTCTTATTCCAAGAATTTGATTTTACAGTTGTGGTAAAACCAGGGAAAAGTAATTTTGGCCCAAACCATTTATCAAGGATACAATCAGAGAAGATACGCAAACAATTGAAGATACAATTTCAGATGCACAATTATATAGGTTACATCGTGCACCTTCAGACTTGGAGGATATTGTTGTTTTTCTATGCATAAGTGTGGCACTAGAAGGACTAAAATCCTTAGAGAAGAAACAACTTGCAATTCATGCAACACCTTTTATGTTGATCAGTGGTGACCTATACAAGTTAGGCCGAGATGAAGTATTACACCAATGTGTATTGGAGCATGAGCACACATATATCATGGAAGAGGCTCATGGTGGTATTGCAGTGGGAACTATGTAGGTGACGCCACTGCGCGTAATATTCTACTCATTGGATTGTGGTGGGAGACCCTCTATAAGGATTGTAAAGCCTATTGTAAGGTGTGTGATCACTATCCACACATTGGTAAACATGGGCAAATAGATGAAATGCCTTTAAGACCTATTCCTAGTGTAAAGCCATTTGAGAAATGGGCTATATACTATGTGGGTCCTATTTTGCTAGCCACGCGTGTAGACCGGATCATGCTAAATCATCACTTACATGATTATCTCACAAGGTGGGCAAAAACAACACCTACCAAGGATTGTACAAGAACTATAATAACCGAGTTCTTATGGGAAAATGTTCTTACAAGGTATGGATGCCCATTGATTTTGACCAAAGATAGGCACACACTTTTTGAATGAGACAATCAAATTTCTATTAGATGAGTTCATGATTGCACACCATAAGACTACACCATATCATCCTCAGGAAAATGGGACTGCTAAAGCTTTTAACAAGATTTAGAGCCAGGCATTGACAAAAATTGTGATGTTGGAAAGAAAGATTGGGATGATAATTTTTTTGTCATGCTTTTGGCATATAGAACAACATACAAGTGGTTTAACAAGACCACACCCTTTCAATTGGTGTTTGGTGCATAATCAATTCTTCCTTTGGAATTCATGTTACCTTCATTGCGTATTGCACACCCTGGAGGTCTAGCTAATGAGCAAGCATTAGAAGAATGAATTGAACATTTGATCAAACCGAATGAGTGATGAGAAATAGAATGATGGAGTCCTAAGAAAGAAAAGGCTAGGTAGAAAACATAACATGACAGAACATCAAGGACAATTTTTTTGAGATTGGACAGATGTTGCTTCTTTATGACTCTAAGTTTCGTGCCATCCAAGAAAACTTAAAGTACATTGGTTGGGACCGTATGCCATCACTCACATACTGAAACAAATGCTTGCACGCTATTAGAGACACTTGATGGAATATAATTACCCGGTTACTTTAATGGGAGTAGGCTGAAGCGCTACTATAAATAAGTCTTCTTGGTGTTTGTAATAAGGCAATGTTTCCATTTAGATTAGGTTTTCATTTATGTATTTCCTTCTTCATCACTATGATTTGTCATTTTAGTTAGTGTTTTGTGTAATAAGTGTGTTTGCGTCTTTGGAAGCTAATTACCATTTGAAGAATTTTTATGCGTAGAGGACTGCACATACCATTTGTGTGGGGTGGCTATTGAAAAATGGGTACACATAAAGGAACAAACTACTATAGGTGCTATTCAAGTTTGGAGAGTTGTTAGAAAGGAGATGCTTCCAAACAAGGACCATAGATGGAGATAAATGAAGGAACAAGTATAACGTGAGGTAAGCAGAGGCCATGGAGACTACCAAGGAGGGCACAAAGGCAAGGTACTGGGTGCACTGCGGAAGTGCGTTGAAGAGAAGTCCATGGCCGAGGGTAGGAAGGTACACTAGAAGGTTATAGATTGGGCACAAGGATGTACCTCATGGAAAGTGTGAAAATGGTCATTTAGTGAGAGGATTGTTGGTAGGTGGAGTAAAAATGTACTAACTTTTTAAAAATCTATATAAGTAAGTGATGCAAGTTCATTTTTACCATTATGATAGCAAGAATTTGAATGAGCTAATTGTGACCGAGACAAGCAAAGAGTATTGAGGTGCGAAGAGTGTGAAACCAAACGTGGAGAGTGGATTTATACACAGAAGAAGCTTGTGTCCCCATTAGTGAAGGGTTTGAGTGAAGCAGACACATTGAGAAAGAGCTAGGGCACATGGTTTCAAACTAGGGCACACAGATTCAAGCTAGGGTTTTGACTTGCTCACTATAGAGGACAAAAAGTTGAGATTTTTAGATGGCACCAAAGAAAGCACCTACCGCATGAGCCAAAGGAAAGAAGAAAGTAGAAACAAAAGTTGAAATTACTCCCGAGAGTAATTTCTCAGAGATGTAGTATCCAAAGGGTGTGATAATTGGGAAAGAGTGGGATTCCCACATCCATAGCTATAAGGTGAGTGATTACAACCACCACACTTCTGATAACAAGAAAGAATTAGATGCGTTGTTGAGTATAAAGACTAACAAGCGCACGATAGAAGATATGCCAATGTATATGATGACGCTGGGGAGAAACTATTAAAACAGGTGGGAGTCTATCAGTTGTATGAGCTCTCGTATTTTGGAAAATATGAACCTCTATATCAGTGGCTTATGAGCAGAGTCCATGAGGACTTCTTCTATTTTGCCGGATGAAGCCTACAGATTACGGTAGCCCTAATTTTGACATTGAAAAGATTAAAAGGCACAGGGGTAGACTTGGCTAGTGACCCGACTGATAAAACATCAATCATGTAGACATGGAAAGAGTGAGGGTATACAAAGGATCCACGTGGAATGGAAATTGATAAATTGAAGAAGTACCCAGTGGTACAAGTAGTTTCACATCTAGTGACCAAGTTGAATGATCAGGAGAGATGGTCACATGTGAATACAATATAGCTCTATGTCATGAGGAAGATATCTCAGGGAGTAGTCTATAACATAGCATGCTACATTATGGAAACCATCATCAAAGAAGTGCACACAGATGATAAAATCAGTTTTGACGCTATCTTATTATCTCTTGTATTTATGGAAATTGGAGTGCCTAATGGGCCAAAGAAAAAGATTTGGGAATATCCCATGGACAACAAGTCCTTGGAAGAAAGGTTTGACAAGTATTTATGTGAAGGGTCAATGAGTGGGCCATTTAAAAAAGGGTAGAGATGTGGTACGATTGACTCCGCGTGGCATTTGAAGAGGAGTGGTGCATCCCCAAGGAGCTACCTTCGGTAGTTGGCAAGGTAGTACAGTTCTTAGTGTACCATCACTTTTACATCACGTAGTTTGCTATGAGGGATGAAACATGGAGCCCATGGTGCAAATTGCCATATGCCTTCACAACACGCTACTTCTAGGTATCAATCCACCATTTTATTGATGTGCATTACCTGAATTTTATTGTAGACAAGGTAGACTGTGACTACCACACTCTGAGGAAGACATATGTATATCCAGGTAGGACTGCCTATGTTGAGAGGCTCATTTCAAATTTTATAAACATGAAGCCTGTAAGCTTGCAATTGGGGACATTGGAGAAATGCTCGTATACCTTTAGCTTAAGCCTAAGTTAGAGAATAAAAATATGTGGAGAATGAGTTCGCACTCCCAGGGCCACGTAAGGGAAAACATATAGTGGAGAATGTGCCAACCCCAAAGCCCACAAAAGCTATAGAGGTAGATGATGAGGAAGAAGAGTAGGAAGATAATGGTGGCTTAGAACATAGAGGCCGAGAGGTATCCCACGAGATAGAATGGAGATTGAGTGCATAAGTACCCCACCTCAGGTACAAGAAGAAGAAGAGGACTTGGAAGTAGTCTAAGGAGAGCGCCATTTCAAGAGGGTGTTCATAAGAACAAGGGCACAAGGCACGGAACTCCTCAACTGATTGAGGTCGCCATGAATCTCTCCTCAAAAAGAGATAACTGAGAGGAAAGGAGGAATTCGAAGCTGAATGAGGAGGTGGAGGAGTATGCAGAGAGTGCTCCTGAATCCCTTGTACAACTAGAAGAAGTGGAAGAACCCAAGGATGAAGATATAAAGGATAAAGGGGTAGGAGAACTAGAACATGATACCACTTAGAACATTGAAGATCCAACTCCAAACCTTAGCACTTAGGTACCTAAGGGGTCAAGAACAAAGTGAACAAGTGGAGAATACAATGTTCCACATATGAGCTATGAAGAGGACACAGTAAAATTTTCTCGCACCCGATTCCAGAATATAGTGGGCCTCAAGGAGTTGTATGGATGGGAGTTGATGGACCCAGATATGGAAACCACATGCATAAGGAAATAGTTGTCCTGGTCAATGCAAACTCATATGGATGAGCCCTATTTTGATGTATGTGAAGAGTCCTATGTGTCAAGAAGGATGAAAAAGGTGCCACAGAATAAGCACATAACTATCAAACCCACTGTTATGTCTGACGAGCAGGTGAGTAATGCCTTGGTGAAAGTATCTATAGAGGTGGTGCAGAGGAACATAGATAAGACTATCACTATTAGAGTGCTATGAGAAGAAAACAAGGCCAAAGATGCTGAAATAGTGCATCTAAAAGGGGAGAAGGACTTGGAGTAGAAGAAGAAAGAGGCCTTCAAAATTATGGTAGAAGAAATTGGAGATTATGTCTTGAAAGTAAGGCCACACCTAGAGTCAAAGGTACCTGAGAAGTTTCCTTCGGCTATGCATTATGTGCACATAGTAGTTAATTTGGTGCATGAGGATGGACCAATTGGGATGCCAAAGTGCAAAGGACCTTGAGCGCAGAAGTAGAGAGAGTAAGGGCTCCAGTGGTTAGACAAATTTCATCTTACTGCATCACTCCGGACTTTGCAGGAAAGAGTCAAGAGAGCAGACTAGGCTATGAATATTTGTGCAACTCTAGAAGCAATAATCAAAACTAGGACTATAGTAGAAGACAATGAAGTGTTGAAGGTGATGAAGGATGAGACTTTGGGGAGTGTTGAGAGATTAGCGCTAGTCAAGAAAAAAATGTGAGGCCCTTCTAGCAGCCAGAAGACCCCCATAAGGAAAGGTTAGATGAAATTGGGAAGCTTATAGCACAAAAGATGGATCTTTTGGAAGGAAGGGTGACTGCAATGTCCAACATTATTCTAGTATTACAAAACAAGAAGGAAGAGATTGCACAAGATGAGTTAGATTCTATTGCATCGAATATTCTAGAAAAGACAAAAGCCACGCTAAGTGATTGACAAACCTTAGAGGTTGAAATCAAAGAAGAATATCTAGAGTTAATTATTCCAATTGAAACAGAGGATATTGTAGGGTAAAAGTTCATTCTTTGTACAATAATTCTTTAATTTCCTTCCATTCCCATTATTTATTCTTTAGATATCAAAAGGCAACCATTGTCGGGTGGAAATGCAGTTTAGTGTGGGGTAATGTTGAGCATAACACTAAGAAGAAGGCACACAGAAGGTTCGCGCTCGGTAGCAAGGCATATTTGAAGGCACAAAAGGATAGGGAAGGAAGCACATGCAAAAGATAGAATGAATCTAGACTTAGCCATTTTCATGGTTACGGGCTATTTTTGGAGATAACATGCGAGGCACACAACTAGATGGAAACTTGTGTAACACAAAAATGCTATTTTTGGAAGATCATATACTAAGCGCTTTGCATGAGTTCGAGTTAATAATAGGATTACCACTACCAGTTAACTAGAAGAGATATGTTATTAATGCACTTGTTTGTGTTTCTATTATTGTAAAGGCGCATGACTATTTTCAGCATGTGACCTATTTTGGAATTATGTAAGCGGTGAAGGGAAAGTCCCCACCCTTATAAATATGTAATAATTTGTGTAGATTGAGAGAGTACTATGTATGAGCTATTGTGGAGTTATGCTGCCATATCTGATGTGTGCATGAACTTATGATACTACTTATTGTAAGAAGCTTCTATGTTTTTACTTGTATTTAATATAATGGAGCATATTGGATGAATAATGGTGTTAATATGACTGAAACTAGTTCTTACATGGTTGAATTCGTTATATCTATTGCTTAATTCATTATTCTTTTAGATCTAAATCTGGAACATGCTCATGGAAAGTTTATATTGTTTATGAATCTGAATGCATTAAATCTTCATCATGTTCACATCCTACACAAGCAACTCTAAGGAGGGGTCTGGTACCTTTGCACGCTTTGGGTGAGTGCTTAGTTTAGGTTGAGTGATGTGCTAGCGCACCAGGTTATTCTTGGTAAATTCTAGACTGCATCGGTGTATGAGGTCTAGTTTAGGAATGGAGGGGATAAAGTTAAAATAGTGGTGTTTGAAAATAGGTTTGTGGAGGAAATATATTCATAGAGGCTATAAAGGGAATTTGGTTTGCTATCATAATCTGAAGAGATATCCTCATGTTCAGAAGAGGTAGCTTCAACTTTGGGAGGTTGTGCTCCATATGGTTGAATACCAATGCCATATATATCCATATTTTCATGTGCCAAAAGAGGTTCTCGCACACCTTGTTCATGTAATCCACACCCCTATCCTTTATATCCCATAGCATACATCATAATTTTTAAGGATGACATATTTCGGGCATTAATAGCAAGAGGCCATCTTTTCATCGGGGATTGGGATGTGTAAGTACTACTCAATTGTTCATTTTCCAAGAAACCTCTAGGGCTAATTTATCGATACTACAAGGCTCCTGAGTTCTTTACGACTAAAATTTGGGCCTACCACATGTTTTGGGTGATAGGGGAAGGTTTGATACAATGAAGTCTTGTTAGAGGTCATTTTCTCCACAGCTAGTATGAAGGATTTTCAACTTAGATTCCCATGTAGCAAATGGGGAAATGAAGGTGGAAGCATCACTTGCATGAGGATGAAGTGTATCAGGGTTGACACGAGAGGTGAGGGCCTCGATTTAAGTTCAATGGACAACTCTATGGAAGGACATTCATAAGTTGCCTTGTAGTAACTAGCTAACGCTCTGTAATGGGAAAAGGGTTGCGGTCACTTAGAATTGTAAGCTCCTATCCTTGATGGTATAATTTGATACATTTACTGAAGGTGGAGGGAGTGGCTTGCATGGAATGAATCCATGGGTGACTGAGGAGATTGTTATATGGAATTTCTAAGTTGATGACATGGAACCTTATGTCATGCATGATAGGGCCAAATTCCATGGATAAGGTGATTGTGCCTGTAAATTATTGTTCTGCATTATCATAAGCCTTAATGGTGATCATATTAGGATCCAATTTAGTATTCGTGTGTCCCTATTGTTCTACAAATTTCAAAGTGAAAAATCCATATATTGGCCTTAACCTTTTTGTGGGTAATGATCACTTCTATGTACAAGGATAGGTTGTACATTTGATGATGCATAGGAATCTGGTTTTGGCTAAAAATGATTTGCTCATATGGGGTGATTTACACAACCAAGGATTCAAAGTGTGAAGTCTCAATGCTCGTAGGAAATCTTGACTCCTGAAGGGCTTTATATAGGATGTCCTTGTGAAAATAGATATCCTAAGAAGATCCAAGATAGAGATCTTGGCGGTTGTATTCTCAATTTGTTCTAGGAGATCGTAATGAACTAAGGAGTAAATAGAGGGGGTCTTGGGACAATAATATGAGTGCATCGTGTTATAATGAAACACTCTTGGGATTTTATTTTGATGGTATGGATATGGTCGGTGATAAGATGAACATAATCAATAAGAGAATTAAATGGATTCGATGTTTGGGCAACAACATGGTTGGAAATTTTACCTTGAGAGGTTTGACCTCAATCGACTTCTTTTCTACTTGTTTATGCTTAGGAAATGTTCCTTATATATTCCCAACTGATTATTAGATGTTTTTTGGGTTCTTGTGCATCAAGTTTGATATCTCCTCAATCTAGGAGATCTTGAATGAAGTTTTTAGTTTCATACATCTATTTGTAACATGAACTTTAACACGGTGATACTCACAATAATCATGGTATTTTACCACAAAATTTTAGTTGCATCATCCATGAAAGGGGTGGTGGTTGGAAACTTGACCATATTGGCGAGTCTAGTTGTTTAAGGATCGATGACAGGGACTCTATGAGTGGAGTGTATTCCTTACATTTGACTTTTGGTTTAAGAAACCTGAGCGAGAGTTTTAAATGTGAGGTGTTTTGAACTACTTGCACATGTTTAGAATTAGTGATTCCATCACCTATGACATGTTTATTTTTGTTAAAGAATTTGGATTTGTCAGTAGGTTTTGATTTGTAGTTATCTCATTAAAAGGGTTTCAAGACCCCTTTGGCCAATAGAGCTTTCTCTATTTGGCTACCCTTTTCAATGAATTCTTCAAATGTACCTATACAATGTATTTGTAAATGGAAGGCTATTTCAGGGTGCATATTTGGTACAAATATACTTACAAGTTATTTCTCCATAATGAATCAAGGGAATCGACTAGCTTTCTCTCGACATTATTGTAAGAAGGCAAAAATTTCTCATTATTTCTTTTTTTAGTACTACAAAGGTATAACATGGTAATATCACTCTCCATATTGAATGAAAAGTGATGAATGAAATTTTCAGCTAATTCTACAAAAGTGAATATAGACCCTTTAGGGAGATGGAGGAACCATTCAAGTGTTTGGCCCCCAAGACTTCATGGAAATAAGAAAATAAGGTAGTTATTGTTGTAAGCAACTTCTTGGCATGCCATGAAGAAGTCTTTCACGTGATCATGAGGATCACCTTTACCCCTATATTTGTTGAATTTAGGGTAGTCAATTTTTGTGGAAAGGGAGTACGTAGCATTTCCTCGATCAAAGGGATAAGGACACAATTCTTCAAATTGATATTTCCTATTGTGTCCCATAGTGTTTTCTTGTAGACCAACAAGTGCGTATTTCATAAACTACCATTCTTGGTCAAAAATTTGCCCACACATCAGCGTGGGAGGTATATGTGTGTGATTGGATTTGGATGCTTCACCACCTGTGGCTATCTGTGTAGTGTTCAACATACATCACTTTAGGTTTCTCAACATGGGTAGATCTATGTGTCTCTTTGTGGACATGCATAGCTAGATTGAAAAATTATTGATTAAGAGTTTGTAATCATTATTATATGGTGACGTCTTCATTATGTGGTTTAGGTTGGGTTTCATGTTGGGGTTCTTCACCCTCTATTAAAGCTTCACAATTAATTAGAATAAAGGGTATATGATTTTCAATCTTATTTTTAGAGGATTTTGTATCCTCATTATGGCCCTCGAGTTATGCCGATATAGAGGCATGTTCATGGTTTAATATATCCTCTATTGTTTTAGGAGGAGGATTTTCTCTCTCTTCCCCCAAATCTAAGGTGATTTTGAGGATCTCCATAGCCATTGTATAGAGGAAATTTTGGTGAAATAAAATTGGGAGGGAGTGAATAAGAAGACACTTCAGGTGCAAGATGAGTGTGAATAAGAAGGGATGAATCAATGGATGGAGAGGAATAAGAAGTAGCTTATTGCCACTAATGGAGTAGTGCTTGTAAATCATGATAAATAGACTTTAAAGCATGGGTGACTAAAGAAGAACTAGGCTAAATATGGTAGATAAGAGGAGAATAAACATTAGGATTAGGTTTGGAAGTAGGAATATGGTCTGGTAGAAGCTCCCATATTGGTAGGAGGGAGGAAAGATGGATAAAAGATGTAGTATTAGTAGAAATAGTGGTGCTAAGGGGAGAAGAGGTAGCAATCCTTTGGGATTCCTCACAAGTAGAAAAAAGTAACAAGTCTAGGTTTTTAGGATGTTCAACAAGATAAGAATTGAGTTCATTGAGATCCTCAGTAGAGAAGTCATGAGAGGTACTAGCCATGATGAGAAGGGATCTGATAAGATAGGTATGAAAGGATGTCAAGTTCACCAAATGATTTAATAAAATTAAATATAAGATAATGACACTAATGATCAAATAGATAAAATAATAAACAAACAATAGCAAGTAAAGGAAATGCAAACAAGAGTGATAGATAGGGTTTTTAGAATAACTCGATGTCACCGTAGGTATGGAATGATTTTGTACTAGAGACTAATTTGGAAGGGGAGATTCTAGGCTATGTAAGCTATGTGTTTGGAGCCGTGATATGGAAACTGATAGGACATAACTACCCGAGAATGGGATAGGGCCACCCAGGAGTTTGTGTCCAATACTGGTGCTAGTATATATGGAGTGACTCGGGATTTTATTCTTTCTATGTCACTCAATGTCACTCCTTATTCATTGTAGGTCACATCATATTCGTTGTCTCACACTTGTACCTACAAAATAAATCTACCTACACAATAATTAAGCACACATTAGATGGAATAAATAATGCCTATGCTTGAGTCAAACCCGACCTCAATGGCCACCCCAAGGTGTTTTTCATTTATTGTTGCACTATATTTTAGACTTTATGTAGTTCTTTTATGTGTGTGTGATTAAAATAGTGTCCCTTGAGCTAGGATGCCCTAATGATAGTCACACATAGAATAGCGGGCTACAACTACTTTGTCTCAATGAAAATGTGTGGTATGGAATTCAAAATAAACCCTCCTATGTAGTGAAGTATGCAGTCCCAATATGCATTTCTTGGTGTATTATATGGAAAATATTAGCTCTTTATAATAATATGTGCTCCTTGAATGCTTGCCCCTCAATGAGGTTAAATAAGACATGTATATATATGATTCCTTTGCTTGTGTTTTGTCGTTAACAAGTGAAAATCTGACTAAGAGTGATAAATAAAGATAAGAAAGGAGTAACATCCAAAAATTAGTAAAAGAGATAAAGTGGACAAAAGCGCCCAAAGGGAAATAATGCCTGACACTCCTATCCCTAATGGATGATCTTGTACAAGATACTCAAAAAGGTAAACAATGAAATCATAGCTGAGAAAGATGTCGACTAGCATGTAAAATTGCAAGTTAAGTCAGAATCATGTAAGCAATAAGGATGAAAAAGATAAAAGTAATGTCAAATAAAAGTGAAAGGGTTGTTAATGACGAGCTCTCTCACTTAGAAATCATGCATATAAATGAAGTATTCAAAGGCTAGATATAGATTTTATTGTGTGATTTAGTGAATATATATAGTGAGCCCCATATGTCATACCACAACCTATATTCAATAAGTAGATTACTTTTACATCTCTCTTTAAAAAAACTAGCAATTGCCCTAAAAATAGAAAGTACATGGATGATTTTTTTAATGGGAAGTATTTTTATATCCAAGAAATGTTTTTGTAGTTTTGTAATTGTATTAAAATATGTTCTATAATGACACTTAGAGTGGGTGGTGGTGTATTGTAATGTCTATGAGTTGAAATTAAGTTTCAAATTTAAATTTGACATTTATTTGACCATCATGGGACAATTCAATCTTAATTTTAAAGTCTAATTGACCATCAATTATAAGTTTTTTCCTTTTTCTTTGAGAGGTCATTAAAAAATAATAACATCTTACATATACATGGAGTTTAAAACCCTTTTAAAAATATTTTTGATCACAATCAATGGGAAATTTATGGAAAATATAATGAAGTTATTAATCATTATAGTATGCAAAAAAGCAAGATAAAGGCCTTGAGATCGATATCTTTCAAAATTTCTCATGTAGATGGCTGTAATATATCTATAAAAATATTATGAAGAAATTATAAAATTATTAATTCTTTTTGAAAGGGTTATTTATATGATTATCATGCGAAGAGGCATCTTACAATGGTGGTCAAAGATGTTGGTGGAGAGTTGTAATATCCATGAGTTGTTAACAATTAATGATTGACTTTAAATTTGATATCCTTTTGACCATCACAAGTAAGTTTGAATGTTAATTTGATGTCCATTTAAACATAATAAATAAGTTTGAATGTTGAATTTGACGTCCATTTAACCATTATAAATGAGTTTGAATGTTAAATTTGATGCCCATTTGACCATCATTGGTAAGTTTCAACCCTAAATTTGATGTCCATTTGACCATCATTTGGAAGTTTTTTTTTATTTTGAGAAGTCAATCGAGAAACTGTAATATATTGGCCACATGATGGAGTTCAAAGCCTATTTATTTCCCAAAAATATTTTTTTAAGCATGAGATAGTGGTGCACAAGATTGAGTTTATGTGTCATTAATAGAAAATGTTTGGAGGACATAATGAAGTTATTAATCAATACGGACATTCCAAATCCAAGATAAACTACTAAAAATTGATATTTATTATTATTTTTAAATATATATATATATTCAATATATATGTACTACTAGAATATAATACAAATTGGTGTATTATTGTGTATGTTTGTAAAATTAGGAAAAATCACACGAGAAAAGAATTAGAAGACAATATTTTACACGAAGGATATGAGAATAATTTTTCAACTTTATATTTAATTTAAATATAGAGGAAGATCTCTTACGCAGACTATATATTCCTTCTTTTGATATTTATACATATTTATTATCATTTAGTCTTGCATAATGATTAAATGGAAATACTGAGTGTTGGTTCCCAATCTAACACATTGCACAAACTTAAAGAGAAAAGTGCATGAAATGAGGGGCAAGGAAGAATGATGGTTTTTTTAATTTTTCATTTATAGCTGGGATGGATCCATATTCCTCTCATGGCCTAGTCTATGGAGATGATAGGAGGCACCTAACTAAGGGTGTGGTTGTTCACTTGCTACTTTATGGCTCTTCTTGAACCAAGGTGAGAGGACCTAAGGGGTGACTTGAAAGGGGGAGGGAAATATTATGTTTCAACCCTTGAACTCATTGGAACCAAAATTTGAGATCAAATTCAACCAAAAATACAATTCTCATTCAAAAGAACGCTCACATAAGCATTACAAACACTTGATATATCAGGAAAAAGCTACTAAAGATATATTTAGGGTGATCACAAGCATCATTTTGAAGGAATCTATTGACAACTTGGAATGAAATGATACTTGAGATGTTAAGCTTCACAAATCAAGGAAAACCCACTCAAAATATGCACAAGATGTTGAGTTTGTAGGTAGATATCATGTTGAATTTTGTAATAAATGATGAAATATGCAAGGGTAGGGAAATGGGTAGTGTAAAATGAGATGAAAGGGGATGTAAATGGGGGAAAGGGGACTAGTGAGAGGAAGTAGCTACATTAACCACTTTGTCTTGACAATTCTTCATGCATTCAGATATGGATTCAAGGGAAAATCACCCTCTAAAGTTTATTTACCCTTATGGACACCCAAGTAAGGTAAATAATGTAAAATAACTCTTGAAACCCTAGCATAGACACATGAGAATGAATCCTTATGCACTCATCAAACTAAATTTTAAACACCAAAATACATCCTAAGGAAAACATGTATGTGTTTTCAGAAATTACAGAAAGGATATTTATAATTGAAGCTAATGATGCAAGGTAATACCACAATGAAGCAAACCCTAAGTGCCCAATCAAACAATCAATTTCAAAATTCTTCTATATAGCTATTTGACATGATCAATGCACAATTATAAAGGAGAATGGAAATTTATTGATTTCAGATTTGTTTACAAGAGGAAACATCAAAATTGTACATGGAAGAAGGGTTTGTGTGTCCATTTACAAAGGAGGTGAGGGGAACATGTAAGAATTAGTTTTAAAACATGCTAATGGATATACAACAACCACATTATCATAAACTTGTACAAGAAAAGCACAAGCCTCCAATTCTCTGTAAAGCTACTCAACAAACAAAAACCCACACTTTTAAAGTAGAAAACCCCAAATCCAACGTGGTGAGAAGACCCCAAGATGATTTTTGACCCCTTTTACAGTGAGGACAAGCACTCAATTTTATAAAAATATCTCCCAAACCTAAAATAATATCTTACAAATGTCAATTTGAGGATGGTAAGCATTCTAATTAGTGATACATTTGCTCGGGAGAAAATCAATGGAAAACCATATAATTAACAAGAATGATGAAGAAAACATTTCCAAATGTGCATTCCATGTCGCTCTAATCAACAACCTTTAGTTTAGTGGGGGAAATGGAAGAATATGCCCTTCTAGAAGCATCTCATGGTAGAGGGGGATCAATCATGGCATCTACAACTATAAATGGCATCAAATGATTCTTGAAAATGATGTTTAACAGTTAAAACTTCTGCAATTGCAACTTTGTAAAATGCTTCACCATGCCCTTCAACAATTATCACTTTGGAAAGGTTTCCCCAAGACGTTCCCAATGCACTTGGTTTGAGGTGAAATGGATGCCTAAGTCAAAAGTTATGGGAAAAAAATTCAAACATGACCATTCTATGAAAAACTCCCGTATTTTGTAGATTAAGGACAATCCACCTTTATTACACGGCTTTCTGAGTGTTCATCTCGTTCTACAACTTTGGTTTCATCTTTCAAGTCTTTCGCAACATTTTCCTATCATGCGGGATCTCCTTTGTATCACATCATCTTTATCTTGCATGGATTATGCCATTGATATTTGGTTTTTCTTTTGTTTCATGAATTCATCAACTCATGGAACACTAAGTTTTGATGTTCGTGGAACACCAAATTTCATTGTTCGCAGGTTTTCCATCTTTCCATGCTTAGTCATTTAATACTTTTACACTTAACATTCTTACATCATTATGCTGAAAATGCTCATGCACTTTGTTGATGCCGCAAAAATTTGACTCCTTTGTTATGTGGCATCCTTAGTTGGTTGCATTCCAACTTCCTTATTTCTACCTTGTAGATCCCCACAACACCTTTTCTTAGTGTCGTGACTTCATTGAGTATACCACACCCTTTGTTTTGTGGGAATAACTAGTTCCGTGGAATACCATGATCACCAAGTTTGTGAAGAACCACATTTCTTCACCCCTTTGTTATGCATATTTCCTTTGTAAGTTCCTTCAACCCATAACACTATCGATACACTATTTTTAGTAGGAAATTGAAATGGTCATAACTTGTGCTTTGAGTGTCCATTTGATTATGTGGTTTTAAAACACTTGTTTTGATGAGAAAAATGCATCGGTCAATCTGCCTTGCTGCTTGGAGCACGTTTCGGCACATTTTCGGGCCCGAAATCCACCATCTAGGTCGAAAATTAGGATTTAAGTTGTAGTTCAGTTTTTCCTATTTTAGGGCATTAGTTAATTTTAGTCTCTTGAATGTATGGTAGGTTAGAAATTTGGAAATTCCTCTAATTTAGGCATGTAGAAGATGCATGGAAATTTTTATGCTCGTACGAATAAGCATGTGAACTTACTAAGAATAGCAGGTTCTTGTAAACTACTAAAAATAGTAAACTTCACCATCTAGAGTAGATTTAGTCAAAGTTAGTTAGAGTTTGATGGGAAACTCAAGTTGTGAGTTGTTTTCCTATTTATGAAGCATTGTAATCCATGATTGAATAACAAAGAAGAATATTTATTCTTTTGAGTTCAAGATATTTGTAGAGTAATGAGTATGTGTTAAGTTCGACTTCATTGAGTATACCACACCCTTTGTTTTATGGGAATAACCAATTCCGTAGAATACCATGATCACCAAGTTCCTGAAGCACAACATTTCTTCACCCCTTTGTTATGCATATTTCCTTTGTAAGTTCCTTCACCCACATAACACTATCCTTTGACTTAGTGATTTTTTTGCTTTAAAACCCGTCAAATACTACATTCTCTTCAATATGTGGAGCCAAATTCACCCCCTTGGGTTAATTTGGATAAATCATCATAAATGGACTTATCCATTCATATTCTTGGATGTGTAGACGATTGTCAAAGTTCAACCCCATTAGAAGAGAAAGGCATCTTGTGTTTTGGCTTAGCCGATTTGGTCTTTACTTGCATCGAGCTAGTGAGCCGCGGAAAATGTTTGAGTTGTTGGTCGGGCACATTGTGAAATTAGAAAAGTTCAATAGGTTGGTCGGCTAGGTTGGTTAGCTAGGTTGGTCGGTTGATATGATGATCGGTTGGGGGTTGGTCGGTGGGTTAGATGGATGGGTGAAGCATCATATGGACGAAGGATGAATGACTAGGGTGGTCGGCTAGGTTAGTTGGTGGGTTGGGTTGGGTTGGATGGGTCGATGCTTGGGTCGAAGTGTACTGGGTGAGTGAAGCATAATATGGATGAAGGATGGATGGCTAGGTTGGTTGGCTAGGTTGGTTAGCTAGGTTGGTCGGGTCCAAGTTAGACGATGTCCAACCCCTCTCGGGTTAGACAACCCACGATGAAGAGATGAAAACCATCAGGTTGGTCAGTGACCACAAAATGTATGGCCCACATAGTTGGATGACGTCCAACCCCCAAGTTTGGATGGTTGAAGTCAAGTAACACATAGTTAGACGCCCGGTCATGAGGTCAAAGGTCAAATGTCAGCCAAGCATAGTTAGGCGACGTGGTATGATGTGGCTAGAAGGGTACGTTACATGGTTGGGTTGGCCCCACGAGTCCTAGGAAGGCGAAGGTAGTTGAATGAATGACAACCCAACAACCATATTTAATGTGGTATGACACCCATGTATTTTCTGATAGAAGTACACTCGGGAAGCAAAATTTTATGGGTGCCCATACCTCTTTAATGAGGGTGGGTGAAAAATGGCTATATAATGCAATCGAACCCCTCATTTTTAGAGAGACATTCTAGGAGTTGGGAAACTCTTGCAAAATTTTCCCTCAACTCCATTTGAGCTATAAGCCTTCTCCTACACCTGGCAAGCATATTTATGCCTCTGAGCATCAATGTAATGGTATGTGCACCTTATAGAGAATAAAATCACATTTTGTGGTGTTTTTAACCCTTTCTCATGATTTTTGTTTCTTTTGTGCCTCTCCATTTCATGTTTGTTTCTCTGTGCATGTATTTTACATTTGAGTGTAAGATGTTGTGTTTCATGGAGTGCAATGGCGAATGGAACTTGGGTCTATGTCACTACTTTCCTATGACCTCACCCAACTCTATTTTTCCTCTTCTTCCTCCCTCGAAGAGTATCTCCCCCTTTTCTGGTGTTATCACCCCTTTAGTGTAGGATTTCCCTTTCATGCACTTCTCTCTCTCTGTCTCCTTGGCATTGTTAGGATAGTTGTAGTTAGGTGTATTTTCTACATTAGGAGTAGTTTAGCATTAGGATTAGGTAGAGGATCGGCCTTCTCCGAGAGGTCCATCTCAAGTTTTGTAAGTCCCACAACTTGAGAGATGGACCCATGTTATGCAGATTACACCGATGCCCCATTCACACTTAGGCCATTCGGGGGTGTTGTAATTTTGCATTAATAGTTTTGGCATGCCCTGGGACAAGAAGGTGAAATATCTACATTTCACAAGTGTTTCATTGTAGATCTTAGTTAGAATACCTTTTGTAGGTGTGCAATTCAACACCCAGAGCAGAATTTCATTTCGGCGAGTTGATGTGTTCTTGTCGAATTTCAGCCTTTGGAGGTACATGCTCAAACACATCTGGATGACTCCATCTGGTCAACAACCCTCTCTCTGAGTTGCATACCTTCCTCTTTCCATCCATTTCCATTAATTTTCCTTCCACATCTTTCCACTTTCTTCCATCCATGAAGTTGTGTAATCATGACTTCATTCCCCTCATGGAATTCTATATTGCAGCAGCAACAATGCCATTCAGACATCCCTCCACATTTGCAACACATATTCTCAGGGTACTATCAACCACCTCCAAATCCATACAACAATGAAGATCAATAATATGCACACTCCTATGAGCAAGATGCGATCAATTTGGTTATATGTCAAGACTATGCGGTTGTTGAAGAGCAAGGGTACGTGGATTATGGAGGCTACTATCCTACGCTTGAAGAGATTGAGCTACAGAAAAAATTCCAAGAATTGGAGGCAAAAATGGCGCATCAAAGGGTTGTGACTCAGTTACAAGCATGCAAGATTGGTTTTAGGACCCCTTGTCCATGGGTGGGCCCTATTCCAAGCTATTACAACCCATAAGAGAAGCTTGACTTTATTGTTGAGATGTTTCCAAGGCTCACAAAGTGGATCCAGGAGATAGGAGCTTCCGTGGACAATGTCAAGTCAATCTTATCAATGGGAGACCCCAACATCATCATCCTACAACTCTTCCCCCACTCCTCAAGTTGCACCATCTCAACAGGAGCCACAGTTCCCAAGTTTCCCACTTATTGCCACCATTGTGGAACCCATTTCTCCATCTCCTAGTCTTCCATCCCATCTCAAAGTGCTCTCTCCCCTTTTTTTTCCAAGTCCAAGTCCCTCCACAAGAGACAAAAGAAATACCTTCCCCCACAAATAAAGCAACAACTAGTGGAGACCCACCCACCACTCCTCCCACTTTCCCAGTCCATGTCGGAAGAGACTCAAAAATCTAGTCAAGGGGAGCAACAAGAAGAAGAGCCAAGAAAAGAAGAAATGATTAGAAGATCTTGGTGAGCTTGGATCTTAGATTTGGGATTGATAAAATCCCTTGATGGAGAAACCCTCGAGGAGGTTGAGGTCAAGCCACAAGTGGTGGAAGCTTCGGTTGTAGCAGAAGCAAAGCAAGAGAGAGAAGAAGATGATCAATAATCGGTATGTTCCGAGTGCAGTGTCCATGATGGCCCTATTTTTGAAGGTTGTTGACTCATCACCACCTACAACACAAGTGAGGGAAGAAGCAACTACTCCAAATCCAAAAGAGGAGGAGTGCATTCAGGTGGAGGAGAACCATACAGTTTTAGAGGCTTTGAGCACAAAAGAAGGCCATGGAAGAACCTTCAGTTCTTCCTCCCACTTCATCCCTTCGAGCTCTAATGTCGAAGAAGAGTTTGAGATTTCAAACTTCAAGTTCAAGATGAGGGGAACCATGGTGAGAAAATCATAGATCTAGAGAACACCATGGAGGAGGTTGAACTAATGCAGCAGGACAACAAGAGGAGGTAGACTATCTTGTTTGATTTGGAGGATTACTTCGACTGGAGAGGAGCTTGTGGAGATTACCACCTTTGTTACCTCATCATTCATTCTCCAACATCAAGAGTCCACTACCATGGAGGAGAGCATTCAAGGACAGCAGCTTGCATCTCATGGCAGCCATCTAGAGCCAAGATCGGAGGATTTACATCTTCCAAACTTCACACTAGAACAAGGAGGAGGAAGGAAACAATGATGACACCATTTCCACACTAGTCATCAAGGTAGAGGACCAGTTGCTTGCTAAAGAATTGCAAAGAAAAAATCAGCATGCAAAACCCTTTTTTTAGGAAGGTCCACACAAGAAGACTCCATTTTTGGAGTTGAATTTCAGAGCAAAGGGCACATCCATCGGATCAGTCCATGCCCAATCAGGTACTTGGCTTCATTGGAGCCAAGGGAGAAGCCAAAACTAGTCATGTCCATTACAAGGCATGAGGATGATATTCAAAGCACCAAGGGTCACCATGAACACCTCCAGAGTCCAATGCCAATCAGCTTGAGGAGGTATTTTTAATTGATGTTGATACTTTGGTTATTTGGGTGGAGGATCAACCTCTTGTCAGTTTTTCACTCATAACAACAGCCATGATCAGTTCCAAATCATATGCATGGTTTCCAATTTTGAGGAAGGGGAGCTACTTCTCCCTACTAGTTATAGGATTTGTTTGATTTCCCTTTTCCTTCGTTAGCATAGAGTAGGTAGGTTTTCTTTTCAAGAAGAAGTGCTTTCACACACTTTGCATATCCCACTTGGGGTGTGTATGATTTTTTAGTTTTGTACATAGTGTGTGTTGTGGTGTGCGGTTGCTCATGCACAATCCATTCATTGGAAGCAATAGTGCTCATGGCAGAAATCAGATTTTGGGGTGGTTTTCAAAGTAAATCTTTCAGCCCCAATAGATCAGTTATGGGTCCATAGAGTTCTCCATGCCTTGCCTTGGTCAAATTTTCAATTTTGGGTTTTACAAGATTTATCCAAAATCCCAAAATCAGCTTCAGGAGCAGGCCAAGGCAATTTCAGCCCAAGTGCTAAGTTCATGTGAAGTCTAGGGGACAATTTCAAAAGGATCAGTTTTTCAAGGTTAGGCTTGACTCCATGCCCAATGGATACTTCAAGGCAACTGGTCACACATCTAGTAGGAAGATGTCCCCGAGAGGTCGTCATTGTTATACCAAATTCACCCCCCTAAGTTAATTTGGATAAATCATCATAAATGGACTTAGCCATTCATATTCTTGGATGTGCGATGACTGTCAAAGTTCAACCCCATTAGAAGAGAAAGGCATCCCATGTTTTGGCTCAACCGATTTGGTCTTTACTCACATGGTGAGTTGGTAAGCCACAATGAATGTTCGAGTTGTTGGTCGGGCACATTGTGAAATTAGAAAAGTTTGACAGGTTGGTCACCAGGTTGGTCGATCGGTGGTCAGGTTGGTTGGGTGATGGATCAGGCTAGGTTGGTTGGTTGAGTTAGACGGATGGGGTCGAAACGGGGTTGGATGGGTGAAGCATCGTATGGACCAGGATGGGGCCGTTGTGGTCGGGTTGGTTGGCAAGTTGGTCGGTTGGATGGTTGGTGGGTTGGTCGGGTCCGATCGGATGGGTGAAGCATCGTATGGATGAAAGGATGGATGGACCTGAAGTTGGTTGGTCAACTAGGTTGGTTGGTTGGGTAGGTTGGATTGGTCGATGGTTGGGTTGGTTGGTCACACCAGGTTATATATGTAATGAAGTGTATAGATGACACACTGGATTAGATGGTATACTAGATGGATGGATCATACGAGCATGATTGGATGGATTGAATGAGAGAGGAGAAAAGGAGGTTGGTCGGGTCATAAGTTAGATGACGTCCAACCCCCTCGGGTTAGACGACCCACGATGAAGAGATGACAACCATCAGGTTGGTCAACGACCACAAAATGTACGGCCCGTATATAGTTGGATGACGTCCAACCCCCCAAGGTTGGATGGTCAAAGTCAGGTGACACATAGTTAGATGGGTCATGATCATGCTAGGATGGACCAGCCCGTGGTATGACACATTGGATAGTTACATGGTTGGGTGGCCCACGAGTCCTAGGAAGGCGAAGGTAGTTGAACAATGACAACCCAACAACCATATTTAATGTGGTATGGCACCCATGTATTTTCGACAAAAGTACCCTCGGAAGCGAAATTTTATGGGTGCCCATACCTCTTTAATGAGGGTGGGTGAAAATGGCTATATAATGCAATCGAACCCCTCATTTTTGAGAGACATTCTGGGAGCTAGGGAAACTCTTGCAAAATTTTCCCTCAACTCCATATGAGTTGTAAGCCTTCTCATGCACCTAGCAAGCATATTTATGCCTCTTTGAGCATCAATGTAATGGTATGTGCACCTTATAGAGCAATAAAATCACATTTTGTGGTGTTTTCAACCCTTTCTCATGATTTGTTGTTTCTTTGTGCCTCTCCATTTCATGTTTGTTTCATGTGCATGTATTTTACATTTGTAGGTGTAAGATGTTGTGTTTCATGGAGTGCAGATGGCGGATGGAACTTGGGTATGTGTCACTACTATTTTGACCTCGCCCAACTCTATTTTTCCTCTTCTTCCTCCCTCAGCAGAGTATCTCACCCCTCCTTTTTGGTGCTATCACCTTATTAGTGTAGGATTTCCCATTTCATGCACCTTCTTCTCTCTCTGTCTTCTTGGCATTGTTAGGATAGTTGTAGTTAGGAATCTTTTTTCTACATTAGGAGTAGTTTAGCATTAGGATTTAGGTAAGATGAGTCGGCCTTCTCTAGAGGTCCATCTCGGTTTCAAGTCCCATAACTTTAGGGGTGAATCCATGTTAGAAAATTACATAAAATGCCCCATTCACACTTAGGCCAATGTAAACACTTGGTTTCTTACATTTACAGATCACATGAGTTACAAAAACCTATCGAGGATAAGAAAAAGGAACAACAGAAACACAAAACAAACTAAGGAACATAAAAACAAATAGAGAAAGAGTTATGCACTGCATAAAGGGAATGATTTTGGATATACCTGATCCAAGAAGTGTTTGAGATGCCTACCATTGACATGTAACTCAAGTATTTCACCATCCAAATCTCTCAAGAAAATGTATGCTCTCAAATTATAACATATATG
Organism: Taxus wallichiana var. yunnanensis; assembly: GCA_018340775.1. NCBI lineage: Eukaryota > Viridiplantae > Streptophyta > Pinopsida > Cupressales > Taxaceae > Taxus > Taxus wallichiana. The sequence goes on along the minus strand of CM031240.1, from coordinate 651,613,019 downwards.
GAATAATGGCCCATCTAAAGAGAATCAAACTTCCATACTTGCCCTTATTTTCATACATATTGTCCCATAATAACACTAAGTCCCCAATTTGGAAATTTCTTGGAGAGACCTCATCAAATATCTTCTTTAATTTTTTCTTAAAATTTATGTGTTTTTGGTGAGATTATCTCCTAGCCTCATCAAGTCCAACAATATTTTTGATCCTTTCCGCATAAGGATAAACTCCTTCCTCCCCAAACTACTACATGAAGTGATACACTGATAACTTTAGATGAAGATGAAGACAACTTGGGTGCCATAAACTATCTCAAATGGGCTCTTTCCAATTGACCTTTTAGGTGTGATTCTATTAGTCCATACTAAAAATTTCAATTTCTCACCCCATTTCCTCTTGTTAACCTCTAAGGTCCTCTTAAGTATCTTGAGAAATTTCTTATTGCTTGACTCAAATTGTTAATTTCCTTGGGGTTATAGTTGGAGGCATAAGTTAGGTTTGTCCCATATTCTTTACACATTTCCATAAGAGGTTTATCTCTGAAACTCATGGCATTATCAATAACTAACTTGGATGGGACACCAAACCTACAAATGATGTTGTTCAAAAGGAAGTTCATGACCACTTGGTGAGTATTCTTCTTGGTAGGGATTGCTTCAACCCACTTGGTGAAGTAATCTATATTAACTAAAATCCACTTGTGGCATACACTAGATGCATCTATCATTTCACCAATAAAATCCACCCCCATTGTCTAAAATGAGCCTCAACTGAAATGGGATACAATGACGAGGATCCGAAAGCTCTTAACCTACTCGAGAAACATTATAAACCTTCACACCTCCTCATAACATGAGCAACATCACTAAACATAGATGTCCACTAATAACTTGTCCTCAAAATCTTATGAGCAGTCACTTTAGAAGCATAATGGCCACCACAAACTCTTCCATGGAACTCATTGATATGCCTAGGAGCTCTATCTTCAGTTATACATCTTAACAAGACCCTTCCAAATTCTTCCAAGACAAACCAAAGTCAATCAAGATGTTTTTGGGACATCGAATTCAATGTCCTTATTTGATTCTTATTTAGTTTAAAAGGATAATTCAAAATTTTCAAGTAGTACAAAATGTCCTTGTACCAGCTAGAAGCACATAACTTTTCACGAGGATCCCTAAATCAACAACAACACTGCTTTTACTTCAAAAACTTGTAGATTTTATTTTGCCATCATTCTTTTAAAACCTATGCCTATTACTAGCTTGGTGGTTTGAAAATCCATGTCATATTCTTGGATCTTGTTAACCCATATGTACCTTTTGTTTTAAGATTCCATTTTTGTTAGAATATCTTTGACCATGGTGTGTGGCACATATGCAATGATTCTTGAGCTCAAGATGCAAGGTTTGAAAAATTTATTGGCCTTTGATAAAGAAAAATCCTACTTTTCCAGGACTATGTACTTCAATTCAAACCCCTACAAGGAATTAGTGAAGAATGTAGTAGGTTTCTCATGGCCTTCACCATTCTTTTGTAGAAAAACAAAAACAATAGTAAGTTTAGATGCAATGGATAAAATATGAAACTCCTTATAATCTAAACTTACCAACATAATGGCATTATTCAAAGCATCCTTTACTCATTTAATTAATTTTATTAATTCATCTCCCCACCCTATAGTTTGGTCATTTTTAATCATATTTGTGATAGGTAAAGTGATTTTAGTAAAACTTGAAACAAACCTTCTCAAAAAGTTGATTTGACTCGAAAAAGATTAGATAACTTTATTAGATTGGGGGATGGGAACTTTTTCAATTACCTCCACTCTTTCAAGATCAATGATCACACCCTCATGAGAGAAAATGTGTCCCAACAACCTTTCCTTTTGCACACCAAAATGAAACTTTATTGAATTTAATGAGATTCTGAATTTCCTACATCCGATCAACATCTTGAAAATACCTAAGCTCTAAGCATCTATTATCATCACTTAAGCTTATATCCAAAGGCATATAAGAGCATCAATGACATCCATATAACATCCATTCAAGGGACAAGGGACTGTATTTTCTACGTATATCTTGAATAGGAAGGGTAAGTTTATTATTCCATCCACACATCTACTTATATTGGTACATTTAGCTATCGCCTTTCAGTTATCAAGCGCACTTGCACAAAATGGCTTCCTAGGCATGATTCTTTCACACACACAAGAACTACATGGATTTTGACATTTAGTGCAACACTCGATTGTAAGTTCACTTTGTTGGGTGACCACCGGGTCACTCCAACTCTATATATGCATATTTCTTTTTGGATTTTATGTGGTCTTGTAGGTTTTGTAGGTACATTTTTTTTGCAGGTTATAGGCACACTTGGTGATCATATTGCCACATACAAGTAACCAAAAATGACTATTTGCAACACTTATGTGACACCGGAAAAAATCAGATTCTCGACCACTTTTGCAAACACAGCACCCGAAGGCGAACTGAAGCACCCCGACCTATTCCAGGGGACACCTGGTCCAACCTCATCCAACAACTCGATAATTTACAATGTGTAATAACACTAACATTTACCTCCTTCTCAATAGCTTTCCTAGTATGCATCAGTCCTAGATCAAGCTAAGTCATTCTCTCTCTCTCTCTCTCTCTCTCTCTTGCACTTAGGGTTTTGTATTTCATTAGCTTATTGCTTGAGTCAAATTTATCTAGTAGTTATACTCTATTTTTTCTATCGGTTACTCTGTAATTAGGGTTTAACATAAATATATTTTTATTAAATAATTTTGTGAACCCGCATTCGATACACTTGGATCCTTATTTTTCTTATATCATGGCTCCTAAAAATCCTCTAATCTCGTTGCATGACTTGTTTTAAATGCACCACCTTAAAAATTTGTTCTTCAAAAATCCTAATCACTATATATCCACCTTGCGACACCACCCACTCAATTAATTACCATCTTCGATCATCTTTCTGATGAATCTATTAGTTTTAATGTCAATCAATCCATTTGCAAATAAATTCAAGCTTTACATTCTTTATTTCAAGATAAAATTTAGGCTATGGAATCCATGATCACATCTCTCACAACTGAAATTCAACATCTTAAGGCTACTTCTCAATCTAATGCTAGTTCTTCTTCTACATCTCATCCCACTTCTATGTCTTCTACATGTGCTCATATCAGTGAACCCTAAGTCTTACCACTCCCACACCTCTCAAGTTTGATTCAAATGCTAAGAAACAAGATATTCTTCCTCAACTCCTCACTCATCAATTGATCAAATTTCCATCTACTCATTACTATCCTCCTTATCGGCTTGCACAATATCAAGGTCCATATTGAAATTATCATTGAATTAATGAACATAATGACAATGATCAATATTCTCTAAAATGACAAATTGGCTACCTTAAGAATCTTGGTCTCATTTCATTTACTACGAGAAAATGTTACTAAATGTTCATCTTCGATTACTACATCCCATTGGGTTCCTAAATCTGCTTCCATATGTATATAATGAGCATCATTCCATAGTCACTCATGTTCCTTCTTCACTAATTTAAGAGCTACCTAAGAAAATTCCTCTCAAAATCAATCCAACCCCTCCTCTCAAGTATTATACAACATTACCAAGTCAAACTAAACAAACACCTCTCAAAATCAGTCCATCCTCATCTCCTCTCAAGTCTTCTGCAACGTTATCAATCCCACCCAAGCTACCACCATTCAAGATCCATCCCCATCCTACTTTTCTTCTATTTCTAATTCATTTTTTCAAACAAACTATTCCTTATACTGATGGACAAGACACATTTTCAGCTCCGCCACCATGGCATGGTCCTTCTCACATCACCGCATAAATATCCATCACTCGAGCATCATAACTTCCCCAGATTGCATTGATATCAAATATCTCGATCATCTCATGTACTTGATGTTACTACTTACTTGTATAATATTTATTAAGCATAATTATAAGCACTTCGATACACACATTGTATCATCACTACCATATGATGCACTCTTTTGCTAATGTTCACACTTGACTATTGAGGGCATACTACATTCACTAACGTAACACACTAAACATTTCATGCTCGTAGTTGATAATACATCTTTCTAGCATTCAATTCTCACACATCATACTACCCTATGACACACTCTAGTTCCATAGTTCATACTCAATTGCTTAGAGTATAAATCTAAAATGAATCTCACCTCTTCTACATTTTATGCATTGCACTTCATGATCTATCTTTCTAAAGATCTATTTCCAAACCATTTCCCAATGACACATTCTTGTTATATGGTTCATACTTTAATTCTTGAGGGGGAATTTATCAACAAACCTCATTTGATACACATTCGTTAGGGGGCATGCTGCTCCTATCACATTCACATTGCATACCATCACATCTCACTCATTCACAACATACTACATATCTTGGTTGCACTTATTCTCTTGCTTGTACTTACATGTACACTTTGTTTTCCATGCTAGAAAAATACTTAGTATGTCAATATATTTTCTATATACACATGCACATTCACTTGGTCTTTAGTTGTTAATGCGGATTTCCTACAGATCTTTTAGACACAGTAATGATGCTTGACACTGTACCTCTTACTAGTACCATCAAGGCTCCTAGGGGCATCTACATTTTCTACTCTTACACATCACAAGTGCTATTATTCCAATATATACTACTTCTTATTCATATTAAAACACTACTTTTCATTGATTCATACATACTTTGACATACTCTTTATCTTTCTAACATACTAACGAGTGCTTCACGTGCAACATTTTCTTTGCAGGACTATATGCCACCATGGTTATACTCACACTTTTCTTGACATTATTCTCCATTATATAATTTTGTTTGTGGGATATGTTCCTTGTATTATATGTGTATACATTAAATCATGCACTTGGGTATATTTCTAGGTCCTAATCACATACCACTATTCATATGATTCCTAAGTGAGAAAACCAAGAATTGACATCAATATTTGACCTCTTTTCTTTCTAGTTTCCTCTTTGGAATTACACACCCCACATCCTGGTCTGATTTTCATTTCTTTATCTTTATTGACTCACGCACACCAATGCTTAGGTGCCCTTATCCCCTATGGGAACCCCTAACCTCTTTGTATCTTACTCATCTCTTTTGGGTCGAAATTTTAGTTGTCAATTACAAAATTCAAACAAGGGAATTATATAAATACAAAGCTATATGACCATAATAAAGACCAAGCTCTAAGCATATATTATCATCACCTAAGGTTGCATCCAAAGGAATTATAAGAGCATCAAAGCATCCATTTAGCACTCACTCAAGGGGAAAGGAACTACATTTTCTACATACATGCATAGGAGGGGAAGTTCATTTTTCCATCCACATATCTATCTACTTTGCTACATCTAGCTATTGCTTGATATCAAGTGTATCTTGCACAAGAGATTCCTAGGGCATGATTTCACACACAGTTCACAAGAAATACATGGATTCTAAAATGTAGTGGAGCATTCTATCATAAGTTCATTCTGTCAGTGTGACTACTAGGGTCAATATGACTCCCCATTTGTATCTTTTTCTTTTTAGGATTTGATGTGTTTTGGGGTTTTACAGGTTATCTCTCTCTTTGCAGGTTTACAAGTGGACTACGTGATCAACTAGTGACATAAAAATAAATCAATAATGAATGTTAGTGACCATCTTGTGACACAAAAAAATCAGTTTCTGATGTCTTTCATAGTCACATGCATCCGTATGATTTTAGTACCAGTGCCCCTAACCCACCAAGTGCCATGGTCCATGTTCATTCACTAGTTACAAGATTTTTTTGTGCTCGGTTGGGACAAAATCCTCCTTATTTTCATCAATTCTCTAGTCCAAAAACTTTAGGATTAAAAAAATATCAACTAAGTCTTTTATCTTATCTCTTGCACATAGGGTTTCATTTTTATCTAGCTTATTGCTTGGGTCGAGATATGTGCTTTATCATTTATTTATCATGTGTGACTCTAAAATATATTAGGGTTTTACAAATTCATTATTTTCTAAATGTTGGGCTGATGACATATAGCCTAAGTATGAAAGTACAAAAGGATTGGGCATGCAGCACAAGGCACGAGAGGTGCATGTGAAGTTATAGTAGAACAAGGTGCGTCGAGGAAGGTTTGAAATAAGGGCTTAGCTATTTTGTAGATTAAGGTTAATTATAGACATGGGGTGTGGAGAGCACTTTGTGGAATACTTATAGTTTAAGCAAAGGCTATTTTGGATAAGTAGGGTATCAAGTGATATGCATAGTTTTGGAGCTATTAATAGGATTATACAACTGTTGTATTATTAGATAATCTATTAATAGTGCACTTGCATGCTTTTGTATTTATCATGTAAGGGTGCATGAATACTATTAGCATGTAGCCTATTTTTGAGAGGTGCATGGGCAATGAAGGGAAAGTCCCCACCCCTATAAATATGTATTGATTTACATGGTTTAGATAGTTCCATCTTTTGTTAGAGTTATGTCACTTTGATTTATGGGCGCACATGACTATGATGACTATGTTATGTATGTAAGAAGCTTATATGTTTTAAATTAATTAATATAATGGTTATTTATGGCTAGATATTGATTTTAGAAACATCTATTACCGAATCATGTATGGTAAAGTTAATCTTGGTTCTTGTTTAATTTTTCTTACATATGGTTAAGATCTAGATTTGGTTTATGTCCTATAGTATATTTAGTTATCCGTTATGGATCTAGAATATCTATTTGATAATGCTAAATATTTAAACAAGATGACATAAAAGAGGGAATTGGTACCCTTGCACACTTTAGGTGAGCACTCGGTTCGAGGATGAGTGATGTGCTAACGTGCCTTGGGCTATTAGTGGTAAAATCTAGGCTACACTAAATCATTTGGTGAACCCATTGCTCGAACCCAACCTTGCTTCTAAGTATTTTTTCATCTTTTTATCATGGCTCAATCTTATGAACCATTTACTAAATCCCACCTTCAAGAGCTCAATGATCATCTTGCTTGAACATCCCCAAGATCTAGATATTCTCTTATTCACTTCTTGTGAGGATGCCACTAATCTTGTTGAGCTTAATGTTCCTACATCCATCCCTACTTCTATGCCTATTGCTACTCAACACCCTACTTTCACTCTTCCACCAGCCTCTATTGTTCCTATATCTATTCCTCCTTCCACCAACCACTTCAATCCACCTCTTGTTTCTCACATGTGAAAAGTATCTTTCGCTAGCAATTAGGACCTATCCGCTCTCTATCAAGATCTCCAAGTTAAAATTCATCCACTACATTAGGATACTTCTTGTGCATCTCCATCTCTTGATTCCACATTACTACTTCATACTCCTTTTGCACCCGCCATTTCCACTTATGCACTTCCTCCAAACTTTTTCACTCCCAAGTTTCCCACCTTCAATGGCCATGGTGATCCTTAAGAGCATCTTAGAGAATTTGATGTAGTGTGTCTAGATTATGCAAATGATCATACTTAAATATTTTCCAAGAATCCTCCAAGATTATGCAATGCATTGGTTCTACAATATACATGTTCATCCAAGAATATCATTTACACATTTAGCCGATGTTTTTCTCACACATTTTTCAATCAATATCGGTTCTAAGACCTCCTATGCTCAACTTGCACAAATAAAAAGGATATAATGAGAATCTAGCAGACTATATTTTATGATAGAAGAAAAAAATTAGCTAAGATTTCTAATGTACTTGTGAAATATGAATTACAAGATCTATTTGTCCAAAGTCTCTTACCCGCTATACAAAGAGTGTATTATTTGAGACATCTTCTAAATTTTATTAGATATGCCATACTCTTAAGTTACATGAAAACAAACTACTATCTATGGGAAAGGTTAAATAGTATGATCAGGCTTCATCTTCTATTTGGTTTCAAGGAAAATCAACTTTTAAGCCATATGCTAAGCCAAATGAAGAAAAAGATACCGTTAACGTTATTTCTACTCCTAAAAACTTTAATGACAACCTCCAAAGCGTACATTCAAAAAATTTCCTTGTGCTCCACATATTCTATTGCCACATCTTATTGAGAGCAATCTTATTATGCTTCCTCCTCCACTTAATCCGAATCCATCTCGATCTATAGGATGCAATTGTAAAAAAATTCAAATGTGACTATCATTAATGCATTGGGCATTCTACAAATCGATGTTTCAAACTTTGACATATTATTCAAGATCTCATTGACAACAATGTAATCAAGCTCCCGAGCCTTTGACATCTATGCCGGTTAATGAGAACAAAAAGCTCAAAATATTTAATGATCCTGTCCTAAGCATGAAAAACAAGTTGCTCATTCTTTAGTTAATCATACATATTGTGTAGTGCCTCCTCCTTCATTAGTGGCTCTTGATTTTCTAGTTGCTAATGTTGATGCATATCCACCATTTATTACATTCTATGATCATGATTATCATGCCACATTCTCTTTTGATACACTGATCAATATATTGATTCATATGGGTCTCGTGATCTATTGTACTCATTATCACTATCAACTATCCACTCTCTCATATCTCATATCCAGTTCCCAAATCTTATGGTTACATCAAGCTTCTAATTATAGTTAGACATCTCACCATGCTTATGTCATTCATTTGGCACCTTTAATAAAAGGTCGTGACATGATATTGGGTCTTCCTCGCTCTGTATCACCCAAGCTATCATTTCCATTTATCACTTATGTCTAAAGTTCATTTGCAATTTTTTTTTATCCCCATCAAAGGTGTTCTTCCATGCACACCGTGGCTACATCCTCCTCTTTAGGTTACCATTGCACTTTCTAGAGCATCTAGGTCCCTGGGACTTCTCAACTCTACAGAGAAATTTACTCCTAGCTCTCTTATTCACACACAACCTACTCAGTATCATCGGTCCACTATTCCATCTCATCAGCCTAGGTCCACCACTTAGACAACTCCTTCACATAGGTATACATCAGCTCCATGGCTCCCTTTAGATAGGTGCATATCAACTCCTCGATCTCCTTCACATAGGTACAATTCACTTCCACGGTCTCCTTCACATAGGTATACATCACCTCCTCAATATCCTTCACATAGGTGTTCATCACCTTTTAGGTCTCATGCACATAGGTCTCATTCACCAATACATCATTTGTCTCATACATCACTGATCTCAAAGCATGGTCACATGCCTTTATCTCCACAAGAATTGGGTGGAGGACCCTTGACCTTCACTTTTGTCGGATAGATTATTCATCATCATACACTTGGGGGTTATCATGATTTCTTCCCCCACCCACTTAGGATTATCAGTGTCTCACATTTCTACTATTAATCCTCATGCTTCACATCTAGTCTTCCTCATGCATTGTAGACAAAAATCATGCACTTTAGGCATTATTTAATCCACAGTATCATACTTTATATTCATATGGTTTTGAGTGAAGAAAGTACTAATCAACTCCCATCTTTTGGCCATTTTACTTTAATTTATATCATCACTACCAACCTTAATATCATACTTTCCCAGCCTATTTTTGTTGTTTTATGTCATTCTACCTCTAACTAGGCACCCGACCCTATACTGGGTGCCTTGGGCATCTTGGTCCCATTTGGGGTTCCCGAGCCTTTTTATAATTTCCCGCCACTTTTGGGCACTTTTTAGCCATTTGAGATTTCTATTTTTTTAGTGGTCAACATTTTCGAGGTTAATTACAAAATTAGAATAAGAGAACCATATAAATATAAAGTTATGAGACCATAATGAGGGACCAAACACTAAGCACTACTACCATCACATAAGGTTGCATCCATAAAAGGCTCCATTTACATCCATCTAGCTCCATTACAAGGCACAAGGTGGTTCATCTGCATCACACTTCATATGAGGGAAGTTTATTTTATTCCATCCACCATTTTATTACATTTGTACACATAGTTATTGCTCACTATTTTCACAAAGTGCAACCGACACAAGAGCACTTAGGGCATGTGTAGACACCATTTTTGGTGTAACTCCTCTCCTTCATCCCGCATTCATTCTCCTTCATTCAACTTTCCCTCTCACTTTTATTTTTCCCTAAATTTGAGTAAATTCCATCTATTTACTCACCCTTAATTAATTAATTAATGGGCTCCATGTAAACCCATTTGATAATTAAAATTTGGCATTATCTCACATATCCCAAATTTATTCAATTCATGGGCAATAATACACACATCTGACATCCCACTCCTAAATTCAAAAATGGGATGCATTATTACACCTAACCATGTCAATCATGCTCCCCACTCCATATCACATCCTTATTTCTTTGACCTCATAATTCAAATCATGAGCCCCGCTTGATCACATCATATCCAAATCAAACCTAACTACTCAAATCATGTCCCTTAACTGGGGTTACTTTACCCAACCCTGATTACCTAATAACCCACAATCTAACCTCACCCCTAGGCTATAAATATGGGCCTTCCCCCTCATTCAAACAAGTTGAAAAATTTGGGAAAATGTTGTTTTGAATTTTTAGCCACTTGTTTGTCATAGCATCCTCATAATGTCCTTGTAATGCCACTGAATCCCCACAATACTCTTCTCATGATTTTGTGGTTCACTTAGCTTGGTTCATGTTGCATGTTGTGTTTGGATCAGATTAGTAGCTCATCTACATACCAACATCTTCAGGTTTCTTTGTTCATTAGCTTGCATGTTATCCATTTATCTTGCATTCTATCATTTTTCTTTATCACACGGGGTTGATAACCACATAGGAAGTGAATGCTTCTCAGGTCCGCTTTGTCGGGAAACCCCCGCATAAAATATCTAAGTAATTTTTCTCTAGTGTCTTTGGGTTACAGGTTTGTTGGACCACAACAAGGATCTCATCAACTACTTTGTACCCGTATCAGTTATCACCATCTCCAAGGTACTAAGCCCTTGCATATTTGACGTTGTTTGGTGTTTATTGATGTCGTATAAACTAAGTTTGAATAGGAAGCAGGAAAATCCGATCAACATTTGACATGCCCGGTGGGACTAGACCCAAGTTCTAGTAACTTTTATTTTTTCTCACCTTGTATAGGTGTCACAAGTATAAAAATTATTGTGTTTCATAGTTCTTGTCAATCTAGATATATGTTACAAATATTTTGTTTGTAGACTCACCCGCTTGAGGATTTTTAGTATTATCTCCATCCAAAACATATGTGATTATATAACAATATGCAAAGGGATTCTCAAACAATGCCGGTTCCAAGAGGCTATGAAATCCCTTGGAGGATGTCAACCCCATGTCATAAAGAAAGATAATAATAAAGGATGAACAATAGATAACATGTAAAAACAAAGAAATACAAAATGAAAACTTAAAAACAATAAATAAAGATAAACTGGAATGACAGGGGACTTAGCTCATGGTGATCGATATGGAGATGAAATGGACATCGGGATGGCAAGATGATGAAAAATGTCAAATATTTTTCCAACACTCCTCACCTCTAACTTCTAACAATGGCAAAGATTTTCCTTGACCTCACACTTGACAAAATTAATTCAACATTTTCTTCTCTTCTCAAAAACTTCAAGTTTCAAAACATACAAAGATTTCATATTATTCTTCTTTTTTTTGAAAGAGGGGGAAGACCCATATTTATAGCTTGGAGGTGAGGTTAGCTTAGGGGTTAACAAGTAACCGGGTTTGATAAAGTAACCCTGGTCAGGTGAGTGGGGGACATGATTTGACTGATTAGGTGAGATAATAGATTTGATTTGATTGAGTGGGGTTCATGATTTGGATGGTGGGGGACACAATTTGATTGAGTGGGGTGATGTGATTTAATTGGAATATTTGGATATTATTAGCACATAATGATGTTTAGGGATTTAAAGGAGATTAATTGATTAATCAAACATGTAGGTTTGGTGGGAAATGGGATAAGTCTGTTAAGAGAGAGAGAAAATGTGGGGTGATACCAAAATTTGGTGTCTACATTTTCCCCTTTTTGTTGAGTGGTTTGTGATAGCAAGCCATGAGACAAAAACAAAAAGGGTTGGATGAAATCATGTGTTCCATAAAAGGGATGGGGATGGATAAAAACATGACCAAAGGCAAGATGCCCTAGTGAAAAAAGGATCACAATAACAATGAAAAATATGGTGGTGACTCCAATATCACATCGGTAGAGGACAATTGTGGTCTCAACAAGATGGGCAACAACGTTCTATGGACCAAGTGAGTGGGTGGAGACCACTGCAGTATGGATGTAAACCACGATGACCAATGGGTCATAGGAAAACATCAAAATATGCACAACTGAATGTGAAGAGTATGTGAAAATCCTTCATATGCGAGGAATCGAGTGAAAAATCATGTGTCATCAAAAAGGGACGAGGATGAAAATAATGATGCCCCAACACAGGCTCAATATAGAAGGTAAATATGTAAGTAAAATGCCCTAGGGGGAATGAATGTAATCATAAATGTGGACATGATGAGCAGATAGATAGAAGTGTGAGATAAAATGCTCCGAAAGGGTGATAAATATGGTGATAAAAACATGTTTCATAGAAAAGTTTCATAAGTGACGAAAAATTAGTAGGTGAAGAAAAGAGAAAGCAATCCACTTCTTCGCAAGTAGGAGGATAAGAGTCAAGCTACTTTTGTGAAAAAACAAAAGTAGAGAAAACATTCATGGAAGAGAACAAGATTGATAGGTGATGGTTATTATGGTATCCTCCAAGACAAAAATGTCAAAGGAAGATGGGATGAGGGATGTAGATGATGATGCCTCCCTGAGAGGGTTGACAAGAATGGAAGAGACAACCCATTCCCAAAAGGAGGAGAGAGAAATTTGATAGAGGAGGAAGAGGACTTTGAATAAGACAAGGATATGGACTAGAGAGGACGTGGTGGAGGGAGAGAAAAAAATGAATGATTAAGGAGGTTGAGGATGGGGTGTAATAGGATGGAGAAACCATCATCCACCAATAATGAGGAATGTGAATTGTGCTTGATTGTGAAGGAAAGAAGAGGAAGAGAATAATAGAGAAGGATGATAAGAAATGAAAGCAGAGAGGGCATGATGGGCCTAGAGAAAAAGAAAATAGAGAAAGAGAATAAAAGAAGAAATTGATGAGGAAGGATGAACAAGAAGGAGAAGACAAGATGAGAGGAGGGAAGAATTGAAAGTAAGGAGATGAGAGAAGAGGGAAGAGATGTGTCATAAGAAAGAAAAACAAATATAATAAAGAGGGAAGATGGTGGAAGGAAGAAATGATGAAGGAAAAAGAAGAAGAGGACAAGAAAAGGATAGAACAAATGGTGAAGGAGCAAGGAAAAGGAAAAGGGAAAGAGAAGAGAGTAAAGGGTGAAAATGAGAGAGAGATGTGTAATATGAAAGTAGTGGAAACCAAGAAATAGACAACATGTAGAAGATGATGGAGAGAAATGACCAAAAAAATGGAGAGAGAAGGTAGTCCAGACAAAAGAGATGACAAAACTGAGAAAAAGAAGGAAATTATGGTGACGAGGAGAGGTGGAGAGGAATGGACGATTGAGAGTGGAAAGAAATGGACAGGAGTATGATAGATTATGAGAAGAGAAGAAAGGTCAAGGTGAAGGTGATAAGGGCATGGAATAGAGGGACAAAGATGGAGGAGGAAAAAAAAAATGAAAGAGGATGAAGATGATAACAAAGAAGGAAGGAAGGATGGACATGAAAGAAGAAGACAAGAAAATGATGAGAGAGAGGGTGAAATTATGAAAAAGGAGAGAAGTTATTTAAAATGAAAGGTGTGAAGGAGGGTGAAGAGATGAAGGGAGAGAGGTAATGGAAAATGAAAGAGATGATAGAGAATGAGAGAAAATGAAGGAACCATAATCATAGTGAGGAAATCCAAGGCAAAGAATATGGAATTGACCGCATGGAAATGCATGTGGATGGTGAGATGATAAAAAAGATGGGACAACGCTGAAGAGCCAGGTTATCGATGGGGAAGTAAGAAGGAAGCATGAGGTAAAATGGGGAAGAAGATGATACACAGGAAGTGAAATAAGATGAGGATCAAAAAGGAGGAGAGGACAAAAGAGAAAAAAATTATGCAAAAGGAAGGGAACCAAGAACAAAGATATTCGATAAAGAGTGAGTAGCATAAGGAACGTAAAGAGAAGTTAGAGGGGAGGAATGACATAGATTGGAAAAGATGTGGAGATGCATGAGATGAGGATAAGTTGATGATGAGAAAATAGAGAGAGGGTGTATGATGAAGACAATGAAGAAATTGGCAAGGAAGAATGGAAGATGGAGAGGTGGTGAAGAAAAAGAGAGGAAGGGATAGAAGAGGGAATGCCAACAATGGATGTTAGGAGAAATCCACCGATAATGATCGGTAGGGAAGGATGGGAGGAAAGGTGAGAAGAGGGGGAAAGTAAATGAGGAATGGAAGAGGGAATGCCAATGAAGGGACGTTAGGAGAAGTCCCCGATAATGATCAGAGGGCATAGAGGAATGAAGGAATGAAGATAGAATGGAGGAGGTCAAAGAGAAGGATCCAAGGCCATGAATGGGGATGAGTGATTTTTAGGAGAATTCCACCGATAATTATTAGCATGCGAAAATAAGATGATGATGAAATAATGTTAGGGTATGATCAACAACAATGATGAGTAAACATGGAGGTAGATATGTGGGAGAATTCTAGAAGATGGAGTGGAAAGAGTAAAGAAAGGAGGGATAATGAATTGTGTGAGGATGAAGGTGAGGAGAGGATGCTATGGATGAGGATGAATGAGGTAAAGATGAAGAAACAAGACATGAAATGAATGGGGAAGCAATGGTTAAGTAAGATTACCAAGCGAGGGATGATGGAGATGAAAAGGGGGCAAGTAGAAGTGGTGTTTGTGAGAATGGAAGAGGAGGTGAGAGGATGTGATGATGGGGAATGAAGAGAAAATGTGGATGGTGAGAATGTGGAGTGGTGGGAAAGTGTAGATGATAGATCATCCTTAAGAGGGACTCTTAAGTAAGATTTCCAGCCGTAGGAGGAGTTAAGTAAGATCACCAAACCGGCAGTGATGATATGGAAGGAGAAAGACAACATTGTATTGGGTACATGTGTGGAATGGTTGGTTGAGTAGATGATTATGATGAGAGATGAGAGATAAAGATGAGGGAAATATGATGGGATGTGGAAGGGTCAGATGGAAAACCAATCTTAAGATAAACTCTTAAGTAAGATTACCATGCGATGGGGATAGTTAAGTAGGATCACCAAGCCGAAGAAGAAGAAGAATGATGAAAGATTGAGCGGTGTATACCAAAATGGAACAAGAGATGAAAGGAGGTGATAACAAGGTGATAATAAGGAAACAAAGGAGTGTGATATGAATGGATTGAGGAATATATGTAGTGTAGATGGAGAGTGTAAGGGAAATCCTTAATTGGGATGCCCATGTGGTGAGCGTGATGATGTAAGAGTGTCAAGTGAAAAAGGTGGAGCGGAAAGACATTTGTGGTGGTGATTGTCATCCAATGAAAGAGGAGATGGTGGAGAAGCTTCTACAATGGGAGGATCCAAGAAGAAGATATACCTTAACTAAGATTCTCTGGTTGTATGGATGATTAAGTAAGATTGTCAAACTAAAAGTGGAAGAGTGAAAGGGAAACTCAGGAGGAAAGGAAAATAAGATATCAAGTGTGAAAGGAGACATAAAGAAGGTGAGAAGGATAATGTGGAGACAAATGGTGATGAGTGGAAATGGGGAGCGAAGAGAAATGGATCAAAGACATTGTTGAACATGTTGGGGGATAAGAAGTTAGGGATAACGAACTCACCTTGAGAAGGATCCTCAAGTAGGATTCACAAACTACAATGGAGATCAAGTAGAATTCCCAAATTGAAAAGTGTATTTGTGAGAGCATTCATGGATATTATGGATAGATATAGAATTCATAGTGTGAAATTTGATGTGATTTTGATAAAAGATGACCTTGATGAGATGAATGAAACATAATCGTAGTAAGGGGCATACAGGGAAACCATGCTTCGAACTAGATTGGAGATAAACAAGAAAGGTTACCACTCAAGGCATTGCACTTGCAGCCAATAATAGGTGTTAACACATAACCAATGATAGTTAGTTATACCAAAATACCATGAGGGAAATATGGATGAAATATTCTCATAAAGCTAATGTCGACATGACAAAGGGATTTGAGATGTAACTTGTATGACGTGGAAGAGGGATCTCCATAGGTGGTTGTTCCTAGAACTATGCCCCAACTCTGGGAAAGGGAAGAATAATAATAGAAGAAAGTTGATCAATGCGGAAGCTTTCTAAGGATGTTGATAAAAGGAAGGTTGATCAATGTGGGAAACCTTCCAAATGCCATAATAAAAGAGTAGCCATCCTTCGAGGGTATGGTCTACTTTATACATAATATGGATGGCAAGAATAATATATATGATAGTCATCCTTCGAGGGATCGGTCTATTTCTTGTGATTTTTCTTTTGACTTTGAGGGATGTATTTTTCTTTTCTTTTATTTTATATGCTTTTTTGCATGAACAATTGTCCTTTGAGGGATCAGTTTGTTTTTTGATAACTTTTCTTTTTCTTTTTTTATACATGAATTTTAGCTTTACATGGGGGAGAGCTAGGAATAGCTAAGTAGACCACTTAGGAGGGGATAATGAATGTACAAGAGACACCCCTGACCCTTTACATGACTACAATAGGAGAATGAGAGGGTGATGGATGTAATGATCATGGAGTTCTCACCAAATGGGAGAACTTATCCATAATGAAAATGCTATGAGTAGAGCCATGGTGCCCATATTTAAGGTCATATCAGGAAAGTGATGGTAGACCACATAGTTCCATATCATTACCATGATATATGGAAGGGGCTAATGATGGAGGAATGATCTAAAGATATGACTAAGTGCTCATTGGTAGATATGCTAACAATAGACATGGTCATAAGTGCAATGCATTAAGAGGTTTTGTCTCTAGTTTACCACCAAGGGAGGAAGACATTAAGTTGCGATAAGATGAGATGATAGTTTGCAAAGGATTAGATGTGATAGACAAGTGGGAAATAAAACTATGTCCTTAAGGAAACAAAAATATGACCACGATAGTGGATTTGGATGAAAATAAATGATGCCCCAAGAGAGACACAAATATGGTAGGACAAAAAAAATGGCCACAAATGTGGACTTGATGAAATAGATGGTGCCCCAAAAGAGACACAAATATGGCCACAATGGTGGAATTTGATAAGAAAATAACAAAAATGGTCCCTCACAGAAGGAAAACATGGCCACAATGGTGGACTTAGAATGAGATGAAGATTTGGACAAAAATTAGTTTAGATTGGATGAATTTGGAGGAGGTAAATAAAACAATGTCAAGGAGTGAAGTCCCCTAGTGTCAAGGGAGTTGTATGGATGATATGCTCAAGGGAGAGGGAAGGTTTCCCCCAATGAATTAAATGTGGAGGAGTTAAAGGATGTCAAAGAGTTTAGATGAGATTGTTTTAGATTTGGATGGGATAAATGGTCGAGACCACAAGTGTGCTTGGAAAGATAAGCGGTATTGATGAACAATGGAGGACCTTCCTTAGGAGGAATGTCATGTGTAGGAGGGATGTTAAGGGATGATATGGATGGAGGAATCATGGGAAACCCGATGGATGGGATACGAATTGATTAATGTAGATGGAGAAGGATATTTCCCTTAATGAGGAAATCATCTTTCTCAATAAGGTTGTGGATGATTGTCCGAAAGGCCTTACAATGTTCAATGTCATGGCTCGAGGGTACGATGATAAGTGCAAATGCAATTAGGATTGAACCATGATGGATTTGGACCATAGGGATTAAAGGCTTTAATGGGAGGAAGCGTGATGGCAGAAATTTGAGTTAAATGTCAAAGGATATTGCGTAGGACCCATCAAGTGTCATAAGGAAGATAACTCTTATGATGTTTTGGATTGGATTTGGATGTAGATGATGGGATGGATTATGTTTTGGAAGATAAATCAAATTTGGTTGAAGGATTGTATTGTTTGGATTGGGATTTAGGTGAGGATGTACATTGGATGGGTAGATTATATGTCTTGGATGACAAATCAAATTTGATTGAGAGATTGGATTGTTTGGATATAAATTTATCATTGTGAGATGTCATAGATGGAGGACTGATCCTAAAATAGATGTTGTGGCATTGGATTGTTGAAAAGAGGGAAAATATGAATGTTTACGAGGATGCACAAGGGACTATCGGGGATGTTTTCCATGAGCCTTAGACTTTGATCGAAGATTTACTCTTAGCAGGGATGATAATAATCTCAACTGGAGGATCTGACAATGGTGGTGTGTGGATATTGATGGAGAAAATGTCCTAAAACAAGAAGAGGATATTAATGGAGAAATAGGTGTTTGTATGATGTGATTAATGAGATCTATGTGAGATGTGGATTGTTTAGGTTTTGGCATGGAAAGAGTTAATTTTGGAGAATGCAAACCATCTTTATTTGACTTAGGTGGAGGTGTTTGTTCAATAGATGTTTCAAAGGGTATCTTTGATAGGGTTGCAGATCGAGAGGATTTGGTCATTGTGATAGAAGGATTAAGTAAAGAGTATTGGGATAGACCGGGTGATGTGGCCATGGGAAAGGATATAGGTAAAGATGTCAAGGTAGGGATAGGTGGATTTGTTGATATGATAGATATAGGGGTAGTTGGGATAGATAGGGATGTAGGCATATTTGGGATATTTGGAGATGTGGGTGATGTGGTGATGGGAATGTTTGATGAGGGGTTGAATATGATGGGTTGGGGCATGAGAGATGTGGATGAAGTGGTATGTATACTCGAAGCCGATGGATGTGGTTAGGTCATTGGTGTGGTCAAGTATAAAAAAAAGTGTAGAAGGAGGAACTGGATTAACTCTAAGGATGGTATATGGGTAAAGGTGGAATGGATGTAGATAAGGTAGTCAAATCTACTAAAGGAATGTGGTAACCGATGGAGTAAACATTATAGGTAATGCAACAAATGCAAGAGTATTATCGGTGTAGAAGTAGGTGGGACTGGTTGCTTCATAAATGTTTTGAGGGGTAAGAATGATATGTTTGCTAATGGGGTTGATGTCGAGAGGTGGGGTTGTAAAGGTACATGTGGTAGAAATGAGTTTAGTTGGGATGGTTGTAGAGATGAGTGATGTAGATGTAGTAATAAGTGTGTTTGATGTAGATGTGGGTGAAGGCATAGATGTGAGAGATGTAGGGATATGTGTGGATATCAATGGGGCTGAAATAGGTGCTAAGGATGAATTTGATGTGGTGGATTGGGGCATGATTGAAGTGGATAAAGTAGATGTTATAGTCAAATTTGATGTAGATGTGGTAAGGGTAGAAGAAGGTGTAGGTTCAGGACAAGTAGTAAAAGTTGACATAGGTGTGTTAGGTTCTGAATAAGGAGTGGGAATAATGTCTAAGGTGGGAACATGTGGAGTTGGTGATAGGATGAGATCTTGATTAATGGTGTCAATTGCGTAAGCATTTAATAGTTGAGATGTAAAGGGGTAGTTTGATTCGTTGGTGGTTGATTAGAAAAGGTTGCATAATTTTATCAAGGGGTAGGTAGATGAAGTGGTGGAGATATCTAGTTTGATATCCCCTTGATTTATGAGTTGTTGGATACAATCTTTGAAAGAATGACATTTCTCAATGTCGTGACCTTTGAATCATGATATTTACAATAGTGGGCTTCATGATACCAAATAGGTTTGGCTTGTGAATTGTCCACGGGTCATATGGGAGGAAGTTGGATGGAGTTTACAACCATCAACTTGTCAAATACGGAGCTATAGGATTCTCCCAAGGGGTATAGTTGATTGTTGGTTGAGGGGCTCATTGTTGAGGCCATGTGCTGATGTAGATGTGGATGAGGGATTAATAACCACGAATGTTGGCCACACCTTTAAATTTGTTGTTATGTGTGGATGGTTTAGTAGATTCAACTTTAGGTTTGGCGATCTGAGTTTAAGATGACCTTGTTCAATGGCACGGGTTTCAGTTTGTGAGCCATTGTGAAAGCTTCATCAAAGGTTCAAATGATTGATTTGCAAGGTAGATGATATATGTTTCACACATGAATGTGAGAAGAGTTCATGAGTTTGGTTTGTGATAGAGTAAGTGATAGTTGGTTTATAATGCCATGCCATCGTGCGAAAAATCGGATGGGCTCATCATCAAAACTTTCAGATGGTGTATAGGTCAATGATAGTAGTTTTGTGTGCAATGTTAATTGAAAAGTGTTCTAAGAACAACTACACAAGCTTAGGTGAAAAAAGAGAATATGGAATATTGTGGGATATGGTTGTACCAATCCAACGCAAGACTAGACAAGGACATGGGGAAAGTGTGAAGCAGTAGATCGTGATCATGCACAATAAGACAACATGCATGTTTAAATGTGTGAGATGTTGTTGGGGATATTCCTTACTGTTGAACTTAGTAAACTTAGAAGTTTCCAATGAGGAGGGTAGGTTTGATTGGAACCGATGGATGAATCGGTTCATTACAGATTTGTTCGTAAGATAATGTATCCTTGGGTGCCAAGGTAGCAACTTCTAAACTAGTCAACCTATTCATTAAGCATGAATATGATCATTTGACATGTTAGGTTGAGATTGGATTGGTTGTGTGGTTTGAAATGTAGTTTGATAAGGTGAATGATACATTTGTGGATGTGTGGGTATTTGGGAATCATTTTGATAAGGTGGTTGATAAACTTGTGGGTGGGATGTTTGTGAAATTGTTTGATAAGGTGGTTGATTAATTTGTGATGTGTAGATGTATGGGGAACTGTTTGGTAAGGATTAACATATGTCATGGGTTGAGATTGTTGCATAGGCTGACTTTGAACAATAGGGACATGATGTGTTCATTGAAGTTGGGTAGGTTGTTGTGGTAAATGATAAGTGGGGATATGAGTGTTAAGGGGTTGAGATGGTTGGAGCATATGATGGGTAGGAATGTAAGTGTGAAGAGGTTGAGATGGTTGGACAAGCATATTAGTAGTGGATGAAATAGAATTGACAAAAAGGGATGTGGGTGGAATGTGATCCACCAATTGAGGAGATTGGGAGGATTGAGAGATTGTGGGGATTTTGAAATACAAAAATCATATATGGGGTTAGGAGGAGGCCCAAGTGTCTCTAGAGGAGTGGGAGATGGTGGTGTGGTTGGTTTAGGAAGATTGGCTTGGTGAGGGATATGAGGATTAGTTTTAAGATAGGGACAATCTTGGATGACATGGTTCTCATGAAGTGAGGCCATAGAGACATGGGGTTGGGTAACTGAAGGCATGGTTTTGAGTTTAGAATCTTGTTGGAAAAGATCATTAGGGGAATGAACATTTTATTGGGTGGAGGACATTGTTGTTTTGTTTTGATTTGAGAGAGAGTGACAATAGGTGTGAAATAGAGAAACATTTTTTATGTAATTTGTTGACAAACAAATCAAGCAACATATTTTTTATCATCATGATTAATTTAGATGATGTGAAAAGAAAATTAAAGTGGATAATGAAAGTGCCTAAAGAACGAAAGTCTAAGGTTGGTTTCAAGTAGTTTTGGCTAGGGAAATGTCTGAAATGGTTTCTGTTGGGTGTTCAAATCCCAATTAGTGAACCAGTGAAAGGAATGTTTCGATGTGTTGATTTTGTTCATGAAGTTTCAGGTAGTGTGTGATAAGTGAAATGTAGAGGTTAAACCCCTATTTAAGCTATGTGATTAGGCAGGATGCAGAAAAGAAAGGTTCTTTTTAAGCCAAAACAAATGTGACGTTTGATGCAGAAAATCACTTAGAAAAGGGAAATTACAATGCAAAAAGGAGAAAATAGGGAAAAATGAGGAATACATGGAGAATGATTTCCCTATTATTTGATTACATGTGATAGTGATGTATTTTGAAAGTGCCAATCAGTGGCTAGGAACATCCAGGTACCCTAAAATTACAGTTTATGAGCTGCGAGAGGTGTCTGGTTTATTTGTGAAAGAGAATTTAGGCAAAAGAAAATTAATTAGGTTATATTTGAAGAAAGTAAATTTGTGTCATTTGTAAAATTTTACCTAAAAAAATAAAAAGAAAATATAATTAGGTAATATAGTTAAAAATGATGCAAATATCATAATCATTTAAATGAAGATCGAACAAACTATGTACTTTATGATAAACTATGTTTTATTAACACTCAAAATGATTAAATATACTCAACATATTATTCAATTAGAGTAAAAAAAAGAGCTACAAAAAATCTAGTTATATAAATGCAAGATTAATAAACACAATATAAACAATTTGATGCAAATCAGAACAATATGAATAATATAAACTATAGACTGATAAGAAAAGCTAGACAGAAAGAAGCAAAGGAAAAGATAAATGAAAGAATTTTTAAATAAGAGAGCACTATGGACAAAATAAATGTCTTAGACCATTATAGATTTTCTAAAAGACAAAATACATGATGGAGAAAGGAAGACTAGATGTAGAAATGGAAGACTAAAAAAATAATGTACTTGGAAGTTGGTGATGAAAGTCAAATAATTTGGTGAATGAGTCGATTAGTTGACTTGGATTGAACAATGATCGATTGGTCGAAGTATATTGGAAGTGGAGTGGTTGGTTGATGTGAAGGGATGTGGGAGCCAAAGTGGGAATATACCTTATTCATGTTTTTCCAATACAAGAGGAGCTCGTAGGTGGAGTCAAAGTGGGAATATAATCATCGATTCATGGCTAAACCTTTGGAAACAACAAGCTCAAATGACAAATGTAGGGGATGAGGACATGTCATGTGAGGCACAAGTGAGTGTAACTATTGTGTGTAGAGCCCAAGATTGGTAGGGAGAGGGGTTGGTGTGATGGTAGAATGGGAGGTAGACGGGATGTGAGGGAAGTAGGATGATTGTTTGCAAAGGAAAATGGAGGAGATTTTTCTAAATGGCCTACCCCTCATCCCACATTAGCATCTTCATCTTCCTCTAAGGCCAAGGTATCTCTTCTAGCGAACTCTGAATCCTTCTTCCATCAAACAAATCATTATTAAACAACTTCATCAGGCCCTAGTCAAAATGTCACTTTATGAGCTCATTCAAAGCTCTCCACACCACAAATAGGCTCTTATGGAAATTCTACAACACATCCTGGTATCATCTGATGAGCCTCAACCTTTCACAACTTTAGCTCACACCTTTGCAACGTCTACCACCGTGTCTTTTGAGAGTTCAAAAATCCCCAAGATACCACAAGAAGAGCATGATCTACCTCTATTCATCATAATCCACATCAATGATACATGTATCTGATGAACCATGATTGACAATGGTGCCAGTATCAATATCATTTCTTCTCATACCTTCAATCAGCTCAAACTTCCTAATACCATTGTTGCTAAGTCTCCTACCATCCTTCGTGGCTTTAATGATGTTGTGACTCCCCCATTAGGAAAATTTTCCTTCCCATCCATGTTGGCCATAAAATCCTCCATGAGATCTTCTACATCATCGAAGGAGAATTCTAGTACAATATTTTACTTGGACATCCTTGGATTCACACCATGCATTGTGTCCCATCTACTCTCCATCGATGTATCAAATATGAACATGAAGGGACCATTTATGCTCTTCTTTACCGAGGCCCCTCCTTCCAAGACATGTCGCATGATCTATAGACCTAAGGATGTCCTTGTCCCCAAAACTAATTTTTCTTCCGATGCATCCACCAGTTCTTTTATACCTCCATCCACATTACCCCATAATGGATCCTCTGATACTATAATGAAAAATATTTCCTTAGGAGAATATCAACTCCTTGCTCTTAATACTCTTCCTTCTCCCAACTACCTTGGCCGCCTGATAAGGCCCCTATGTATCAATCAAATGTTGGGGAAATCATCTCATTTGGCCCTTCTTCTCTCAAAACCAACTTATTTTATGATGACCTTGATCAACCTTCTTCTCATACTGAGGATCACCTTCACACCAAATGATATACATGTGATTTTAGATTTCTTGGTAAACCATCCTTCACTCATACATACCTCTATCATTGTGCATGGAAGGGGTTTGGCTTGGGACATTATGAACAAGGCCCTCACGAAATATCTTCACCCAAGCCCATAAATCATGTCAAAATTTGGCTTAGGATATAAAGATCCCTCCATCCCTCCCAACACATCTGCATCTTCTCCCATCCACCTTGATTCATCCACTTCTTCTCCATCCAGCTACCTTACTAATTCAAAGGACACTTCTTCTCCATCTGATTATCCTACTAATTCGGATAATATCTCATCTCCATCTGACTATCCTACCAATTCAGATGATACCTTCTCTCCATCCAACTATCTTACGGATCCAGATCTAGATGACACTATCCCTATTCCCCCTTTTTTTTATTTCCACCATTTCTCTTAGACCGGTTACTTATCAAGTTGAAAATGAAACCCGGTCTTTTCCCCTTAAGCATCCAGAGATGGTAGAGGAATATTCCCCTATCATTGACATTATTCAATGTGATGATGATAATTCCATTCTTTCTTACATGGGGGCTAAAGATTCTCATATCCAGAAATCCCTTCCCCTGACATGTCCAATCTCCTAAATGAATCCACTATCAACATTAATATTGGAACTCCTCAAGAGCCCCACATCCTTAAGGTAGGCCAGTCTTTGAAACCTCAAGAACTCGAAGCCTTCACCTCATTCTTATCCAAACATAGCCAAGATTTTGCATGGTCATACTCAGACATGCCAGGTCTTGATCCCTCCATCATTGTTCATAACATTGTTATCATCCCCAATGCTAAACCGATTAGGCAGAAGCTTCACCGCATGCATCCTCGAATTTATCTTCTTGTGAAAGAAGAACTGCAATGTCTTCTTTCTGCCAACTTCATCCCCATTGACTATCCCCAATGGGTTTCTAACATCGTACCCATCACTAAAGCATCAGGAAGCTTTGTATATGTACCAAATTTTGAGATCTTAACCTCACTTTCCCTAAAGATGATTTTCTGCTTCCAAATATTGATCAACTTGTAGATCTTACCATGGGACATGAGATGCTTTCTCTAATGGATGGTTTTTTGGCTACAATCAAATTCTAATTACACCAAAAGATCAACACAAGACATCCTTTATCACCCCATGGGGTACCTTTTGTTATCATGTCATGCCCTTCGGTTTGAATAATGTTGGGGCCACATATCAACGAGCCATGATGTATATATTTCATGACCTCATACATCAAACTATAGAAGAATATGTTGAATACCTCTTGGCAAAATCTAAAAGTGGATGATATCCTTTTTGAACGTCTCATTCGTTTCTTCCTTCACCTTAATCTGACAAAGTGTGTTTTTGGTGTTCTTACTAGGAAACTCCTTGGATTCATCATGTCTATCAGGGGCATTGAGGTTGACCCCGCAAAAATCAAAGAAATCCTTGAAATGCCCCCTCCTTCCAATCTCAAGTAGCTTCATAGTCTTCAAGGCGACTCCAATCTATTCACCGTTTCATATCACAAATTTCCAATCAATGTCAACCCTTTCATCACCTTCTTCAAAAAGACATAAATTTTGATTGGGACCACAACTGTCAAAAGGATTTTGATGATCTTAAATGATATCTTTTATCTCCACTGGTACTCACACCTCCACGTGAGGGGGAGCCCTTTTATTTATATATCTTTGAACCGATCATGCTCTAGGAGCCATGTTAGCACATCGTGATGGCCAAGGATGTGAATAGGCCATTTATTATATTAGTCATACTCTTCATGACTACGAAACATGATACACTAAAGCTGAAAAACTATGTTGTGCTATTTTCTTCGTTACATCGAAACTTTGACACTATCTTCTTAATCAAAAAACCTATATTGTTACTAACTTCCAACCTCTCAAAGTAATGCATTCTAAACCATATCACAAAAATTGTATCACTCGATGGCTTCTTCTCATGACCAAGTTTGACCTAGAATTCATTCCCAAAAAATCTATTAAGGGTCAAGCTATTGTGACCAATTAGCAAAAGCCCCTCTTCCCAATACGCAACCTCCTCATGATCACTTCCCAGATGAATCAATTAATCAATTTCATCATGATCCCCTTAAAATGAATCTTTTCTTTGATGGTTCTAAATGCCAACAAGGGGGAGGAGCAAGTGTTGTTCTCATTCCTCCGGAGATGCCCATATCTCCTTAGCATTCAAACTGGATTTTGAATGTACGAACAATATGAGAAGAATATGAGGCCCTTATACTAGGACTAGAAACTATTATCTTTCTAGGCGTCTAGATTCTTGACATCTATGGTGATTTTGAACTAGTAATAAAGCAAGTCACAGGTGAATATCAGTGTAAAAGTGATATTCTACAACAATATCATGACATTTCTCATCTTTTTCTTAAAGCCTTCGATTATTACACTATTCAACATGTCCCTTGATTGACCAATCATTTCACTGATACAATGACATCCCTCGCGACCCTTATCCCTTGGAAAATGCAAGAGCCCAAGCTTTCGGTCATTATACACCATTGTAAAAAACCATTCTATGACATACCTCAAATTCATTAGACCTCTTGGTATTCTCAAATCTTTGATTATTTATCCAAATCCATCACTCCTCTTGGTATTTCTAAAAATTCTAGGAGGTCTTTTATCCAATGCACTACTTGTTATGTGATCCTTGGCGGTATTCTTTATAAGTATGGGTTTGATGGTATCCTTCTCTAGTGCCTTAAATACCATGAAGCCTCTTGAGCTATCCAAGAAGTCCACGATGGTATCTGTGGTGGACACTTTAGTGGGTTATCTATTGCTAAGTGCGTTCTTTGCCTCGGCTATTATTGGCCTTCTCTTAACCATGATTGTTGTGAGTATGTCAAGAAGTGCATAAAATGTCAACAACACTCTAATCTTATCCATGTTCCTAGCCAAGCTTTACAACCTGCCCAAGACCTATGGCCCTTTTCACAATGGGGTCTTGATCTCATTGGTCTAATAAATCCTGTTCATCACAACAACATCATTATATCATCACTGCTACAAAATATTTCACTAAATGGGTGGAAGCAATCCCACTCACCTCAACTAAATCTAGCCCAATCATTAATTTTATTTATCAACACATCATCTTCCGCTTTGGTGTTCCACATAAACTTGTTATGGATAATGGGAAGTCCTTTAAAAATAAGGATCTTAAAAAAATCGGTGATGAATTCAATATCCAACTTATCTTTTCTTCCCCATATTATCCTCAAGCTAACGGCCAAGCTGAGGCTACTAATAAAAATATTCGAAATATCCTGCCAAGACTATCAACCAAGCAAGTTAGAATTGACATCTCCAACTTCCCTTTTCCCTGTGGGCCTATTGCACTAGCATTCACACTTCCACAGAGAGCCACTCCATTTTCTCTTGTTTACGGCTCCAAATCCATTCTCCCTCTCAAAGTTCAAATTCCATCCTTACGTGTGTCTCTTCATGACTTCATTTCTAATGAAGATTATCGCTAGGAGCATCTAATGCAACTTGAGTTGTTAGACGAGCATCTCCTTCTCGCTCTTGAACACCATCATGTTTATCAAGAACATATCTAGTGTGCTTATAAAAACATATCAAAGAACACAATTTTAAAATAGGTGACCTTGTTTTAAAGGAAAATCAAAACATCACTACCTTAGAAAGGAGCCAATGGGGAAAATTTTCTCCCAACTGGATTGGACCATATATTATCATGCATAAGTATGGGTCTGGGGCTTATCACTTGGCTTCCCTTGATGGTAAACTAGAAATTGAACCTCTTAATGCATTGCACTTATGACCATTCTATTGTTAGTACATGCACCTATGAGCATAGTCATATCTTTAGACCATTTCTCCACCATTAGCCCCTTCCATCTATCATGGTAATGATATGAATTATGTGGTCTACCGTCACTACTTTGATATGACCTTGAATATGAGTACCATGACTCTACTCATAGCATATTCATTGTGGATAAGTTATCCCATTTGGTGAGAACCCCATAATCATTACATCCATCACCCTCTCATTCTCCTATTACAGTCATGCAAAGGGTCTAGGGGTGTCTCTGGTACAATCATCATCCCCTCCTAAGTGGTGCTCGCTCAGCTATTCCCAGCTCTCCCCCATGTAAAACTAAAATTCATGCATGTAAAAAACAAAATCAAAGTTATTAAAAATAGACCAATTCCTCGAAGGACAACTGTTTATGTAAAAAAATTTAAAAAAAGAAAAAGGAAACAACATGCAAATCAAAGTCAAAAGAAATAGACCGATCCCTCGAAGGATGGCTATCATATATATTATTCTTTCCATCCATATTATGTATAAAGTAGACCATACCCTCGAAGGATGGATACTCTTTTATTATGGAATTCAGAAGACTTCCCACTTTGATCAACTTTCCTTTTATCAACATTCCCAGAAAGCTTCCCGCATTGATCAAATTTCTTCTATTATTGTTCTTCCCCTTTCCCAGAGCTGGGGCATAGACTTAAGGAACACCATCTTTAGAGAACCCTCTTCCCACATACAAGATACATCTCAAACCCCCTTGTCATGTCAACATTAGGTTGATAAAATTTATATCTCCTTCATGGTCTTTTGGTATAATCAACTGATCGTGGGTTATGTACTAACATCTTTTACCGTGGCTGCAAGTGCAATGCCTTGAGTAGTACCTTTTCTTGTTTACCTCATATTTGGTTTGAAGTAGAACTATATTGTGTATCCCTTGTTATGGTCATGTGACACTCATCTCATTAAGGTCATCTTTTATCACAATCACATTCTTCAAAATCAAATTTCAAATCATGAATCCACATCCATATATTCACTCTCAAGGATGTCCCCTATTAATGTCATCCATAAATCCATGAAATCATTTACTATTTCTAAACACTCTCTTTAATGCACTATTCGGTTTGGGAATTCTACTTGATCTACATTGCAGTTTGTGAATTCTACTTGAGGATATCTCTCAAGTAGCATTCATTATCCAACAGCTCCTCATCCCCCACCATGACCAATATGACCTTTCTCCATCCATCCTCTCACATCGTCCTTCTCTTCTCACCAATTATCCACCCATTACCCTTCTCATCATTCTTATTCTTGTC
This sequence comes from Taxus wallichiana var. yunnanensis, assembly GCA_018340775.1. Classification (NCBI taxonomy): domain Eukaryota; kingdom Viridiplantae; phylum Streptophyta; class Pinopsida; order Cupressales; family Taxaceae; genus Taxus; species Taxus wallichiana. Next base: position 651,583,727 of record CM031240.1, on the reverse strand, counting down.
TATCACTTAGCATAGACATCATCTTCTTCACCATCCCAAGATTTTCATCCCTAGCTTGGCACGTCTATATAACTACCCACGTAGCATGAAAATCCTACTCAAAGTAGACCTATCATTCTGGAAAAGGTCTCATTCGTAATCACATCTGTTGACCATTCCTTCCTCCTAGTCTCCTTTGTCAACCCAATTTTCTCCTAAAATTCACCCCATCTCATTCTTCACTGCTCTTCTCACCCACTTCGTCCTTCTCTATTGTTTCTTCGATCCTTCACCCATCCTCCACCTAGATAATTATTGTTGTGTTTTTCCTCTAATATCCTTTTACTGGCATCTATTTTATCATTTTGTTTCCCTTTCATTCTTTCAACTTTCAGCTTGATGATCTTACTTAATCACCCATTTTGCGTAGGCTTCTTAATTGAAATATATCCCTTTCCTAAGATCTTTCTGCTATAGAAACTCCTCCACCATTTTCCATTCCATCAAACAACAATCATCACTAGAAATGTCTTCCCGCTCCATAACTTCTACTTAACGCTCTGGCATCATCACTCTCACAACATGGGCATCCTAATTAAGGATTCCCCTCACACTCTCCATCCTACACCACATACATTCCTCCATCCATTTATGTTACACTCCTTTGTTTCCTTCTTTCCTTATTATCATCTTAGTATCCATCTTCTCCTCGATCACTTTACTTACACACTTTCACAATATGGAAAATATACTTAAGGGTTCCCCTTTAGTCCATTTTTTCATACACTCTTACCATCAACCTTTCCAACCATCCACTTATTTTCATCATTCTTCTTCTTCTTTGGCTTGGTGATCCTACTTAACCATTCCTGTGGCATGGTGATCTTACTTAAGAGTATCTCTTAGGGATGATCTGTCTCCTTGCCTTTCCCCATCACTCCACATTCTCACCATCCACATTTTCTCTTCATTCCCCATAAACACATCCTCTTCCCTCCTCTTTCTTCCTCACACCAAATATCTCTGACTTCCCTAAATATCATCTCCATCATCCCTCATTTGGAAATATCACTTAACCACTTCATACCATTTCTTACTATGTCTTGTTTCTTCATCTTTACCTCATTCATCCTCATCCACATCCTCATCCACTACATCCTCTCCTCACCTTCATCTCCACACAAATCATTATCCCTCCTTTCTTTACTCTTTCCACTCCACCTTCTTGAGTTCTCCCACATATTTACCACCTTGTTTACCTTCCATTGTTGTTAGTATTTCTCTAACATTCTTTCATGATCATCTTCTATTTCCGTGTTAATAATTATCGATGGACTTCTCCTAAAAAACATTCAACCCCATTTTTCATGGACTTGTTCCTTATCTTTGCCATCCTCTATTTTATCTTCATTCCTTCCTTCCTCTATGCCCTCTAATCATTATCAGGGACTTATCCTAACATCCCTTCATTGGCATTGCCTCTTCTATTCTTCCCTCTCTTTTTCTTCACTATTTTTCCATCTTCCCTTCACCTTCTTCAATATCTCTACTGTCTTCCTCATGTAGACACCCAAAAATTACACTTTTGTTTCCACTTGTTCCCAGTTTTATGGTAGTATACCTTTTTATTCACCCATTTGCAATTAATCGATTAAATTAATCAATTAATTTACCTAATACCCCTTTGGATTAATTAAATTAATCCCATGTACCCTTTGTACCCCTTTGGCTAAATTAATTGTTATTTATTAATTAAATAATTAATTAATTAAGTGTGTGCACATCCTAGTCATCTTCCACTTGTTAAAACCCCACTTAGACTCCACTTGGACTCCTTATCCTTATCCTAGTTAACTCGCACTTCTAGTTTCCACTTGTTCCCAATTTTATGCTAATATACCCTTTTATTCACCCATTTGAAATTAATTGAATAAATAAATTAATTAATATACCTTGTACACCTTTGGATTAATTAAATTAATCCCATGTACCCTTTGGATAAATTAATTATTATTTATTAATTAAATAATTAATTAATTAAGTGTGTGCACATCCTAGTCATCTGCCACTTGTTCAAACTCCACTTAGACTCCAATTGGACTCCTTATCCTTATCCTAGTTAACTGCACTTCTATAATCCTACAAAGGTGGGGAAAATTAAATTACACGTACAACCACCTTTCCGGATGCATATTTTTGTAATTAATTCATTTACTTGCCCTCGGCACTATTGTAACTTCCCACAATGCTATTTTTAGCATGTTCATTCATCTGTGTATAACCAACTTTAACTACTTCTACCTCTATAAATTACAGGCTTACCTTCCTTTCAAATCCTCTTGAATTTGAAGCAAAAAAACTCTATTGAACTATGTCTGTAGAATTTTCATTCAAATCTTGGAGAGCACTCAAGAGCACCCACAAATCATCTCTGACATTCACTTGCAAGGTTTCACAGACAAGGTCTTCACAACCCTTATTGAGGTTTGCATTAGAGAAAGTACAGGGAAGGTTTGTATTTTTAATTTGTTCATCTTTCATTACTCGTATTTTTCACTTTGTGTACACCTCATACATCCTTCCTTCATTTTTTCATCATCAACTTATCCTCATTTCATGCATCTCCACATTTATTCCAATCCATACCATCCCTCCCTTCCAACTCCTCTTTACATTCCTGATACTACTCACTCTCCACTATATATCTCCCATTTTGGTTTCCTCCCTTTTGCATAATTTTATCTATTATCCTCTCCTCTTTTCTACTCCTAGTTTTCTTTCACTTCCTCTAGTATCATCTTCATCCCCTTTTCCCCTCGCACTTTCATCTTACTTCCCCATTGATAACCTAGCTCACTAGCGTTGTCCCATATTTTTTATCATCCCATTCTCCACATGCATTTCCATGCGGTCTGTTTCATATTCTTCACATGGGTCTTACTCCTAACACCTTGGTTCAATCCTCTTCCCATTTTTGCTCTATCATCTCTTCTTTCCCTATTATTTCCACCTTCCCATTACCAAACCTCTTTTTTTCTCTCTACTGCCCTACCTTATTCCATCATTATATATCAGTTTCTTTTCCATTCTCTCATCTCCTCTACAACCTCTTGGCTCCTCATTGTTTCTTTCTTTCTCTTCTCTATTCTACCTCCTCTTTTGTCTTCTTTAACTTCTTCATCTTCTTCATCCCCTTCATCTTTCCATCCTTCTCTTCCTTTTTCCTGATGTTATCCCCTACCCTCATCTCATATTCTTGTTCATCTCTCCTATCATCCTTCTCTAATATTCTTCTACCTATTTATGTCTTCTTCACCTCTCCCTTTTTTATCTCTAGTCATCTCTTTCGTGATCCATTTTTTCTCTCCCTTCATTTTTGATCTCCATCTCCTTTAACCCTCTCTTCTGTCATTTTCTTGTCTTCTTCTTGTTTTTTCCTTCTTCCCCTATCATCCCTATCTCTTATATCCTTCTCCATCTTTCATCCTTTGTCTTTCTCTTCTCATAATCATATTGTCTATTTCTTGGTTTCCACTACTTTCATATTACACATCTTTCTTCTATTTTCACCCTCTACTCTGTCCTCTTCTCTCTTCTCTTTCCCTTTTACTTTTCCTTGCTCCTTCACCATATGTTCTATCATTTTCTTGTCCTCTTCTTCTTTTTCCTTCATCATTTATTTCTTCCACCATCTCCCCTCTTTGTTATATCTCGGTGCTTCTTTACTACGACACATCTCTCGTTTCTCTTCTATGCATTCACTATATCATCTAATATCTTCCCTCTTCTCATCTCATCTTCTTCTTGTTTTTTCTTCCTCCTTCCCTTCTTCTCCTATTCTCTTTCTCTATTTTATTTTTCTCCAGGCCCATCACGCCTTCTCTATTTCTTCTCCTCTTATATTTTCCCACTACCTTCATATTACCTATCTTTCTCCCTCTTTTGTGCTTTCATCTATCTTCTCTCCTCTCTTATCTTCCTTCTATTATTCTTTCCTCTTATTTACATCACAATCAAACACATTCACACTCCTCATTATCCATAGATGATGGTTTCTCCGTCCTATTACTCCTCATCCCCTTTATCCTCTTTCATTTTTTTCTCCTCCTCCACCATGTCCGCTCTACTCCATTCAATGTCCTCTTCCTCTTCTCTATGAAATTTATCTCTTCTCCTTTCGGGAGTGGTGTCATCTCTTCCATTCTTGTCAACCCTCTCAAGGGGACATCATCATATATATCCCTCATCACATCTTCCCATGGAATTTTTGTCTTGGAGGATACCATAACAACCAACACCTATCTGATCTTTTTCTATTCCATGAATGTTTGCTCTGCTTTTGATTCGTCACAAAAGTAGCAGAATTCTTATCCTACTTTCCGAAGAAGTGGGACTGCTTTCTCTTTTTCATCTACCAATTTTCTATCACTTAAAAATATTTCCTATGAAATATATTTATCACCCTTTTAGGGAATTTTATCTCACATTGCTATCCTATCATGTCCACATTTATGATTACACTCATTCCCCTTGGGGCATTTTTATTTACATATCCACCTTTTATATTGAGCCTTGTGTTGGGGCATCATTATTGTCATCCTCTTCCCTTTTTCAGATGCACGTTTTTTGCTCAATTCCTCATGTACAAAGGATTTCACATACTCTTCGCATTCAATTGCACATATTATGGTGTTTTCCCATTACCCATTGGTCATTGTGGTTTACATCCATACTGTAGTGGTCTCCACCTCTCACTGGTCTGTAGAACATTGTCACCCGTCTCCATTGAGACTACAATCATCCTCTACCGGCGTGTGATATTAGGGTCACCGCCATATGTTTCATTGTTATTATGATCCTTTTTTTCCTGGGGCATCTTGTCTTTCGTCATGTCTTTATCCATCCTCGAACACATGACTTCATCCAATCCTTTTTTTTTGTCTTGTGGCTTGCTATCACAAACCACTCAACAAAAAGGGGCAAAATGTAGACACCAATTTTTGGTGTAACTCCTCTCCTTCATCCCACATTCATTCTCCTTCATTCAAATTTCCCTCTCGCTTTTCTTTTTCCCTAAATTTGAGTAAATTCCATCTATTTACTCACCCTTAATTAATTAATTAATTAATGGGCTCCATGTAAACCCATTTGATAATTAAAATTTGGCATTATCTCACATATCCCAAATTTATTCAATTCATGGGAAATAATACACACATCTGACATCCCACTCCTAAATTCAAAAATGGGATGCATTATTACACCTAACCATGTCAATCATGCTCCCCACTCCATATCACATCCTTATTTCTTTGATCTCATAATTCAAATCACGAGCCCCGATTGATCACATCATATGCAAATTAAACCCGACTAATCAAATCATGTTCCTTAAGCAAGGGGTTAATTTACCTAACCCTGATTACCTAATAACCCATAGTCTAACCTCACTCCTAGGATATAAATATGGGCCTTCCCCCCTCGTTCAAACAAGTTGAAAATTTTGGGAAAATGTTGTTTTGAATTTTTAGCTACTTGTTTATCATAACATCCTCATAATGTCCTTGTAATGCCACTGGAATCCCCACAATACCCTTCTCATGATTTGGTGGTTCACTTAGCTTGGTTCATGTTGCATGTTGTGTTTGGATTAGATCAGTAGCTCATATACATACCAACATCTTCAGGTTTCTTTGTTCATTAGCTTGCATGTTATCCATTTATCTTGCATTCTATCATTTTTATTTATCACACGGGGGTTGACAACCACCGAGGAACCGAACCCTTCTCGTGTCCTCTTTGTCAAAGCAACCCCCACATAAAATTTCTAAGCAATTTTTCTCTAGTGTCTTTGTGTTATAGGTTTTTTGAGATCGCAGTGAGGAGCTCATCATCTACTTTTCACCCATATCAGTTATCACCATCTCCAAGGTACTAAGCCCTTGCATATTTGACATTGTTTGGTTTTTATTGATGTCACACACACTAAGTTTGAACAAGAATCGAAACTCTAATCAACAACATGATTGTACACACACATATAACTACATCAACTTTGAGATGTAGTGCAATGATTAGTTAGTAAGTCCACCATTGTGGCCCGAGGACAATCCAAACCCTTCCTATGTATATTTTTTTAGGGTTTTGATGCTCATCTTGGGGTTTTGCAGGTGATTCCTTATTGCAAGTATTGCAGTGACATTTGACGTAGTTCAACAAAGTTAGTGCGACAAGAAGAGAACACAGGAGAACATCCAATGATACCTCAGAGGAGGGTTTTAGGCTATTTCCACATAACAGGTACCCACGGTAGCCCTTGTTCCTCTCCAGGCACCCCAGCCCAACCAGAGAGCTTGGATATGTGCTTTCTTGGGATTCTGTGTGATCGTTTCATCCTCCTATTTACCTAGTTAACACCGTGATACAATTCAAAACCTTCATTAAATCAACTAAGATCTTCTTAACCCTCTTTTCTCATTAGGGTTTTACATTTCTACTTACTTAGTTACTTGGGTCACTTTCCTTATTTAGTTTAGACATTTATTTCACTTATGTACTTCTTAGATTAACTCTTAAAATACATATTTTAGTTAATCATTTTGGTGAGCCCATACTCGATCTTCATGCTTATAGGACCTTGACTCATTACTTATCATCCTAACATTTATTCATCATGAGTATTTCACTTAATGATTATTTGCTTAAGCATCCTGATTTACTTGCATGGATTCTAACAACTCTTTATTACTTCTCGCATTTATACAAACCCCGATTTGATACATCAAGCATTTGAAGATGCCTTTTCTCAACCCATAACATCCACATATCCAGGACAATGACTGATATTTGTATGTCATGATTAACATTTAGAATACATTTACAAGCGTAATTTAGTTAAAATTAGACTCGAGCTAAAATTATGTCCCATGCCATTCATTAAAAACTTAGGACTTTCTTCTTTCCATATTAGTCCATCTCGCCTTTCACTACGTGCATCTGATGGTTCAGTTCATCCATGCCTTGGTTGCATTACATTTCCCATTACCCTCAGGCCAAAAACTATTAACACAATGTTTTTTTATCATGGATTTCCTAGTCCCTTATAATTATTTATTGGGTAGGCCATGGATTTATGCCATGCAAGTTGTTGTTGTATATCAAGGTCTTAAATTCCTACATGAAGGTATTGAATACACCATTTTTTGTGACTCTGATCCCTTCAAATATTATGACCATGATCTTAACACCACTACAAATTATCATCAACCTATGGATGAACCACACTACTTGCCACCACTCGAGGGTACCATTTGTGTGATAGATGCAGTTTCTTCTATGCCACCTACTCCTACTACTGCTATGATTCCTTATCGAGCCCTTGTCTAGTCTATGGACGTCATTCTATCACCTACACTTTCACATGTACCACTTCCATCATCACAACCACTATTTACTTACACACTTTTCATGAATGATGCATATTGGGAACATATTCCATTTGATCCTACTTGTGATGATGTCATATGTTCACATGATGGTCTAGCTCGACTCAGTTTTTCTTTTGAAGACCTCTATCCTTCTACTCATGCTTCTCATCTACATTATAGCTTAATCACTATTACTACTACTGGTTATGGCTTACATGTCTTCTATCTTACAATATATCTATTGTGTAATCCTTTCTCTTCTCCACTCACATTAGGGAAATTATGGCTTAATTACATTAGGGGCACTCTTGATCATGATCATATAGACATCTCTTTCCCAATGCCTTTTAGTCATGTCTTTATTTGCAATAGTTCATTTCTTGGCTATACGCAAAATATCACTCGGTGGTATGGACACAATTGTCCACTTCCTCCATTCACTAATGAGGAATATGCTATGGATATGCATAACTTAATTATTAATGGCTCATTACGTGATCAACCTGACACCATTTCTTATTAGGTCTCTAATGCCTATCCATATGAATTTTAACTTGAAACTGACGATCTCCTAGATGACATTACATGATTGCATTATTTATTTCACGTGTTTGGGGGAAAACATTAACACACCCCCACTCATCTTAGGATCAACGCATCTCTCATTTTTGCATTGTCATACATAAATCTCCTAGCATAGGCATCTTAATCTACACTTTAGCATCATCATTACCCGATGACACACTCTTGTGCTTTGGTTCACACTTAACTGTTAAGGACATACTACACATGAACCCCACATACTACACAATAGATACTACACATTGCCACTCTTCATACATCTCACATCACATGTCTTACATCATACATCATACACTCTACATTTAGTCTACATCTTTTCACCATTTGTACATCTATACATCATACATCATATTAGTCTTCATCATACATATGTCACACCCCTATTGTATACGAGTATATCATTACATCCTACTCATTATACATACTACATAACATGCATCTTACACTACTAGGCTATCTACACATCTTGCATTACATTCTACACATTGTATATTTACACATTTTGCTCATCACATGGTCGTTTAGTCATCACACATCCTACATATTCTTCTACGCTACTGCACTCACTACCCTATGATGCACTTTAGTTCCTCATTCCATACTCGACTACCAAGGGTTTACAAATAAAATGGACCTTATCATACACACAAAATCATTATTCATCCTTCTATCATGTGACATTCCTAGGTTAGTGACATATGCTATAGGCTAAATGGTCACCTATCCCTTCATCTTGTAGTGATATATGATTTAGGCTACATCATCACTCCTTTAAACATCTTGTATTGATATATGCTTTAGGATACATCACCACTCCTTTGATCATCTTTTCATGATGTACACTTCAGCTATAGGGTCACGTACACATTTCATCAATAGGTTGCATATCATCAACACACATACACACTCATCACAGTGCGTTAGACACAACACACACTTCGACCATTTCCTGATGATGCACTCTCATTTACGGTTCATTCTTGACTGTTGAGGGGGAAAAATAAATTAACCTCATTGCATACAACTCAATTCACTCGGGGGAATGTGACTTCTATCAAAAATATTGTATTCCACTCCATGCATTCATAACATGTTGCATATCTAGGTTTCTTTTACTCTTGCTTACATTTGTTTGTCCATGTTCACTTATTACACATGCTTAGCTAGGTCTCTTGTATGTAATTTATCTCTACCATAAACACATGCAAGTTCATGCCTTTCACTAGTTGTGATCGCATATACATGTCTCTCACATGCATCATAGATGCTCACCTCCTACCACTCCTACAACAATCACTGGGGGCATCCACATTTTTCTCTTATAGGTGTTATTGTTTCATTTTGTACTTAGCACTCTACATTAATTGCTTAGACATGCTTTTGACATATGGGTTATCTTTCTAACATGCTAATGGGTATTTTATGTACAATATTTATTTTGTAGGATTATTTACTTCCATCACTATTTGTTTGTTTATCTACCATTTCTTGTATACCATTTTCTCTTGTATACAAACATTTCCCTTTGTTTTGTGTTCTAACTTATTTATTTGTATTTAGCCATTATGGCCTTATGTATCTTGTGACATCGTGAGTGGTTTCCCATGTTTACAACCCACCTTGAGGTATATGATTGTCTTCTTGCATGTTTACTTTCTTTCTAGCTTCTACATTGTTTACATAGCATACACTTGTATTTTACATGCATGCTTGTTCGTACTAACACTTGTTCTCTAGCCACTTGTTTATGCATGCCTTAGTTTCCACCAAGCACATTCCCTTCCCCCTGTAGGGAAAAACTTATGCGGTTGGTCCTCTTTTGGGGCCGCATTCTCATTTCATGATGTCGCATACACCCCCAAAAAGGGGGAGCATAATTTGGGATTTTACACACAATTCAATGCTTTTTACTGATATAGTTTAATTGAGTTTCTATCCTTGACATTATGGGTTATACAATGAGTGGGTTTCGACCAGTCTATGAACTCCGTACAAAATAGATTTTATAGGAAAGGTTGTCCTTAGCATTATGGGGAGTAGTTACAGGTTAGAGGATACATCAAATTTCCTCTCTACACTACTTCACCAATGGGCGTGGATTGCCCAAAAACTAGAAAATACAAAAATCTATTCACACATCTTTAGGGAATAAATTACAGGTTAGAGAATATCGCAACTTTCTCCCTACACTTCTTCGGCCAGGGTGGTGTGAGATCGCCCAAAAATTCGCAGTATAGGATATCCTTCTACACCCTTTTCTCTCATCACATATCAGGTGCACATGTTCCTTTTACATTTTTCATTTCCATTACATGATTTTTACTATATACATGCATTTTTTACATATATACATACATATTTGACTACTTGATCGCCTTCTCCTTGCATGTCCAACCATATGAGAAGCAAGTAGTCAACAACAACAATGAAGAAATTTTGTGGCAACACACACCTCATACTAACATACATGTACATAACACACATATGCAACTACACACACGTTTCCACCCTAAGTTCACTCTCATAACATTTTTCTATTTTACATATTTAGTTTCCACGCTTTGTCTAGTCCTTTGTCATGTTTTCTACATCACTCTACATGGACATTAAGGACCATCTCTATCTACTTTTATGTTACCGATTATTTCACTCACCAACATAAAGTGGGGAAAATGTAGACACAAAATCACGTAGTTTAGGCATTATTTAATCTTGGTCTCATATTACTATTCATATGGTTTTGAGTGAAGAAAGAACTAATTAACCCCTATCTTTTGGCCATTTTACTTTAATTTTTTTCGTCACTAATGACCTTCATCTCATAATTTCCTAGTCTATTTTTGTCATTTTATCTCATTCTATCTCTGATTGGGGCGCTTGGCCCCATACTCAGGTACCCAGTGCACCCGATCCCTTTTGGGGTGCCCTAAGCCTTTTTATACTTTCCCACCACTTTTCAGCATGTTCTAGCAATTTTAGCTTTCTATATTTTTATTGGTCAACATTTTCGGGGTTAATTACGAAATTAGAACAAGAGAACCATATAAATATAAATTATGAGACCATAATGAGGGACTAAGCAATAAAAACTACTACCATCACCTAAGGTTGCATCCATCAAAGGCTTTATTTACATCCATCTAGCTCCATTACAAGGCACAAGGCTGGGTCATCTGTATCACACTACATAGGAAATTTTTTTATTCTATTCCATCCATCATTTTATTGCATTTCTAAACATAGTTATTGCTCGCTACTTTCAAAAAGTGAAACTGACAAAAGAGCACCTAGGGCATGATTACACACACACATAAAACTACATCAAGTATGAGATGTAGTGCAACACCCAGTTAGTAAGTCCACCATTGTGGCTGCTGAGGATAGTTTGACCCCTTCATATGCATCTATTTTTTTAGGGATTTGATGCTCATCTTGGGTTTTTTACAGGTGATTCCTTATTCCGGGTATTATAATAACATCTGATGCAGTCCATAAAATTTAGTGTGACAAGAAGAGAACACAGTGAACATCTAATGACACCTCATATGAGGGTTTTAAGATATTTCCAAGACCAAGACACCTATATCTCAGACCAAGTTACTCACGGGTGCCCCTGTTCCTCTCCAGATGCCCTAGTCTAACTAGATAGCTCAAATATGTGCTTTCTTAGGATTCTGTGTGATCATTTCCTCCTCATGTTTTCCTGGTTCACACTATGACACATTTCAACACCTTCGTTGAATCAACTAAGCTCTTCCTAGCCCTCTTTACTCATTAGGGTTTTACATTTCTACTTACTTAGTTACTTGGGTCACTTTCCTTATTCAGTTTAGACATTTATTTCATTGATGTAATTCTTAGATTAAATCTTAAAATATATATTTTAGTTACTCACGCATCATAAACACATTGGTACACACAACTTGTATCATCATTACCCTATGACACACTCTTTTTCTAATGTTCACACTTGATTGTTGAGGGAATACTACATCCATGAACCTCACATCATAAACACGACACACTTCACACTCTATGCATTCACGAACGATCTCTATGGCATCACATTCTCACACATCACACTATCCTATGACACACTCTAGTACCACTTTGCTTCATACTCAACTACCGAGGGTATAAATATGAAAATAACCTCACCTCGAGTCACACTCTTTATGCTCTATGATTCATTTATCATATCTTTCTAGTGCACACAATTCAAACCATTTCCCAATGATGCACTCTTGTTCTATGGTTCATTCTTGACTATCGAGGGGTATTTTATAAATGAACCTCATATTATATTTCATTCACATTCACTCAAGGGGCATGCTTCTCTTATCACATTCACATTGCATACCATTCCATTCACACTCACAACATATTGCATATCTTGGTTGCACATACTCTTGCTTTCTTATACTAGTTACATGTACACTTTGTTTTCATGCTAATGACAAATACTTCATATGTCATTATATTTTCTATATACACATGTGTGTTCACTTGTTCTCTAGTTGTGAATGAAACCTTTCTACGATCTTCACACACAACAATGATACTTGCACTTGTACCTCTTACTAGTCCCGCAATGGCTCCTGGGGCATATACATTTCTACGCTTACACATCACATGTGCTATTGTTTCATTTTATACTACTTATTATTACTAGCATGCAACTTTATCAACATATACATGTCTTGAAATAATTTTTATCTTTCTAATATGCTAACGGGTGCTTCATCTATAAAATTTGTCTTGCAGAACTATTTTCCACTATGGATGTCTGTACTTTACTTGCTACTATTTGTCATTGTTTTCCATTATATGCCATTAGTTTTGGGTTTTACCCTATGTCTTGCTTGATCATTTTTGTATGCTTTTGGCTGCTTCATCTTGATTTTATTGTGACATTGTGAGTAATGTCCCATGTTTGAAACCCAATTTTTATGGACTACATTATCTTATTGCTTTCTAGATTACACAATGTCTTTTATATGTATATTTGTCCTGATTGCACTAACACATGTTTTTAGCCAATTTGTTTGTGTGTGCCTTGGTTTCTACCATACAAATTCCCTCCCCTTATAGGGTATTGGTTTCGATCAACATCCAGTCAAAACCTTAAAAATAAAAGATGTAAAATGAATGGGTCAAACTGACCTCAGCTGCCACAACAATGAGCTTACTAATCTAAGCGTTGCACTACATTTGAACCCAAATGTATTTTTGGTGTGTGTGTGCATGTCGTGCCCTAGGTGCTCCTATGCCATTTGCACTTTGTGAAGTAGCGAGCAATAATAACTATAGAAAATGTACTAGCATGTGTGCATGGAATAAAATAGAATCCCTCCCCTATGTTATGTGTGTTGATGCAAATCTCCTAGCCTTGATGCATGAAACTATGTGGATGCAAGTGATGCAATGGATGCAAATATAAATGGAGTGATATTAGTAAGTGATGCTACCCTCATTATGGTATCAAAAATTTATATTTATAGGGTTTTCTTGCTCTAATTTTGTAATTAACCTCAACATGGTTGACTAGGAAAAGATAAGTATGAAAAATGGCTAAAAAGAGCCTAAAAAGAGGCAGGAAAGTAAAATAAGGATTGAGGTTCCCTAGGTGGGACTAGGGTGCCCTGGGGCACCCTAGTATAGGCATGGGCACCCGGTTTAGGATAAAATGATGGGAAAATGAAAAAATAGCTGGGCATGTATATGAACATATACGGGAATGAAAAAATAAAAAGGTAAAACAAGAGGCCCAAAAGGTGGGATTAATTAGTACTTTCTTCCCTTCATAACCTTATAAATAGTAATATGATACTAGGCTAAATAATGCCTAAAGTGTATGATTTTGTGACTAAATTTTTCCCCCACTTTATGTTAGTGAGCGAAACACTCGGTAACATAAATTAGATAGAGATACGTACCGATATCCATGTAGAATGTGGGAGAGATGTGCCAATGGACTAGGCTCATGCATGGAATGAAAAAAGAGAAAGTAGAGGAGTGTGTCTTATAAAGATGAATAATACACATAAAAAAGTGATGAGAGTGAACCTAGGGTGGAACACACATGTAGTTGTGTTGTGTAATGTACTTGCATGGTTAGTAAAGGCAAGTGCCATCGCATGTGTGTCATCGTTGTCTTTGTTGACATTGTCATTGTCATTGTTGTTGTTGTTGACCCTAGATTGACTACTTCTTTCTCATATGGCTGAACCTGCAAGGAGAAAATGATCAAGTAGTCAAATATGTATGTATGTAAAAATGTTGTGTAAAATACACATGCGTATAGAAATGTGTAAAATATGAAAATGTAAAGTACGCTTAAAGGAAAGTTTAAATGTAACATGTGTTGTTGATCCATGTCGAGAGAAATGGTGTAGAATGATATCTTTCATTGTTGTAAGTTTTTGGGTGATCTCACGCCACCCCGAAAGAAGTGTAGCAAGGAAATGCTTTGTGTCCTTCAAACTTTCACCGCTTATGTTGAAATGTGTGTGAATAGATCTCTGTAATGTCCTAGATTTTTGGGTGATAAGGTGCCAATTGACCGAAATAGTGTAGAGATGCACACCCACTATAATCCCCAAGCCACCATGTCCCGTAAAAGCCATTATGTATGAAGTTCGTAGATTATTCTCGAACTCAATCGGCTGTATGTAAAGACATAATGCCAAGGGTGGAGAGTGCAATGTAATGTACCAGTGTAAATATGTTGTGTTAGTATGTAAAACCCTCAATGATTCCCCCCCTCTATGGGGGTGCATACAACGTCACTGAAAGGAGAATGTGGCCCCAAAAGAGGACCAACCACATTCTAACTTGTAGAATCTTTCCTGCAAGGGAAGGGAAAGTTCTTGGTAGAAACCAAGGTGTGCAAAAAGGGGATGGCTAGCCAAAACAAGTGTTAGTTTGAAAACACATGCATGCAATAAGACAAGTGTAAAAGACACAAACAATGTAGTAACTACCAAACAAAGTAGTGTAAACACACAAGAAAATAAGTAGACCACACAAAGCGGGTTTTAAACATGGGACATCACTCACGATGTTGCAAGACACGTAATTCCTTTATGGATACAAAAAAATAGTGTGCACACAAACATAAGGAAAAGCCCACATATAATGGAAAAAATGGAAGACAAGTATAGAAAAACAAACAAGTAGTCATGGAAACATGTAATCTTGCAAAACAAGTGTTGCACATGGAACACCCATTATCATGTTAGAGAAATAGACAATATGTCAAAGTGTGTATGATCAAGTAAATGTAAGATGTTAAGTACAAAATGAAACAATAACACCTAGATAAGATGAATTTGGATTCCCCAACGACCAATATATGAAGGGTAGAAGGTGAGCCTCCATGCCACGTGTAAGAGTCTTGTATCTACAATCAAACTAAACAAAGGTGTGAATGTACATGTGCATATGATATAGATAATGACATATAAGAAATCAGTCTAACATGTGTAGTAAAGTGATCATGCAAAACACTAGCAAGAAAAAGTAAATGCCCCCAAGAAAATGCAATATCTGTGTGGATGGATGGAATGAAATATAAGTTGGAATGGTAGGAGAAATGTGCCCCTCAAGTGTATGGAAGTGTATGCAATGAAGGTTTATTTTTTCCCTCAACAATCAAGAATGAACTGCAAATGAGAGTGCATCATCAAGAAATGGTTGAGTAGTGTTTTATGTGTCTAGTGCACTAAGATGAGTGTGTACATGTAATGATGATGAGGTGTGACATGTGGGAAGATGTGTGTGAACCCTATATCCAAAGTAGACATCATGACTTGTTGAATGGGTGAATGATGATTTATCCCTAAGCATATATCACTATAAGATGGAAGAACGGGTGATGATTTAGTAATAAATGTATATCACTATGAGATGTAAGGATGAGTGATGATTTATTCCTAAGCTTATATTACTATAAGATGAAACAATGGAGGGTGGTGATTTAGCCTAAAGTGTATACCACTATATGATAATAGAAAGAAGTGATGATTTAGCCTAAAAAATAAGTCACTATGAGATGTAAGATAGGGAGTGGTGATGTGACCTAAGGTGTATACCACTACAATATGATTGAATAGGTGAAAATTTAGCCTAAAGTGTATGTCACTAGTATTTAGAATGTCACATGATGAAATTTCACTTGGTGAGCACAAAGGTTCATTTGATTGGTAAAATATCATAAGTCGAGTATGGATCAAGGAACTAAAGTGCGTCATAGGGTAGTGAGCACAACATGTAGAACAATGTAGTGTATGTAGGAATCATAAAATGACTAGAGGATGGATAGAGTGTGTAAATGAGTGGTGTAAATAATTCAATGTAGGATGTGTAGGGTGAGTAGAATATGTAATATGTAAGATGCGATGATAGGTGTAGATAGAAATAAAATATGTAGTAATAAAATGTAAAACTAGACCCATATATAATGTAACCTAGCGTAGTATGTAGAATGTATTTGGGGATGCATAGTTTATGGAAATATTATGTATAGGTTATGCATGGATAGTGTAGTAATGTATGTGGTGTATAGGGTAAGGACTAGTAAAATGTAGAGTGTAGGAATGAAACGTAAAAACTAGATTCATATGGAATGACGAATAGTATAGTATATAAAATGTATACATAGAATATGTGAAATGTATGATGTGACTAAGTGAGTAGATACCATCATAGATGTAATGCGTAGATGAGTACTAGCATAATATAGAAATAAGTGTGGAATGAATGGTGTATAAAGTGTGATGTAGGATGAAATGTAATATATTGTCTATGGTGTGGTGTGTAGGATTGAATGTAATGGTAATCCCTCAACAGTTAAGTGTGAAATGAAACACAAGAGTGTGTCATCGGTAATGGTAGTTTCATAATGTGGGATGAGAATGCCGAGTAAAGAAGAGTGACAAATGATTATGTGTAGATGTTAGAATGGGGGGGGGGATGCTATGCCCCCAAGTGTGTATGAAAGATAAACTAACCAATGAGGGTGAAGGTTGAGGGTCCCTTGACTGGTACCTAGGATTGTGTAAGTGGAGGGCCACGATCTAATAGTGGTAATATAGTAGATAAACACGTCATCGGTGAACATAATCTATATGTGAGTGAAGAATGAATGAATGAGGAAGATTGGGACGTAGGAACACAATGTAGTGATAAGTCCAAAGTGGGGAGATAATGAACTACTTGTGAAAGTTTACCACTAAGAAGGTACTTGAGTAGAACTAATGTGACACTTACATGATGAACAAGCCCGATGGGCTAGATGGTTAGTAGGAGACAATGATAAAAAAAAATGAGAGGAGGCCTAGTTATTCGAGATCTTTAATTATACATGACAAAGGGCGGAAAGCATTGGTACGATGTCCGTGAATTTGATGATAGTGGAAATATGGATGATCACGGTATTGTACTACTAGTTGAGAAGGAGGATAGTGATGAGTAGGTGGTAGAGTAATCATTTGATGATTAAGAAGTTGAATGAAAATGTCTTGTCTTCGTAGCATTAGAGTGAAATATGAGAGGTGGAGGTAATGGTATACCTGGAGGCTCAACTAGAGGGCATGTAGTGGACATAGATGGTGTATGAGGTGGAGCATGAGTACCAACATGTGATCGAGAAACATCCTTAAGTTGTTTGACTTTAGAAATGAGAGATGTAATTGTGGCTTCCATGGACTGACACTTGATTTTGCAATACATGTATGTAATCCAATAGGTGTGTATTAGATGGATAACTACGAAAGTGGAAGTCATCAAATAAATGGGTGGATATAGGACATTATTGAGGTGGTGTCAGATGGTTGTTAATACAAGGAGGTAGGGGAGAAGTAATATCTTCTAAAAGGTCATCAACATTATCATCAAAATCATATTGAATGTCACTGGAAGCCTGATAAGAAATGGTATGTGGTTGGTCATCCAAATAACCATGAGTGTGTAAGATATACATGACCATGGCATATTTTTCATCCATAAAGGGAGGTAATGGACATCCTTGAGCATACCAAATAGTGAAGTTGGGTGAATAGCAAAGAAAGGAGCTACTACAAATGCACACAATTCCAAATGGCATGGGAAATGCTATATCAATGTGATTAGGATCAAGTGTGCCTCTAATATAATCTAACCAAGACTGGCCAAGAGTAAGCGGAGAAGTAGTATGATAACACACAAGATGAATGACAAGATGGAAAACACGCAGGCCATATGCAAAAGTGAGAATAATAGAGCCATGATACAAATGTGGATCACATAAAGGAGAATGGAGGTCTACAAAGTCAAAATAAATCCGATAGAGACCATCATGTGAACATATAGTGGTCACCTATGAAATATCAAGTGGTATGTGCTCCCAATAAGAATTATTCATGAAGAGAGTGTAGGTGAATGGTGGGCACATTAAAGAGGATGAGATTGACGTGTATGATGGAACGACATCCATGGACTGTAAAGGTTATTGACATAGAATAATAGTAGTAGTATCGGTAGGAGGTAAGGAAGGAACCACGTCAACCACGTGAATAGGGCCCTCAAGTGGTAGCTCATCTATAAGGGGAGGTGGTGGAAGGAGAGGTAAAGTAAGAGAGTATTGTGGAGTAGGCTCTGTATATAGTACCATAGTGTTAGTATCATTAGGAGTAAGTGGTGAATCAAAAGGGACCATATCAATCATACAAACAGTAGGAACTAAGTCATGTGGAGCTTTGAGAGATTGAGATTCAGCCATAGAAGATGGAGAAGTAGGGACAACTATTGTATCAGTAGAATCATCTATGCATAATACCGGAGAATTAAAAAGTGAGTGGGAATGATCTTGTGGTTCACTAATGGTAGCATGTGTGGTTATGGGTTTAAGGGGAAGAGCTTGTACTTTCACTACGAGTTGTGCCAAAATAGTAAGATCGATAGTGCATAAATAAGTGGAAATAGTAGCATTGATAATTATAGGCCATATAAGATGATAGAATATGAATGAACGAAGGGCAAGGCCTATAGCCAAAAGGATTAGTAGGAGTGTCAACAAAAGAGTGACCACGTCTATCAAATTACAGAGTAATGGGAGACTTATAAGGAGTACATTTCCTATTACACTTACCCATAATGAGACGTTGGGTTCACGAAAATGATTTAACTAAAATTAAACTAAACTATGGGAAAGTATAATAATAGTTAATCTAATATAGGAGGACTAAAACACTATAAAATACACTAAAACAATATGAAATGATTTTAAATAATTATATCAAATGAAATAAAACCCTAAGTATGTAAAGATGTAAAAGGAAAGGACTTAGCTGATTGCCAAGACTATTGCAAGGTGTGTAGCATGTCCGACTATAGATTCTAGGAGTAGGAACGATCACTCATAAGTATTGTAAATGCCAGATCTAGAGGATATGAATGGACCGGAGTACCCAGGGAGGGTACTAGGGCACCCCGAGGTGGCCTGATCTATAGAATAGGTACCTTGGTCTATGTGAAAGATCGAATCTGGTTCTTTCAATGTTGTAAGATACTCTAAAATATTCCCTGCCTATCACACTAGATCTATCAAACTACGCCAGATGTATGAAATAATGTAGGATGAAGGAATGACCTATAAAAGACAAAGAAGTATCAAAACCCTAAAAATAAAAGATACAAAATGAATGGGTCGACTAACCTCAAATTTGCCACAACAAAGGGGCTTACTAATCCGAGTGTTTCACTACATTTTAGACCCAAATATGATTCTGTGTGTGTGTGTGCTCTTGTGCCATTCGTACTTTGTTAAGTAGTGAGCAATAATAACTATAGAAAATTTACTAGCATGTGTGCATGGAATATAATAGAATCCCCCTATGTTGTGTGTGTTGATGTAGATATCCTAGCCTTGATGCATGAAACTATGTGGATGCAAGTGATGTAATGGATGCAACTCTATATGGAGTGATAGTAGTATGTGATGCTAAGACCCTCATTATGGTCTCATAAATTTATATTTATAGGGTTATCTTTCTCTAATTTTGTAATTAACCCTAGCATGGCCAACTAGGAAAAAGATAAGTATCAAAAATGGCTAAAAGAGCTTAAAAAGAGGTGGGAAAGTAAAAAAAAGGATCAAGGCACCCTAGGTTGGACTAGGGTGCCTTAAAATACCCCAATATATGCATGGGTGCCCAGGTTTAGGCTGAAATGATGGGACATTGACGATATAGGTGGCGGGTATATGAAATACGTGGGAATGACAAAATAAAAAGGTAAAATAAAATGGCCAAAAGGTGGGATGAATTATTACTTTCTTCACTTGATAACCTTCTAAATAGTAGTATGAGACTAGGCTAAATAATGCCTAAAGTGCATGATTTTGTGACTACATATAGCAATCGAATCCATTATATATTATTTTTCTACTTGGATCAAATTGGATCGAATATAAACTAAGTAGGATCACACCATCTGCAGTGGTGTATAAATTTGAAGAAGCAATCAGGGATGGAGAATAACACTAGACCTTTCTCCCCAACTCTCTTCTGTTGTGGCTTGAGATCACCCAAAAAACTTGCACTTGGCGTGAGATTTCCTAAAAAAATCATTCTTCTACAACATTTTAGGATCTTTTATATCATTTTCACTCATCATGGATTAGGTGCACAATTTCCTTTTACTTCTTTTGACATGCTTTTACACATTTTTACATACTTGGATCAGATTTTTCACATATACACGACTTTGACTACTCCTTCACTCTTCTTTTACAAGTCCTTCCTTAATAAGAAATAAGAAGTAGCCCCACATCAAGCAATGATGAATGTAGGTACAACATGACACAACACATATGCTTCACCCCTAGGGTTACTTCCTCTTCCTTAGCTTTCACGCTTCATTTTTATCACTCCACACTTTTTCTTGTCTCCTCGGCATGCTTTTTCCATCGATCTACATGGTTATTAGGTATGCATATCTTATCTAATTTATGTTATTGATTATTCACTCAACAACATAAAGTGGGAGAAAATGTAGACACTAAATCACACACTTGGGTACATTTCTAGGTCCTAATCACATACCACTATTCATATGATTCCCAAGTTAAAAATCTAGTAATTGACATCTATCTTTGGCCTCTTTTTTTTAATTTATAGTTTCCTCTTTGGATTGCACACCCCACAACCTAATCTAATCTTGGACTTGCACACCCTGTAGCCCAATCTAATCTTCATTTCTTTATCTTTATCGACTCTGGACACTAGCACCTGTGTGCCCCCATCCCTCTAAGTGCCCTCGATCTCTTTGTATCTTACTTGCCTCTTTTATCTTTTGGGAATCTTGTTTTCTTATGGGTCACCTTTTAGTAGTTGATTTAACAAAAAATGGAAATTTGTAAAACCCTTTAGAGTCACATGTAATAGATAAAACCCTAAAGTACAAAGTTGACCTAAGCAATAAGTTAAATGAATTTGAAACCCTAAGTGTAAGAGAGGGAGTAGAATACTTAGATAATTTCACAATTAATCTTGAAGTGTGTCGGACTAGAAGGCTGATGAACATGAGGATCAATCTTTTACAACCGTCTTAAAAAAATTGTGTGATTTCTAGATATGTGTGCACTAGGGTGTCTAGATTAGGTCAAGTGCGCATAGGTTAGAGACTTCTTCAGGCACCCATGACTACGAAAAAAATCATAAAATGATTTTTCTTGTATTGTACCGATGTCACTAACCTTTGTTGATTGTCACATGTATGTCACTAGCTGATCATAGTGTTTTCCCTGTAACTGAAAAACAAATGTTCTCCTACAAAACCCCAAAAAACATCAAATCCTAAAAAAAAAGGATGAAAATGGGGAGTAGAAATGACCCCAATAGTCACCTAACAAAGTGAACTTACAACCGATCATTACACTATATTTTAGACTCGATGTAGTTCTTGTGTATGTGTGTAATAGTCATACCTTAGGTGGCTCTTATGCAAGATACACTTGATACCAAACAATAACTAGATGTAGCAATGTAGATAGATGTGTGGATGTCAAAATGAAATTCCCCTCCTATGCGTGTATGCATAAAATGTAGTCCCTTTTCCCTTGAATGAAGCTAGATGGATGTTTTGATGCTCTTGAAATGCCTTTGGATGCAACCTTAGGTGATGGTAATATATGCTTAGATCTTGGTCCTTTATTTTGGTCACATAGCTTTATATTTATATGTTTTGCTTGGTTGAATTTCATAATTAGAAATTATAAGGGCAACCCATAAGAAAATAAGATGCCCAAAAGATAAAATATGCCCAAAAAGAGTGAGTAAAGTACAAAGAGGTCGGGGTGCCTAGACATTATCATCTTTGCTAGGTGATGGTGTCCAAAGTCTTAAAAGATAAAGAAATAAAGTATCGAATGAGTTGTATGGTGTAAGAGGATAGAAAGAAGACATGAAACAAAAAAAGGCCAAAGATAGTTGTCAATTGATAGTTTTCTCACTTAGGAATCATATGAATAGTAGTATGTGACTAAGACCTAGAAATGTACCCAAAGTGCATGATTTAGTGTCTATATTTTCCCCCACTTTATGTTGTTGAGTGAATAATTGATAACATAAAGTAGATAAGATATGTGTACCTGATAACCATGGATATCATTGGTGAAAGTGTGCTAAGGAGACAATAAAAAGTGTGGAGTGATAAAATGAAGTGTGGAAGTTAAGCTACAAAATAGGAAGTTCAGCTAGGGGTGAAAAGTGTGATGTGCATACCATGTTTTACATTTTTTCATTGTTGCACTTGTGTTGTGATTAATATTGTTGCTTCTTATAAGAATGGACCTACAAAAAGAAGAGTAAAAGAGTAGTCAAAGTCATGTATTCTATCCATGTAAAAAG
This sequence comes from Taxus wallichiana var. yunnanensis, assembly GCA_018340775.1. Classification (NCBI taxonomy): domain Eukaryota; kingdom Viridiplantae; phylum Streptophyta; class Pinopsida; order Cupressales; family Taxaceae; genus Taxus; species Taxus wallichiana. The sequence continues at coordinate 651,560,851 of CM031240.1, read as the reverse complement.
TATGTAAAATCATATAAAAATGCAAAAGGAACATGTGCACTTGATCTATGATGAGTGAAAAGGATAGAAAGTGTCCTGAAATGCTATAGAAGAATGGTTTTTTTGGGTGATCTCATGCCATGACTAAAGAAGTGTTGGGGAGAAAGGTCTAGTGTTATTCTCCATCCTTGAATACTTCCCAAAATTTATACACCACTGCAGATGGTGTGATCCTACTTTATTCATGTTTGATCCAAGTAAAAATGAAGGTAGAATAATTTCTGATTGCTAGAGGACTATGCTTGACTTGTGTAAACTACTCTATAAATAGCTAAAAACTGCATTGATATGAAAAAATGATTGTAACTACCCCTTGGTCATAGGCACCTAGAAAGGGTCAGAAGCACCTTGGTGCTCATGTCTGCATTCCTGGCACTAACATTTGTGTTGAACTGATATCCCAAGTCAAATTATGGGCCATTTCGGTGATCGTATATTGTGTTGTTCTTGTACTGTGTAGGCCTTTACTGAATCTTTGAGCTCCTGTATGGGGTGACCGATTCACCCAATGTATGCTCCCCTCATTTGGGGTGCATGTGACGTCGCTAAGAGAATACGACCTAAAGGAGAGGACAAAACACTAATCTGAAACTAATACCCTATAGGGGAGGGAATGTGTATGGTAGAAACCAATGCACATGCAAACAAAGTGGCTAAAAACATGTGTAAGTGTAATCAAGAAAAATACACATATAGAAGACAATGTGAAATATAGAAAGCAAGAAGGAAATGTAGGCTGAAAAAATGGGTTTCAAACATGGGACATCACTCATAATGTCATAAGACAATCAAGGCCAAAGTGGCTAAAAGCATACAATCAATGATCAAGAAAGACATATGGTAAAGCCCGCAAAGAATGACATACAATGACAAACAAGATTGCAAGAAAATTTTTAAATAACCGGGGTGGAATATAGTTCCTACAAGATAAATATTACACACGAAGAACCCATTAGCATGTTAGAAAGATAAAAAGTATGTTGAGACGTGTATATATTAATAGAGGAGTGTGCTAGATAGAATATGAAGCAATATAAAATTAAACAATAACACATGTAGTGTGTACAAAAGTAGATGTCTCCAAGAGCCGTTGTGGGATAGGTAAGAGGTAAAATGCCAAGCATCCATGCTGGGTGTAAGGATCTATAGTAAGCCTACATTCACAACTAGATGTTAAGTGAATGTGCGTGTGTATATAGAAAATATAATGACATACAAATTATCCGCTAACATAGTAAGCAAAGTGTAATATGTGAGTATAAAAAGAAAGAAGAAAAGCGAGCAAGAGATGCGGTATGTTGTGAATGTGAATTGAATGGGATGTAAAGTGAGTATGATAGGAGTAGCATGCCCTCAAGAAAACATGGATAAGTATAAGAGGAGGTCCATTTAGAGAACACCCCTCAACAGTCAAGAATGAACCCTAGAACAAGAGTGTGTCATCGGGAAATGGTTTGAATTGTGAGCTAGAAAGATATGATCAATGAAGTATAGAGTGTAGATTATACGAATGTGATCAGTGCATAGTGGATATTGCCATGTTTTTGGTATTTATCACAGTGCTTAGCATACTCTAGGAAATATTACTCCATGGTAGGCCAATAGTAGCCCTAACGTAGGAGCTTATGTGACATAGCCTTGTCGGAGAAGTGGCCACCACATATAATATCATGCGGTTAAGATACAATAGTGGGAATGTTTACAATATGAGACATCATAGAAATTGCTATCAAATGATTGTTTAAATAAATCTACACCAATGATGACATAACACACGGCCTCATGCCATAGGTGACAAGCTTCATGAGGTTGAAGGCCATTAGGAATGGTTTTTCAATAAAGAAAGTTGTAGATTGGAGTGAACCATTCGGGATGGTCATTATTGTGTGTGATGGAATAAGATTCAAGAATTGAAATATCAATAGAGGGTTGTCACAACTGCCAAATGATGAACGTGGATTTATCATCAATGATATCTTGAGGGATAAGTGATGCTACACTAGCCATAGCATCTGCGTGACAATTATCTTTATGGGGGATGGCAACAAGAGTAAGACTTGAATGTAGCTAAAAGATCCTTAACAATATTATTATATGGTACTATATGTTCCTATTTTGTGTGATACTTATCATTAAATTGATTAATAATTAGTTGTGAATCACCATGTATGTGGATATTTTGAATAAGGAGCTTATGAGTGGTGGTGAGGTCGAGAACAAGGGATTCATACTCAACAATGTTATTAATGTATGAAAACCCTAAGCAATATGCAAAGGGGATATGATCACCATGTGGAGTAATAAAGACTATCTTTTCCCCAAAGACTAAAGCGACAATGATATCAATCAAAATACATGGTCCAAGTGTTGGTATTAATGGTGTAAGTAGTGAAATCATTTCGAAAATAGGTGATGCATCTGGTAAAGGTGCCTCAGCTAGTTGATCAACAATAACTTATCCTTTGATTGATTTTTGAGGAATGAATTTGAAGTCAAACTCTATAAGTAGCATGACCCATTGTGTCAGACATCCCGAGAGATGTGTGTAGGACAAAAGGTAGCATAGAGGATCTACCTTAGTGATTATATGAACCTCATTGTTAAGAAGGTAGTGGCGTAACTTGTCTTCCATAAAGACGAGGCCAAGGCATAATTTTTATGTAACTATAGTTACATTCATAAGAGAGTAAATTCGATTGATGTAATAGAAAACCCTTTCATGTTGAGAATCATCATGTTGCACTGAAAAGGGTCCCTAAAGCATGAAATGTGGTGGAAAGATATAACAAAAAGGTCACTCAAATGTGGGATGTACAAGGACATGTGGATTTAATAGGTATGCTTTGATAGTGACAAATGCTCTTTGACAATGGTCGTCCTAGAAAAATTTAGTATATTTTTTCATCAAGTGTGTGAATGGTTGGGTTTTGTCAATAAGCTACACAATAAAACAATGGATGGCCTAGATATTTCCCTGCGGTGGCGTAGTTGAATCAAACTATGAGGTGGAGGAATGTTAATAATAGCACAAATTTTATTAGGATCTATTTCAATTCCACATTGTGAGATAATGTACACAAGGAAAGTTCCAGGTTGTACTATGAAAATACACTTTTTGGATTTAAGTGTACTTTATATTATCATAAATGTTTAAAGAGTGTGTGAAGATCTTGAGCATGTGTAGAATGATGTCATGATTTGGAAAGTATATCATCAACATAATATTCAAGGATCTTATGAATATAATCATGAAAGATATGTGTCATTGCTCGTTGGTAAGTGGCCCCAACATTTTTAAGGCCAAAGGGCATGACAATGTAACAAAATGTTCCCCAAGGTGTAGTAAATGAAGTTTTTCTTTAGTTTTTGGTTAATTTTTTGATTTGGTTATAACCAAAAAATCCATCCATGAAAGAAAGGATATCATATCCAATAGTGGAATCAACAATGGCATCAATGTGTGGCAGTGGAAAACTATATTTGGGACAGGCCTTATTGAGATCCCAAAAATTAGTGCAACAATGAACCTGGCCATCCAACTTCATAACTGGCATAATGTTAAACACGCACATAAGATTATCCACAACGTGAATAAAGCCAACATCGAGTAAGTGTTTTATTTCTTCCTTGACTAGTAGGGTGACATTCATATGCATTTTGTGGATTTTTTGTTGAATAGGTTTCACACTAGGGTACATGAAAATATTGTGCATGGCAATAAAATAATCAATACTAGGCATATCATTATAGTCCCATGCAAATATATTAGAGATTCATGAAGAACTTGTTTAATATCATCTTGCTCATTAGGCATGAGAGAAGTAACTAACAAAAAAATCCATGGGTTAGTAGAAGTGTCAAGGTTATATTGAATGGTATCCTCATTGAGAAGAGTTGACTAATCCTCTATGTATGGGTCAGTAGGAATAGTGTCAAGAGCATCAACACTTTCAGTAAGCATATCAAATTCTCCAAAGTAGGTGATTAACTAAAATTGAGTAACTAGTGGTAGCAAAGGATGGTTAATCTAGTACAAGAGGACATATAAACACAACAAATAAATGTACTAAGACAACATGTAAATGACATAAGTAATAAAACTAATAAAAATAGAAACCCTAATATGCAAGAAAGAGAGAGAAAGAACTCATTTGATTTGATGAAGTAGCGGGATTGTGTTGCAAAGAAGATTGGAAAAATTAGAAGTAGGAACAAATATGTAGGAGTGCCAAAAGGATGGAGCTAGAGGATCTAGCTAGATTGGTGTACTTGGAGGAGGTTTGGGGTGCTTGCAGGTGCTCTGGTCTATAGTGTGGGTGCCCTAGTTTGTATAAAATCTCTTAATCTAGTCTTCACATGACTAAAAGGTAATTACAATGTTCGCTACTTATTGCATCAAATTCTAATGTCTTGCACTAAATGTTGCCAATATCTCAAGATGGAAGAAAGACCTGCAACACTCCAAAATAAGCATCAAAACCCTACAAAATAACAAATTCATATGAAGGGGCCGACTATCCTCAACTACCACAATGGTGTACTTAATAATTGAGCATTGCACCACATATCAAACACGATGTAGTTCTATGTGCAAGTGTGTGTGAACATGCCCTAGCTTTCTCTTGTTTTAGTTGCACTTTGTGAAGTAACAAGAAATAACTATGTGTCAAATATGTAATAGAATGTGTGCATGGATTAGAATATAATCCCTCCCCCTATGAAGTGTGATGCAAATTTCCTAGCCTTGTGCCTTGATGATGGAGCTATATGGATGCAAGTGATATCTAATTTAATAGATGGATGCAACTCTAGGTGGAGTGATAGTAGTAAGTGATTTTAGGTCCCTCATTATGGTCTCATAAATTTATATTTATAGGGTTTTCTTGGTCTAATTTCATAATTAACCCTAAAAAGGCCGACCACAAGAAAGATAAAGATGTAAAACATATAGAAAGAGCCCAAAGAGTAGCAAGAAAACTCTAGAAGGATCAAGGTACCCCTGGTGGGACCGGGGTGCCCACATGCACCTCAGTACTAATCTTGGTGCCCTAGCTGAGACTAAAATAACATTGGATGAAAAAATATGACTAGTCATAAGGGTGCAAGAGGTTCTTAATGACGAAATAAAATAAAATAAAATGGCCAAAGGACGGGTGTTAATTAGTAATTTTTCCCTCAAGAACCTTGTTAAAGAGTAGTCTGATACCGAGATAAATAAATGTCTAAAGTGCATGATTTTATGACTACATTTTTCCCCCACTTTATGTTGGTGAGAGGAAATCTTGGTAACATAAAGTAAATAGAGATGCGTACCTGATGCCAATGTAGAATGACAAAGAAGGCATGTTGAAGGACTAGACAAAGCGTGGAATGATAAAAATATGGAGGAGCATGGAAAATAAAGATGAAAAATGTGCAAAGAAAAAGTGATGAGAGTGAACCTAGGGCAAAATGCATGTGTAGTTGCTGCATTGTGTAGTGTACATGCATTGTTAGTAAAGCATGTGTGTTGTCGCGAAATGTTTTTGTTGTCACTATTGTTGTCGTTTGTTGTTTGTTTTTGCCCCCATTTGACTATTTTTTTCTCATATGGCCTGACCTACAAGGAGAAAATGATCAAGTAGTCAATAATGTATGTATATAAGTGTAAAAATCTATGAAAAAGATGCATGTGTATGTAAATGTAAAATACACAAATGTAAATGGAAAATGTAAATGGAACATGTGCACTGATCCATGTCGAGAGAGAGTGTAGAAGGATATCCTGTACTATGAGTTTTTGGGGTGATCTCACACCATAGGCCGAAGAAGTGTAGGGAGGAAATTCTATGTCCTATAAGATCTAAATTCTTCTATGACTGTGTGTGTGTAGAGATCTTTGTACATCCTAGTTTTTGGGTGATCGACGCCACTGGCCAAAGTAGTGTAGAGAGGCACACCTGTTGTAACCTCCAAGCCCTTAACTACTTCCCATAATGCCAAGGACACCATGTCCTATAAAATCTACTATGTGTGGGGCTCGTAGACTAGTCTGAACCCACTCACTGTATGTAACCCAAAATGCCAAGGGCATAAGTACACCGAACTAAAATGGTGTAAATACGTTTTGTTAGTATGTAAAACCAAATTTATGCCCCCCTCTTTGGGGGTGCATGCGACGTTGCTAATAGGATAATGCAGCCCCAAAAATAGGGCTAATCTGCATGGACATTATAACACTTTGAAAAGTGTTAGGTAGAAACCAAGTCGTGCACAAACAAGAAGGCTATCCAAAAACAAGTGTAAACATGCATGTATGTAGATAACAATGTATAAGATCGGTAAAAAATGTGTAAGCTACCAAGCATAGTAATGTAAACACTCAAGAAGATAAGTAATCTACATAAAGCAAGCTACAAACATGGGACACCACTCATAATGTCACTATTAACACGAAATCACAACACCCCCAAATGAGCTCTAAAAATCTACTTTTCTAAGGCAGACTCATTTGGTGTGATTTGCATAACATTGGACCATCTCTCAAGTGTGGGACTTGCAGACTTGAGATGGCCCTCTGGAGAAATCTGGATTCTTCTTCTTGATCCTAATGCTAAACTACTCCTAATGCAGAAATGACGTCTAACTATACCTATCCTAACAATGCCAAGGAGACAGGAGAGAGAAAGTGCATAAAGAGGGAAATCCTACACTAACGAGGTGATAGCACCAAGAAAAGGGGAGTGCTGGTCATAATCTCAACTACCTGAAGTGGAGAGAGGTGAGTAGAGGAGAGGGTGGACAAGATGCACCACATAACAGAGATAAATTTCACATAGAACACCACTTCAAAACCCATTAAACACAACTCTCAGGACCTGCAACAAACATCAAAATATGCACAGTATACCCTACAATGATGAGAGGTGAGGAGAGATGATAAAATAAGCAAAGGATGGACAGATGCATCACAGAACATAATTTATTGCTCCAAAAGTTCACACAATACATCGTTAGTGGGCAAGAGGTAAGATAATGCCATTACAGAGCCGTGAAAGGAGGTTCAGACTCCATTTTCAACCCTAGGGAAGAAAAGAGAGAGGGGGGCAGGGAAGAAGAATGAACAACCCTTTATAATGAATCCTACCCCTATATTTATAGATTTAACCTGAAAGAAGAAAGTGAGAGAGAAGCGGGAAAAGCAGGTCAGAACTCAACCAATGCTGTTAATGCTTCTGATAAAATCTTCCCCCAAATCCATCTTTACCGCATCAATCCTTGGTTTGGCACCTTGAAAGAAGTGGAAACAGATCAAATCTAATCTATTTGTTGAGACAGATGGATCTTGCATTGAAGGACAGAAGATGTTTTCTCCATTTTCTTCACCTAACCTCCTCAAAATTAAAGTTTTAGACCTCCATGGCATGAGGTCGAGATCTTTCCAATGGTGTCAAATTTGTAATATTTCAAGCCATGAGTCAAAAGATATGCCCCTTCAAAGTTTGTATCGGTCCGTACAGGAGGGCGGGCTTTGGCTTGACTCAGGCTCAAACGCTGACTTTTTCCCTTGGGTGGAGTTACGGCCCATTTTGCAACTTTTTCCCCTTTCAGAATAACAAGGGAAAAAACAACTTTCCCCTTGATATCCCACTTTGACCTGGGACACATGGAGATGTGGGGCTTGTTTGAGCCTCCCTTTATGGATTCATCTTTGGAGAAGTACCGCTAGGACACGTGGCTCTCTCTACGACACTACTCCTTCATTTCTCGAGCCCACTTGTAACCTATTTGTCATCCTGGAATGTGATCTCATAGTTCTGAGTCATTTCCTTCATAATTTTCTTATGTGTAGGAGTTGTCTTGACCAAATTTTCTAGGGGTGAATTTGGGATAACAATTTGGCAACTCACGGGGACATCTACTGCTAGATGAAGAGACTAGTGGCCTTGAAGCATCCATTGGGCATGGAGTCAAGAATAATGGCCTGACACTGATCCTTATTATAAAATGGACTCCCCAACTCTCTACACTTTGTTGACCTCTCGCTTGACTCTAAATATGCTTGCATGTCGGCACTCTCAATTTTCATAAGAAAATATTAAAATGGAGTTTCTGAGAGTAGAAAATTGTATTGACTGGCTTTCACCTGTCCCTAAAATGGACTATTTCAAACAACTTAAGTTACTCTGGATTTGTTCCATTTTGGAGCTAGCAATTGTTATAGACTGCTATGAGTCTTCTTGCCATGAATATTGAAGAGCCTAGCCTTATGCACCCTTGGAACAAAATGGACAAAACTTATATACAAAGACCAAATCATACATGCGTCAAATGAGACATGTAGAACATGCATAAACACTTCTTCTACTGGAAACAAATTCTACTCCTACTCCTACACTAACTAGAGAGAAAGAATGCTAAACAAAGCCTACTATAGGCAAGGAGAAGTAGCTTCCCTTTCTCAAGAGGGGCAGCCATGCAAATGATTTGACACTAAATATAGCTTCCTGTATGAGTGAAAAACTGACAATAAGTGGTCCTCCACCCAAATCATCAAGGTATCAACATTAATGGAAAATACCTCCTCAAGCTAACTTGCATCAGACTTCTAGAGGTGTTGATGGTGACCCTTGGTACTTTGATGCTCATCCTCATGCCCTGGAGTGGGCATGACTAGTTTTGGCTTCTCCCTTGGCTCTAATGAAGCCAAGTACTTGATCGGGCATGGTCTGATCCTTTGGATGTGCCTGTTTCTTTGAAATTCAACTCCAAAAATGGAGTCTTCTTATGGACCTTCTTGGGTGGATGGTGTGAGAGAGATGATGACATCCTCCTACCTTTTCTCTTCCTCCTCCTTTGAAGAACATGGAAGATCAAGATCTTCCAACCTTGGTTCCAGAGGGCCATTATGGAGTGCAGGATTTTGCACTTGAATATCCTCCTTCATGGCAGTAGGTTCATGTGCGTGGAAGATGGATGGAGGAAAAAATGATGTGATCTCCATGGGTTCCCCTCCATCAAGGCAATCCTCCAAGTCAGACAGGTAATCTACCTCCTTGTTGTCATACTACAGGTGCTCAACCTCCTTCATGGTGTCCTCTTGATCTACAATTGACTCACCATGGTTCCCTTCATCCTCAAACATGAAGTTTGAAAGCTCAAACTCTTCCTCAACATCAGAGCTTAAAGGGGATGAATTTGGAGGAAGAACTAAAGGTTCTTCAGTGGTATGCTCTACACTTGGAGCCTTTGAAACTATATGGTCCTCTTCCATAGCCGGAATTTACTCCTCTTCTTTTGGATTAGGAGTAGCTCCTTCCTCCCCTACTTGTGCTATAGCTAAAGCTTCCACCACTTGCAGCTTGACCTCAATCTCCTCCATAGGCTTAACCAATAAGGGAACCTTTGAAAACTCAAATTTAGCAGCCCAACTCTTTAGATTTTCTATCATTTCTTCTATGTTGGGTTCCTTTGTTTGATGTTCTCCTTGGTTTGTTTTTGGAGTTTCTTCCCAACATGGACTTGGGAAGGAAGGAGGAGTGGTGGGTGGGGTCTCCACTAGTTGTTTCCTTGTTTTTGGCGGAGGGGAAGGCATTTCTTTTGGCTCTTGTAGAGGGGAATTGGGTTTGGAAGGGAAAAGGGCAGAGAAATTGAGGTGGGATGGAAGACTAGGGGATGGAGAAATGAAATTAACACTTGGGGCAGCAAGTGAGGGGCTTGAATCTTGCCTCTGTCAAAATGATAAAGATTGAGGGAGAGAAAATGAAAGGTAGGGAGCTGGTGATTGACTTACCCATTGACAAGGTTGTCCCACACTTTGCTCATAAGCCCCAATGTCCTCAATCCACTGTGCAAGTTGGGGCAACATTCCAATCATGAAGTCCAGCTTCTCCTAAGGGCTTTAGTGTCTTGGAAAAGGGCCTTCCCATGGACAAGGTGCCCTGTAACCAATTCTGAAAGCCATCATTTGAGCTATTTCCCTAAATTGAACCATGTCAACCTCCATTTTTGAATCTTCTCCAGTAGACCAGCATCCTTTGCATAACTATTACCATCATATACATCCCCTTATCCTTGATAAGCTTCATATTCAAACTGGTTTTGACACTGCTCATATGGGTAAGCATAATGGTCATGGATCTGATTATAATGCTGATCTAGAGGAGTTGGGAAATACATTGGAGGTGGACTGTATTGCTATAAGTGTGAGTTCCATGAAGGGAATGAAGTCATAATTGTACAACCTCATGGAATGGGAGAAAATGGAAGAGATGGAAGAGGAAAATAGATGAAAATGAGTGGAAATGGATGGAAAAGGTTTGCAACTCAGAGAATGGGTTTTTGACTAGATGGAGTTGCTAGATGTGCTTGAAAGTGCCTCCAAAGGCTGAAATATTCACCAAGAGCACATCAAACCTGATGAAGTGAAGTGGTAAGGTGCTTCAGACCTGTCCCACTAGGCATGCCAAAACTGTTAGTGTGAAATCACAACACCCCCAAATGAGTTATGGATCTATTTTTCTAAGGCAGGGTCATTTGGTGTGATTTACATAACATTGGATCATTCCCCAGTCATGTGGAATGATCCTCTAGAGAAGGTTGGTTCCTCTTCCTAATACTAATGCTAAACTACTTCTAAGGAATGAAATGATGTCTAACTATACCTATTCTAACAATGCTAAGGAGATAGGGAGAGAGAAAGTGCATAAAGAGGGAAATCCTAAACTAACGAGGTGATATCACCAAGAAAAAGGGAGTGCTAGTCACAATCTCAACTGCCTAAAGTGGAGAGAGGTGAGTAGAGGAGAGGGTGGACAAGATGCACCATAGACCAGAGATAAATTTCACACAGAAAACCACTTCAAAACCCATTAAACACAGCTCCCAGGACCTGCAACAAACATCATAATATGCACAGTATACCCTGCAATGATGAGAGGTAAGGAGAGACAATAAAATAAGCAAAGGATGGACAAATGCATCACAAAACATAATTTATTGCTCCAAAAGTTCACACAATACATCATTAGTGGGCAAGAGGCAAGAGAATGCCATTATAGAGCCATGAAAGGAGGTTTAGACTCCATTATTGACCCTGGGGAAGAAAGAGAGACGAGGAAAAGGAAGAAGAATGAACAACAACCCTTTATAATGAATCCTACCCCTATATTTATAGATTCAACCTGAAAGAAGAAAGAGAGAGAGAAGTGGGAAAATCAGGTTAGAACTCAACCACTGTTGTTAATGCTTCTGATAAAATCTTCCCCAAATCTATCTTTACTTGCATCAATCCTTGGTTTAACACCTTGAAAGAAGTGGAAACGGTAGAAACAAATCGAATCTAATCTAGTTGTTGAGACAAATGGATCCTGCATTGAAGGCCAGAAGATATTTCCTCCATTTTTCTTCACCTAACCTCCTCAAAATTAAAGTTTTAGACCTCTGTGGTGTAGGTGAGGCCAATATCTTTCCAATGGTGTCAGATTTGCAATATTTCCAGCCATGAGTCAAAAGATATGCCCCTTCAAAGTTTTTATTGGGTCCATATAGGAGGGCGGGCTTTGGCTTGACTCGGGCTCAAACACTGACTTTTTCCCTTAGGTGGAGTTGCGGCCCATTTTGTAACTTTTACCCCTTTTGGAATAACAGGGGCAAAAACCAACTTTCCCCCGACGAGCCACTTTAACCTGGGACACATGGAGATGTGGGTCTTGTTTGAGCCTCCCTTTATGGATTCATCTTTGGAGAAGTTCCGCTAGGACACGTGGCTCTCTCTACGACACTGCTCCTTCATTTCTGAGCCCACCTGTAACTTTGTTTGTTGTCCTAGAATTTGAGCTCGCAGTCTCGAGTTGTTTCCTTCATAATTTCCTTATGTGTAGGATTTGTCTTGACCAAATTTTCCAGGGCAAAAATTTGGGATAACGATCCTGAAGACAAGCAAGGCCATCATGTCTACAAACAAAAAATAAGTATGCACACCAAACATAGGGAAAGGCCCGTAAACAATAACAAATAATGGAAAACAACAATAAACAATGTAATCAAATAAGTATGGAGACCAATATCCCTCCATAACAAATGTTGCACATGAAGCACCCATTAACATGTTAGAAAGATAGCTAGTATGTCAAAATCATGTATACGTAGGTAATGTAAAGTTCTAAGTAAAAAATTAAACAATAACACCTAGAAGAGACAAATGTGTGGATACCCCGTGATTAATATAGGAAGGGTAAAAGGTGAGCATCCATACCGCGTGTAAGAGACATGTGTCTGTGATCACAACTAAAAAAATGTGTGGATGGTATAGATAAATGACATACAAGTAATCAAACTACCATCTATAATAAAGTGATCATGAACAAAAATAAAGTAAGAGTATAAGCAACCATAATATGTAGCATGTTATGGATGGAGGAAATGGAATCCAAAATGGAGTGATAGGATCCACGTGCCCCCTAAGTAGATGGAAATGTATGCAATGAGGTTCATTTATTGTCCCCTCAGTAGTCAAGAATGAACCGTAAACTAGAGTGCATCATCGGGAAATGGTCCAGTATTGTGTGTTATGTCTAACACGTTATGAGGAATGTGTAGGTGTAGCTACCTAGCAACAATGTGTGCATGAACCTTATAACCGAAGCGTATATCACAACTAAATGAATATAAGAGTGATGATTTAACCTAAGCATATATCACTATAAGATGAATGGATGAGTGCTAATTAAGCACTAAGTGTATATCACTACAAAATATAAGGAGGGTGTGGTAATGTAACCTAAGGTGTAGACCACCAGAAAATGATAGAATAGGTGAAAATTTAGCCTAAAGCGTATGTCACTAGCCTAGAAATGTCACATGGTGAAAGGTCGAGTAGTAAATGTGTAAGGTCCATTTGATTTGTAAACCCTCAATAGTCGAGTATGGACTAAGGAACTAAAGTGCATCATTAGGTAGTGAGTGCAGCACGTAGATGATAATGTAGTATATGTAATGATAAAATTTGACCATGTGATGGGTGGAATGTGTAAATATGCCAATGCAAGATGTAAAATGCAAGGTGAATAGAACGTGTGACTATGCGTGATGTATAGTAATGCAATGTATAATGTAGCGTGCAATAAATGTAGTGTGGCTAAGAGTGTATAATATGTAGAATGCAATGTTAGATATGTAGAATGCAATTTTAGATGTGTAGAATGTGTAAGGTGTAATGCATAGAGTGACATGTAATGTATGTAGATATAATAGTAATGTAATGCTAGACTCCTATATGATGAAGAATAGTATAATATGTAGAATATGTGTGAAGATGCGGCTGTGTAATTGACAACTAACATGATGCATGGTGTATAAAAACACAAATTTCAAAAAGTTGTAGATGAAATATAGATTATATTGTGTATGCTACATAATATGTGAGTAGATGCAATGTGTAAGTCCTATAGTGCAATGTGTGGGGTTCATGTGTGGTAATACCTCAAAGTTCGAGTGTGAACCGAAGCACAAGAGTGTGTCATTGGTAATGGCATGAGAATGGATGATGAATATGCCTAATGAATGTAGGAAAGTGATAAGTGTAATTATGCAAAAATGAGGGGGATGTGAAGTGCTATTATGCCCTTGATGTATGTGTGGTGGATGAATGAACTATCCAATGATGGTGAAGGATGGAGGTCCTTCATTTGACGTAGGAGATGAAAACATGTGACCATGCTCTAATAGTGGAGGAATGATAGATAAACATTGTAGTGGTGGATGAAGCTTATGTGCATGTGAGGGATGAATGTATGAGGAAGGTCGTGGCATCATTAAATGTGTCGGTGATGGATATCTACGTGATATAGGGTGAAGGTGAGGAATATCCACATGGAATAAAATGGTGTGACGATCTTTACCGCGATGCAATAAGAGTCTCGAGTAATAGGCTATACCATTGTATAGGGCTAGTAGAGCAATGCGGTCAGGGAGATGATACGTGAGTAGAAAAACTAAGAGTAGATTGTGCTTTGAGCAACATAGAGTGCAATATGGTAGAAGAAGTAGGGGATGCGCTAGGTATTGTGCATGACGAGATGGTGGCCAGGGAGTAGATGGAGGGACACCATCAATAAAGATGACCTGATTATTGTAAATAAATTTAAGTCGTAGATGATTCATAGATATGATAGATTGTGATTGAAATCCAATTAAGACCGATAAGTATGTCACATCCCTCAATTGTGTTTCCCATGAGGAAAGGTACAAGCATAGTAAGTGGGACAATTGTAACATGTAGCTTAACAACACCAAAGGGTTTTGTGAAAGGGTATTCGAATTGGGATAAAAGATACCTGATAGCCTTAAGGAGTGATATAAAATAGGAAATAATGAGCCATGATGGGTCAACCTTAGTGTTTTTATAAAGGTTGTGCCAATGGATGCATGGATGTACAAATGATTAGATGTAAACTTAGCATGATAATCGTTGTTGGAAAAATAAATGATTGGTGGTGAAGCTTCAGTGTTAGTAACTAATAAATCTAGAGCTCCCGATCCGTAAGGAAATACCGCGTGATACACATGATTAGCAGAAGAGTATGCTATATTATTGTCATGTTGTTGAGATTCATTGGTAAAATATTGAGTTTTCCCTTGTCATTGGTTGGGGTGGAGCTAGAAGACTCTGGGAACTCGAGTTTGTTGTTATCAATTAATTCTTGGATGATTGTTTGGAGTTTTAGGCATCGATTTGTAGAATGTCCTACGCATCGATGATAATCACAATGAAATTTCTCATTGTAGTTCCTACCTTTTGGTCACAATGGGTCTAACTCGAGGGGAGGGGGAAGTGTAATAAGATTTCTTTCAAGAATTTGTCTCAATATAATATGTGGAGCCATGGGAAGGGTGCTAAATGTGCGTCGAGGTTGTTATGGTTGAACCTCCTTAGAAGGAGCAATGATGTTGATAGTAACTTTAGTGTCGGTTGGTTTAGTTGTAGAAGGTTTAAATGACATCTTGCTAGGAAAATGAGTGGAAGATGAAGTCTGTTCTTGATACTTAAGCTTTCGATGGATAGGATTTTAGTCTCATGAAGCTTAAGAGTGTGAAAAAGTTGATCAAATGAAGGAGAGGATTCAAAGAGAACACTCTCTTGTAGAGGTGGTAATAGACTCTAAATAAATAAATCCTAAAGCTCGAGTTAGAAAGAACATTTTTCATCTTAGCTAAATTGTTCTTATACCTTAAAACATAGTTAGCGAGGTGTTCATTTGAGCCTTGTTTAAGTTGTGCTAGCTGGGCATAAGAAATATTAGAGCCAATGTTGATAGAAAAATGAGTAAGAAATGCATCAGCTAGATGTGTAAAGGAGGTTACTGAGTGAACAGGTAATTCATAAAACCAACGCATCACATAATCATGGAGACTACAAGGAAATAGCTTGGCTAAAAGGATATGATCATTGGTAAAGTCAAGAAAAGTGACATGGAATTCTCTAAGGTGTTCCTGTGGGTCACCATGCCCATTGAAAATGGGAAGCTTAGGGGTGAAAAAGTTAGGAGGAAGCGGATAAGTAGAGATGGTAGGTGTAAAAGGAGTATGCAATAACAAAGTAGAATCTAAATATGGTGATGCATGTGAGGTGGCCTATTGTAACTTACGAATTTGAGCTTGAAGATCATGATAAAGAGAAGTTAGGTCTTGATTTCCCACAGATGAGACTTGTCATACATGAGAAACTAAGGGTGGTGTAAAGTGATTAGTAGGAGTAGGAATTAGAAATGGGAATAGTGGAAATAGGAGGAAGAGTAGAAGCAAGTGGTTGAGTGACAATAAAAGTGGGTATGGCAAGTAAAAGCAGTGAGTTCTGCCAAGTTAGTAGCTTCCTCATGAGAAACATGAAAAAGTAAATCTAGATCTTGGGGATGCTCGACAAGGTGATCGTTGATGGATTTAAGGTGAGCTTCAGTAAATTCCTCATGAGAGTGAGCCATGGTGAAGAAAAATAAACCCTATAATGGTGAGGGAAGAAGGAAGAACCTAGAAGCATGTATGATCGAGTCGGGTTCACCAAAATGATTAACTAAAATTGAATAACTAGTGGTAGTAAAGGATAATTAATCTAATCTAGGAGGACATATAAACACATCAAATAAATGTACTAAGACAATATGTAAATGACATAAGTAATAAAAATAATAAAAATAGAAACCCTAATTTTCAAGAGAGAGAGAGAGAGGAAAGAACTCAAATTGATTCAAAAATTAGTGGGACTGTGTCACATAGGAGACTGGAAAAATTAGAAGTAGGAAATATTGTGTAGAAGTGCCAAAAAGGATGAGATGGAGGATCTAGCTAGACCGGAGAACCTGGGAGGAGGTCTAGGGAACCTACGTGCATTCTTGTTGCGGTTTGGGAACCGTGGTCTCGTAAAATATCTAAATCTAGTCTTCACAGGGGATATTAGGTAATTTGCAATGTTTGCTACTTGTCACATCAATTCTATTGTATTGCACCAAATGTCGTCGATATCTCAAGATGGAAGAAAGACCTACAAGACCCCAAAATAAGCATCAAACCCTAAAAAATAAAAATGCATATGAAGGGGTCATATCATCCTCAAATTGCCGCATGGTGGAATTACTAATCGAGCACTAAACTACATCTCAAACCCGATGTAGTTCTATGTACAAGTGTGTGTGAGCATGCTCTAGATTTCTCTTGTGCTAATCGCACTTTGTGAAATAGTGAGCAATAACTATGTGTAGAAAATGTAATAGAATGTGTGCATGAAATATAATAGAATCCCTCCCCTATAAAGTGTGATGCAGATGTCATAGCCTTGTTCCTTGATGATGGAGCTATGTGGATGCAAGTGATCTCCAATACAATAGATGGATACAACTCTAGGTGGATTGATAGTGGTAAGTGATGCTAGGTCCCTCATTATGGTCTCATAAATTTATATTTATAGGGTTATCTTGGTCTAATTTCATAACTAACCCCAAAAAGGCCGACCAAAAGAAAGATAAAGATGTAAAATGGCTAGAAAGAGTCCAAAGAGTGGCAGGAAAACTCTAGAAGGATTGGGGTGCCCCTGGTGGGACCGGGGTGCCCACGGGCACCCCAAGACTCATTTGGGTGCCCAACCGAGGCTAAAATAACACAAGATGAAAAAATATGACTAGGCATAAGGGTGTAAGAGGTTTGTAATGATGAAATAAAATAAAATAAAGTGGCCAAAGGATGGGGGTTAATTAGTACTTTTTCCCTCAAGAACCTTCTAAATAGTAGTATGAGACCAGGATAAATAAATGTCTAAAGTGCATGATTTTGTGACTATAGTAGGTGGTAGCGATAAGTGATGGAGAGTGTTTTTATAATGGACGAAGGGAGGTGATCATAAACTCCCATGTATTCTAGAAGAGAGTCATCAGTAGAAAAAGTGTCTAAATTAGCCCAAGCAACAAAATTAGAATCACTGATGAGTTCTCAGATATATACTAGAGGAAGCAAAGAAGTATGCAATGTAGTAAATGCCCTGAAGAAGGTATTGAGGAAGATGGTATCCCAATCCAAGCTTGTTATATTGAGTGGGAGAGCCCATGGTTCTATGACTCCTTGACCATGCGGGCCTAAACCATTACCAGAGAAACCATAATAGAGAAAATACTTATAGCCAAGACCATATTTGGAGAAATTTTGATTAGATGCAGAAGAGTTAGGAGTGTCTACGAAAATGTTCTGTAGAATTACAATATGTGAAAGGTGATGGATCCACTAGAACGTCATAGAAAACTCCTTGATAAAGGAATTTAAGTTGTGTATGAAGAGTGGAAGGGACCACATGCATGGCATGGATCCAAGGCCACCTAAGAATAATATTATAATTAAGATTGTTGGGCATTACGTGGCATGGAATGGGTAATGTACATGGCCCGATGATAACAGGGAGGGTGATAGTACCTAAGACACGCTTGGGGATATTGTCAAATCCATGAATAGAAATAGATGAGGGAGCCAAATAGGCCTCAAAAAGACCCAATTGGTGGAGAAATGCAATATTAAAAATATTAAGCCCGATCCATTATCAACTAAGGCACACTTAACCCCAACATTATTGATATAAACCTGAATATAGATGGGGATCATACTCTAACATGGATTGAGAAAGTAATGTGATCTTCATTGAGAGATAGAGCTAAAGTAAACTTATGATACACATACTTGGGTAAAGTATGAGGATGAATATAAGTATTATCTAGATAAGACTTGAGTTTATTGATACAATCAGGATGATCCTGTAAAAAGGCATGGATGGATACATCCATGATGAGAGGATCCTAAGGAAATGAGTGAAACAATAATATGAGGACTCAAGAGTGTTTGAATGAGATGAGTTCACTAAATGATTTAACAAATATTGGAAATTTGTAAAACCCTAGATATTTCAAAGTCACATGTAATAAATAAAACCTGAAGTATAGATCTGGCCTAAGAAATAAGCTAAATGAATTTGAAACCATAAGTTTAAGAGAGGGAGTATAATACTTATCTGATTTCACAATTAATCTTGAAGTGTGTCGATCGAGAGATTGATGAATAGGAGGAAACTGCCACAACCATGCTAAAAAAATTGTGCGATTTCTAGATATGCCTAGACTAGGGCGCCTAGATTAGGTCAAGGGTGCCTAGTCTTTGAGAGGCGCTTTAGGGTTCCCGTGACTATGAAAAAGCTTATAAACTAATTTTTCTTATGTCACACTGATGTCACTAACATTCATTTTTTTCTGGTTGATCGTAGAGTTCACCTATAACCTGTAAAACAAATGATCTCATACAAATCTCCAAATCACATCAAATCGTAAAAAAGAAAAGTGCAAATGGGAAGTCAAACCGACCCCAACAAATCACTTGACAGAGTGAACTTACAACTAAGTTCTACACTACATTTCAGACTCCATGTAATTCTCATGAGTGTGTTTAAGAATTGTGCCCTAGGTGGCTCTTGTGCAAGATTCACTTAATAACGAGCAATATATAGATGTAGTAATGTATATAAATGTGTGGATGTCAAAATGAAATTCCCCTCCTATATGTGTATGTAGAAAATACAATCCCTTGTCCCTTGAATGAAGCTAAATTGATTCTTTGATTCTCTTGAAATGCATTTGGATACAACCTTAGGTGACGATAATAGATACTTAGAGCTTGGTCCTTTATTTTGGTCACATAACTTTCTATTTATATGATTCCCTTGGTTGAATTTCATAATTAACAACTGGAAGGCCAACTCATAATAAAATAAGATTCCTAAAAGGAGTGATTAAAGTACAAAGAGGTTGGGGGCACCCCGAAGAACGGGGATGTTTGGGTCTAGCATCCCGGGTGGGTGTTGGTGTCTAGAGTCATAAAAGATAAAGTAGTAAAGTATCGACTAGGTTGTAGGGTGTAAGAGGCTAGAAAGAAGACATGAAACATAGATAAAAGGCCAAAGATAGTTGTCAATTTCTAGTTTTCTCACTTAGGAATCATATGAATAGTAGTATGTGACTAGGACCTATAAATGTACCCAAAGTGTGTGATTTAGTGTCTACAGTTGTTAATTACAAAATTCAAACAAGGGAATCATATAAATACGAAGTTATGTTACCATAATAAAGGACCAAGATCTAAGCATATACTATCATCACCTAAGGATGCATCTAAATGCATTATAAGAGCATCAAAACATCCATATAGAACTCACTATAAGGATAAGAGACTACATTTTTAACATACATGCGTATGAGGGAAGTTCATTTTACATCCACACATCTATCGACATTACTACATCTAGTTATTTCTCATTTTCAAGTGCATATTACACAATAGCTTCCTAGGGAATGATTTCACACACACTTCACAAGAACTACATGGAGTCTAAAATGTAGTTCAACACTCGGTTGTAAGTTCACTCTGTCGGGTGATCACTAGGGTCAGTATTACTCCCCATGTGCATCTTTTCCTTTTAGGATTTGACAAGTTTTGGGATTTTACATGTTATCTCTCTCTTTTCAAGTTTACAAGCGAACTCAATAATCAACATCAAAGGTTAGCGACCATCTTGCGACACAACAAAAATCAGTTTATGAGGTCTTTGCCAGTCCTTTGGCGCGTAGAAGTAATCTCCAGTACTCATGCACCCTTGACCTAGTCCAAGCACCATGGTCTAGGTTCATTTGGAACTTACATGATTTTTTTATGCTCGGTTGGGATAACCTCCTCCTTCTTTTCATCATTTTTCCAGTCCAACACACTTTAGGATTAAACGAATATCAACAAAGTCTTTTATCCTCTCTCCCGCACCTAGGGTTTCCTTTTTATCTAGATTATTTCTTGGGTCATATCTATGTTTTACATTTTATTTATCATACATGACTCTGAAATATCTTAGGGTTTTACAAATTTAATATTTTTAAAATTAGTATGCACACTTTGTATGCTTTTGGCCTCTTTGTCCCTGATTGTCTTGCGAATTGTGTGAGCAATGTCCTATGTATGAAACCCACTTTTCATGGTCTATCTTTTCTTCTTACTTGCTTGATACACTATATTATATGCACACACTTTATTTGATTGCACTAAAACATGTTAATAGCCATTTTTTTGCACGACCTTTGGTTTTTTCCATGCACATCCCCTCCCCCTGTAGGGTCTCCACTTAAAATCGCCTGGTCCTTTCCTTTGGACCGTATACTCCTATCAGCATCACATGCACCCAAATGAGGGGCATACATTGGGTGAATCATTCACCCCATACAATAGATCAAAAATACAACACAATATAGTTTAACACATAATTAATACAATCTACAGTTACAAAAATGCCCAGAATCTGACTTGGGTCCTCAATTCAACACAGACTCCAACACCCAAATATAGACACTAGCACCTTGGAACTCTGACCTATCCTCGCCACATATGTCTTGGGGGTAGATAAAACTACTTTCTCATATCAAAAGAGTTCAAAAAAGTTTATAAAACAGTTTTCACATTACACACACAATCCTCCGAAGAAGATTACATTCTTTCTCCATTTAAAATAAATACAAATATGGAACTAATATGGTACAACTTGGAACAAACATGGGACACACCATATGTAGTGGTGTTTTATTTAGGAAGTATTCATGAATAGAGTGTAACACTATACCTCACCCCCCAACACTCTTCTATCATGACGTGAGATCTCCCAAAAAAATCACGCTTGGCATGATATCACCCAAAAAACTCGATCTTGGCGTGAGATCTCCCAAAAAAATTCTCTTGACATGATATCTCCCAAAAACTCACTCTTCTAAAGAATTTTCAGGACATTTTCTATCCTTTTACACTCATGATCATCAGTGCACACTTTCCTTTTACTACTTTTACACACATTTACATACTTTTACAGAGTTTTCATAATACATGACTTTGATTACTCTTTCTCTCTTCTTTTGCAGGTCCATCCTTAATACACAACAAGAAATGGCCCTACATTAAGCACAAAAACATATATAACATGGGACAACACAATATGCTTTACCCTAGGGTCACTTCCTCTTTCTTAGCTTACACGCTTCGTTTTTATCACTTCATGATTTCACTTGTCTCTTCGGCATGCTATCGCCATCACATTCTACATGGTTATCATGTACACATCTTCTACTTTATGTTATCGAGTATTCACTCAAAAACATAAATGGGGGTAAATGTAGACATAAAATCACACACTTGGGTATATTTCTAGGTCCTAAAAAGACATGCTAGCATTCATATGATTCCTAAGTAAGAAAACTAGCAATTAACAACTATCTTTGGCCTCTTTGCTTTGTTTCTTGTCTTCTTTTTGATATTTTACACCCTATAACCAAATCAATACTTTACTTACTTATATTTTATGACTTTGGACACCAATGACCTCGTCCCCTTTGGGTGACCCGACCCTTTTCTATCTTACTTGTTTCGTTGGGTCTCTTTTATCTTTTGGGCATCTTATTTTCTTATGGGTCACCTTCCAGGTTGTCAATTATGAAATTCAACCAAGGGAATCATATAAATACAAATATATGTGACCAAAATAAAGGACCAATCTCTAAGCATCTATTATCATCACCTAAGATTGCATCCAAAGGCATCTAAGAGCATCAAAGGCATCCATATAACATCCATTCAAGGGATAAGGGACTATATTTTCTGCATACATTACATAGGAAGGGGAAGTTCATTATTCCATCCACACATCTACTTACATTGGTACATCTAGATATCGCTCGCTATCAAGTGCACTTACACAAGGGATTCCTAGGGAATGATTATTTCACACACGCACAAGAACTACATGGAGTCGAGATGTAGTGCGGTGCTCAATCTTAAGTTCACTTAATTGAGTGACCATCGAGGTTAGTTCGAATCCCCATATTACGCTCTTTCTTTTTTAGATTTCGTTTGGTATTGTGGGTTTTATAGGTAAAGCTTTGTTTTGTAGGTTATAGGTGCACTCGATGATCATATTGCGACATACAAATGAACAATAATGACTTTTAACAACACTTGTGTGACACTAGAAAAATTAGATTCTGATCACTTTGCAGATCCACAGTGCCCGGAAGCACAATCTAGCACCCAAGTGACATGGTTTAGCCTCATCTAACAACTCCAAAATTTACAATATGTAATAACAACACAATTTACCTCATGCTCAATATTTTTCCTAGTTTACATTAGTCCTAGATCAAGCTAAGTCCTTCTCTCTCTCTCTCTCACACACACACACACACACACACACACTTAGGGTCTATTATTTCTACTAGCTGCTCTGTAATTAGGGTTTAACATAAATCTAATTTTATTAAATTAATAACTAATTCAGATTCTCCCTTTATAGTCAATTTGATTATCCCATGTTTCCAAGCAATCCTAAAACCAAGTATGAGTGCTTCATATTCAACAATATTATTTGTGCACTCAAAACATAAATTGAAAGTAAAGTTAAACAATCATTGGTTAGGAGAAAATAACATTATACCTTCCCCATCACCAAAATTAGAACAAAATCCATCAAAAAATATCAACCAAGAAGAAATGGGGTCCTCAAGATAAACAACAAGATCAAGGCACTAGTCATCAAAGTCTTCATTACCAACAAATTTCCCCAAATCCACATCTATGTATAACACTTCATATGATGCATTTATTGGGTTTTCTATCAAGTTTATTAACTTGTATTTTCTATGTAGCCTCACTAAATTTCCTTCCAAAGAAATTATTGCAAATGATAGATCCATTTTCACACTCCCTTCCACACTTGCTGATCAATTTCTTGACACTAACATTCCCCATTTGATAGGGTAATCAACAATGAAAAATTCATTTTCAAGTACTTGCTGGGTGAGCCGCCAATTGTAAAACTAATCCTTTCACACAACCCACAACTGGAACTTCCCTAGAATCCATCACATAACACCTCCCATAGGCAGTAATTATCTTTATACCAAGTTCATTCATGACCGCCAATGACATGATATTGCAAGAAGCACCTGAGTCAAACATGCAATTATGTAGGAGCCAACCATTAACCATTAGTGTAGTGTAGAAAGGATCAACATCCAATTGGATCTCAACTAGGAAGTCCCCAAATATACTTCAGGGGATGGTTCAATGGTCTCTTGAGATTATTCAATCTCATTCTTAGCAACAAGGGGAGAGATATATTTTTTTGCAACAACATCCTCATTGAATCCCAAGTACTCAAATGCCATGTTTCTATGCTCAGGAATCCTAAGAAACTCTACTAAAGGGACAATTATCTTTAGTTGGCTTAAGAATTGGGCCATATCACAAATAATGTACTTAGGTATAGGGGTGTCAAGTAGAAGGGTGATTTATTTTTCAAAGGGGAAACTTTCTTTTAAAGAAGACACAACAAATGGAAAAGTTGGATTTGGCTTAAGAATGGGGCTTTGCATGGTATATTATTCTTGGGAGAACCTTTATGAACATTAGTTAGGATTAAAATCTTATTATTTGAGGTTTGGGTAGGGATTTTCACTTTCCTACTTCTCAAATTATACTCCTCTTGGGAAACAAATGCGTTAATAAAAAAATCCCTATCCTTTTTGGAAGGAATTTCTTCATCATACTTCTTGATCATTAGAGATCTTAAGTACTCAAAATCATAAATAGGAAATTCAAAGGATTGGACCATATCAATTTTAACATCAATCTCAAGGGAAGATTACATATCTTGTTTATACTTTCCAAAAATCATCAAAGAGTTATAACACATAGAAGATCATTAGAGGTCACATCTTGTTCAAAGCTTACTTGATGATCAAACACACACGCATCATCAAAATATGATCTAGAAACATATTCATTCAAGGTGAATTGTTCACAAGGAATATGAGGAAATAAAAATTTATCACACCAATTAATGATGTGTTCTTCTTCAACAGTTGTAATTATTGCACCCAATAGATCAAGAACTACCTTATTATCTCTTGCCTATCATTTTGACCCATAGGTCTCTTTCCTCTATCATCTTCTCTATGATCTCCTCTAAATCTATTTTGATTTTGATTTTGATTTTGAACTTGAGGGCCTAAAGATAACCCTTTCTCAACTCTTTCTAGCTTGTAGGATATTTATTTAACTTCCCTTGCCAAGGTCTTAACCACTTCTTCCAAATCAGTAGACTTGCTAGCTTGTTGTTTTTCTAGATTAACAAGTTTATCCTTATCCCTTTTTGGTGGCTTACAAGCATATTTTATATTGTTTTAAATTTTAATGGCCATGTTAAATGCTTGCCTCAAATTCATGGGGTTCTCATCTCTCGTAGTAGGTTGCCTTTTTTAAATGCATCATAATACTTGATCAAATAGGCTTCATCACTTAGTCTCAAATTAGCTTGTAATCTCATCAATGTCTTATTGAACCTTGTGTTGAAATATTGTACACATTCATTGGGATTTTTCTTTATGTTTTCAAATTCAGATAGGAGGAACCTAGGGTTATTCCTATCACCATATTAAATTCTAAAGGCATTCATCATTTCATCCCAAGAATCAATTGAACCATGAGGAAAGGAATTAAACCATTCCCTTACATCCTCTTCTAATGTGTGTACAAATAGCTTTAGGAAAACATCTTCATGTTCTAATTCATAATCATCAATAATATTTTGGAACAACTTAAGATGTTAATCACCACTAATAGCATTATTTCCTTGAAATTTAGGAAACCTATTCTTGATTTCATTAGGCACCTCATTTGGATATCCTTGCATGTCCCCAAAATTGATAGGTCTGAATGCTTGAACTATGAAAGGGGCATGTGGAGGAGGATGGTCCATATTATGCTCAACTAGATTTTCAACAATAGGATCTACAAGGTTTTGAACAAATGGTCTATGAAGTATAGGAGGAGGGATAATATTTTGTAAATTTATTATATGATCACCTTTAACAATTCTGGGTCTAGAAGCTTGTTAAAAAAAAACATGGATGATAGGTTTTGAACTTTTAGGAGAACTAACTTATTCTTCTATCAAAGGAGAACTAGGTAGATCATATGTTTATATGTTCTTACCTTTCAAAGAATGACAAAGTTACAACATAATTACTCAAGAATAATGTTTCATTTTAATTGATTCATACGGTCCTTATAATGCTATCGTATAGGAAAATAGATTCCTAATAAATAGGAAATGTAAAAAAACAATTCTCTAAATGTGTATAAGTTGTTTTAACA
Source organism: Taxus wallichiana var. yunnanensis (assembly GCA_018340775.1). Taxonomy (NCBI): domain Eukaryota; kingdom Viridiplantae; phylum Streptophyta; class Pinopsida; order Cupressales; family Taxaceae; genus Taxus; species Taxus wallichiana. Next base: position 651,535,072 of record CM031240.1, on the reverse strand, counting down.
ACTCAACAAATATTAAAGCATCTAAACTATTACGTAAGTTGTGAAAACAACTTACAATAGATTTTACCATTCACCATGAATTATTTTAAATCTTGAAATAATATGTGAGAAATACATTAAATATTTCCTAACATTCCCCCTTAGTGCAAATATGGGAGAAAAATTACACTTCTTATGCAACTTTTCGCCCATGCGTGCTCATAATCTTGACACATTGATGGTTTTTCAAAGGCTGACCAACAACATTGGTATGAACCACCGCTCATCCGATATGAATCATTTTCATCAAATATGGCCCCATGTGTAAGGTATGAACCCTTGTTCATCCTCTTTAAGAGTCATGATGTTTCTTTTTCCTTGTGCTTTCATCTTTCCACTATATGTTTACATTAGGGAATTATATGCAAATCACTAAAATCAAGCATACTAAAAAACTAAAACACATTGCATACTAGAAATCAAATACTGAACTAAAAAAACATGCCACAACCTCATTTTACAGAATCATCACTTGCGGTTGGTGAGATGATGTTATTTTCCCTCCATCCTCTTGTTCCTCCATCCTCCAATGTGATGAGATGATTACTAATAAAGATGAATATTTAAAGATCATCTATTCTGCATTGTGATTATTATTTTCCCTCTCCCATAATGTGAAACAATTTATTTTTCAAAAATTGGTTTCAACCGAAAATGCGTCTATGTAGCAATTTTTTATATTTTGACACTTTTTACAAACTTTTGACTTTTTATCGACACAATTTAGATAATACAAATGAAAATATAATGACTATGTCACTTACAATACAACATTACCACAAGCATTGGTTTCCATTGAAAATACACTTTACAAACAATTGTTTTTGCATGAAAAAACCAAAAATATTTTGAATAAGACTCGAATAATACAGACATATAACAATAACATTAGACATTTTAAAAGTAATGAAAACTATTAATTTTAAAAGACTATTGATTATTTACACAAGACTATTTTAACAATGACATGACTATATACAATACAAACTCTTTAATGACTATGATTAGCCAAATGAACAATTTGTTTACAATGTAGAAGATACTAATATGACATGAGACTACTAAATGGTGAATTATTTATTAGTAAAAAAAAATCCCTAAATAACAACTCTAATATAAATTCTAGTTATAATTAGAACCCTACTTATGAACTCTACTACCATGTGGAAATTATAATACGTTAATGCAATAATCTCTGTTCGAATGGCTAATAGAAGCAATACACCTTTTCCTTCTTTGTAACTAATGCGATAAATATATCGATCATTCTTCCACAATTTTTGTAACTTATCCTTCATTGTGACAATAACCTACACATGTTTAGCCAAATCGATGACCATCTAGCCTACACCTACGAACATGTTTCCTTTTTATAAAATTTGGATGGGACATGATAGATCATTATACATATAAGAACTCGGATAATAAACATATGCACTTTGAAAATATATTTTATGCACATGAAAGGATATGTCTACACATAAAGAGATATCAATACATGTTGAGTGAGAATGCCAAAGTAACTTGATACCCAACACCTTGAACCAAATCTTCGATGCAAATCATGGATATTGATATGATAGTTGAGAAAACTAATAAGGATCTAAAACTCATAGCAACATGCACAAAATTTTGAAATCAAATCCTTGTAAAGAGGTTGATCCATAAAAAGGTAAGAATTCTACGTTTGAAATCAAACTAAGGTCGATGCAAATATCAACATCACTAGTTTTCCACTTTGATTACTTCTATTTAGAGATGTGTATATTTATATACATGCTTGTTGGTGAAATATTTTGTTGCATAGTGTAAATTATTGGTTTTCAAAAATGGTCACGGGGTTAAACCCCTCCTTTTTACATGTGGGGAGGCTCTCATTATTGAATGTAAACTACCTAAAACTGTGGGGTGGTTGTTAGGCTATGGATCACACAAGAATACTCCAATAAACCTATGGATGATGTAGCCTAAAATTCACTCCAATAACCCAAGGCGCACTAACACATCACTCAAACTAAACTAAGTGCTCACCCGAAGCACGCAAGGGTACCAGTTCCTCTTTAGAGGTGCTTATACAAAATGTTAGCATGATTGAATATATAAATGTTTAGATTCATAACAGATAGTAAACATTCCATAGTGCATATACCGATCTAGGTATTAACCATGTGAAAGAGTAGCTAAACAATGACTATAATGAGATTTATCGTGCAAGATCCATATTCAATAAGATTTAACACACATATCCATCCAATAATATCCATTATATTAGATAATACAAATTATAAAACAAAGAAGCTTTATACATTCATAAATCAATCATGCACACTAACAAATTCACATTATAACTCTACAATAAAATGGTATATCTCGGTTGTGAAAAAAATACACACACACGATACACACACACACACACACACACACACACACACACACACACACACACACACACACACACACACACACACACACACACACACACACACACACACACACACACACACATGGGTGGGGACTTGCCCTTCGCCGCCTATGCACCTTCTAAAAATAGGCTACATGCTAATAATAGCCATGCACCCTTAAACAAGAAATACATAAGAATGTAAGTGCTGATAATAGATCTCCTACGCTTAACTCCTACTTCAGATTCTATTATTAGATATAAAACTCGCATGGTGCTTGATCTTCCACTAACCCAAATTATCCATGCGTAGTCCGAAAGTCTTCATACCTTTGCATTCTCCACACTCCATGTCCCAAAAATAGCCTTAATTCATAAAAGTGGCTAAGTCATGTTTATATCTATTCCTAGGTGCACCCCTTTTTCCATATTTCCACGCACTCCCGCATGCCCTATATCTCATGTGCCCAAACCTTACATGATTTGAACCTTGAGTTATACTTCCTCAACTCAAAATTACCCCACACTAATGTCATTTCTGCCCTCGACAATGTGTAATCACAACTTATATCTCCAGGAATAAAGAATGAAAGAATAGGTAAATACTTTTACAAAAATAATGGAGGATCACTTGGCACCATTCTCTTCCACGAGTGAGATTAACTCGAATATTCATTTTTAATCTCTGCCTCTACTTCACCGTCAATAACTCAGTAGCTTCGCCTATCTTATTCAAGACATCTCGTAACCACGGCTTCCAACTCATCATGAGTCATATGTTATTTTTCATTAAACAGGATCCGACAATGTTAGTCATGCTAGAGACCATTCCCTCCATGTAATCCATATTCTACACAAGAAGTTTCCCAATCTCTTACATTCTTTACTTGTATGTACCACAGGATTTTGCAAGCATTTTGCACTTTTCTTCCACTAGAGAAATCCTATCTATGCACTTGAGTGTCTCATTCTTCATTGCCTTTAGGACCTTAGTATCTTCTTCAATAGTACTTGTCCTAATAATCACATCTAGAGTTGTGCACATGTTCGGAGCTTTATATGCCTTATTAAGCTCATCCTTCAATGCCTACAACAAGGATTCATAACTTAAAATTTTCTTGGAAATTGTGGCCTTGGCCCTTACTGCCACCTCTCGTAGGATCCCTTAGTGTTGGTATACGCACAGGTCCTTCCTCCAATAACAACCTAATTGTTGCGCATAAATAATGCAAAGCAAACTTAAAATATGGTTCCAAATTCTCATAAAAATGCGGCCTATTCTCTATGATTTCATCTTCGATCTACTCATCCATCTTGAGGATGTTATGAATTTATTCCTCACCTTTTCCTTTTCTTACGTGAGGTGCTTGATCTTTGTATCTTTTTCCTTCTTTTCCTCTAACAACGTTTTAATGGTTTCCACCTTATCAATGTTCCTGTGCACAACCTCTGTAGATACCTTCACCAAAGCATTGCTCACATGTTCATCTCGATATAACAAAGGGATTGATATTTACATGCCTAACATGGGAAACTCTCTTCATTCTATGTGAAACACATGACTCTTCACACACGTCAAAATCAGGCTCGTCCATATGAGTCTGCATAGACCAAGATAACTACTTATGTGTGCATGTGTTCACCATTTTTGCATCCATGAGCTCCCACCCATATAAATCCTTAGGATCTAAAGTGTTTTGGAACCGTTCACATATGATCTTGATCTTATCATCCACATACCCAACTACGGGGTCCAATAGGCTTTGTCCTCCTTCCTTATGTGTTTACCCCTTGGGATCCAGGTGCCTAAGTCCAATACTAGTCCTTCACCTTCTTGTGTAGTATGGGGTGCACCTGAAGGCTCTCCCTTTTCCACTTCGGGACATGTCTCCTTTAGCTCCTCCTCATCCCAAGGTTCTACAGTGTCCCCAACTATGACTAGACCGTGAGGCACATTTTCCCGAGACCCTTCTTCCTCATCATCCTTCCAAAGGATATGCTTATATTTTCTCTTCTTCTCATGCTCGGGTTTCTTAGGAGAAGTCCTTGGTGACCTTCTCGGGGGCTAGGAAGGTCTTGCATACCGAGTCCTTTTTTCCCGGGTACCCTCTTATACTGAGGTTCCTAAAGAGTCTTATCCAGGTCCACCTCCATTGTGCCTATCTCCAAAACTTCTTCTTCCTAATGTAGGGGAGGGGTTACCTTGTGTGTACTTTCCTACTCAATAGTGGGCCATTTCATGCCCCTATGCTCCAGGAGCCACTAATATCTTCATGAATTTATTCTTCTTCTCCTTCTTCTTCTTCAACAGGAAAAACATCTTCTTCCTCTAAGGTTCCCACAATATGTTTTCCCTTGGGTGGTCTAGGGAGCTTGAATTCATTCTCCAAATACTTCCCATTTTGTAATTTAGGCTTCAAGTATATATATATATATATATATATATATATATATACCAGATCCACGCCCAAATTTCCAATGGCCAAACTCACAACCTTCATGTTAATGTCATCTGAAATCAACCTTTCAATATAAGCAATCTTACCTAGATAAACGTAATACTTCCTTAGTGTGTGGTAGTCACAATCCACCTTGTCAACATTAAATAATAAATAGTGATCATTTGTGAACCGATATACAGATGCCTGAAAGTAGTGCGCACATGAATGCATATGAAAAATTACACCAAGGGCCCCATTTTCCATCCTTCATCCTGAAGTACCTAATACAAAAGTGTTGGTACACTGCAAACTATACTTGTTTATCCAATACCGAAGGTAAATCCTTGGGTATCCTCCACTCTTCTTCAAATGTGGCATGCAAACGCTCATACCACATTTATATCCTTTGCTTGAAGGGTCCACTCATTGATCCATCACAAGTATAGTTGGAAAATATTTCTGCCAAGGACTTCTTCTCTTTAGGAAACTACCACATATTGTCTTTTGGCCCATCAGAACTCCAATTTCAACAAAGACTAATGACAAAAGTATAGTGCCAAAGCTGATTTTCTCACCTTCCTGTGCTTCCTCAATAATTTTCTCAACAAAAAAATTTGATAAGTTATATACAAAACCTTTTGTCATCTTCTTCACAATATAGAGCCAAGCCTTGTTTACCTGAGACCAATGCTCTTGATTTTTATCTTTTTTAGGAGATGAGCTGCAACTTTAGATGACTAGATACTTCTACAATTTAGGGATGTCCATCCCGTGCCCTCCTTTAGTTTATCCAATCTCCTTTGTGTATTCTTTATGGCCTCCTTGTTAGTGAGGTCGCTACTTAGCTCAACACCCAAACTCCTTAGCCCTGTCAAACTTCTAATCAAAGGCACGGTGATCCTCATTCGATGCCCATAAAATAAAATAAGTCCTCATGGACTCTACTCATGAGCCACTGGTATAAATTTTTAGGTTTTCCAAAATAAGGGAGCTCATACAACTGTAAAACTCCTACCTTGGTCAATAAATTTTCGCCCACATCATCGTAAACCGCCATGTCATCCACTGTTCTCTTTGAGGTCTTCACCACAAGAAATTTCTCCAATTCCTCCTTGGTATCTTTGTTCCTATGGTTGTAATCGCTAACCTTGCAGTGGTGAATGTGTGAATCCCAATCACAACCCATGAAAACACCTTTTAGGTATTGCATTTCATAAAATCTACTCTCGGGAGTGTCTTCAACTTCAATTTCTACTTAATTTTTCTTCTTTCCCTTGTACCAGCTCTAGGTGATTTTTGGGTGTCATATTAACTAAAAAGGCATGTTATTTTACCTATCTCAAACTCTATAATTTAACTCCGCGTGCCTATCTCGAAACCCCGTGTCCTAGCTCGAGTTTACGTGCTCTATCCCAAATTTGCATTCCCTAGCTCGAATCCTCTTTATCAATCATCTTCCCCACATGCCTCTGCTTCACTCAAACACTTCACCAAATGGATTGAAAGACTATCTCGTGCACAAATCTAACAAAATAAAACTAGTTTGCAGCTCTCCGCACTTCACAACCTGTCTTGCTAGCTCACTCACTTTCACTCACTCAAAATCTCTTGTATGAAAAGGTAAAAATGATTTTGCAACACATCCTTATATATATTTTCAAAAATTTATCACATTTATTTCTCTCCACCTACCACCATTCCTAGCATTAATTCATCATTTCAACAACTTTTCCGCGCTACTCATTTCCATGCCACAGTTATAACCTTCTGGCGTGCCTTCTACTTTTTGGCCACAGACCTCCTTCTGCGTGCTCTCATGTACCTAAGTACTTCTCCACTATGCCTTTTTCTAAGTAGTTTCCACTACTGCATCCTACCTCACGTTATACTATGCATCCATCCATAAGTGGTCTTTAATCATGAGCAATATTTTTCTATCTACACCTTTCCAAAAATAACCCATACAAAAGTTTATTTATGCATACCCATCTTCAAATGACAATCAAACTTGAAATGAACCCTATATATAAACCACCCCACACTAAGGGTATGTGCAGTCCTCTGCACATGAAAAAACTTAAATAGTAATCAACTTCTAGCGCACAAACACGCTTATTACACAAAACACTGAACTAAAGTGACAAAGCATAACAATGATGAAGGAAACACATATAAAGGGAATATATTAAGGAAATATAATCTAAGTGGAAATACTTCCTTATTAAAAACACCGAGAAGACTTATTTATAGTAGGTCTTCAACATACTCCCATTGAAGTAACTGGGAAACCGTGTCCCATCTAATGTTTATAACTCGAAAGTGCCTGAATCAAGTATATAAGTTATAACATACGGTCCTAACCAATGCACCTTAATTTTTTTAGGGTGGTGGAAAAACTTGGAGTCATAAAGAAGAACCATTTGACTCCATTGTTCTATGGTGTGCCTCTCATCCAGTTGCATAAATTTTTCAATACGTTCTTCCAAAGGTGCTCGCCATCACCTAAAACTCTAGTGCGCACAATGCGTAAAGAAGGTAACATGAGTTCCATAGGAGAACTACCTCTTTTCCAAACAAAAAATAAAAGGGTTTTTATTTATTCAACCTCTTGTAGGTTTTCCTATATTCCCAAAGTACAAAGCAGAGACTTTATCATCCCAATATCTCCTTCCAACATCACAAATTTTTGTCAAGGTATGGCTTAGTATCTTGTTGAAGGCCTCAATAGTTCCATTTTCTTGAGGATGATAGGGTGTTGTTTTATGGTGTGCAACCATAAATTCATCTAATAATATCTTGATAGTCTCATTAAGGAAATGAGTACCCCTATCACTTGTTAAACTTAAAGGGCATCCATACATATTAATAATATTTTCCCATAGAAACCTTGTTGTCATAGCTTCTGTGTAATACTTTGTAGGTGCCACCTCTACCCACCTTGTAAGATAATTTGTAAAATTTATAATGTAGCATGATCCCATCCTCCATGCGGCTGGGAGATAGGGCCCACAAAGTCAATTGCCCACTTCTCAAAAGGTTTTGCACTAGTAATAGGCCTCAAAGGCATCTCATCTCTATGCCCAAGATTTCCAAGGCATTGAAAATGGTCACATGCCTTACAATATTCTTTATAATCTTTGTATAACATTTCCCACCATAGGCCTACTAGTATAATATTAAGTGTGGTGACATCCCTTGCATAGTGTCCACTTGCAATACTTTCATGAGCCTCTTCCATAATTGCTTCCCACTCATGCTCAAGTACACACCAACGCAAAACTTCATCCTTTCATAGTTTGTATAAATCACCACCGATCAACATGTATGACATGGCATGAATAATAATTTTTTTCTTTTCTAAAGCCTTCATTCCCTTGGGTACCATACCTGTGCGTAAAAAGACAACAATATCCTCTAATTCCAAGGGCACGTGGTTTAACCTAAATAGTTGTGCATCCGACATTATGTCCTCAATGCTCTATGCATCCTCTCCTGATTGAATCCTTGATAAATGGTCTGGACCAGAATTACTCTTTCCTAGCTTAACCACCACCGTAAAATTGAACTCCTGAAATAATAGAACCCAATGACATATGTGCCCCTATAAAATGGGATTATTTACTAAGTGCTTGATGTCATGTGGTGCGTATAGAAGATGATAAGTGTAGCCTATAAATACTTGTTGAAACTTGTGGAATATGTAAATCATAGACAACACCTTGCACTTTGTAGTTGGTAATTCTATTTTGTTGGAGTTAACTTCTGTTAGTGAAGAAATAAGGATGATCAACAATCCCTTCTCTAGAATGGGCTGATACCATGCCAATGGCCATGCTAGAGGTGTCTACATGAATGTGAAAGGGATTGGACCATGAAGGAAAGTGTAAAATAGGTGTTGTAGTAAGCCTCTCCTTCAGTGTTTCAAATGTGCACTGTTGTGCCTCGCCCCATTAGAACTTGCCTTTCCCTTTTAATAATTCCTCTAAGGGCAAAAAAATCTTGGTATATCCGTTGATAAATTTTACAGAAACCCCGTGTTCCCCAAGAATCCATGCACTTTGCACTTTCGATAGTAGGATCCTCTAAGCCCAATATCACAACCACCTTAGAAAAACCCACTAACAAACCTTCTTTACATATGATGTGCCCCAAAAAAATTCCAAAGGGGGTGAAAAATATAAACTTCTTAATTTTCAAAGAGATGCTCAATTACCTACATCTCTCAAAATCAACTTCAAATTATCACGGTGATATTTCACAAGACCATAGACTGTCTAATCATTGAAATGCACATGTAAGAATTTGTTAATAAAATCTTGAAATTCTTGTACCACTATGTGCAAAATACTACAAGTGCATTCTTTAATCCAAAGGGCATAACTGTGTATGCAAAAATTCCCCACTCAGTGGTGAAAGTTGTCTTCTCTTGGTCTTCTTCTGCTATCCTTACTAGATGATAGCCTAAAAATCCATAAGTAAAGGAGTAGATTTCACACCTGTAATGCCCTCCAAGATTTTATTAGTAAATGGTGTGGGAAAGGGATCAATCACACATGTAACATTTAATTCCTTGTAATCCATTTTTTTTTTTTTCCATCTTTCTTGATGTTGATCACCATAGGGCTCACCCATTTTGACTCCTCGATGGGCACAATGATCCCAAAAATTAAAATTTTGTTAATTTCTTCTTTCACCTTAATATGCAGGTTAGGTTTCATCCTGTAAGGCCTCTTCCTAACTAGGCACGCACCTTCTTTTAGTTTGATCTTCATCTCACCCAATGATTCATGTAAACCTTTCAATTCATAGTATCCCCGATGAAACAAATCTTGGAAGTCGCGCAATAGCTCAATGATCTTGGAAACCTCAAATTCAGACCAATAATCTCTAAGGATGGCCTCCTTAGGTTCAATATACACTCCAATGTTCACTTTCTTGGTGTTCATAGGTTCGTGTTATGCATGTACCATCTCATTTGTAATGTCTAAGACCTCACGTGTACCCTCTGTATGCTCAACATCCAAGTTCTCTACTTCTTCATCATCAACTATGTAGACCATCTTTCCCTTCTCCTTTTCTAGGCGGGTGCACCCTAGCTATTCACAATCTATTTCTTCCTCTTCAAAGTGAACCCCCATGCCTGACTTTCCTAACAACTCTGAAGGATCTCCTCAAACTTTACACTATCTCCCATAGTTAAGCACTTCATAACCTATAACACCTCATTCACCAAAGGTTTAGTGGAAAAATATTCAAATGTTTGGATCATACCTTTAGTAAGTTCTCACCAATTTCTAGTCTCTCTTCTCAACTCCGCATAAATATAACATGTGAATGCGTAGCCTCACAAGGTGAAGTAGAGCTTGTGCACCCATAGAAAAGGTGGTAAAGCTTCTTGCACCTTTTTCCGATTCTCTCACACTTTCTTGAACATGATCATTATCATGGAATTCACATATATGTGTAGGTGTATTTCTCTTATGAAACCTAGTAGAGAAGATGAGCCTTATCTCCCACCATTCCAAAAGATTATCCTTGTGTACTATCCACCATCACAATGCCACCCTATGCAAAGTATACACTAGCATGTTCCTTCTTTCTACCTGAAATTCCCACTAAAATTCCATAACAAGTAGGAATACTTCTAGATTCTCCTCACTAGTATACCGTGGTACCCGATTGTTTCCCAATCTCCTAAAACAACATGGTTTGCGTACACATGTAGTTGTACTCTTCACTTTGTGACCAACCATATCATAAGTACCATGGCCCAATTGTCACATGAAATACTCATATTATCACTCACAGATTGTGCATCATCCCATTTGATAACTCCTTCCTTTGATGGCTCAAGAAATTATGGATCTCTAATAGTGCGCACATAAATTCTGTTTAAATCTTCTTCACTTAGGGCCTCTACATAAGGTGTATATTTCCCCTGCTGTCGGAGGTATAATGATACACTCTTCCTTGTTTTCAAAACATATATACCCCTTATTAAATCACAAATCAGTGTCATTTACATAACACCATGGTTGCCCAAGTAATGCTAGAAAATTGTATGCTTCTACAAGCGCTTACACCTCAAAGTCCCTAGTAAACTTGGCCCCTTGAATAGTAATTGATGCATCCTTTAAAACTCCAATTGGCATAGCCTTAGTCCAGTTTTCCATAAACAACACATTAGAGGATGGATGCAAAGGAGGTCTACCCATTTGAACCCATGCATCCAAAGTGAGTACATTCACTTCTGCACCTGTGTCAATAAAAATGTTACTCAAAAGCCACACATCAACAATTACATTTAGAGTAATCTCATTGTAATAATTTAAATTTTCTGGAGGATGATTAACATGAAAATTTTATCTTGCATGCTCATCCTAGTGTTTCCCTTCAACCAATTCCCCAACAATGGAATGATGTTCTCTTAGCGCAACATCTTGCAAACCTCCTTCAAATCATCAACATTTGTCTGATGGAGCTCAACTACTTTCTTTTGTTCTAACTTCCGTGAATGTTCCTTTAAACAATGTATCTCACCCTGTAGATTCTCGAATGACCTCCATGGTTTCCTAATAAAGATCCTTCTAATGCATAGGGTCTAGATACTTCACATGTAATACTTCCTCCTTAGTAATCATAGGATTTTATTAAAGAATATTTATAGCGGGCATAGCCTCAACACGTGTAGTAATATTGATAGGCACCAACTCAGGATTCAACACTAACTTTGGCATCCACTTGTCCTCTACCGAGCATTGACTCTAACCATCCCCACGCCATTTTTTTCCTTCTTATGTTGCTTACTCAAATGTTCATATAAGTCTGGGAACTCTTCATACTTATGGTTCTTTCCACAAAAATAACAAACAATGTTCCGAGAGCATTCGCGCTTGTCTTGGTCGGAGATCCACATGTATAACAAGTCCCATAAGGGAAATCATTCCTTCCACCCCCATGATCTCATCCGATAAATCCTCCATGGTATCCTCAAACTCTACCACGACTACCATCACAACGTCCTTCACTATGGTCATAGTCATGATGTTCACCTTTCTCTTTAGAGTTACTAGCAACACCAATGTCTCATGCACCCCAACATCAATGACATCATAAATTAGTTTCCATCGAATGCCCTTCACTCGGTCATAGTCATGATGCTCACCTTTCTCCTTAGAGTTAATAGAAACACACCGTCGATGCACCCCAACATCAATGGCATCAATAATTTGATCAATTAACTAACAATATTCAAGGTCATGAGTGGAAGACCTAAAAATATTATGGTAACAAGACACATTCTTCCTAATCATGCGCTAGAACAATGGACAATGGATTGAACTATGGTCCAAATAACATATCTCGCAATCCAACAACAAGGAGTGCACTGATTTATAGGGATAACTATCCTTAGTATGCCCTTGTACTTCACAATTTGTACACCAAATTATATTGTGCATCTTATGTGCTAAATTAGAAGTAATTATCCAAATGTTTTGCCATTATTGCAATCTAAGCTTCCAAGAATGGGCTCACTCCAGTGTCTACACTCCCTACCACCTCGACATGCAAAAATGCTTCAAGTGCCTCGTGCATATCTGTGTAAGTTTTATGTGAAAGTGCTCTTTTAAAGGACATGATTAGTCCTCCAACAAACCACTATGCATGTTGGCTTGCATGTATGTCATAAGATAACTTAGACAAAAGGGTTTTGAACCAAGCATCATACTCCCAAACACTCTCAGTAGTGCCCTTTTTAATGTCTTTAAGTGCACTTATGATTTTCTACTCAAAATTAGGGATATAAAATTATTTTAAGAAAGCATCTCGCAATGCTTTGCATAATCCACACAAGTCTCGATCAAGACAAAAAAATTATACCAGCTATGTGTGCACCCCCGTAATGTAGTTGAAATCCCAGCTAGCCTTGCACTCTGGAGATGTAATCCCTTAAAGCACCACATTATTTCACACATATGAACATGATTGGATACATATTCAATGCCTCTATACTCTAGAAGATGGAGAGACATCTCCATATAATTTTTTTGAGGTTGGTGTGGACCTTGCCCACTAGACCCATAGTCCGTATTTCATCTTATGTTTCTACCGCCTCCACCAGATCCACCAACACCTCAACCACATGATCCTCCTAATCTTCCCCCTCCGAAGGCAACAAACCATAGGATGTGCTTCCTTGCACTCCAATAGTTGTGCTAAACTATTCCCCTACGATTTTCTAAGTTGTATTACTTCTAGGCGTTATACCAATGTTCTACGCACCCATGTTTTGTATCGATGACGTACCAAAAAAGAGACCTCCAACTAGACCCCCAAATAAAATTGATGAATTTTGCACCAAATATGAATACGCTACCCGATGTACTACAAAAATTGATTGTAAAATGACTCTATCTACTACAACTCTCTTGCTCACACTAGCTCACTTCTAGCTAGATTTTGGAAAACCAAGCGTAATGGCTAGGTTGCTTGCTAAGTAGGCTCGTGCCCACGGTCCAAATTTTGGAAAACCATGATTTCAAATGTGGGAATTTTAGATGCTCGGCTCTAGGTTGAGCTACAGGCCATCTCTCTCCACAATGCATGCCCACCTCACGTCCAAATCCCTCTCACATGCCTCATTGAAATTGAGCTCTTTCTCTTTTCCTTTTAATGTGCCTTCCTCTTGAAGTAAAAGAGGGTTCTCTTCCAAATCTAGCCATGATTTCCCAAATGTGATGCTCTAGGCTCAATTTTAGATGCTAATTCAAAAGTGTGTATTCCAATGTGTTGCTATGCCTAAACAACCACCATTCATCAACTCTATAGGTGTCCAAGAAAGAAAATAACATCTCATTTAACTCATAGAAACAAGTTCTCATTCAACCCATGAAACGTTCGTGCATTAAAATTAGGTCTAGTGGTGAATATGCAAGCATACTCTTCTTCCATATCTTTAACCACTCCTCAATACTTGGCTAAGATCAACCAAGATATGTCTTCATCACACAACATCTTGAAAAACAACCGAAAAGAGGTCCCGAAAATGAAACCAATGATGTAGCTTAGATTTCACTCCAATAGCCCAAGGCACGCTAACACATCACTTAGATTAAACCGAGCACTCACCTAAAACATGCAAGGGTACTAGGTCCCTCTTTAGAGGTGCTTATCCAACATGTTAGCATGATTTAATATATAAATGTTCATATTCATAACATATAGTAAACATTCCACAAGGTGCATAAACTAGATCTAGGTCTTAACCATGTGAAAGAGTAGATAAATAATGACTATAATGAGATTTATCATGCAAGATCCATATTCAATCGATATAACAACAAAATTAAGCCAATAAGATCCATTATATTAGATACCACAAAACACATAAGCTTTATACATACCTAAACCGGTCTCCATAATCATGAACGCTAACAAATTTACAACATAACTCTACAATAAAACAATATATCTAAGATGTGTAAATCAATACATATATATATAGGGGTGGGGACTTTCCCTTCATTATGTATGCACCTTCCAAAAATAGGCTACATATTAATAATATCCATGCATCGTTACACAAGAAATAAAAAAGTATGCAAGTGCTAATAATAGATCTCCTACAGTTAACTCCTAGTTCAGATCTAATTACTAGCTCTAAAACTATGCACGGAGCTCAATCTTCCGCTAACCAAAAACAACCTCATGTAGTCTAAAAGTCTTCATACCTTTGCGTGCTCTACATTCCATGTCCCAAAAATAGCCTTAATCCACAAAAGTGGCTAAGTCATCTTTCCTCCCATTCTTAGGCATGCCCCTATTTTCCATACTTATGCGCGCCTATGTCTCATGCACCCAAACCTTTCATGATTTCAACCTTGATTTGTACTTCCTCAACTCAATAATGGAAAAGTGCTTGTACAATGTACAAGGGAGGAATTTTCTGTGAAGGGAGGTAAAGGGGATTTTGATAAATAAGGAGAGAGAGGATTAATGTTGTGAGTAGGCTTACAAAATTCACATACATCAACTAGAGTAGGTCCACATTCAATTAGAATAACACAAAAATGTAAGCAATCAACAAGACTAATAACTAGAGACACAAAGTTCTATAGATTCATCAATCAAGGACACAAATTTCCTTCTTAATTATAAAATATCACCATGCTTGTAAAGTTGGGAAGTAAAGAGAGAGTAGAGGAACATAAGCAAAGAAAATAGAGGAAATGCAACTTTCATTTCTTGATGTAGTGGTGATACAAATCTCAACAACATATAACAATTGCCAACCCTTTGGAATGGAGAAGCCATTCCAATTTATAACATTACAACTTGTCTTTTCATCTCCCCCCACATGACTTTTCACCTTTCCTCATCACTTGTGACCTTCCATATTCTAGGGAATGAAATCGAGTCTTTTCTTTATTGATGGAAAAGGAATTTTACAATATTAATTTGAAAGTCACATAATTTAATAACATTAAAAATGGTGAAAAATTATAATCTTATTGAAGAATTAGTATGGAGAGGGAATAAAGAAGAGAGAGAGGGTTGAACAATCTAATTAGGATTAAGCCTCTACCAATGAAGAACCTTCTTCTGATGGACCTTTGAGGAAATGCTTCATGAATGAGAGCTTGACAATTTGGTCACCCGCTGAATTGAAACATTACGATTGTATATTCTTCTTTAGTGTGTGAGATGCAAGAACACTCCAAAGTATTGAATGAGTGTTTAGAAACACTGTTACAAAACATTACAATGTGAACCTAGGATGACTGTTGACATCACTTATGATGATCCTCTCCTATCATGCTTCTCATGACCATTTCCTTAATGACTTGAATTTTGATGTTTCAACACCCTCATAGGATTCATGATGTTCTTGATTTCACTTGTTTCCTAAGTGACCATTTGTGGAATTAGAACACTAAAGTTGCAAATTCCTCCTTTGATGAGATGTAAGTACACTTCTAGGCATTTGAATGAGTGTTCAAAAACACTTGCTAAGTGACTTGTACTTGATGAAATTGAGATAATTTCCCATTCTTACAAACATGGTACTCCAAATTATGATCATCCTCTTGCCCTTCCTGGCTCCAAAATAATCCTTGAATGGAATCAAATTTAGGATGCTCAAACACCTTCTTGTTCAACTTCTTGTGGGAATATATGACTTCTTGATTCTTCACACATGATGGTTTTGGATGCCTTGGTATTTGGACTAGCTAATATTGAGTTGTCTTTTGAAGAAATTTGAACACAATGGTGAAGTTAGGATATGATTATTATCACCTCACTCATCGAGTGTAAAATTTCACCTTTGAACATGATGACCCCTAAATGGAAACATGCTCAATTGATCCTCATGGAAATAGGTCTCCTTCTCTAGAAAGAATGATTGATCCCTGAATGGAACTTAAAGGAATATATGAGAATGAGTTCCATGTTCTTGACCTCCAAACTATATTGAAACACTAAAAATGCCACCTCTTCGACTTATAATATGTGAGCACATTACAAAACATTGTTTAAGTGTTTAAAAACACTTTCATGAGACGTGGATTGTTTTTGAGCTTGAGATGACTATCAACATCACTCATGATGATATTCTATTATCATGTTATTGATGACTATTTATTTGATGGCTTGAATTATGATGGAGTTATTGATGTTTCAAATTCTTCACAGACCTCATGATGATCTGGATTTCACCTACTATCCAAGTGGATGACTTTCACACACGTGATTCGCTCATGTTATGCTCCTCATCATAGTGTGATTCATATAATGTCCCCTATATTTGGAGAGATATCTAGTGAAAATGATGTATCCTTTATAATGGAAACATAATTAATATTCATGCACATCATTTTTATCATCTACACTCGTGCCTCCAACTTGTTGTTGAGAAAAAACAATGTGGTTGCATTATTTTTCTTTTCAGTGAGCCACGTGCACATTACGAGGCATTTGAATGAGTGTTAAGGAACACCGATATGAGGTATTTCACTTCATAGAACTATGATAACTTCATTCTCCTAAAAACATAATGATCTTGGGTTGAGGCACATTGAGAATAGTGGATGATGCAGAATTTCACTATTATTCACCTCAAAGACTCAATTCATGGTTATAAAGGTTGAAAGACTCCATCAAGACTCGCCCAAAGATTCTTGTCTCTCCTCGATGATGAAAACATGATATTTCTTTAATCAATTCAATCATGATAACTCCTTTTTCCATAATTGGGATGAGTTGAACTATCTAGCTTCTTGCATTAGACTATGCCATGCAGAAATTGCCTTTGGATTGATGCTTGGAGAACTTGTGGGGGATTTTATTTCCTTTTTAGACCACAAGAAAACTTCATGGCCTCACGAAGATGTCAAAAACAATGATACAAGAAGAATTGGAGTTGTCACAACTTTCTGAGCTCAATTACAAGGCTTACTATTTTTAAAAAGTCCTATCTAGGATTGCTATTTTTAGCAAGTTTTCATAGTTTTCACCTTTTGACGTTTCTTTCTTTTTGGGATGTTGGATGTTGAGAATTCACATTTTTAGAAAATTATTATTTTTAGGTGTTCTTAGTCATGAAAACCTACTATTTTTAGAAATGGAAATTACAGATGCTAGGTTTTAACAAAACTAGTTTTGAAATTATGGGTTTTACTCTAAGATTCTCTACTCCAAATTTCAAGATTTTTCACCCGCAGATCTCTATAGAATTTTAAAAATTCTAATGTAGCATGTACAATCATTAATGGAGTTTGGAAGGTAAATCAACACCAATTTTCTTTAAAAATGAAAATTTCCTGAGAGATGGAGAGTTGATAAAATTTATCTTCAGAAGATCAAAGCATAATAGTGTATCCCACTTGGTGGAAAAAATAGTTTAAAATGTGGTTAGTAAATAAATATTTAAAAACTCAAACAATTCAAGTAAATTATGGATCAATGGATCCTTGGTATAATTAATATCTTAAAATATGTTTGGTTATTTTATATGTGGTTGGTCATGTTTTAGTTTTCATAAATATTTTTCTCAAGGTACAAAAGTGCAAAAAGTGGGACATAGTTATATGATTTGACCCTTTTTTGACTGCTTTGAGACCGATAACTTGAAGGAGTTAGAAAATTTTGCACATGAGGGGTGAATTCAAAATTTTGTGTCCCCCTTTTCCCTTAGCAGAAAGAGGGGACACTTGGGTCTCCAAAATGTGACTTGGGAGTGTGAAGGGGCTGAAAGTGAGATATGAGGGCTTAAATATGAGTTTTTGTGGGCTAAAAAGTTGTTTCTAGGTGACGAGGGGTTATATGGATGAGTGGGTCAAAATGTTATGTCCCCTTGTTCCTTGAGGGATGTAGGGAAAGAGGGGACACCAAAGTGTGACTTGGGAGAAGGAGGAGAGGTTGCACTTTAGTATTCCCCTTGTCCCCCTTGCACCATGGGGATATAGGGGACACCTGAGACACTTGAGAGTCCAAAGTATGACTTAGGGAGGAGAAAGATGTCATAATTTGGCATAAACCTTTCCCTTATTGTCCCCTAGGGGACATAGTGGACACAATAGTGTCCAAAGGGTGACTTTTCTAGATTAGCAAAGTAGGTTTTGCCTTGTATGTCCAAATTGGGACACCTTAATTGATTTTTTCACCTCTGAAGCTTAGGAAAATGTTTTGGGGTAAAATATTATATGATTTTGATTCCAAATCACATTTTAAAATCATTTCAACCATTATAAAAAGATAATTAAACCTAAATTTTTAAATTTATGGCCTATTTCATTTTGAACTAAGAGGGGCAACAACAAAGTTTTGAATTACTTTAGGAAATCCTTAAGTCTTGAAAAAAATTTAATGTATTAATAATGTAGAGGGTTCCAAGTTATTTATAATGATATTTTTTACCCTCTTAAATCCTTCTATAACTCCCAAATCATACGAGAGAAGGTATCTTACATATTTTTATCTTTCATTCCCTACGCCCATAATTACTTGATGTTGAACATATTGTTCCTTAATCAAATTTTATTCCCTAAAATTTCCTAAATATTCTTGGAAAACTTAAATATCATCACAAATCACCCTCAAATTATTTATATTTTCTCTCGTATGCTTCGGAGGATGTTTACTAGTTGCGAGAATGGCTAAAAATGCCCTTTTTAGGCCTCTGGAGGAAGTTGTCTTTCATGAATACTAAATGAGTTCATCAAGCACATTAGACACTCTTCCCTGCACACTGAAACATAATAAATAAAATTTTATCACCTTCCTCTAATCCTAGGTGAGGGTAGGACTAAGGGCATGTTGGCCAGAGGAAGGATGCACAATGATTGAGAAACATAATTTTCAATTATGGGCTTAGTTGTCATGTTGAAAAGTTTCAATTTTTCATGCTGCACATTTTACATGACAACAACACTCAAACTAGATGTATAAAGTGTAGATAAAGTGTAGTGGTGAGATGGGTGATATAGTATAAAGGTATCCAAGTTTTGATTGAAAGATCTATCATATTTAAGAGCAAAATGCACAAATCTTCAACACATCAATATGAAATATAATTCTTCTTTCTCCTTGTTTGTTGAGAACCATCCTTAACTTCCAGGAGAAAAAAATTGTATGTGGTGCCTTCAATTTAATAGGATCACGAATGAAACAATCCCATGCAATGAGAAAGATAGTTATCTGGACACATATTGATTTGTCGCGAATAAAAGAGAACTTTTGAGACTCTCATTAACCCCTAACCCGCTCTCGATACCAAATGAAAAAGTTGCAAATGAATTACTTAAAAATAATGTTTTGTTTTAATAGATTTATATGGTCCACATAATACAATTATATAGGAAAATAGTTTCCTAATAAATAGGAAACATAAACAAATAATTCTACAAATGTGTATGAGTTGTTTTAACAAATCAACAAATATTAAACCATCCAGACGATTACGTAAGTTGTTAAAACAACTTACAATAGATTTTACCATTCACCCATACATTATTTTAACTATTGAAATAATATGTGATCATTGCATTAATTATTTCCTAACAAGTAACTGATTTCCAAACTTGTCTCCTTCTCATTTACACTAAATCCAATTCATGAAATATTTCTTTAATGGAGTTTTATTTGAATGATGATCTCAATCCTTCCATTTGTAAATGTGGAGTCACCAACAAAATATAGAAAATAATATAGCATTGGTCAAACAAAAACTAAGAATTGAATCACCAATAGATATTGCATTGTAGACATGTTATATTAACCTAAAATGGACTAAATTACACTTCAAAATAAAAATTAGATGATGAATTGATAAGCCCTTGTTAAACCCTAAATAAATCAAAGTAGGGTATACGTACTAAATGATTCTTAAAAATTGAAACTGATAAATCATACTTCACCTTCTTCAACAATGGCTCCAGTAATGGTTTTAGTTCCCAATCTAACACCTCACATAGACTTAAAGAGAAAAGTGCATGAAATGAGAGGCAAAGAAGAACATGATGGATCTCATTAATTTTTGTTTATATCCGAGGATGGATCCATATTACTTTCATAGCCTAGTCTATAAATACAACTAAGAGATGCTTGAATAAGGGTGTGGTTATTCACCTACTACTTCATGGATCTTATGAACCAATGTTAGAGGATCTAAGGGGTATCTTGAAAGGGGAGGGAGTTATTATGTTTCAAATCCTAAGACTTTTCAACCACAATATGAAATCAAATTCAACCACAAAGTGTAATGCTCATTTAAAATAATGGTCACACAAACATTGCAAACAATTGATACACCACACACAAGACACTAAATAAAAATTTAGGGTGATCAAAAGCATCATTTTGAAATAATATATTGATAACTTGGAATGAAATGATTGAGATGTTAAGATTCACAAATCATGTTAAAACCACTCAAAATATGCAGAGGATGCTTTGAGTTTATAGGAATATATCATGTTGAATTTGCAATAAATGATGAAACCTATAGGGGTAGGGAAAATGGTAGAGTAAAATGAGATGAGAATGGATGGAAATGGGGAAGGGGGACTACTAAAAGGAAGTAGCTACATTAGCCACTTTATCTTGAAAATTCTTCATGCATTTAAACATGGAATCAAAGGAAAATAACCTTCCAAATGTTGTTTACCCTCATTAACACCTAAGGTAAATAATACAAAATAACTCTTGAATCCACAAAAAAATACACAGAATGGATCCTTATGCACTCATCAAACCAAATTTACAACACCAAAGGACACCATAAGGAAAACAAGTATTCATTTTCAAAAATTATAGAAAGGAGATTTATAATTAAAGTCCATGATGCAAGGTAACATCACAATACAACAAACCCTCAATGCCCAATTAAAAATTCAATTGCAAAATGCTTCTCTGTAGTTATTTGGCATGAAAAACAAAAATTACTGAGGAGAATAGAAATTTATTGATTTCAAATTTGTTTATAAGAAGAAACATCAAAATTATATATGGAAAAAGGGTTTCTTGTGTTTATTTACAAAGGAGATGAAGGAAACATGTAAGAATGAGTCTCAAATCATGTTAATGGCTATACAACAACCTTAGAATAAACATGTAAATGAAAAGCACAAGCCATTAATTCTCTATAAAGCTACTCCAAAAAAAAACTTCATACTTCTAAACAAAAAAACCCTCAAATCTAATGTGGTGAGAAGGCCCCAAAATGATCTTCCGACACCTTTTAAAGTGAGGACAAACACTTTGTAGACATAAAATCACACACTTTGGGTAATTATCTAGTCTCATTTGCATACTATTATTTTACATGATTCCTAAGTATGAAAAGTAATGGTTAACCCATGTCTTTGGACACCTTTATTTGATTTGTGCTTCTACTTTCAGTCTTGCACTCTTACTTATTAGTCTTCCTTTTTACCTTTCAACATTTTTCATTTTGGACACTAGTGCCCAGCCGGGATGCGCTAGTGCCGCACCCCCATCCCGTTGGGTGCCCTTGACCTCTTTACACTTTTTTAACACCTTATCTTTTTAGTATTTGTCCTTTTCAGGGATAATTACTAAATTCAAGTGAAGGAATAATATAAATATAAAGTCATGTGATCATAATAAGAGACCAAAACTAAAAACTACTTATCACCATATAAGGTTGCATCCATCAAGTCATCTATAGATCCATTTACATCCATCTATCTCTATTACAAGGGATAAAGGATGGTTCATTTACATCATAATTCATAGGAGAGGAGTTTATTCTATTCCATGTATAGATTATTTACATTCTACATCTAGCTACTTTCTTGCTACTTCAAGTGTGACATGCACAAGAGCAACCTAGGGCATAATTATGCACACACACATAGAACTACATTGGGTCCGAGTTGTGCAACACTCAGAAGTAATTCCATCATTATAGTAGCCAAGACAGTCGACCCCTCATTTTACATATTTCTTTTTTAGGATTTGATGTCTATTTGAGGGTTTTGCAGGTGCTTTCTTCATTACAGGTTTACACCAACCTCGGAGATCTTACAGAGACATACAAACGACAAAAGGATAACAATTACAAACCTCTTGTGATACCTCATAGGAGGTTTTCCGAGCATCTACACAGATCAAGGTTCCCAAAAATCAGCCCAAGCACCCTTGACACCCCCATCCTTCTCCAAGAGCCCCAATCTAGCCAAATCACTCAAATCTACATTTTTCCAAGCTCCCGTGTGATGGTTAGTACTTCATATTCGTCCAGTCTCCAACTTTGTTCACTTTCAAGAACTTAGTGAATTAACTAAGGCTCTTCTAACCCTCTTAGTAATTAGGGTTTCATTATTTATTACTTAGTTACTTGGGTATTATTTTAGTACTTCATTGTTTCATTTATTCAATAAAAACCTACATTATACTAGGCTATTATTTTATATTTTAGCATAATCACCCTCAAATTTATACAACTATATCCCAAACCTAAAATAATATCCCATAGATACTAATATGAGTATTTCAAGCATGTTAATTGGCAATACGTGTGCTCGGGAGTAAATAAATGGAAAACCGTAGAATCAAGAAGAAGGATGAAGAAAACATTACCAAATGTCTATTCCACATCGCTTTGATTAACAAACTTTAGTTTGGTGGTAGAAATGGAAGAATATTCACTTATAGAAGTATCTCATGGTGGAGGGGGATCAATTATGTCATCCGAACTATACATGGCATAAAATAATTCTTGAAAATGACATTTAACAGCAAAACTTTTGCAATTGCAACTTTGAAAAATACTCCACCATTCCCTTAAAAATTGATCACTTTGGAAAGGTTTCTCTAAGAAGTTCCCAACACACTTGGTTTGAGGTGAAATGGATTATTGAGTTAAATGTTATGGGAAAAATGCAAACTCGACCATTCCATGAAAAACTCCCATGTTTTTTTATTTCAGATTGAATCTACCTTTACTTCATGACTCTCCAAGTGTTCATCTCATTATGAAAATTTGGTTTAATATTTCAATTATTTAGCAATTTTTTCTTGTCATACTCAGTATCTCCTTTGTATCATGACATCTTTGTCTTGCATGGATTATGCCCTTGATGTTTGAATTTTATTTTATTTTGTAGCTTCATCAAATTTGTGGAACAATAAGTGTTTGATGTCCATGGAACACAATATTTCATTGTTCCATGGGTTGCCAACTTTCCACACTTAGCCATTTTATACTTCCAAATTTAATATTCTTACGTCATTATGCTAAAAATGTGCACACCCTCTCGTGATACCATGAAAATATGATTCCTTTGTTATGCAACATCCTTGGTTGCATTCTAAATTCCTTCTTTCTGATTTGTGGTTCCCTACAACATATTTTCTTAGCATCGTGGATTATTTTGAGTATACCATACCCTTTTTGTGGGAATAACGAATTCTATGGAATACCGTGATCACCCCTTTCGTGACATACACCAATTTCTTCACCCCTTTGTTACACAAATTTCCTTTACAAGTTCCTTCAACACGTGGAACACTATCCTTTGACTTCTATGACTTCTTTATTTTACTTCAAAACTTTCCAAAGAATGCATTCTCTTCAATATGTGGAATAATGTTGTTCAAAGACATGAAACATTGTTTTTTCAAGTGAAGGCAAGTGGAACCAAGGGCATAAAAGAATAGTTGCATGGGTACAATCAAGGAAAAAAGGGGATAATAGAAATGTTAGTTCAATATGTTAGTAAACAAATTGTAAGTCCAAGGAACACTTGAGGAAATGGAAGAACCGCCTCGAGAAACATCGAGATAAATTTACAAATATGGTGCCAAGGAAATAACATGATCAAAATGGGCACCAATATTGGCTCCCAACTAGGGAATGCACACCCCAAAGGGTGTCTAAAGGACCAAATAAAACTCATAAAAGTAAACCAAATGATTATCTATTAGTAAAATAAGTCAAATATGTAAACACTTGGTTTCTTACATTTACGATCACATGAGTTACAAAAACCTGCCAAGGAAAACAAAAAAGAACAACCGAAACATAAAACAAACTAGGGAATAGAAAAATAGACAAAGGAAGAGTTATACACAACACAAAGGGAATGATTTACAATATACCTAATCCAAAAAGTGTTTGATATGCCTACCATTTAAAAACAACTCAATTATTTCACCATTCAAATCTCTTAAGAAAAAGGTATGCTCTCCAATTATGACATATATGGAATAAGGGCCCATCTAAAGCGTTTCAAACTTTCTATGTTTTCCTTATCTTCATGTATGTTGTCACACAATAAAAATTCCCTATTTTGGAAACTTCTTGGAGAGGACTTATTGTCCAATATCTTCTTTAATTTTTTATTTAAATCTATGTTTTTTGGAGAGATTCTCTCATATACTCATCAAGTTCAACAATTTAGTTTATCCTTGCTACGTAAGGATCAACTCCTTCCTCCCTAAACTTTACATGAATTGATCCACTGATAACTTCAGATGAAGAGGAAGAATGACTTGGGTTCCATAGACTATCACAAATGGGATCTTTCCAATCGACCTTTTGGGCATGTTTTTATCATCCCATACTGCAAATTTTAATTTCTCACCCCATTTGATCTTATTAACCTCTAAGATCCTCTTAAGTATCTTGAGAAAGTTCTTGTTACTTAACTTATCTTTCCCTTTTCCTTGGGGGTTATATTTGGATGCATAATTTAGGTTTGTCCCATATTCTTTACACATTACCACAAGAGGTTTAGCTCTGAACCTCATGGCATCATATGCAACTTAATTGGTTGGGACACCAAACCTACAAATGATGTTTTTCAAAATGAATTCCATGACTACTTGGTGAGTAGTATTCTTGGTAGGGATTGATTCAACCCACTTGGTGAAGTAATCTATAGCAACAAAATCCACTTGTGGCATGCACTAGACACCTTTGTCATTTTTCCAATAAATTCCAGCCCCCATTGTCAAAAGAAGCCTAAAATGAAATGGGTTACAATGACAAAAATCCTAAATATTTTAGCCTACCTAAGAAACATTGACAACCTTCACACCTCCTCACAACCTGAGCAACATCACCAAACATAGATGGCCACCAATAACCCTCCCTTAAAATCTTATGAGAGGTCACTTTAGCAACATAATGGCCACAAAAACTCCTCCATGGAACTCATTGATATGCCCATGAGCTTCATCTTTAGTTATACATCTTAACAATACCCCTTCTGGATTCTTCCAAGCTAAACCAAATTCAGTCAAGATGTAGTTTTGGACAAAAACTTCAATGTATTTCTTTTATTCTTGTGTAGGAAAAAATAAAATTCAAATATTTCAAGTAGTACATAATGTCCTTGTATCGGATGGAAGAACATACCTTTTCACAAGGATTCTCTGAATAAAAAAACAACATTATTACTTCAACAAATTATATATTTACTTTTTCCATTAGTCATGCCAAATTAGGCCTCTTACCATCTTGGTGGTTTGAATATCCATGTCATATTATTGGAGCTTGTTAACCCATCTGCACCTTTTACTTGAAGCTTCCATTTGTGACAAAATTTCTTTGACCATGGTGTGTGGCACATATGTAATGATCCTTGAGCTCAAGATGTAAGGTATATAAATTTTAGTGACATTTACCAAAGCAAAAGACTACTTTTCTAGAACTATGTACTTCAATTCAAACCCTGCAAGGCCTTACTAGAGAATTCAATAGGTTTCTCATGGCCTTTGTCAGCATTTTGTAGTAAAATAAATAAATAATAATTTCATATGCAAAGTAGAAATCTAAAACTCCTTATAATATGGAGTTTCCAACACAAACGAAGTCTTCAAAGCATCCTTTACTCCTTTAAATGATTTCATTGATTCATCTCCCCACACTATGGTTTTATCCTTTTTAAGAATACTTGTGATAGGTAAATTGGTTTCAATAAAATTGAAACAAACCTTCTCACAAAAAATATTGGATACCTTTATTAGATTGGGGAATGGATACTTTGTCAATTGCTTCCACTCTTTTAGGATCAATCATCACACCCTCATGAGAGAAAATGTGTCCCAATAGCCTCACCTTTTGTACACCAAAATGAAACTTCCTTGAAATCAATGGGATTCAAAATTTCCTACATCTAATCAAGATATTTCCAAGATACGCTAAGTGATCACCCCTCTTCTTGGAAAAGACTGTTATATCATCTTGGAAAACCACTATAAACTCATTGATGAATCCATCAAAGGAAACATCTAATATTCTATGGAAAGTAGCTTGTGTGTTCATTAAATCAAATGACATTTTGACATACACATAGGTTCCCCATAGAGTGGTAAAATTTGTTTTGTATTTCTTATTTTCTTTAACTACCACTTGATAATAACCAAATAAACCATCTAATGTTGAAAGAATTTATGACCTGTTACCTTTTGTAAAAGGTTATCCATGTTTGGAAAAGGGTAGTTGTCTTTCAATGAAGCCTTGTTTAAATTTTTGAAGTCAACACACAATTTGATGTCCCCATTCTTATTTCTAACCGGTACCAAATTTGCAACCCATGAAGAATACACTGACAGGTGAATAATGCCTCCATCCTTGAGTCTCTTAAGCTCCTATTGAATTTTATTACAAGTATGGGATTGATTGGCATTTTTTCTTCCTAAAGGTATTGGTGTGATCCTCTAAAGGTATCGTAATTGAAACAAATCCTTCTTATAGGCCTTTAATTCAACATAAGACCATGCTAAATTGATCCTGGTATTTTTAGTAGTTTGGTATAGGCTTGTTTTTCATTTTCATCTAAATTACTACCCAACCAAACTCTCCTTGTATTTTCACAAGTTCCAAGATTGTACTCAACTACATCCCTAGCTTCATGAGTGGAATTGTTCAAATTTTTATCAACACTATCAAAAATAGATTCAAGGGTGACAGGTCCTCTTTGGATCAAATTATTCTTCAACTAAATTATATCCTTCCTAAAGAGAGCTTCTTTTCCATCACACATCTCTACATGGGATCTAAATCTATTATTTGATTTGTGAATTCATATTAACAACTCAAAAACGTTTTGATGTGATATTCATCATCAAACACTTACCAATGTTGAATTTTTCAAGTATGGAAGGTATGACAAGCATTTCAACTTCAAATTTGTAATATGGAGACACAAATTCATTATCATACTAAGATGTTAATACTTTAACCTATCATTTGTTACATTTTTAATTCTTTCATTGTATTTAATGTTGAAGGAGTCAACCATCTCAATCATATCCCATGTTGCATTCCTATATTGTTTTAACCTCTAACTTTTGGTTGTATACATTTTTTAAATATGCTTTACAACTAATTCAAATTCTCCCTTTACAATCAATTTATTTATCCCATGTCTCCATAGAATCCTTATACCAAGTATGAGTTTTTTATATTCATCATTATTATTTATGCACTCAAAATATAACTTGAAATAAAAGTTAAAGGATATTTGATTGGGAGAAAAAACACTATACCTATCCCATTCCCAAAAATAGAACAACCTCCATTGAAAAACATCAACCAAGGAGCAATGGGGTCCTCAAGATGAGCTCCAAGATCAAGGCATTAGTCATCAAAGTTTGCATTATGAAATTTTTTCCCTAAATCCACATCTATGTATATAACTTCATATGATGCAATAATTCATTATTCTATCAAGTGCATTAACTTGTATTCTCTATGCAGCCTCACCAAATTTCCTTCCAAAGGAATTATTGCAAATGACAAATCTATTTTCACAATCGATCCTGCACTTCCTACCCAATTTCTTGACAATATAATTCCCAATTTGGCATGGAAATCAACAACAACAATATTCATTGTCAAGTGCTTATCAAGGTTAGCCACCAATTGTCAAACTAATCCTTTCACACAGCCCACAACTAGAACTTCCTTAGAATCAACCATATAACACTTCCCATAGGAAACAATTATCTTTATATCAAGTTCATTCATAACTCACAATGACTTTATATTGCATGAAGCACCTGAGTTAAACATACAATTATATAAGAGCCAACCATTAACCATTAATGTAGTGTATAAAATATCATTATCTAATTGGATTTCAACTAGGGAATTTCCAAATATAATTCAATGGATTGTTAAATGGTATTTTAAGTTTCTTCAATCTCATTCTTAACAACAAGGGGAGATATATATTTATTTGCAACAACATCCTCATTGAATCCCAAGTACTCAAATGCCATGTTTCTATGCTCAGAATCCTCTAAACCTCTACTAAAGGGAAAATTATCTTTAGATGGCTTAAGACTTGGGCCATATCACAAACAATGTACTTGGGCATGGGGGTATCAAGTGGAAGAGTGATTACCTTTTCAAAGGGAAAACTTGCTTTTAAAGTAGACACAATAGAAGAAACACTTGGATTTGGCTCAACAATAGGGGATTTGCATGATAGATTCTTCTTGGGAGAACCTTTAGGAACATTAGTCATGATTAACATCTTAGTATTTGTGGTTTAGGTAAGGCTTTTCACTTGGCTACTTCTCAAATTATACCCCTCTTGGGAAAAAAATGCATTGTTCAAAAATTCCTATTTTATTTGGAAGGTATTTCTCCATCATACTTTTTGATCATTAGAGCTCTTAGGTACTCAAAATCATGATTGGGTAATTCAAAGGATTGGGCCATATTGATTTATACATCAATTTCAAATGGAAGATAACACACCTTATTTATACTTTCCCAAAAATCAATTATAATTCTCACACACATAATATAAATAGAGGTCGTACCTTGTTCAAAGTTTACTTGATGATCAAGCACACATGCATTATAAAAATATGATCTAAGATCATATTCATTCAAGGTGAATTTTTCACAAGGAACATGAGGAAACAAGCATTTATCATACCAATGAATGATGTATCTTTATTCAAATGCTACAATTGTTGCACCTAATGGATCATGAACTGCCTTATTATCTCTAGGTGGATGTTGCCTATCATTTTGACCCATAGGTCTCTTTCCTCTATAATCTTCTATATGGTCTCCTCTAAATATTTTTTTATTTTTATTTTTATTTTGAAATTGATGGATGAAATACAACCATTTCCCATCTCTTGATAGTTTGTAGGATATTTCTTTAACTTCCCCTACCAAGGTCTTAACAACCTCTTCTAAATCAAGTAGACTTGCTAACTTGTTATTTTCGAGGATTAACAATTTTAACCCCATCCCTTTTTGGTGGCTTGCACACAACTTTATATTGTTTTCAATTTGAATGATCATGTTTAATGTTTGCCTAAGATTCATGGGGTTCTTATCTCTTAGGTGGTAGGTTGTATTTTTTTCAAATGCATCATAATACTTGATCTAACGAGATTCATCACTCGGTATCAAATTAGCCAATAATCTCATCAAGGTCTTATTGAACCTATGTTGAAATATTGAACACATTCATTGGTATTTTCCTTTATGTTTTCAAATTCATATAGGAGGAACCTAGGGTCAGTCCTATCACCATATTGAATTCTAAAGGAATTCATCATTTCATCCCAAGAATCAATTGAACCACAAGGAAAGGAATTAAACCATTCCCTTGCATCCTCTTCTAATGTGTGTAAAAATAACTTTAAGCAAACATCTTCATGTTCTACTTCATAATCATCAATAATATTTTTGAACAACTTAAGATGTTGATCACCACTAATAGCATTATTTCCTTGAAATTTAGGCAACCTATTCTTGATTTCATTAGGAACCTCATTTAGATATCTAGGCATGTCCCCAAAATTGATAGGTCTGAATGTTTGAACTCTGAAAGGGGCACATGGAGGAGGATGGTCCATATTATGCTCAATTAGATTTTAAAAAATAGGAGCTACAAAGTTTTGAACAAGTGGTCTATGGAATAGATGAGGGCTGGATAATATTTAACAAATTTCTTATACGAGCACCTTCAAAAATTATGTGTATAGAATCTTTTTCAAACAAACCATGGAATTAAAAAATAGGGATGTTAGGTTCTGACCTTTCAGGAGAACTCAAATATTCTTCTATCAAAGGATAACTAGCTAGATTAGATGTTTGTATGTTCTTACCTTGTGAATTCTGATCAACAACTGGTTTCCAAACTTGTCTCCTTCTCCTTTGCACTAAATCCAATTAAAGAAATATTTATTTAGCGGGTTTTGATATAAATGATGATCTTAATCCTTCTATTTTTGTAAATTATGAGTCACTAACAAAATATACCAAATAATATAGCACTCATCAAACCTAGAACTCAAAATGGAGTCACCACTAGAGATTTCATTGTAGACATGATAGATCAACCTAAAAATGCATTGAATTACACTCCACAAAAAAAAAATAGCTGATGACTTGATAAACCTTGAACAAAATAAAAGTAGGGTATAAATACTTAAATCCTATTTAAACCTTGGGAACTGATAAATCACACCTCACCTTCCCTAGAAATGGCACTAATAAGGGTGTTGATTCCCGATCTAACACCTCACATAGACTTGAAGAGTAAAGTACATGAAATAAGGGGAAAGGAAGAATGATGGATCTGTTAATTTTTCATTTTTCAACAAGGGATGGATCCATATTCCTCTCATGGCCTAGTCTATGGAGACAAAAAGGAGGCACCTAATGAAGGGTGTAGTTTTTCACCTACTACTTTATGGATTTGCCTAACTAATGTGAGAGGACCTAATGGGTAGCTTGAAAGGGGGAGGGAAATATTATGTTTCAAACCCTCGAATTCTTGGAACCACAATATGATATGAAATAAAACCACAAAGTGTAATGCTCATAATAAATAATGGTCACACAAGCATTACAAACACTTGATATATCAAACACAAGCCACTAAAGATAGATTTAGAGTGACCAAAAACATCATTTTGAAATAATTTATTGACAACTTATAATGAAATGATTTTTCAGATGCTAAGCTTCACAAATAATGGAAACCCCACTAAAAATACCCACAAGATGTTGAGTTTACAAGTAAATATCATGTTGAAGTTACAATAAATAATGAAATATACAAAGGTGGGACATTGAGTAGAGTAAAATGAGATGAAAAGGGATGGAAATGGGGGAAAGAGAACTAGTGAGAGGAAGTGGTTGTATTAACCACTTTGTCTTGAAAATTATTCATGCATTCAAACATATAATCAAAGGAAAATCACCCTCCAAAGGTTGTTTTCCCTCATGGACACCCAAGTAAGGTAAATAATGAAAAATAACTCTTAAAACCCATCACATACACCTGAGAATGAAGTCTCATACACTCATCACACCAAATTTCTAAAGGAAAAGGACACCTTAATGAAAACAAGTATGTATTTTCAAAAATTATTAAAATACAATTTATAATTAAATCCAATGATGCAAGGTAACACTACAATGCAACAAACCCTCAATACCCAATCAAAAATCAACTTCAAAATGCTTCTCTCAATTATTTGGCATGATCAACACAAAATTATAGAGGAGAATGGAAATTTATTGATTTCAAAAAAATATAAGAAGGAACATCAAAATTGTACATGACAGAAGGGTTTTGTGTGTTCATTTGCAAAGGAGGAGGGAAATATGTAAAATGGGTCTCAAATCCCCAAAATGATCTTGACCCCTTTTAAAGTGGGGAAAAGCACTCAATTTTATACAATTATCTCCTAAACCTAAAATAATATCACACAAATGATAATATGAGGACTACAAGCATGCTAATTGGTGATCTGTGTGCTCAGGGAGAAAATCACTGGAAAATCATAAAATTAGGAAGAAGGATGAAGTAAAAATTTCCAAATGTCCATTCCACATCACTATGATCAACAATATTTAGTTTGGCAAGGGAAATGGAAGAATATACCCTTATAGAAACATCTCATGGGAGAGGGTGATTAATCGTGGCATCTACAACTTCAAATGGTATCAAATGATTCTTAAAAATGACGTTTAACGGTTAAAATTTTTGCAATTGAAAATTTGCATAATAATCTACCATTTCCTTCAAATTTGCATAATAATTTACCACTTTGGAAAGGTTTCCCCAAAACATTCTCAATGCACTTGGTTTGAGGTGAAATGGATGCATGAGTTAAAATTTATGGGTAAAAATGTAAACCCGCGAAAAACTCCCATATTCTGTAGATTTCAGGACAATCTTCCTTTACTTGCGACTCTCTGAGAGTTCATCTCATTCCATGTATTTAGTTTGATATTTCAAGTATTTCACAACTTTTTCTTGTCTTGCAGGGTGTCTTACATAGATTATGCCCTTAATGTACGGATTTTATTTTGTTTCATGAATTCATCAACTCTACAAAAACACAAAGTGTCGATGTCCACAAAACACCAAATTTTATTGTTCTGTGGGTTTTCCAACTTTCCACACTTAGCCATTTGATAAATCTACACTTATTATTCTTATGTCATTATGTCACAAATGCTTGTGCCCTTTTTTGATGATGTGATAATATGAGTCCTTTTTATGTGTCATCCTTACTTGGTCGCATTCCAACTTCCTTATTTCTACTTCACGGCTCCCCACGACACATTTTTTTAGTATCATAGCTTCTATTGAATAGACCACCCCCTTTATTTTAAAGGAATAACCAATTCTGTGGATTACCATGATCACTAAGTATGTGAAGCACCAAATTTCTTCACACCTTTGTTCGACAAATTTCCTTTACAAGTTCCTTCAGCCCCAAGACACTATCCTCTAACTTCCATGACTTCTTTAATTTTCTTCAAAACCTACCAAAGACTACATTCTATTTAATTTTGTGGAATAATGGTGTTAAAATCCATGAAACACTATTTTTGGGTGAAGGAGGTGAAGGGGTGAAACCAAGGGGAGAAAAGAATAGTTTTATGAGTGTAATTAAGGAAAAAAAAGGGATAGTAAAAATGTTAGTTCAACATGTCAATAAACGACTTACAAGTGTAAGGAACACTTAAGGAAATGGAAGGAACATCTCAAGAAACATTAGGTAACTTTGCAAAGATGGTGCCAAGGATAAAACAATATCAAAATGGGCACCAACACTAGCTCTAACTAGGGGATAGACACCCCCATTGGGTGTCCAAAGAACCACCGATACTCATGGAAGTATACCAAGTGTTTATCCATTACACAACATATTCAAATAGATAAATATTTGGTTTCTTGCATTTTCAGATTACATAAGCTACAAAACTTTCCAAGGACAATACAAAGTAACAATAAAAACCCAAAACAAACCAAAGAATATAAAAAAATAAATAGAGGGAGGGCTATACACTGCACAAAGGGAACAATTTGGGATATATCTAATCTAAGAATTGTTTGAGATTCCCACCATTGACAAGAAACTCACTTATTTCACCATCCAGATTTCTCAAGAAAATGTATGCTCTCTAATTTTGACATCTTCAAAATTTCCGTACTTGCCCTTATGTTCATGCCTATTGTCCCAAAATAACATCAAGTCCCCTATTTGGAAGCTTCTTGGGAAACCTTCTTGTTAAATATATTCTTCAGTTTCTCTTAAAATCTATGTGTTTTTGGTGATATTCTATCATGTGATCATCAAGTTAAACAATTTAGTTGACCATTTCTACATAAGTATAAAATCCTTCTTCCTCCCTAAAGTACTACACAAATTGATACACTAATAACTTGAGACAAAGAGGAAGAATGACCTGGGTACTATAGATTGCCTCAAATGGGCTCTTTCCAATTAGATTTTTGGTTGTGATTTTATCAGCCCATACCGTAAATTTCAATTGCTCACTCCATTTCCTTAACCTCCAAGATCCTCTTAAGTATCTTGAGAAAGTTCTTGTTTCTTGACTCATCTTACCCATTTCTTTGTGTGTTATAATTGGAGGCATAAGTTAGGTTTGTCCCATTTTATTTGCATATTTCCATAAAAGGTTTAGTTTTGAAATCATAGCATTGTCAAAAACTAACTTTTATGTGAGAAAAAACCTACAAATGATGTTGTTCAAAAGGAATTCCATGACAACTTGGTGAGTAGCCTTCTTGGTAGGGATTTCTTCAACCCACTTGGTGAATTAATCTGTAGTAACCAAAATTTATGTGTGGCATGTAATAGATGCCTTTGTTATTTCACCAATAAAATCCATCCCCTATTTTCTAACACGATCCTCAACTGAAATGGGCTACACTGATAAGGATCATGAAGCTTTGATCCTACCTGAGAAACATTGACAACCTTCACACATCCTCATAACTTGAGCAACATCACTAAATATATATGGTCACCAATAACCTTCCCTCAAAAATCTTATGAGTGGTCACTTTAGTAGAAAAATGGCCACCAAAAACTCCTCCATGGAATTCATTGATATGCTTAGAAGATTCATTGTCAGTTATACATATTAACGAGCCCCTTCTAGATTATTCCAAGATAAACGAAAGTCAGTCAAGATGTATTTTTGGGATACCAACTTCAATGTCCTTCTTTGATTCTTGTCTAGGCCAAAAGGAATTTTTTTTTTTTAAGGAGTACATAATGTCCTTGTATTTGATAGAAGCACATACCTTTTCATGAGGATCCCCTAAATCAGAAATAACATTGTATTCTTAAACAAATTGCAGATTTGTTTATGCCATCAACCTTTCCAAACCTATGCCTTTTACCAACTCAATGGTTTGAATATCCAAGTCATATTCTTGGAGTTTGTTAACCCATATGAACATTTTTCTTGAGGATTCCATTTTTGTTAGAATGTATTTGACCATAGTGTGTGTGACACATATGTAATGATCCATGAGCTCAAGATGTAAGGTCTAAAAAATTTAGTGGCCTTTACCAAAGAAAAATCCTACTTTTCCATGATTGTGTACTTAATTTCAGACCCATTCAAGGCCTTACTAAATAATTCAATAGGTTTCTCATGGCCTTCGTCATCATTTTGTAGCAAAATACAAGCAATAGTAAGTTCATATGCAAATGAGAAAATATAAAACTCCTTATAATATGGACTTGCTAACATAGGGGCATTCTTTAAAGCATCCTTTACTCATTTAAATGTTTTCATTGCCTCATCTCCCTACCCTAGAATTTGATCCTTTTAATCATGCTTGTGATATGTAAAGTGATTTTAGAAAATTTGAAACAAACCTTATCAAAAATTTGATTTGACCAAATAAATATTGTATACCTTTCTTAGATTGGGGGATGGGACCTTTTTCAATTGCCTCCAGTCTTTCAGGATCAATCATCACACCCTCACAAGAGACAATATGTCCCAATAGCCTCACATTTTTCACACCAAAATAACACTTCCTTGGATTCAATGAGATTCTAAATTCCATACATCTGATCAATATATTTTCAAGGTGCTCTAAGTGACCACCCCTCTTCTTGGAATAGATTGTTATATCATCTTGGTAAACCACTATAAACTCATTGACAAATCTATCAAAGGAAACATCCATTTCTCTTTGGAAACTAGATCTCATGTTCATTAACGTAAATGGCATCCTAACATACACATAGGTTCCACATGGAGTGTTAAAAGTTGTTTTATATTGCTCATTTTATTTAACCACCACTTGATTGTAACTAAAGAAACCATCCAATGTTGAAAGCAATTTTGTCACTTTTGCCTTTTGCAAAAGGTTATCCATGTTTATAAAATGGTAGTTGTCTCTCAATAAAATATTGTTTAAATTTTTAAGTCAAAAATAATTTGATGTCCACATTCCTCTTTCTAATCGATACCATATTTGCAACCCATGAAGAATACATGACATGCTAAATATTGCCTCCATCCTTGAGTCTTTTAAGCTCCTCTTGCATTTTTTTACAAGGATGGGGTTTATTTTCCTTTGTTTCTACCTAAAGGAATTGATGCGAGAGTAGATGCAAGTACGGGATCTAGGTTTTCCCCATGTTCACACTAAGGGAGTGATTGTTAGGAATGCAATATACAATTTAGTGTGAACATTAGTCTAGTTTAAGTGAGTGTTTACAACTCACGTTAGAAAGAGTCTAAGATTGAGTATATCAAATAGAGATATTCCTGGTATTGGATATGGTAAATATCCATACTTTAAGGACTGGGAATCCTATATATGTAAAGCTCTTTCAATGAATAAACGGGTGAGAAAATATTTAATATCATGGTTATTGTTTTGCTTAAGTTTGTTCTTGATTAACATTTGGTACAGAGCAGGTGTAGTCCGGGTCCATTTGCATTTGTTAAGGTAATGTGACCTGTGCATTATGGAGCCCATGCATATGGCACTGATAGATCTAATTGCCCGCAATCAAGAGTGAAGAACCAGATGGATCCCTGACCTACACGAAGGTTTGAAAAGCTTGCAGCGACGAGCACGTCCAACTTCAATGTTCGGTGCATGATTTTGTCAGAAAGTGGTATTTAAAGAGCCGACAGGGGCATTAATGGAATTCCACGAAACTGTAGAATTTTAAAGGAGACCCTCGTGTAGCATGTGACCTCACACCCACAGCCTCGAAGCTTCCAACACGTCTTCTCTGACTTTGACCTGTGCATTTTTTTTAATGCAAGCCCGTGCATTATTGGAATGGTTTAATAATCCAAGGTATTATTTAATTTGATATTCACTTGATAGTCATTTCTATATATTTCAATTTTTTTAATTTATACTATAGAAATATCCATGTAAAATTTAAAAAGTAATTTTTTTATTACTTTTTAAATATATAGTGTAAATCGGGAGCAATATCGGTTGAAACCGACTCCCCTAAGAGTGCATTTTTGGTCGAAACCAATGCTCTAAGGTATAATGGACATTCCACTAGACAAATTCAATGGATTGAACTTTCACACCTGGAAAGTCAAAATCCAAATGCAATTAATGCATAAAAATATATGGAGGATTGTATCAGGAGATGAATCAAAACCCACATATGCTGTAAAACTAATAGAGTGGAAAACAAGGGATGATAAGGAAAAAGAAATAATAGGACTTGCCCTATCTGACACTGAGCTACACTATGTGGATCTGGAAAAATCCTCAAAAACAATTTGGGAACTACTCGGCAAAACTTTTGGCTCAAATGCAGTCAATGCTAAATTTTCACTAAAACTACAACTATTCAAACTCAAGATGAATGAAAATGTGACAATGTCAAGTGACATTAATGAACTGAGATCACTCATAAGGCAACTTGCAGAAGTAAAATCGTAATAGAAGATGAAGATGCTAAAGCCATACTTCTAAATAGTCTTCCTCCTAAGTACAGTAATGTTGTGTTCACTCTCGGACAAATGCCCACACAATCACTTGAAGACATGATATCTGCACTTCTAAGTGAAGAGAAAAGAACAAAAGAAGATGTAAAAGAAGAAACTGCTTTGTTTGTTAAAAAGAAATACAAGAATTTTCCTAAAAACAAAGAAGACCCTGAATGCTTCTATTGCAAGAAAAAAGGACACACATATACATATTGCAGAATTTGAGCTAAAGATCTACTCAATGGAAATCTTAAAACAAATGAAGCAAATGTTGTTGTGGAAGAAGAATCAGAATATGAAGAAGAACCAGCACCAGAAGAACCTGACTACAATTCTGATGACTTTCTATTCTAAATAAAGATCTCGGAGGTTGGAGGCAAGGAGGAGGAGGCTGATCGGCATCTCTTGTTAGTCACCAACAAAGAGACTGCTTCAAATGTATTGGTGACCTCTTTTATTTTAGTTGTGTGTTTGTTTTCT
Source organism: Taxus wallichiana var. yunnanensis (assembly GCA_018340775.1). Taxonomy (NCBI): domain Eukaryota; kingdom Viridiplantae; phylum Streptophyta; class Pinopsida; order Cupressales; family Taxaceae; genus Taxus; species Taxus wallichiana. The sequence continues at coordinate 651,496,944 of CM031240.1, read as the reverse complement.
GCTATAATAAGAACAGTGATATTCCTATTCATATTTGTAATAATCTCCTTCTATGTGAAAAATGATGAGGGCCAATGATAGTACTGCATATCATGATGTGGTTGTAGGTAAACCATCTGTAAAACCTTCATACATGGTTTGTGGTAAACCATATGTAAAAACCACCATTCTCGGTTGTTGGTTAGCCATATGTAAAACCATCGTTCTAGGTTTGTGATTAACCTTTGAAAATCACCAGTATCATGAAAGTAGATGCAAGTACATGATCTAGGTTTTCCCCATGTTCACACTAAGGGGGTGATTGTTAGGAATTCAATATACAATTTAGTGTGAACATTAGTCTAGTTTAAGTGAGTGTTTACAACTCACGTTAGAAAGAGTCTAAGATTGAGTATATCAAATAGAGATATTCCTGGTATTGGATATGGTAAATATCCATACTTTAAGGACTGGGAATTCTATATATGTAAAGCTCTTTCAGTGAATAAAGGGGTGAGAAAATATTTAATATCATGGTTATTGTTTCACTTAAGTTTGTTCTTAATTAATAGCGAGCCTCCAAAGGTATCACTAAATAAAACAAATCCTCCTTATAGGTATTTAATTCAACATAAGATAACACTAAATAGTCCTAATATTTTTTTAAAATTAGTATAGACTTGTTTTTCATTTGCATCTAAGTTATTGCCCAACCAAAATTTCCTTATATTTTCACAAGTTCCAATATTGCACTCAACTACATCCATACCTTCATTATTCTTAAACAAATTGCAGATTTGTTTATGCCATCAACCTTTCCAAACCTATGCCTTTTCAAAATTAGATTCAAGATAATAGATCCTCTTGGGATTGTGTTAATCTTCAATTGAATTATCTCCTTCCCAAAGAGATTTTTTTCCATGACACATCTCTACCATGGGATCTAAATCTATTATTTGACTTGCGAATTCATCTTGACAACTAAACAATATTTTCATATGATATTCATCATCAAACACTTGCTAATGTTGACTGTTGTTGTTAGGTATGTAAATCTTGAGAAATATCTCGAACTTCAAATTTGCGGTATGGAGACACAAATTCATTATCATACTTGAGAAGATAATAATGTTAACCTATAAATTTTTGCATTTTGAATTCTTTCATGGTATTCAATATTGAAGGATTCAAACATTTATATCATATCCCATGTTGTATTCCTATACTATTTTAACCTCTAACTTTTGGTCGCATATACTTTTATAATCTGATTTACAAATAATTCAAAGTCTTCCTTTATAATCAATTTATTTATCCAAGTAATCTGCAAACCAAGTATGAGTGCTTCATATTCAACAATATTATTTGTGCACTCAAAACATAACTTGAAAGAAAATTTAAATGATCCTTGGTTAGGAGAAAACAACACTATACCTTCCCCATCACCAAAACTAGAACAAGATCCATAAAAAAATCAACCAATGAGCAATGGGGTCCTCAAGTTGAGCACAAAGATCAATGCACTTTGGTCATCAAATTTTGCATTACCAAAAAGTTTACCAAATCCACATATGTGTATAACACTTTATATGATGCAATCATTGGGTATTCTATCAAGTGCATCAACTTGTCTTCTTTATGCATCCTCACCAAATTTTCATCCAAAGGAATGGTTGCAAATTACACACCCATTTGCAAACTCCCTCCCACACATTCTACCCACTTTCTTGATGATAGCATTCCCCATTTAGCAGGGAAATCAACAAAAAAACATTCATTATCAAGTACTTTCCAAGGTGAGCCACCAATTATACAAATAATCCTTTCACACAACCCACAGCTAAAACCTCCATAGAATCCATCACATAACAACTCCCATAGGAAGCAATTATATTTATACTGAGTTCATTTATACGTGCTAATGGCATGATATTGTAAGAAGCACCTGATTCAAACATGCAATTATGTAGGATCCAACCATTAACCATTGGTGTAGTGTAGAATAGATCAACATCCAACTGTATTTCAAATAGGGAAGTTCCCAAATATACTTCAGGGGATGGCTCAATTGTCTCTTGAGATTCTTTAATCTTGTTCTCAACAACAATGGAAGATATATATTTGGTTACAACAACATCCTCATTGAATCTCAAGTACTCAAAATCCCCATTTATATGATCAAGAATCGTAAACAACTCTAGTAAAAGGATAATTATCTTTAGGTGGCTTAAGACTTGGGCCATCTCACAAAAAAATGTACTTGGGCATGGGGGTGTCAAGTGGAAGGGTGGTTACCTTTTCAAAGGAAAACTTATTTTTAAAGCACACACAAAAAGGAACACTTATATTTGGCTCAACAACAAGGGATTTGCATGGTAGATTCTTCTTGGGAGCACCTTTAGGAACATTGGTTAGGATTGAAATCTTAGTCTTTGAGGTTTGGGAAGGGTTATTCACGTACTTGCTTCTCAAATTATACTCCTTCTCTTGGGTAATAACTGCATTGATCAACAATTATGTATCCTCTTTGGAAGGGATTTCTCCATCATACTTATTGATCATTAGAGATCTTAAATACTAAAAATCATGATTGGGTAATTGAAATATTGGGCTATATCAAATTCAAAATCTATTTCAAGGGGGAGATAACATAACTTGTTTATACTTACCTTAAAATAATCAACAATTCTAACACATAGAAGATCAATAGAGGTCATACCTTGTTCAAAGCTTACTTGGTGACCATCCACACACATTTCATCAAAATATGATCTAGAAACATCTTCATTCAAGGTGAAGTGTTCACAAGGAACATGAGGCAAGAAACATTTATCACACCAATCAATGATGTGTTCTACTTCAATTGTTGTAATTCTTACACCCAATTGATCAAGAACTACCTTATTGTCTCTAGGTGGATGCTAATATCATTTTTCCCATAGGTCTCTTTCTTTGATTATTATCTCTATGATCTCCTCTAAAAAAATTTTTATTTTAATTTTGATTTTGAACTTGAGGGCCTGAAGACAACCCTTTCTCATCTCTTGCTAGCTTGTAGGAGATTTCTTTAACTACCTTTTCCAAGGTCTTTACGACTTCTTCCAAATTATTAGACTTTCCAACTTGTTTTTGTTATTAAAAAGTTTAACCTCATCCCTTTTTGGTGGCTTACCAAAAATTTTTATATTATTTTCAATTTGAATGGCCATGGTAAATTGTTAACTCATAATTGAAACTTGTGTTGAAATCTTGTACACATTAATTGTTATTTTTATTTATGTTTTCAAATTTAGATAGGAGGAACCTAGGGTTAGTCCTATCACCATATTGAATTCTAAGGGAATTCATTATTTCATCCCAAGAATCAATTGAACCATGAGGAAAATAATTAAACCATTCCCTTGCATCATCTTCTAATGTGTGTACAAATAGCTTTAGGAAAACATCTTCATGTTCCACTTCATAATCATTGATAATGTTTTGGAACAACTTAAGATGTTCATCACCACTAATAGGATTATTTCCTTGAAATGTAGACAACCTATTCTTGATTTCATTAGGCACCTCTTTTGGATTTCCATGCATGTACCCAAAATTAATAGGTTTGAATTCTTGTAATTTGAAAGGGGTGCGTGGAGGAAAATGGTCCATATTATTCCCAACTAGATTTTCAACAATAGAAGCTACTAGATTTTGAACAAATGGTATATGAAACGAAGGAGGGGTAATATTTTGTAAATTTCTTATAGGAGCACCTTAAATAATTATGGGTCTCGAATCTTATTCAAACAAACCATGGAGTTGAAAAATAAGGATGCTAGGTTCTGAACATTTAGGAAGAATCAAATATTATTCTATCAAAGGAGAACTAGCTAGATCAAATGTTTTTATATTCTTACCTTATGAATTCTAATTAGCAAATGGTTTCCAAACTTTTCTCCTTCTCCTTTACACTAAATCCAATAATGTAAATATTTCTTTAGTGGGGTTCGATATAAATTATGATCTCAATCCTTCCAACTTTGTAAATGCATAGTCATCAACAAAATATAGCAAATAATATAGCATTGGTCAAACCCATAACTCAAAATGATGTTTCCACAAGAGATTGCACTCTAGACATGATAGATCAACCTAAGATTGCAGTGAATCACACTCTAAGACAAAAATCAAATAATGACTTGATAAATCATTGTTAAAACTTGAAAAAATCAAAGAAGGGTATACATACTTAAACCCTACCCCTATAGTTAGATTATAGATATGGCCCAATAGAGAGAGAAGGTCCTCCCTATATATAGAATAGCTATGGCCAATGGGGGTAGGGGAGAACCCAAACTCTCTATATGGCAATACGGATATGAGAGATAATTCCATATAAAGAGATAGACATGCATGCCCACTCCTCTTCATCACAAAATTATAAATCATACTTCAATTTCCCTAGCAACGATACCATAAGGATGTTGGTTCATAATCTAACACCTCACATAGACTTGAAGATAAAAGTACATGAAATGAGGGATGAGGAAGAATGATGGATCTATTAATTTTTCATTTGCATCTAGGGAGGGATGCATATTCCTCTCATGGCATAGTCTATAGAGAAGATAGGAAGGCATATAACTAAGGTTTGGTTGTTCACCTGTAACTTTATGGCTCTTCTTGAACCAAGGTGAGAGGACTTAAGGGGTAGCTTATGTAACCAAAAATGCAATGCTCATTCAAAAGAATGGTCACACAAGCATTGTAAACACTTGATATATTAGACACAAGCCACTAAAGATAGATTTGACATGATCACAAGCATCATTTTGAAAGAATCTATTGATAACTTGGAATGAAATGATGTTTGAGATGCTAAGATTCAAAATCGGTGTAAACCCACTCAATATATGCACATGATGTTGAGTTGGAAAGTAGATATGATGTTAAATTTGTAATCAATGATGAAATTAATAGGGGTAGGCAATGGGTAGAGTAAAATGAGATGAAAATGGATGGAAATGGGGAAAAGGGGACTAGTGAGAGGAATTAGTTGCACTAACGACTTTGTCTTGACAATTCTTCATGCATTTAAACATTGAATCAAAGGAAAATTACCCTCCAAAGGTTAATCACCCTCATGGACACCCAAGTAAGGTAAATAATGCAAAATAAATCTTGAAACCCCAGCACATACAATTGAGAATGAAGCCTCATGTACTCATCAAACCAATTTTTCAACACCAAAGAACACCGTAATGCAAACATGTATGAATTTTCAGAAATTACAACAACCACCAACAAACATTTTTCAAGTCTTATTACAATTAGCATGATTTGAGATCCATTTTTACAAAAACCACCTTAGCATAAACCTATAAATGAAAATAACAAGTCATCAATTCTCTATAACATTACTCCACAAACAAAAACATGCACTAATGAAGAAATAAACCCCAAATCCAAAGTGGTGAGAAGGCCCCAAAATGATATTCGATCCCTTTTAAAGTGAGGAATAGAACTCAATTTTATACAACTATCACCCAAACCTAAAATAATATCCCACAGATGCTAATATGAGGACTACAATCATGTTAATTGGTGATTTGTGTGCTTAGGGAGTAAATCAATGGAAAATCATAGAAACAGGAAGAAGGATGAATAAAACAATGCCAAATTTCCATTCCACATCACTCTTATAAAAACCTTCACTTTGATAGGGAAATGGAAGAATATGCCCTTCTGGAAGCATCTAATGGTGGAGTGAGATCACTCATGACATCCATAATTGTAAATGACAACAAATGATTCTTTAAAATGACGTTTAATTGTCAAAAATTTACAATTACAACTTTACAAAATACTTCATTCCCTTCAAATTTTATCACTTTGGAAAGGTTTCCCTAAGACGTTCCCAATGTACTTAGTTTGAGGTGAAATGGATTCCTAAGTCGAAAGTTATGGGAAAAATGCAAACCTGATCATTCCATAAAAAACTCCCATGTTCTATAGATTTTAGGACAATTCACCTTTGCTTCATGGATCTTTGAGTGTTCATTTCATTTCACACTTTAGTTTGATCTTTCAATCCTTTTGTGGGTTTTTCTTTTCCCGTGGGGTCTCCTTTATATTGTGACATATTTGTCTTACATGGATTATGCCATTGATGTGTGACTTTTCTTTTATTTCGTGACTTCATCAACTCTGCAGAACACTAAGTGCTTGATGTCCGTAGAACACCAAATTTTATTATTCTATGGGTTTTCTAGCTTTCAACTTATATCCATTTGAAACTTCCACACTTAATATTTTTACATCATTATGTCACAAATGCTCATACCCTCTATTGATGTCTCGAAAATCTAATTCCTTTGTTATGTGACATCCTTACTTGGTCGCATTCCAACTTCATTTTTCTACTTTACGGATCCCGCGACACCTTCTCTCAAAGCATCACATCTTCTGATGAGTAGACCACAACCTTTGTTTTGTAGAAATAACCAATTTTGTAGAATACCATGATCACTAAGTCCACGAAGCACCACATTTTTCACTACTTTGTTACTGTGGCTTTCCTTTACAAGTTCCTTCATCCTGCAGAACACTATCCTCTCAATTTCATGTCTTCTTTATTTTTCTTTAAAACCTACGAAAGACTACATTATCTTAAATATGTAGAATATTGATGTTTAAACTGTGAAACACTATTTTTTTCGGTGAAAGTGGTGAAAGGGGTGGAACTAAGGAGACCAAAGAACAATTCCATGGGTGCAATCAGGGAATGAACAAGGATAATAACAATTTTAGTTAAATATGTTAATAAACAACTCCCAAGTCCAAGGAACACTTGAGGAAATGGAAGGACCAATTTTGGAAACATTGGGGAAATTTACAAATATGGTGCCAAGGATACAACATGATCAAAATGGGCACCAATATAAGGAAATGTACTTGCTACTTGAATAATCATCTTTAGTAGTGGATCTTTCCCATTTTGTATGGTGTATTATAGAACAATTTTGAATGCAACATGTTGCTTAACAGAGAGAGTACATATAGCAATGGGTGTATTGAGTAGTCATCCTTTGGAATTTTTGTGGAAGTGGGGTTCTAGTACATACAAATTGTGTGGTCTTTTCTTGCAAGTTTATAAACACTTCTTTATGATTCCAATTGTAGTTTTTGACATAATCACATAGGACAAATATTTTACATCCATTCATCTTTATAGTGGTGAAAACACTAACTACTAAAACCACAATTATAACGTATGAGGAAATATTAGAACTAGAGATGAAGTACTTTACAAACATGTTTTAAAATAATGAATAAAATAAAAAAGAAATAAATAAATTATTTGAGAAGTATAGGAAAGGTCTTAATTAAATAATTTAAAATTACATTAAACAAGTCAATAAAATATGACAAATTTTTTTACCTCACATAAAAAACACAATCAATAATATAGATAAGATTATTAGAAATAATAAAGCCATTAGAACCAATTTCTTACCAATAAATATACTAACAAACAATTAAGATCCAAAAGTACATCCTTGACCCTAAAATAAATAGTGGAGTATACATGATTGAATCTGCATACATGATATACCATATAATGGTGAAAGAAGAATATTGAATCAAATTAAGATTAACGTAGGTGTGAAAAGGATATTAATGATATGGATCCCAATAGGTATGGGGGATAATTATCTAGATGAGGACCTAGATATGATTTAATAATATGTGAAAACAAGGTTATTGAGTGAACATAGGATGGAAATATATAACCAAAATAATAAATGTATTATTTATCTATTCATTACGTGCGAGTATGTTATCAAGGAGAGATGTGTGATTTTTAATATTTTACCTAATTACTTGTTACCTAGAGTTCTAGATGTGTACATTTTTATTAAAATACGTGAAGGAACAAATACCCACCATGGAGTTCAAAACAATCGATCTTCTAAGTGTGACTCGACATCTCCCAAGCATCACATAGTGTAGACACCTAAATTTGGTAATTTATCACTTGATAAGGTAAATATTGACATAATCCCTTAAACCATGATTTGTGCACCTAATTTGAGCCTAATTTTTATATCTTTATTCATATCACTATACATGTTCTCCTTATTTCACTACTCAATCACTTATATAAACTCTCACATCATTCACAAGCGCGAGTCCATTGTGCATGATTTCCACGCACAAAGCTCCACAACGTTATATATTCCTCCTAATCCAAAAAGCTAAAAATTTGGTCTTGATAAGAATGATCCCAACCAAAGCCACCAAATGGTAATTTTATTAATTTTATATCTTTTTTAGGTCATTAATTTCACTATGGATTGACCTTAAAGAAATTTATACCCACAAAACCATATAATAAAGTCTAATGTACTCATTTACTCACCTAGACTTTCAAGAGTTCCCCTAGAAAATATCACTCAAAAGGAATATAAATATCTCCTAAATTTCCATAAATTAATAATAGATATTAGGAATAGCCCTCAAATGGGTTGAAAGAACTCCAAACAAAGTTCAAGAGTCAATATTTCCAAGCGAAAGGCCCTCAAAGCCATGTCAAGCACACACAATCTAAGACATTACAAACCATTATCAAGTGAATGGGTTATCAAATGTAGTTGTGTACATAAAATATTATATCTATAGGTACAGAAATACATGTGGATTTAGGCCTCTTTGGATTAGTTCAAACAAAGGTGGTGTAGAAATTGCACTTCAACCCAAACACTAATCTTTGTATAGGGGTTTTTCCTAGGTTAGGGTTTTTGGTCAATTAAAGTGGTTATAAAGGGTCTCATACATACATGAGACCTAATATTTCATAATGAATCATATTTTGGTCACTCGTAGAGGTTCAAAAGGTTACAAAGTGCCCTAGACCAAACCGTCTAGAAGAACAAAGCTATCAAACACCTTAGTATGAAAATAATGGTTTGGTCCCTATTTACGTTGCACTTCCAAAATCGAGAGACAAAGCATTTATAGAAGATCTCCAGACAATTTATGCATCTATCACACCTAGATCAACTTTAAGATGATTCAAATAGCCAAACTTGCACTCATCTTCTCATGTTTTACTACATTTAACACATGTTCTAATTGATATATTATTATGTGATTTATATGTATATTCTCATAGAAATTTTAATAATTGATTGATAATCTAAATATACATCCTATTTCAATATTAATTCAAACTTTAAAAAGTAAAGGAATTATTTCCCCATCCCCCAACTTAATTATTTTTAAGGTTAAATCACTTGGTGAGCACAGCTTATTGATTGAATCCTTGACCTATTTTTCCTAGGTCACCCTATTCTCGAATTAGGAATTTTTCACCAACCCCTAATTATCTTTAGGGTTGTTATTCACTTTTTTCTCTTCATCTATCTTCATTCATCATGTTTTTCCCATCTACAATGTAAATATTTGATGACACTTATACAAGGTATAAGTTTTGTTTCCCTTGTGTTGGGTTGGGATACTATCCCTTTAAATATATCCATGCCTCTCCTCGGATCAAGAGAAAGGAATAATCCCCTTCATTGATGCATGTCATTATAAGTATTTTATAAAACCTCATTCTATTCCTCTTTGTCTAAATGCAATCTGGTCATCCCTATTACTACTTGACACCAAACGGATTGCATGCATCCTTTTACCCTACCTCCTCCTCACTCTAAAGATTATTCTAGCTACCATATTACCCATAATATTTTTCCTAATATTATATTGGGATTTTTGGTCCATGTTGTTAATAAAAGATAAGCAAGGCCTCTTAATGGGGAAATCAACCCATTTCTCCACCACCTTCTTCTCCTACTTCTAGACACAATGCCTCATCAAAGGGATATAACATATTGAATCAATTAAATAACACACCTACTGAGACATATAGTTTTTAATTATTCAAGTGATCACCTTATTAAAAGGAAATTTTATACAAGGCATTATAGTCTATTACTCTCCTTACCAATACAAAACCATCTTCCTTTACTTCTTTCTCGAACACATTTAAAATAATGGATAAGGCTATTAATTTTTCTCCTACAGAGTTACCTCCTAAACATTTAAGGGATAAATATCAACCCCTACTTATTACCACACATATTCATGAGTTTATAATCAAAAGGGTGTTAATAGATCATGGATATGTATTAAATGTTTACCCCATCTCCTTCTACCACAAATGGGTATCTCCATGAGTGGTACCGATAAGAATACTAAATTTTGTTAAATGCTTTGATAACATCTCATAACCTATAATTGGTAAAATTAATAAAGATGTCCTATTTGGCCCTAAAAAGGTTCCCACCACATTTCATATGATGGACAATAATTTTCATCACAATCCTCTGTTAGGCTAACCATGGATCCATGCTATGGAATCTATTTAATGTAATATTTAAAAATGTGTCAAATTTGTACATGATGGCTATGAATATACTATTACAACAATTGAGGAACCTTTCAATATTATAAAATTTAAAGTTTGGCTTACAACAGCCTATTATCACACATTTGGCACAACCTATTCATCTTGATAAGTTATACATATATGAAGTTAGTGAATCGAGCAATATCCATGAGATTATTCCTCTTGTGTAATCACTCATTGAAGTTAAGAAAGGTTTATCAACAAAACCACATGCACACACCAAAAAAACATATTAAACACTCCAAGTGAGTACAACCTACTATACCACTACCACTTGAATACGAAACTATCAAAGAGTTATCTTTACTAGTTAATTCAAAGCAAGAAGATGGATTGGTTCTTGACTACTATGAAAAATATGATGATGATGATGATGATGATGATGATAGATTCATCTAATGACCATTTGAGTAAGATATTTTTTTAATCCTATAAATGAGGATGACTTTATGTTTCATACACTATATACATCTACTAGCCCTATGCACCATCAAATTAATTTTGACATGAGTAATACTAAGAAAACATCTCTCCCAATGAGGTTGTTACTATAGAAAAACAATACTATCTACCTATTGTCATGCAAATGTGCAACAAGGAAATTAACAATTCCCGAGAATGACAAGTATACCCCTGTGTTAATTTTTTTTAAGTCCTATTATTCCAAGGAACTGTGGGTCCGTCTAGTTAGTCCAAGTGACCTCCCGATTAACATTATCTCATCCCCCTAGGTGATTTAGGAAAGTCCATTAAAATTTGTAAGCTACAAACAACTATGGGAAGGGTTATCATTAGCCTTCCTAGGGCTGGGCCAACCCCATGGAGCAAAGGAAAAAATAAAAATCAGATGTGGAGGTGATTCAAAGGTCTTGGGACATCATGGAAATGATTCAAGAAGATTCTGGAATCGAAGAAGTTGGGAAAATTTCACCAAAATTAGGGTTCACATGCCTAGTCAGTGCATAAGCCAAAAAAACCATTGAGATTCTAAAGGTGATTCCAAGAGCTCCATATGGAGTTAGGAGAAAAAAACATCTGAAAAAATGAGAATTCCAAGCCATACAATATGGTGAAATCAGTTTTTTCACAACATTTTGGCACATTAGGTCTAAAATCAGTTTTTCTCATGCATATGTGGAGTACCAAATCAAAAATCAGATATTTTAGGGATCAAATGGAATGATAAAGACATGATACTACAACCATTGGATTCAAAATTCCATTTAAAATTAGGATCATAAATAATTTCACTAAAAATTCCATCGGGAGCTTAAGTTATCATCGTCTCAAGTTGTCCTCTTGGAGCGAGTTTGGGAGTTAACCAAATTTTGGGAGGACACGTGTCAGCTCCAGGAGCCTGGCGGGATTTTTTGTCCCTAATGTCCCTCAAGGTTAGGGACATCAACCATGGAAAAATGTTCCTAGCCCCCATATGACCTCTAAAACCTCATGTGACCTTCAGGATTGTCAATTCAGCCCCCAGGTGTTATTGGGAGCTCAAATTCCCTATTGTCGGATCTCTGCCATGTGTCAACTCTAAGAGCACCATGGAATTTGATGTCCCTCATGTACCTCACATTTCAAGGACATAAAACCTTGAAAAATTATCCCATAACTCTAAGGGAAACTTTTGGTCACCCATGTGACCCGCTTCTAACCCCTTAATGCTTTATAGCTGATTTTCTAGCTTTCAATCCTGCCGTCAGATACTCGCCACATGTCGTCACCTTGTTCACCATGGAATTTGATGTCCCTAATGTCCCTCACATGTCAGGTACATAAAACTTAAAAAAAAATCCTATCCCTCTCTGTGCATGATTTTTGAATATTTTTAAAATCCTAACCGCCGCTTCTTCCCGCTTCTTATATCTCTCATGTGCACAGCTTCTTCCTCAAAACTCTTCTATAACTTCTTACCACCTCTCCAAAATTTTTGAACCTAAAACCATATCTATCATAGAATTGTTTTCCTCCAATCCATGAAAACATACAAGTCTTAGAAGGAAGTTTGAGCAAACAAGGAAGAAGAAGCAAAGAACGAAGAGAAGAAAATAAAAATCTCCATTGCCATGAAATGGAGATTCGTAGAAATCTTACAAACTAGTGCACAAAGAAACAAATTGATTTTTGATGTTTTTTACTTTTTCCAAGACCATAAAAAAATACCTTCAAACTCTCCTCTCATGCAATAGAGCATTCACAATGAAGAAATCTCCTTTCCGACTCAACGAAGAAAAAATTGAATTTCCCGTCAAACCGATTGTCGGATTGAAGAAAAATTTCACATGAAGCACCAGAAGAAAAAACCCATATCATAAATTAAAAAAATTCACAAATAAAGGAGAAAACAATACCTACAATTTTGAGGTCCATTAATGGTTGTCGTGTCTAGAAGCACTGCCAGGTCCAAAAATTGAAAGTTTAAAATCTCCTAGACTATTGAGTGGGTAGGTCTAAAATTTTAGAGGGGTGATATTGGGAAAAAAACCATATTGAAAAACTTCATTCCACATCGATATGACCTCTAGAAGCCCACTTTCTAAAAATAACAAGTCTTCTACATAGGGAACTACTATTTTGGGAAAGCCATCAATAAAAGAACTTACAAAGGAGATAGAGACATTAAAGATGCACTGTAGTTGAGAATTCATTAGAACGGGAATTTTGGCACTTACTAAAAATAGTTGTAACATTCAGTTGAGGTTCAATGGAGTTACTTTTTCATACTTAATAAAAATAGTAATTTGTTATTTCTAAGGAAAACATGAAGTAAAAGTGGACAGGACAGAAGATGGCATAGCCCTTCACCTATGAGTACGAGATAGAAGAAAATGATGTCTTGTACATGGACCTAAATGACCTTATAACTTGCATGGAAGCCAAATAATGAAGGAATATTGAAGATCAGATATTCACAAGTGGCTTGTTCCTTGCCACAAGACATTTAGTGTCTGTGTAAAGTCTTGAGGTTGTCTTAGCCTTCTCTCACCACTATGAGCCCAATACACGAAACATCCAAGAACACAATGGTACACCGATGGTGTTCATTATCCCTAGAACCATTTCAATTTCTCTATAGATATCAACATCACCCATCATGGTCGTCATCTCAAAGGACAAGGCCTTGCACGATTGGGAAATGATGTATGCATATATGCAAGAACCTTACAAGGTGTGAGTTCGAGAAGGATATTTAGATGTCATCACTCCCCTCAGTAGAGTTATGGGTGAAGAAAGCACGAGAGACTTCCAAGACTAGATGATTCTTTTCATCTTGACATTTATAGAAGGAAAGTAGAGAATTGGCTAGAGGTATATCATCAATGACAATCTCCATCTACAATCGCTTGGTACCCATGATGAATACATGAATTATTACTTGGTCTATCTCCTTGCTAGTTCAATATCATTCAAAGGATTGGCTCTCACACAAAACATTATTTTCAAGGTGCCTGCATTCGAGAAACTTTAGAATTTGGTGATGGTGGAAAGCCACAAGCATTTCACTTACGTGAATGATGCATTCACAATGTACATAGTCTCATTCTTGGAAGGATATTTTTAATCTAGGATGTCATCACAAATGACATCCTTGATCAAGAAGTATGGCTCCTATTTCATACAATTCTCAACATTATCCTACCTATGAGTTGTTGGCTTTGACCAAGCACCACTAAGGCTTCCCAAGTACCTTAGTGACCAAATTGTATTGTTCGAGCTCTCTGAGATAGATCATTCAAGTGAATAACAGGCTTAGAAGCAAGAGGAAGAAGTTGATTCCATTTCCTATCTCTCTTAGGGTATTCACGTGTAAGAGCTCAAATGATGCATCTCATATGGAGGATACTTTCACTCATTTGAATCTACACTCCTACATTTCTAGGCCTAATTTTGACATCCAAGAAGATCCCAACTCTTTCCATGTCCTAGAATTGTAACATGAGCCACAAGTCAAGGATTATTGGGCCAATTACACGAATGATTTGGTGTGAAAATGACCATATGAGGATGACAATCAGAAAAATGAAGAAATTCAAGTTCTCCTGGTATGAATATATTTTGCAAGATGATGGGATGGAGATGTATGATTCTAGAGTATGTGGTAGTCAAGATGTCACCTTTACCTCCAATAAACTGGTATGTTCGTGAATCAAGGGATATATTGGAGCAGACTGAAAAGGTGGTGAGGAGAACAATAAATTGGTTTTAGAAGAAGAGAACCATGACTATCCAGTCACGAGGAATTCCTTTGAGTCAAAAGCAAGCCTCACATCAGTTATCTTATAAATTCATAGTGGTGACTTCTAGCTCTAAACAATCCAAAGAAAGGTATAAAAGGAAGGCCGTATAATTAGAAGCTTCTCCTCATGAGAAGACACCAAAGAAAATCAAAGTAGAAGAAGGCTCATTTGCATCACTGCGAGAGGAAGATTTGATGGTAGAAATGCAGGAAGAACACCCCATGACAAAGGCACAAGTGGATGAAGAACACATGGTTCAAGATCCAGTCTTCAAGCCACCACAAGATGTTTCATCTCTTGTTGACACCCATGCTTCTCTCACTCAATAGTTTCCTCTTCATTCAAAATAGGGAACTTTCGGTGAACCTATCTTTGAGCCCAAGTTCGACGAGATATTTTCTTGGTTGAAAGAAATAATTGTCCTTACCACCCGCACTATGTAGCAAGTGGCAGCCCCTGATTTATTAGTGATTGTCTCATTGGCCAAAGAAAAAATATCAAGAAAGCTCACACATACAACCTCACAGTTATACAATAGGGAAACGGGTAATCAATACATTGAATTAGCTCAAACCAAGGTAATCAATCCTATGGATGAGATGACACCAGATGATTATGAGATGATCATGATCCAAATGGGAATGAAAATTAATAAAGGGGATTTATACATGTATCATCAATCTTCCGCTAACAAGGTGGCACGGAATAAAGAGTATAACAAGAAGATTGATGAATAAAAAGAGAAGGTTTTGACTTTGACATTATATCCTAATGTCACAAAAATACCCACTGAGGAATTTGCACCCATTAGTAGCTTCAATCTAGAATCCATCAGAAGACACACAAGTTCACAATACAGGGGTGAGCGAATAATGAATGGATTAACTCAATTTCTGAAAAGGGAATTCATTGCTCCAATAAGTGGTCAAACTCTTCACTTACATGTGTGTGATAAAAAATAAGACACATGAACTCAAGGAGGACTTGGAGAAAGAAAGGGACTATTGGGAACCTTTGGGCCCAGTAGTAGATGAAATGAGCAACACTCATCGCCGGAGTTGATTGACAGAATATTTTGAAAATCCCTCGAATACTTATCACATGTATGGGCGAGGGCCTTGGTAATCAAGTTTGAGGCAATCAATTGGGCCATCATAGAGCTGGAGGAGAAAGAGGAACAAGCATACAAATTGCAGGATAGTATAAATTAGAAAACTTAGAAGCTTGGAGTACCTACAATGGGTGAAGATACAACTATCGATGAGTTGATTGGTTCATTTGAAGAATATATCAAGAAAGAGGTAGGAAATCCATCATCCTTCACTAAGGATACCCTCGACTTCCTCTTAGATATTTGGTCCATCATTGCACTTATCACAGAGAAACATTCATCATGGTTCAGGAGGTGCAGAGACATCAACGGTGTGTCTGATGGATGGACAGATACCTTACGTTGTGTTCACATTCCTCATGCCAACAAGGTGGAACCTATAGCTGCTCATTTTAGCAAAGAGCTTGAAGGAACAAAGGACTTCTCAAGAATTTGAAGTGGAAACTAGTCAGGGAGCGATATCAAATACACTACAATAGTTCGTTCTTCCGCATAATTCTTTTTCTTTCTTCTTCTTCCTCTTCTTTCTCTCTCTTCTCTTCTCAACCAATTCTCTCTCTCATCAATGTTATATTTTTTCATTGAGGTTTGAAATTTTAATATAATTTTAAGTGACTTTATAAACATAATTTAAACTTTAAGTTGCCTTGATTTTATAAAAGGGACTTAAATATTTAAGTGGAATATGAATAGTCTAAAGTCAAATTAAAGTATTTGAAAAGTCACCAGAAGATGAAGAGTTGTATTCTCTTCTATAAATTGTAACAAGTTCCACATTTCAGGGACTTCTTAGATATTGGAGCTGTTTTTTGTGAATTCATGAGAGAGATATCCTTATGAAGAGAGCAAAGAGATAGCAAATTTCTTCCATTTTCCCTACTCAAAAATGTCTTCTATTTCTATGTTATGTATAATTTCTACTTGAGCTTCAATAAAGGAAGAAGGAATTTTATCCTTTTTTGACTAAGGAGTTTAGTGGTACTTTTTGCTCATTAAACGTTATTTGGTCTTGTTGTTGTTATGCAGATTTGTTTTCTTCTAAATTCAAGTGCATGTAATGAAATTTTTGGTTAGTGTATGCAAGTCTCTAATTTTCTACTTGCAGATATTAGTTTCTCTTTTCTAACTTCTCACTCCCTTTCCCTCTTTCCTATCAAATTCCTCTCTTGCATAAATATGCAGGATTTTGCCGCAAGGTCAATGGAGTGCCCCTGTTGGATCCCCAGCTGAAAGGCTACCAGGATAAAACTCACTTTTACTCGTGCATGCACATACGAAAGATGCACTAGTTAAGTAGAGGTAATTAGACTCCCAGAGCATTGGAAAGATAACCACCAAATTGTCCTCGAAAAATTTTCTCACCAACAGTTTTTGGCACCCAACATGGGGCATATTTAGCAACATTTGCACCTGAATACAACCGAGAAAGGTCAAAAATACCAAAAAAATCTAGAATTTGAACAGCTATATAAGCCTCATGTCTACAAACCATGGCTATTCCAGGAAATCCTCTTATTGAAAGACATGAATTCCTCTTCCACATCCAAGAAGATATTGCTTCATATTTGAGAGAAGCTATCTGGCATAAAAGGAAAAGTGTTAACCACTACCTCATTTCCACAAGAATTCCCGACCTTGAGAGGAAAGCACTGGTGAATTGGAAATTTAAAGAAAAATTCCAGCACCACAAACAAGAACATAGGATTCCAAGTCGGATAGAAGATACACCTAGAAAAGAAGAAAAGGAGGACAAATCGATCCTATTTTTGAAGAAATCTAAAGAAGACCAGAGCTGCCCCAATTCAAAGGTCTCCTTTTCGTCACACAACTGGTCACATTGGGATTCTAAGCATTGTCAATCCATTAGACGTTGAGTTCCCATACATCAATAATAATCTTTAATATTTCACTGACGAAGAGACCACATAAGAAGCTAGAGAAAGAGAAGCAAAGAGTTGAAGCTGAAATAAGAGCTCAAATTGAAGAAATTGAAATATCTCAAGTCAAGCAAATGAAAGAGCAACAACAAAATCCATAACCTTAGAGAGGCTGGAAGATAGAATGCAAAATGTAATTGTGATCGTGAGGACCGTAGGCCTAATGTACCATGGGGAGGAAACACCAGCCCACTCGCCCTTGCTCAACCACTTCATGAGCTACCAAAAGGCTCAAGAAAAACTTTCCAAAATTCAAAGGGGATGGTTCTCAACTTCCCAAAGAACATGTAGTAACATTTATCACTACTTTTAGTGTATTGGGCATTGATCACAAATATGTGTCATCCGACCCTTTATGGAGTCACTTCAAGAAAAATATACCGAATGGTTCTACATGCTACCCCCTGGTCATCACACTGCTAGGAAGATATAAGAAGTGCATTCAAACATAGGTTCAAGACCACATAATACTGTCAAGATCTCTTGGTCTAATTGGTACAAATGAAGAAAGAAAAATACGAATCAATGAGAGAGTTCATAGAAAGATATAACAAAATGATAAGAAGAATCCTTGAAGATTTGGTGCCTCCTCAAAATAATTTAAAGAGATTATTCATCAGTGCCTTGCCATCATCAAAAGTAGGTTTCTTCCTTAGAAGAACCCAACCAAGAACATTAAGGGAAGCTCAGAAACATGCAATAGAAATTGATGATGATATAATCCTATTCGGTAAATTGAAAGGCCCAAATGGAAAGCAAAAAGGCTAGAATTCAGGCTCAGTCACCATGAACCCAATGTTCCAAAAAATGGCAAATGAATTTATTTCCTTAAAGAAACATATATGCTAGATCACAATGCAGAACACTCCAAGGAAGCCAAATCCCCAATAGACCAAGGATTTCTCCACCTTCTCGTTGGCTCACTCTCAAAGCACCACTAGTCAATGTTGCATGTGACACTGAAGAACTAGAGGAGGAAGTGGAAATAGAATAACCTGAAGAAGAAGATGTGGGAGATGATGAAAACTATCTTGAGGTCGAGGAAGTTGATGGTGATACGCACAATGGCCTAATTGAGTACATTGATGATGAAGATGATGATGATGAAGAATCTCCAAGCTTCTCATGCACAATTTTCACTCACGCACAATCTAAGAAAGGTGCCTCATCCTCGGTGGGATCGTAGTGAAGGAAAATAATAATAAATAATATCCTTCTCTCGGAGGTTCCAAAAATAAAATCATCAATAGAGGATCACCACTACCACCTTTGATGGAGTCAGCTAAAGAAAAATCGAGACCCATTGGTTAGTAAGGATCATGTTTCCATACCAAGTAAGTCATCCAATCCTTCTCCCAACTCAAAAATTGCTAAAAATAATTATCCTTCAAATGTTGTTTCTACAAAAACATCTAAGGTTCCATCAAAACCTACATCCCCGCTTACTTCCAAGCCATTTACTGCACCCGTGAAGAAAAATTCACCCCCCAAAGTATCAAAACCTTTGCCATGTAAATATTTTGTCATTTTTAGAACCTCTGCATTGCCCACCATAACCCCATTTGACTTTGTGGAACATGTAAGAAAAACTAAATTCCGATCATAGAAATAGAATACCTACAAACGCATCCTACCCAATTTAATAGGTTCATTGATGTAGTCCGTGGTGGTAATCCTATAACCTCATGTCCAAATTCCAAAGGATTACTCCCCACACCATCCACATGACCTTCTCAAAACATGCTATCCCTCAATGCCTCCAAAACAAACAAGGTTGAACCTTTCTACTTGTCACTTATCATTAAAGGATTCCAACTAAATAATTGCATCATAGATTTTGGAGCCTCAGATAATGTGATGTCTCGTCAAAGTTACAAATGCTCTAGGCCTCACCTTTACCTGGTAAATGACACTTGTTATTCAATGGAATCCAAACAAGTTCCATTGGTATGAAGAATCAAATATGCACATGTAGCATTAGCTGATTTTCTAGATAAGAAGGTGCTCCTAACCATCCTAGTGGCGGACATCCTAGCATCCTTTGGCATGATCTTGAGCCAAAGCTTCTGCAGAGACTTGGGTGGATAAATAAAAATGGATTGGTCATCTACAACTATTCCAGTGAAAGGTGAGATGAAGAATTTTCTTCTAATAAGGAAGATGAAGTTCACAGTATGAAATTCTAATGATCTAAAGGAAAACATTCTTTTTCAAGATTGTGGGCTAAACAACTACTTCCTCACTTCAGAAAAATATGAGAACTTACCACTTCTTGTGGAAGAGGAATAAGATCAAGCTTGGATGATGGAATTTTATGGTAGTAATTCCAGGCAGTTCAAGAGCAGCATGATGTTTTACTCTCCTTCTGATGAATTATACCCATTTTCCTACAAGCTGCAATTTGATAATACAAATAACACAAAGGGAATATGAAGCTCTCCTCTTAGGCATGGGCGTGGAAGAAGACATGGGAATCAATAATCTGAGATGTCGGGGTGATGTGGAGGTGATAGTAAATTAATTCCGATAACAATATCAGGTGAAAAATCCAAGACTTTGACATTATAGAAATAAAGTATGGGACTACATTGAATCTTTCAATGCATTTTCCATCAAAGTTATCCCAAGAGAAAAGAATGAAAAGTTTGATTCTCTTGTAGTGTCGGCTTCCCTAGTGACACCTCATCCTTCTTTTGGTAAAGAAAAGGTGACCATTGAAATGGTATTTAGGCCTAGTGTACCAGATAATGCAAATCATTGGCAGGTCTTTAATGATGATAACTAGATTCTAGCATTTTTGGAACAAAGGGATAATTTCAATAATATCTTCTTTGAAGGAAGCAAAAATCCACACCGAGAAGTGGTATCCAAAGAAGAGAAAGAAGGAATTGAAGGGATTGATGAAGAAGGAGTTTCTTTGGAAGACCTCTTTGACAAACACGACAAATTCATTCAAGAGAAAGAAAAACAATCTTCTCGGTGCCTAGCTGATTTTGATAAGGAAAACATTGACACCCCGGAGGAGCCAAGGATGGTCAATATTGGAAAATGTTGCTCATCGAGGAGAAGAGAAGGTTTGTTGTGTTACTCAAGAAATATTTAGATGTTTTGGCCTACTCTTATGATGAACTCAAATCCTTCCAACTGAAGGAAATGCATCACTCAATTCCCTTGAAGCAGGATGCCAAGCCATTCAGGAAAAAACAAAGGCCATATAACCCAAATATTTCGATACCATCAAAGAGGAGGTAATGAAGATTATTAATGCAAGGATTATCTTTCCCATCCATCATTCAACATGGGTGGCCAACATTGTGTCGGTGCGGAAGAAGAATGGTGAAATAAGAATATGTGTAGATTTCCGCAACTTGAACCAAACATCACTAAAAGACAATTATCCTCTCCCTATCATGGACCAAATTTTGCAAGTAGTCACTAGATCTGAAATGCTTTCATTGCTTGATGGATTCTTAGGGTATAATAAAATCAAAGTGGCAGAGGAGGATCACACCAAGACAACCTTCACAATGCCTTGGGGCACTTTTTCCTAACGAGAATGCCTTTTGGCCTAATCAATGCGGGAGCTACATTTCAAAGGGTGATGGATTTGGCATTCAAATATTTAAAAAATTGCATCATCATATATCTTGATGATCTCATGGTGTTTTCAAAGAAGAGGGGAGATCATATCCATCACTTAGAACAGTACTTGCAAGGTGTAGAAAACATGGCATATCACTAAACCTAAAAAAGTGCATTTTTGGAGTTACGGAAGGCAAGTTACTGGGGAACATTGTGAATAAACATGGAGCACACATTGATCCTGAGAGAGTACGAGCCATTCAAGCACTATCTCTACCCACAAGCAAGAAAGGATTTCATTCCTTCTTCGAAAGGTGAATTTTCTTCATCACTTTGTTTTGAATTTTGTTGAATTGACAAAGCACGTCACCACCATGATGAAACCACTTACAAACTTCAAATATAATAATGAAGGGAAGGAATCGTTTAAAGAGATCAAAAATTCATTGCTAAGGTTCTAACCCTTATGTCTCCGATTTTTAACAAAGAGTTCATCATGTATTGTTATACCTCAAAACATACCCTCTTTATCGTTCTTGTTCAAAAGAATGATGAAGGTGTGGAGACACCTATTTCTTTCATGAGTTATCTGTTAAAAATTCACAAACTAAAATAAAAACAATTGGAGAAGTATGCCTATGCAGTGGTCAAGGTTGTAAAAAAAATCAGGTTTTACATCGTCAAATCTCATACAATGGTGATGGTCCCCGGTAGTGCAATCAAGTCCATCTTGACACAACAGGATCCCACAGATAAAAGAAGAAATTAGATTACAAATACTTAATAATATGACTTAGATATTTGACCCTCTAATATGGTAAGGGGAAATGGTTTGTATAGGTTGATTGTTAAAGATGAAACACTCAAAGCTCAACACGGTGAAGACAATTGTGCTTGCTCAACTTATTCTGAAAATAATCCATAGGTTCTCTTTGTAACCACTATTGATGAGTGGTATGTTGATATTTCCTATTACTTAACTTATGGATAATTCCCTTCTCATCTTGATTACAAGAAAAGGAGAACACTCAAGATGAAGGAAAAAAATTGTAATTTGGAATCATGCACTTTACAAAAGAGGTCTAGATGGATGCTTCCTCAGGTGTGTAGATAAAGAGCAACAAGAAAATTTTCTTAAAGCATACCATGACCAAGCGTGTGGTGGAAATTTCTCAAAGAATGGTCACTACACACAAGATCCTCTGAGGAAATTATTATTGGTCCACCCTTTTTACAAACAATAGGGAATGGGTTTCCAAATGTGAATCATGCCAACAATTCATCGGGAGACCAAAACTTGTTGCACTACCACTCAAGCCAGTTGTTATTGAAGAACCACTTCAGCAGTGGGGACTAGATTTCATCGCATTCTAAATCCTCACTCAAGTGCACTAAACACCCATGTGCTCACAACGACATACTACTTCACAAAATGGGTGGAATCCATTTTGGCCAAGCAAGATAGCACTGAAACAATATGCAACTTCATCAAGGAGAATATCATAGTATGTTTGAGTGCCATAGAATATTGTAGTAGACAATGCTACCTATTTCTCTTCAAGGGAGTTGACTAAGTTTTTCTATGGCTATAGAATCTCTTTATCTCATTCATCAGACTACTATCCATAGGGAAATGGATAGGCCAAATCAAGCAACAATAACATTGTAACCATCATCCGAAAACTCATAGATGAAAACCAAATGAATTGGCACAAAAAAATTGATAAGGAAATGTGGGCGGATAGGATCACTCCCAAGAAGACAATAGGTATGCCACTATTTAAACTATTATATGGGGTCAAAGAAGAAATTCCCATCATGATTGAGATGTTGGCTCTCAATTTGCTATAGGGAATAGAATATGGATAGTATAAGGATTCCATTGACAAGAGGATCCTCTTTCTTGAGAAGCTAGAAGAAAATAGACTCTGAGTGGTGGACCGTATTAAAGAGCACCAATTGAAAGTAAAGAAGATTTTTGACAAGAAAGCCAAAGTGAGAGAATTCAAAGTTGGAGAATTTTTCCTTCTATGGGACAAGAGAAGGGAACCGAAAGGCAATCATGGAATTTTTGATTCATTATGGCTTGGCCTATTCCATATTCACAAAGCTTGCGGCATAATGTTTTTCTACCCTCATAATTGGATGAAACGTTGTTAGAATTACCTCGCGGTGAAATAACTAAAATTGTATCCTTAGTGAAAGTGGGTTGTCCCTCAACTGTACCATAGGTGATTTATAGGTGTGTTTCCATTTATGTTGTGTTTCGTGTGTTTCAATTCCGTAATTTTGTGTGTGTATGTGTGTTTTCTTCTTCATTATCCTTCTCTCTTGTAAATTATACATGAATCTACAGGCCCAATGGATAAGGCACTAGTAAATAGACCATACAGTCTAAAATTGATATTATTGATTCCTCATGTCATGTCTTTGCTACACTCATTCCATGTCATGTCCTTAAGATAGAGCCGTTTTTTTCATGCAAATGTGCAACAAGGAAATTAACAATTCCTGAGAATGAAAACTATACCCCTGTGTTAATTTTTTTCAAGTCCTTTCATTCCAAGGTACCCCAAGTCTGTCTAGTTAGTCCAAGTGACATCCCCCTAGGTGATTTAGGAAATTCCATTCATTCCCCCTATGTGATTTTAGGAGTTCAATAAAATTTGCAAGTAGTATGTAGTTGTGGGAAGGGTTATCACTGGCCTTCCTAGGGCTGAAACAACCCCATGGAGCAGAGCAGAAAATCCAAAATGGAAATGGATGTGATTTAAAGGTCTTGGTACATCATGGAAATGATTCAGGAAGATTTTGGAAGGGTTTGGAGAATTTGGGGCAATTTGGCCAAAATTAGGGTTCATTGGCCTAGTCAGTGCACAAGCCAAAACAACCACTGAGCTTTCAAGGTGATTCTAGGAGCTTTGGATGGAATTAGGAGAAAAAAAAACACTTATATAAATATAATTCCAAGCCCTATAAGATGGTGAAATCATTTTTTCACAACACTTTGCGCATTAGGTATGTAAGTAGTTTTTCTCATGCATAGGTGGAGTACCAAATAAAAAATCTGATATTTAGGGATCAAATGGAAGAATAAAGACATTATACCAACACCATTTGATTTAAAAAGAAATTTATAGTCTGGATAATATAAAATTTCACCAAAAACATCTATCGGGAGCTCAAGTTATCATCATCTCAAGTTGTCCTCTTGGAGAGAGTTCAGGAGTTAGCCAAAATTTTGGAGGACACATGTCAGCTCTAGGAGCCTGATGAGATTTTGTGTCCCCGACATCCCTCAAGGTCATGGACATCAACCATGAAAAAAAAATTTGAGCCCCCATATGACCTCTAAAACCTTAGGAGACATTCAAGATTATCGTTCAACCCTAAGTTCTATTGGCACTCAAATTCCCTATCATCGAATCTCTGCCACGTGTCACCTCAAGAGAATCATATAATTTGATGTCCCTCACATGTCAGGGACATAAAACCTTGAAAAATGCACCCATCCCTCTAAGGGAAACTTCTAGTCACCCATGTGACCCGCTTCTAGCCCCTCAATGCTTTAAAGCTGATTTTCTAGCTTTCACTCCCTGTCGTCGGATCCTCGCCATGTGTTGTCACCTTACTCAAAGTGGAATTTGATGTCCCTCACATCCCTCACATGTCAGGGACATAAAACCTTGAAATATTTTCCCAGCCCTCTCTGTGCATGATTTTTGAATATTTTTAAAATCCCCAACTGTCGCTTTCTTCCCGCTTCTTATATCTAACTCTCCTATGCATAGTTCTTCCTCCAAACTCCTTTGCAACTTCCTACCACCACTCCACCATTATTGAACCTCAAACTAGATCTATCATAGTATTATTTTCCTCCACTCCATGAAAACATACAGGTCTCAAAAGTAAATTTTAAGAAAAAAGGAAGAAGAAGCGAAGAACGAAGAGAAGAAAATAGTGAAAATCTCCATTGTCATGAAACAAAGATTCGTAGAAATATTACAAACTAGTGCACGAAGAAACAAACCATTTTTTGATGTTTTTTCCTCTTTCCAAGACCATCAAAACATACCTTCAAACTCTCCTCTTGTGCAACAAATCATTCACAGTGAAGAAATCTCTTTTCCGGCTCAACGAAGAAAAAGTTGAATTTCTCATCGATCATTGTCGATTGAAGCAAAATTTAACATAAAGCACTAGAAGAAAAAACCCATATCAAAATATAATTTTTTTACAAACAGAGGAGAAAAAATAGACCTACAATTTTTGAGGTCCATTAATGGTTGTCGTGTCCAGAAGCACTTCAAGGTCCAAAATTGAAAGTTTAAAATCTCCTAGACTATTGAGCGGTAGTCTAAAATTTCAAAGGGGTGATATTGGGAAAAAACCCATATCGAAAAAATTCATTCCATGTCGATTCAACCTCTAGAAGACCACTTTCTAAAAATAGTAGGTCTTCTACATAGGGGACTGCTATTTTGGGAAATCCATCAATAAAAGAACTTGTGAAGGAGACGAAGACATTGAAGATGCACTATAGTTGAGAATTCATCAGAACATGAATTTTGGCACTTACTAAAAATAGTAAGTGGTCCCACAAAAACTTGGTAAAAATAAAAATTTGATCCTAAAGGAGAAAGGAATGCAGGGATAAGGGAAATCAGAGTTGTAACATTCAATTGAGGTTCGAGGGAGTTGCTTTTTCATACTTACTAAAAATAGTAAGTTGTTATTTCTAAGGAAAACATGAAGCAAAAGTGGACAGGATAGAATTTGGCACAACCCTTCACCTGTGAGTACAAGATAGAAGACAATGATGTCTTGTACATGGACCTGAATGACCTTAGAACTCACATGACATCCAAATATTGAAAGAATATTGAAGATCATATATTCACAAGTGGATTATTCACTACCGTAGGACATCCAAAGGTCTGTAAAGTCTCTAGTTGGTCTTAGCTTTGCTCTCACCACTATGAGCCCGAAACACAAACCATCTAAGTAGGCAATGGTATAGCGATGGTGGTCATTAGCCCTAGAACCATTTCACTTTCTCTGTAGATACCAACATCACCCAACATGGTCATCATCTCAAAAGATAGGGCCTTGCACGATTGGGAAACAATGGATGCATATGTACAAGGGGTTGTGCTTGGGTCATGGTTGAAAATAGGAGAAATCCCTCAAGGATTCCCAATAACCTTCCAAGGTGTGTCAAATTCCATCACTCTCCTTAGTAGAGTTATGGGTGAAGCAAGCACAAGATACTTCCAAGACTGGATGGGTCTTTTCATCTTGACATTGATAGAAGGAAAGAAGAGAATTGACTGGGGTAGATCATCAGTGAAAATCTCCATCTACAACTACTTCAGTACCCATGATGAAGAAGTTCCACATGACTTCTTACTTGGTCTATCTCCTCACTAGCTCAAGATCATTCAAAGGATTGGCTCTCATACAAAACATTACTACCAAGGTGCCTGCGTTCGAGAAACTTCCATAGTTGGTGATGGAGGAAATCCATAGGAATTTCACTCATGTGAATGATGCGTTCACAATGTACATATTCTAAATCTTGGAAGGAGATTTGGAAGCTAGGATGTCATCACAAGTGGCATCCTTGATCAAGAAGTATGGATCCTATTTCATACAATTCTTGACATTCTCCTACCTGCGAGTTGTTGGCTTCGACCAAGCTCTACTAAGGTTACCCAAGTACCTTAGTGAACAAATTGTATTGTTCGAGCTTTGTAGACAGATCATTCAAGTGAATAAAAATCTTAGAAATAGGAGGAAGAAGTTGATTCCATTTCTTATCTCTCTCGGGGTATTCACGTGTAAGAGCTCAAATGACACATCTCATCTAGAGGCTTCTTTCACTCATTTGACTTTGCATTCCTACATTTTCAGGCCTAATTTTGACATCCGAGAAGATCTCAACTCTTTCCATGTCCTAGAATTATAACATGAGCCACAAGTCAAGGATTACTTGGGCCAATTGCATAGATGAATTTGAAGTGCATGAAAAGGACCATATGAGGATGACAATCAATGAAATGAAGAAATTCAAGTTCTCTTGGTATGAAGATATTTTGCAAGATGATGGGACAGAGATGTATGATTCTAAGTATGTGGTAGTCAAGATGTCCCTTTACCTCCAATCAACTAGTATGTTCATGAATCAAGGGATATATTGGAGCAAACTGAGAAGGTGGTGAGGAGAACAAGAAATTGGTTTCAGAAGAAGAGAACCATGACCATCCAGTCATGAGGAATTCCTCTGAGTTAGAAGCAAGCCTCACATCAGTCATCTTCAAAATTCATAGAGGTGACTTCCAGTTCTAAACACTCTGGAGTGAGTTCGAAAAGGAAGGCTACAAAATTGGAAGCTTCTCCTCATGAGAAGATGTCAAAGAAACTTATAGTAGAAGAAGGCTCATTTGCATCACTTTGTGAGAGGAAGATTTGATTGTAGAAATGCAGGAAGAACACCCCATGAAAAAGGCACAAGTGGATGAAGAACACATGGTTCAAGATCCAGTCTTTGAGCCACCACAAGAGGTTTCACCTCTTATTGACACCCATGCCTCTCTCATTCAGGATTTTCCTCCTTCAAAATAATTTTCCCTAACACCCGCACTATGCAGCAAGTGGCAGCCCCTGATCTATTAGTGATTGTCTCATTGGCCAAATAAAAATATCAAGAAAGCTCGCACATATAACCTCATGGTTCTACAATGGGGAAACGGGTAATCAATACATTGAAGTAGCTTAGCCCAAGGTAATCAAGCTAGTGGATGAGATGACACTAGATGATTATGAGATGAGCACGATCCAACTGGACCGACAACTCATGAAGGGGATTTACACATGTATCAACAATCTTCCACTCGCATGGTGGAAAGGAATAAAGAGTATAAGAAGAAGATTGATGAACTAAAAGAGCAGTGCAAACTTTATCATTCTATGTGAAACATCTATTTGATCCTAATGCCACAAAAATTCCCATTGAGGAAGTTTCACCCATCAGTAGCTTCAATCCATAATCCATCAGGAAGACACATGAGTTCACAATACAGGGGCGAGTGAATAATGAATGGATTAACTCAATTTATGAAAAAGGGAAGTCAGTGCTCCAAGAAGTGGTCAAACTCTTCACTTACATGTGTGTGACAACAAATAGGACACAGGAACTCAAGGAGGACTTGGAGAAAGAAAGAGACTATTGGGAACCTTTGGGCCCAGTAGTAGATGAAATGAGCAACACTCATCGTCAGGAGTTGATTGACAGGAATATTTTTGAAAATCCCTCAAAAGACTTGTCACGTGTATGGGTGAGGGCCTTGGTAATCAGGTTTGAGGCAATCAATTGAGCCATCACATATCTAGAGGAGAAAAAGGAACAAGCATACAAATTTTAGAATAGTATAAATCGGAAAACTCAGAAGCTTGGAGTACCTGCAATGGGTGAAGATATAACTACCGATGAGTTGATTGGTCCATTTGAATAATACATCAAGAAAGAGGTAGGCAACCCATCATCCTTCACTAAGGATACCCTTAAATTCCTCTTAGAGATTTGGGCCTCCATTGCACTTATCACAGAGAAACATTCATCATGGTTTGGGAAGTGTAGAGACATCAACAGTGTGGCCGATGGATGGATAGATACCTTGAGTTGCATTCGCATTCCTCATGTTGACAAGGTGGAACTTGAAGCTACTTGTTTTAGAAAATATCTTGGAGGAAAAAAGGCCTTCTTATGAATGTGAAGTGGAAACGAGACAGGGAGCGTGATCAAATCCACCGCAATAACATATTCTTCTGCATAATTCTTCTTCTTTCTTCTTCTTCCTCTTCTTTCTCTCTCTTCTCTTCTCACCCAATGCTCTCTCTCATCAATGTTATATTTTTGTGTTGAGGTTTACACTTTTTAATATAACTTTAAGTGACTTTAGAAACATAATGTAAACTTTAAGTTTCCTTGATTTTATAAAAGGGACTTAAATATTTAAGTGGAATATGAACATTCTAAAGTCAAATTAAAGTATTTGAAAATTCATCGGGAAGACGAAGAGTTGCATTCTCTTCTATAAATTGTAACAAGCTCCTCATTTGAGCTTCTTCTTGGACAACTTCTAAGAATTATTAGATATTGGAGCTATTTTTTGTGAATTCAAGAGAGAGATATCCTTGTGAAAAGAGCAAAGAGATAGAAAATTTCTTCCATTTTACCTACTCAAAAATGTCTTCTATTTCTATGTTATGTACAATTTTTGCTTGAGATTAAATAAAGGAAGAAGGAAATTATTGATCGAGGAGTTTAGTGGTACTATTAGTGCAAAATAGAAGCACCCCCAAATGAGTTATGGATCTCGCTTTTCTAAGGCAGACTCATTTGGTGTGATTGCATAACATTGAACTTTCCCCAAGGTGTGGGACCTTGCAAAAGTCGGAAAGCTCTCCAAAGAAATCTGGTTCTTGTTCCTAAACTACCCGCCACAAGCTAATCCAAAGTGCAAAAAACTAAATCTAACCTAATTTAACCATTCCAAGGAACCAATGAGAGAGAAAGAGGGAAAAACAGAGCCTACACTAAAGTGATGATACACCAAAGAAAGGAAGTGAGATATTCATTTGAGGGAGAAATAAATAGAAAAATAGAGATAAGGGAGGTCGAGAAGTGACACCACCTGCATCTGAAAATCATCCATTAAACTCCATGAAACACAACATCCTGCACCTACAAATGTGAAATACATGCACGAAAACCAAGACTGAAAGGAAGAGGCACGGAGAAACAAAAAAATGATGCAAAGGGTTGAAGAACACCACAAAAACATGTTTTTAATTTCTCTAGAAGGTGCATAGACCATTAAATTTTTGGAATAGAGGCAAAAATACATTTACCAAGCATGGGAGAAGGTATACTGCTCAAAAATGACATCGAGAAAAAAATTGATGATTTTCTCTATGCCCAGAATGTCTCTCCTTTGGCTCTAATGAAGCCAAGTACTGATTGGGCATGGTCTCGATCCTTTGGATGTGCCCATTTCTCTAAAATTCAACTCCAAAATTAGAGTCTTCTTATGGGCCTTCTTGGGTGGATGGTGTGGAAGAAGTGAGATCCTTCTACCTTTTACCTTCCTCCTCTTTTGAAGAACATAGAAGATCAAGATCTTCCAAACTTGATTCCAGAGGGCTGCTATAAAATGTAGGCTGCTGCAAATGAATGTTCTCCTCCATTGCTGGAATTTACTCCTATTCTTTTGGATATGGAGAGTATTCTCCTTCCTCTACTTCTTGAAGACTATCTTTCTCTTGATCAAACTCTTCCTCTAGCATGAAGTTTTTCAAATCAAACTCTCCAATCTGTTGTTCTAGAGGACAAGTTGGGGCTGCAAGATATCTTTTAGATCTTTCCTCCATGATGGGTTTATTGACCAAATCAGGCCCTTCAAATGAAAGAAAAAAAAAAACATCAATGGTTTGGTTTTCTTCTCTGCTACAAACTCTGATTTGGTTTCACCCATTTGCTCCTTTCCAATGGGACTTTGAGCTGATTGTTTCTCTCCTTCCATGGCTGATGGTGCAAGTTCAATTAGATCAGCATTCTTTTCAAACAAAGTGCCAACATAGACACTACATTCTAAGAAAACTGATTATTGATCTACGTCTTCTTATTCTTACTCTTCTCCTGCTGAAAAATCAGCCTCAGCCACCATTGGTTCTTCAATCTTGCCCTCCTCTATCATCTTGACCATCAAGGGGATTTTTGTAAACCCAAATTTGGCAGCCAAACTCTTCAAATTTTCTATCATTTCTTCTCTGTTGGGTTCCTCTGTTTGATGTTCTCCTTGGCTGGTTTTTTTATTGTTTTCTTCCCAACATGGACTTGGGAAGGCAAGAAGAGTGGTGGGTGGGGAAGGCATTTCTTTTGGCTCTTGTAGAGGGGAATTGGATTTGGAAGGGAAAAGGGCAGAGAAACTGAGGTGAGGTGGAAGACTAGGAGATGGAGAAATGAAATCAACACTTGGGGCAGCAAGTGAGGGGCTTGACTCTTGATCATGCTAAAATGGTAAAGCTTGAGAGGGTGAAAAACAAAGACAAGGAGTTGTTGAATGACTTACCCATTGACAAGGTTGATTCAGACTTTTCTCATATGATTCTATCTCCTCAATCCATTGTACAAGTTGGGGAAGAATTTCAACCATGAATTCAAGCTTCTCTTGAGGGTTGTAGTGTCTTGGAAAAGGGCCTTCCCATAGACAAGGTGCCCTAAAACCAATCTTGAATGCCTTCATTTGTGTTATGCCTCTGGACTGCACCATGCTAGCCTCCATTTTTTGAATCTTCTTCAGTAGACCAACATCCTCCATTTGGTTGTTGTCATTATATGCATATCCCTATTCCTGATAAGCTTCATGGCCAAACTAGTTTTGGCATTGTTGTTATGGATAGGTATAATGATTTTGAATCTACTCATAATGCTGATTTGGAGGAGTTGTGAAAAGTATTGGAGGTGGAACGTATTATTGTTGCTACAAGTGTGAGTTCCATGAAGGGAATGAAGTCATGATTGCAAAAATTCATGGAGTGGGAGGAAATGAAAGAGATGGAAGAAGAAAATGGATGAAAATGAGTGGATATGGATGGAAAAGGTTTGCAACTCAGAGAATGGGTTTTTGACCAGATGGAGTTGCCATATGTGCTTTGAATGTGCCTCTAAAGGCTGAATCTCACCAATAACACATCAAATTGATGAAATGAAATGAAGACCTCTTGTCGCACCTGGTGTGCCAAAATTGTTAGTGCAAAATCACAACACTCCAAAATGAGTGGTGGATCTTATTTTCTAAGGCGGGGTCATTTGGTGTGATTTGCATAACATAGGGCCATCTCAAGTCCGCAAGTCCCACATCTTGAGAGATGGTCCCATGTTATGAAAATCACACCAAATGACCCTACCTTAGAAAAGTAGATCCATCACTCATTTAGGGTGCTTTGTGATTTCACACTAACAAGTACTTTGTGCTGATTAAATGTTGTTTGGCCTTTTCATTGTTACACATATTTTTTCTTCTAAATTCAAGTGCATGTAATGAAATTTTTGGCCGTGTATGCAACTCTCGATTTTTACTTCCATCATTAGTTTCTCTTTTCTAAATTTCTCACTCCCTTTCTCACTTTCCTAGAAAATTCCTCTCTTGCGAGATATATGAAATATTTTTCTCGGCGTCGATGGATTACCCCTATTGGATCCCCAACCGAAAGGCTACCAAGATAAACCTCACTTTTTACCCGCACATGCACGTACTGAAACCGCACCGGTAATGAGTACAAAGACTTAGAATCCCGGAGCGTTGGAAAGATAACCACCAATTTGTCCCCAATAAATTTTCTCACCAACACTTGTTATCTTGTTCATACTACCCCTATTTTTTCACCTTTGAGTCAAATATTTTTCAAATCTAGTATATCAAGATGCAAAAATAGCTACATATTACAAATCCATGTATTATACATTATTATGTTAACACTCTTTATGATATTAAAACTTTAACTTAAGATATCTTATCATTATTACTTGATCTTGGCTTATTGTCATTTCCTACTATGCATCACCTTGTGAGTAGAAAACTATCCACTAAACCAAAAAAACCATTTTATGACTATCATAGTGTTATTGACCATAATACTAATCATTATCAAACATTGATATCTAAGATACATATGTTAAAAATCTAATTGAGTAATTGCATAATCCATAATTACTCTATTTATGGTTGTTTTTTATTAGTTGTTATTATGTTGAAATACCAAAAAATCTAAATAAAGCAGGGTTTAGTGATACTTGTGTTGAAAAAAAAATTAAACATTATTAGATACACAAATAATATAAAAGACTCCTTTCGTTGAGTGAGAATACGAGCATAAAAAGACAACTAAACAAGGCATCTATTAGATAAGGATTGAATGAATTTCTCGGAAAAGTTTGATCCTATGAATTCAAAGGGATTCCTTGAAGGGTGTCTTTAGGCACCCAAAATTACACGTGCTACATTTTTGGAAAAACAGTTACAAAAGGTCCCCAATGATGATTCATGTCCTTTCAGAAGGTGTTTAAGTTCCTAAACACATTCGCAGTACATATTTGTAGCCTAGACATCCTTACTTAGCCTTTGCATGCTTTCTTCTAGCTTCCCACTTAATTTTATGCATGTTTTGACCTTTAGTGTCAAAACCACCACCCTGCCTAGGCGGTGGTTTCACAACCACCACCCATGCAAGGTGGCAGTTTTGTGACTACCACCCTAGCTTGGGAAGTGGTTTCATGTTCATTTTCACTCTACGCATGGCAACGATTCTATGCATTTTCTAGAAACCTTCATGCGTAATTATACATGTGTGATTTCACTTAACTTCACTTCCAAGGTGTGTTTATGAGCCAAATTAGATAAATTTGGGCTTGATTGCATGGTCTTCTCTCCCTCTTCTATTTTTAAATAGATTTAATTAGTTTGAACTACCTCTTCATCTAATGAGTTGTCACCTCAAGGCTACCTTGTGTGTGAGTTCACAACCCACCCAATTTTTATATAACCATTGCTTGTTCTCAAGAAAACCCTAGAGAATTTTGAGTATTCTTATTATTGCAAAGTTCTTGTTTTTCTTGATAGAAATTTCCAAAGCCAATCTTAGTTCAATTTCACTTGCACTCTTACACCTACATTGTTTCTCCAGTCTTCCAATTTAAGATGATGTTTCTCCTACACTTTCTTCTCTTGTTTTCATTGCATTCCCACCCGTTGGACTCACATGGACACAAAAATTGAAAGGATAAAATGAGGGGATGAATATTCACACAACTAGATTTGTCATTGTTCTTGCATATCCAGGTTAGAGGTGTTGTTTGTTTGTTTCATTGATTTAAATTTTCAATTCTGAATTTATCAATTCAAATTCAGAGAGAAATTGTTTCATTGTTTCAATTATCAAATAATTACATAGATCAGATCATATTAGAAAGTTTTCTCTTCAATATTGTTAGGGAAGTTGTAGGAAATAATAGCTTTGTTGAAGCTGTGATTTATTCTCTACCTCTGAGGTAAGATTGAGGGTTTTGTTTGAAAGATTCAATTGATTAATTAAGTTTAGATTTAATTCACAAATGCACAAGCAAATAGCCACATCCGGCTGCTTTGTTTGTTTAGGATTTATTTGTTTAAACTAAAAGCAATTGTTGTTTGTAATTATGATGTTTTAGTTTTTTTGATTTATTTAGGTTATTTTCCTTTCAATAGTAGCTTAGATTGTTAATTTCATATTGGTTAAATTGGACACTTCAAACTAGTTTAGTACCTAGATTCAATTAGGTAATCAAACCATAGGGAATTTATGCTACCCATTCATAACCTCTAAATCTCCCCTTTTACCAACCCAACTACTAGGAAAGCACACTACCAGATCTTAGTCACTGATTATTCTATAGTTAGCCATCCACATTTCTAGATCAGCTCCTCCGGCACTCCCTTGAGGGGTCGAGTGCGAGATTGAAGGTTGTGTGTCAATTTTCATCCGTAAAATTGGTGAACCCGACGTGAAGGATTAATTCCTTATTATTTCCTTTTCTTTCATTGTTATTACCTCTCCTCTCCACTTCTTCCCTATTTTGGTAGGTATTTTATGCTTTCTAAAATATGTTTGGAAGAGAGATTGGTGGGCCATTTGGCTATGATAGATATTACACAAACTTTCAACCACAATAATCCCCTTCCCTTTCTAGATGGGCTGAAAATTACACAAACAACATTCAAATCTCCCCTAGTTACACTTCAAACCCCATTAGCTATGTAAGGATGGAGGAGGTTGATCAACTACTAAACATGTAATACATCGACCCAATGCAAAACCAAGTGGTTATCACATACAAAAATGGTTCTTATCATAGAGTTTTTTCAAGACCTCACATTGTCATGCAATCGATAGAAGATGACCTATTTGCACAAATAGCTAATCCTCTTCATCAAATAGATGAGTCTTTAGATAGAATGAAGGCTACAACCTCTCATATTTTGAACGTCGATCCTAAGATTCTTACTTGTGAGGAAGAAAAGAATTATAACACCAAATAATTCATAACAGGGTATCATGAGCCTTCTCAACCAAACCCTACGCCACATGCACCCCAATAAGCGACTTGATCCTCTCCCAATGATCTCATTTCCACTTTAGTAGGGAGGATTAGAGAACTAGAGAGTTCCCAACCATCACAACCAACTTATGCAATAGGGAAGAACATAGGATATCTAGTAGATAATAAGGGGCACATCCCTACCAATGAACAATGGATAGCACCTTCATATTAAGTCATTTTGTAGATTTTTCTCATCTATCCTCACAAATTTGAAAGGGGACCCTAAGAAAATATGATCAATGCACCACAATTTAACTCTCATGAGTTGTCACTTCTAAATAATGGTGATATTTTCTAAACAAGGCTAAAGGTTACTAAAGACATTATGGGATCCTGATTGCTTCTGCATATTTTGGCAGTAGAATTTATACATTTGTGGACATACAGGGAAAACAGGGGTAGTTCAGGTAGGATTCATTGTTTTGAATAATTTTGGTGGGAGATTAAGTAGGATAAAATTGATTATGCCAGATCTTTGAGAACCTTCACAACATTTGGAAAACTAAATGACAAAATGCTTCAGAATAGCTAAAATATTCCTTCAACCAAAAGGTGTGCATCAATGGAGGCCCAAATTTTCACGTTTTCACACAATCTCCAAGAATTTAACACGAAGGCTCGAGCTAAAGACTCAATTAAGCATCAAAGACCCTTGGTTCCTCACGCCTAAGATACACTCAAAGGCTTACAGACAATCTTTATCAACAAATGATAGTAAAATGATTTTAAATTGTTTATCTCATTGCAGGATGAAGGATCTTCTTGAAATGAAATTACAAATGCCACTAAATTGTCACAGGGATGAGATCATGTGTGATTCGGAGGGACTTTAACACAAGATTGCAATAGGAATAAGAAAAACTACTTGTAGACATTTTGAAATAAAGTAGACACAAATTGGTCCAAGATTGACACAGATTAATTCAAAATTGATTAGATTCATCAGCGGGGAAAGTTTCTTTGAAGTCTCAGAGCTTGTCAATGGTTGTACACTCACAACCAACTTGATGTGATTGAAATCTAAAACATAGGAAATTAACAGTTTCTCAGATTGGTCTCTCAGGAAGATGGGCTCTCTCAAATTTTCTCTTAAGAATTCAACCCCCACCATTTGCAAGAGTATTCTCATTGCATTTATACATTTCACTCACTCACTCATCCCAAAATTTCCCCCAAAAAGAAGAATATTCGAGGAACCTTTTCTTGTTACCAATTTTCCTCAGAAAGTGATGTTTAACAAATTCATACCCAAAGCTACTAGGTGGACAAATTATGAATTGATCACATTTCTCAGACCCTCGACTAATGACTAGGATGCCATGCCACAACTTTTTGATAGTCCTTTAATCATTCTTATTATTTCATGTGAGAAATCCTCATTTTAATCATTTTCCGGTGGCCTGTATAGTTGGATCTGACAGGAAATCCTTTTCACCCTCGAGGCAACACCTTTTTCATCCTTTGCACTCTAACCTCATCATTTCATCCTTTTCCCATTCTTTCCTCTGCAACTCTTCCCCACATCCAGCTTCCTTAGTAATTCACATTTTTGCAAGTGCCCAGCAATTCCAACTTCAAAATATCACCTTTATAATCCTTGGACTCACAAATTAAGTCTAAATCCATTCAATGGCACTTTGTAGACAAAAATGACAAGGAATTTCATCAAAAATGATGAAAAACAATGCGTATTCACATCTCCAGAGTCTTGGAGAAAAATGGTGGAAAAAAAGATGATGCAATGCATGCAACCATTGATTATACCCCTTCTCAACTTTAGATTAGAGTCATCCACATGTTTTCCTTGGTGCAACTGCAAAGGTGAGGTAGTACAGAGGCAAGTTTCCAAACAAGCGCGGGCCTTCCACATGCCTTGGGCCCAAGAAAAATGCCTTTTGGCCTTTGAAAAGTCTCAGTATAAAAGGAGCCAGTGGAAGCCTCCACGTGTCTCCTTGGCACACCTTTTGATATGGTCCCAAAAGTGGAGACCCCAAACAAGCATGGGCTCACCACGTGTCTCAATCCGTAGAGTTGTTGAAAAATTTTAAGGACTTGGAAAGGCACCATGTGTCTAGGGTCCGAGATAGTTTTCCTTGGCCATTGAAAAGTCCAAGCAAGGGCAGAGTGAGCGGAAACTTCCAAGTGTCCCTTCATGGTGCTTCTTCAAAATTAAAGTACAGGGGCAGTCCCCAAACAAGGCGTGGGCCCTCCACATGTCCTAGGCCTTTAGAAAGTTTCTTGAAAATTTTAAGTATAGAAAGGAGCCGGAAGCCTCCACGTGTATCCTGGTGTAACTTTTTGAGATGGTCCCCAAAAGCGGAGACCCCAAACAAGCACAGGCTCACCACATGTCTCCTTGGCACAACTACTAAGGTAGGACCCAGGTGGATCCTCAAATGAGCATCAACCCTCCACGTGTCCATGGTCACAAAAGCTACACCGGCCACATGAAAAAAATGTCTAAGTCTTGGCAAGGCAACGAAAACCTCCACGTGTCTCCCTGGTGCAACTCCAAAGGTCAAACCAAGAGGTGAATTTTTAGATGAGCGTAGGCCCTCCATGTGGAAAAAACTTGAGTTGAATCGGGCTTTAGAGTTTCAAAGTGCCCCACCAGCCACATCCAATCAAAAAGGGCCACATTTCCACATAGATGTTGAGATATAAATTTGATGGGAAAACACACCTATCAAACCATAAAATGCAGGGAAATCACCATTTGTGCCCAAAATGAATCTTTCTTTAAGGACAGAGAATTTGGAAATGATATAAGGCCCAAATGTGATCCACCAAGCCACATCAAATCAGAAAGGACCACTTTTCCATAGGTATTGGGACAAAAATTGATAGGGAAAACAAAACATGACTGTGGAAAAATGGAAGGAAGGGAAAAACCCAGTTTACACCCAAGTTACAAATTCTTTCACATGGACAGAGGAACAAAAAAAAATTCTAGATTTAAAATGATCCTCGACCAAAGGAAGGGACTGATCATGGAAACCAAATGAAGGATAGAGCTTTCACACATCAACACGGGGAGATAGAAAATATGACAGAGCCCACAAACTGAAGAATTTCAAGGAAAAATGGGGAGATCAAATTGAGCACCAACATCGGCTCTGACTCGGGGATGGGCACTCCCTGTGAGTGCCACAAGAACAAATAGTAGACCAAGTGCCAAAAGTAAACCATTGGGAAATGGAGTCAAAGAACAAGCTTGCAGAGCAGAACAATAATAACCAACTCCCCCAAGGATGAACCGAGAAACCAAAAAAATGGCCACCAAGGACCAGGATGAAACAAAATAGAAAAACATGAAAGCAGAAAGAAACCAAATGACTATACACTATATAATGGTGTATACCTTGATTCTAAGAAATCAATCAAGGAAATGTTTCAAATGCCTACCATTAACAAAAACTCAAGCAATTCCCCATCTAAGTCTTTTAAGAAGAAGGTATGTTCACCAATTTGAATGTCAATTGAATAAGGGCCCATCCACAATGCATCAAACTTTCCATGTTTTCCCTTATCCT
The DNA here is from genome assembly GCA_018340775.1 of Taxus wallichiana var. yunnanensis. NCBI lineage: Eukaryota > Viridiplantae > Streptophyta > Pinopsida > Cupressales > Taxaceae > Taxus > Taxus wallichiana. Next base: position 651,457,905 of record CM031240.1, on the reverse strand, counting down.
CATGTGCTGCTTTATCCCATAATAGCACAAGATCTCCCACACTGAAATCTCTTGGAGTCACTTTCTTATCAAACAAATTCTTCAATTTCTCTCTAAATTTTACATGCCTCTGATGGGATGCCCTTCTTTCTTCATCTAACTCAACAATCTGATTTATGCGAGCATCATAGGGACTAACCTCTTGATCTTCCAGTTGTTGAAGAAATTGAAAAGAAGAATTGCATATGCAGGGGACGAGAGAGCTTGAGTTCCATACACCAACTCAAATGGGATTTTTCCAGTAGCTCATTTAATAGTGATTTGATCAGCCCAAACAAAAAATTTCAACTACTCACCCCACTTCCTTTTGTTCAACTCCAAAGTTCTTCTAATTATCTTCAACATATTTTTATTGTTGGACTCTGCTTGTCCATTTCCTTGGGGATTATAATTGGAAGCATATGTCAAATTGATCCCATATTCATGGCACATGGCCATTAAAGGTTTAGCTCAAAATCTCATGGCATTATCAACAACTATTTTGGTAGGTACCCCAAATCTACAAATGATATAATTTAGGATAAAATCCATGACAATTTGGTGAGTTTCCTTCTTGGTGGGGATTGCCTCCACCCACTTGGTGAAGTAATTTGTGGCCACTAGTATCCACTTATGGCCTGCACTTGAAGGATCAGAAATTTCCCCAATGAAATCCATTCCCCATTTCCTAAATGGGGCTTCAATTGATATACAGACTAAAGGAAGGGAGCTTGAAGCTTTTAGTCTTCCATAGAAAAGCATTGGCAACTTTCACATCTTCTTACCAACAAAGTTGTATCCTTGAAAAGAGTTGGCCACCAATAACCAGCCCTTAAGATCTTATGAGTTGTGACTCTTCCAGAAAAATTCCCCCACAAAAACTCCTCCATGAGATCAACAATTATTTTAGGGGCTTCATCTTCAGTAATGCATCTTAAGAGAACTCCCTCAGGGTTCTTCCAAGCTAACCCAAAATCAGTAATGACATATTTTTGGGAAGCTAACTTAAGTGCTCTTTTTAATTCTTGCTCAAATGTTCAGGGCATTATATGTTTGAGATAAAAATGATGTCCTTGTACCATTCAAAATTTATCAGTTTTTCAAGGACATTCAACCTTTCTTCTTCAACTTCATTTACCTCAATTGTCTGCAGATTTCTCTCTACCATAAGTTTTTCTAGGCCCAAACCTCTGACCAATTTTTTGTTTGGATATCCATATCATACTCTTGCAATTTGTTTACCCATCGGCATCTCTTGCTTGAAACCTCCATTTCTGATAGGATATCTTTCACCATGGTGTGGGGAACATAAGCAATGATTTTGGAACTCAGAATATATGGCCTAAAGACCTTTTTTTCTTTTACCAAAGAAAATGCCTGCTTCTCCATGATAGTATATTTTAGCTCAACTCCTTGTAATGCCTTACTGAAAAAGGCAATTGGTCTTTCAGCTCCCTCATCATCCTTCTCAACAACAATACAAATGCAATAGTACTTTAGAAAAAGAAAACATTTGGAAAGCCTTCTTATAATCTAGAGCTACTAAAATAGGGGCATTCTTTAATGCTTCTTTGATCCCAGAAAAATCTTGAATAGTTTCTTCTTCCCATTTGATACTTTGATCTTTCTTTAGCATGCTAGTGATTGGGATAGTTAGTTCAAAAAGTTGGAGATAAATCTCCTAATAAAATTAATCTTCCCAAAAAAGGATTGAATTCCCTTCTTGGTTCTTGGAATAGGGACTTTTTTGATGGCTTCTACCCTCTCAGGATCAATCATGACCCCTTCCTTTGACACAATGTGTCCAAGAAGCTTTTCTTTCTGAACTCCAAAGTGGCACTTCTTGGGATTTAGTGAAATACCATACTCCCTACATCTTAACAACATTTTTTCTAAGTGTTGCAGGTGGTCACTCCTTTTTTTAGAGAAAATAGTCACATCATCTTGATATACAACAATGAAATCATTAATATAGCTAGAAAAAGCTACATCCATTGCTCTTTGGAAAGTGGCTCCAACATTCATTAGACCAAAAGGCATTCTGACATATACATATGTTCCCCAAGGAGTGGTAAAGGTAGTCTTGATTCACTCTGATTCCTTCACAACTACTGGTTATATCCAAAAAACCATCCAAGGTGGATAAAATTCCAAACCAGTAACCAATTGTAACATATTGTCCATATTTGGCAGAGGGTAGTTATCCTTCATTGATGCTCTATTCAAGTTTCTAAAGTCCACACACAACCTTATATCTCCATTCTTCTTTCTGACATGTACCAAGTTTGTAACCCATGATGAGTACCTTGTGGGCTATATGATTCCTCCATCCCTCAAATTTTTCAATTCTTCTTGCATCTTCAGGGAAAGGAGTGGATTGATTGGCCTCTGTTTCTACCTAAATGGCTTGGTAGAAGCTTCTAAGGGAATTTCATGTTTGGAAAAGATCCTCTCTATATGCTTTCAGTTCAGAATAAGACCATGCTAAGTAGTCTTGGTATTTCTTCAACAATTGGACATATGACTACTTTTCTTCCTTGCTCAGATTGCTACCTAGCTAGATCTTACGTGGTTTATCCTTCATGCCCAGTCATGCTCTTCAACATCCCTTGAGGCTGACATGTGTCTGTTGATAATGCAATCAACATTATCAAAATTTGATTCAAGTGCTACCAAACCTCTGGGAATAGTATTAGTCTTCAACTGAATGATGTCTTTTCCAAATAAAGTCTCCTTTCCATCATCCACAAACCATTGGCTCCCAATCTATATGTTGATCAACAAATTCTCCTTGGTTCTACAAAAACCTTTGCACTTGGGTGTCATCTTCAACACTTTCTAGTGTTTAACATTTTCAGGAATAGATGGCCTAGTCAATACCTCAATATTATACTCACAATAGGGGATACAACACAATTTTCAAATCTGGACCCCAATACGGCCAATTTATCTACTAAAGTATTGTACTTCCTATCATGATGTATTATGTTGAAGGAGTCAAACATTTCAATGAAATCCCAGACTACATGCTTATATTGCTTCATTCTCTTATTTTTGTTGCATACAGTTTTCTAACTTGTTTGACAATTAGCTCTTGAGTCTCCTTTAACAATGATGTCTCTAATACCATATTTCCAAGCAATTCTTAGACCCAAGAGTAGTGCTTCATATTCAACAATATTGTTAGTGCACTCAAAGTTGAGTTTAAAAGAGAAAACAAACTCTTCTTGGCCTAGAGATATCATAACAATACCAACACCATTTCCAAATTTAGAGCAAGCCCCATCAAACAACAAAGTCCAAGGAGAACCTACTTGATTAAGAGACTTGCATTGATCAATTTTGTGCTCTTTACCATCAACAAATCCAACAAAGTTATCTGCATCAGTGTCAATGTATAACACTTCATAGGAAGCATTATTGGGATCCTCAATGAGATGTAGCATCTTCTTTTCACCATACAACTTTACAAGGCTTCCCTCAATAGGTATAGTGGAAAAAGACATATCCATTTGCACACTACCACCCACACTAGTAGCCCATTTTCTTGATAACAACATTCCCCATTTGGCAGGGCAATCAACAATAACAACATCTAGTTTTAAGTTCTTTCTTGGGTAGGTTGCAAGTTGCACTATCAAACCTTTGACACATCCAACCACTGGCACCTCTCTGGAATCCATGGTAGTGCACTTCCCATAAGTTGTTGTCACTTTGATATCTAATTCATTCATGACCTCAAGAGGCATAACATTGCATGATGCTCCAGAATCAAACATACAGTTGTGTAACAACTTGTCCCTAATAATCAAGTAGTGAAAAATGGATCTACATTCAGGTTGGGACTCAACCAAGGATGTTCCCAAATATACTTCAGGTGGCTCACCTAGTTCTTCCAGCACTTGGGGTTTTCTAACTCTATAATGGTAGGAGGAGTCTCAACATTGTTTACATTTCTACCTTGGGTAATCTTTTCTTCTTTCAATCCCAAATACTCAAAGGCCCTTTTCTTGTGCTCAGGAATCCTAAGCAACTCAACAATTGGAACAGAAATCTTGATCTGACTCAAGACTTGGGAATGTCATAAGGAATGTATTTGGGCAAGGTAGCATTTGGAGGAAAGACTAGAAACTCATCTGATAGCAAAGGATTTTTCATGGTCTGAGCATGGGCAGGGATACCAGTTCTACTTGGGGACACAAGGATTTTTCCAGATGTATCTTTCTTAGGAGTTTCTTTTGAGATATTGGTGAGAACTAGAGTTTTTGGTTTGGCTTGAGGCCCTGCCCTTTGAAACTTTACTCCTAGTGTTATATTCCTTTTCATGGCCAACTACAACATTCATTAACAACTTCCTATCCTCCTCAGAAGGGATTCCTCCATCATAATTTTTAATCATTAATGCCCTTAAGTATTCAAAATCATTACTAGGAATTCAAAATCTTGTACCATATCTATTTCAAAAGTATGAGAGGGAGGAAGGGGTAATACCCGGTGGATGCAATCCCAAAAATCTATAGCAGTTCTGGCACTGATTAATTCAGTCAAAGTTTCTCCTTGTTGTGAGCTTGTAGAGCACCCCATCATGCACACATCATCATCAGTGTCATCATCAACTTCCTCAACTTCTTTGTCTTCATCACATGGGGCATGTGGCAAGAAACATCTATCACACCACTCAATTTCATTGGCTTCTTCCACAACAACAACTCTAGCAATCAAAGGATCAGGCACAATTCTATTCTCACGGGCTTGGGGTTGTCTATTTCCTGATCCCATGAGTCCTTTTCCTCTATCATCAGATCTCTGATCACCCCTAGGATGATTTGAAATATTTCTTGACCTTGTGCTTTATGATGACCTTGGGAACTTTTTCCAATCCCCTTCTCTTCTCTGGCCAGTTTATAGGATATTTCCTTAACATCTCGACTCCAAAGTTTTCACAACCTCTTCTAGATCCACAACTTACTTGACTGAGGCTTCTCTGGATTGATCAGCTTGATACCTTCCCTCTTAGGAGGCTTACCAATTTCTTTGATATTATTTTCAATCTATAAAGCCATGGTGAAGGCCTACCTCAATGTTGTTGGGTTCTTATCCCTCAAATAATAGGCAGCCTTCTTATCAAAAGCATCAGAGTATTTTATCAAACAAGAAACATCACTTGGCCTTAGGATCACAGGTAGCCTATTTAGGGTCTTATTGAACCTTGTATTGAAGTCATGAATAGACTCATTAGGATTCTTTTTATATTTTCAAATTCTGATAAAAGAAACCTAGGGTCTGTTTTATCTCCATCTGTGCATCTAAAAGCATTCTTCATTTTTATCCATGAATCAATGGAGTTATCTGGAAAATTTATACCAGTCCATGCATCCTCTTCTAGAGTATGAATAAACAATTTTATGTACACATCCTCAAATTCAATCTCAAAGTCTTCCATCATATTGACAAAAAATCTTTAAGTGTTGATCCCAATAATGGCATTATTTCCTTGAAATTTAGGCAAGTCTATTTCTAACATCTTGGGGCACAACATTTGGATATCCAGCCATACCTCTAAAATCTATAGGACCAAAAGTGTTCACAACAAATGGAGGTCTGGGTGGGGGCTTGGGCCATATTGTTTTGGGGAGGTGATCTTACAGGAGAAAAAAATGATGAGGAGTGAGGGGTCTATGGGGCACAGGAATACAATTCTCAGAATGAATGTTCTCTAAAAAATTTGTTTCTTGGAAGATCCTATCAACTTTGGAGAACACAAGGACAAAATGAGATGCAAATTTTTCAAATACAAAAGAAGGACCCTCTCTAGTTGGAGAATTCAGATTTACAAAAGAGACTACCTGATTCAAAAGCACTTGAGGAAGTATGGAAATCTTCAATGACAGGATGATCAGTTTCCACAATTGATAACTCTTTTCTTGATTTCTGATCTCCAACAACTTTCCAGATTCTTCTTCCTTCTAAATTCATCTTTCCCAACTCTAGAAACAACTTTCTAGTAGGGTCTCTAGTGAAGAAATATCTTCTTCCTTCCATATTTGCAAATATTAGTGATAAATTGCAATTGACAGAGGTTAAGACACTAGCATTTATCAAAAATTCATTCAATACGGAGTCACTAAGGATTTTCACCTTAGTTGTGAAAATGCACTAAAATTGATCTATCAAATGTCTATCAACACTAAATTCATGCAAAATCTTCATATCTCTACCCTCCTTTACCCATATTTAACTTTGATGATGTAAACTTAGTGCAAAAAAACCACAAAAACTAGAAATATTACACGCAGAACTTGTAACTTTGCTTGATTCTTACAAATCTTGGACATAGGATGACGTTTCAACAACGTATTTGCACTTTAAAATTTGTAAGAAGCATTTACCAGGGTCTATATGTGTTGTTGATGGTGTTCAAACTTTGCACACAACTTCATGTCCCCAGAAATGGTGCCATTCTTGAGTGTTGGTATCCAAATTGATTCTCCCTTGGAAACCGAGCAACATCAAAGATTTAGCAAGACACTGAGAGACAAAAATATCATATTATGAGTCATTTTTTAGTCAAGGAGGGGATTTTTTTGACTCTTTGTCACTCGGGCATCGAAGAAATGGATAGCACCTTCATTAAGGATTTGATCTATCCTCACTGCTTTAGGTCGTGCCTTTCGACCAGGGTGAGAGGACCCATTTTGTAACCTCTGTCGGTGAAGGAGAATGAAGATATCCTTCTTTGCATAAATTTGAAAGGGGACCTTGAGAAAATATGATCAATGCACCACAATTTAACTCTCACAAGTTGTCACTTCTAAATAATGGTGATATTTTCTAAACAAGGCTAAAGGTTACTAAAGACATTATGGGATCCTGATTGCTTCTGCATATTTTGGCAGTAGAATTTATACATTTGTGGACATACAGGGAAAATAGGGGTAGTTCAGGTAGGATTCATTGTTTTGAATAATTTTGGTGGGAGATTAAGCAGGATAAAATTGATTATGCCAGATCTTTGAGAACCTTCACAACATTTGGAAAACTAAATGACAAAATGCTTCAGAATAGCTAAAATATTCCTTCAACTAGAAGGTGTGCATCAATGGAGGCCCAGATTTGCACATTTTCACACAATCTCCAAGAATTTAACATGAAGGCTCAAGCCAAAGACTCAATTAAGCATCAAAGACCCTTGGTTCCTCATGCCTAAGATACACTCAAAGGCTTACAGACAATCTTTATCAACAAATGATAGTAAAATGATTTTAAATTGTTTATCTCATTGCAGGATGAAGGCTCTTCTTGAAATGAAATTGAAATGCCACTAAACTATCATAGGGATGAGATCATGTGTGATTCGAGAGGGACTTTAACACAAGATTGCAATAGGAATAAGAAAAACTACTTGTAGACATTCTGAAATAAAGCAAAACACAAATTGGTCCAAGATTGACACAGATTAATTTGAAATTGATTAGATTCATCAATAGGGGAAATTTTCTTTGAACAGTCTTAGAGCTTGTCAATGGTTGTACACTCACAACCAACTTGACGTGATTGAAATCTAAAACACAGGAAATTAATAGGTTTCTCAGGATTGGTCTCTCAGGAAGATGGGCTCTCTCAAATTTTCTCTTAAGAATTCAACCCCGACCTTTGCAAGAGTATTCTCATTGCATTTATACATTTCACTTTCTCACTCATCCCAAAATTTCCCCCAAAAAGAAGAATATTTGAGGAACCTTTACTTGTTACCAATTTGCCTCAGAAAGTGATGTTTAACAAATTCATACCCAAAAGCTTCAGGTGGACAAATTATGAATTGATCACATTTCTCAGACCCTCGACTAATGACTAGGATGCCATGCCACAACTTTTTGATAGTCCTTTTAATCATTCTTATTCTATCATGTGAGAAATCCCCATTTTAATCATTTTCGGTGGCCCTATATAGCTTGGATCTGATAGGTAATCCTTTTCACCCTCGAGGAACACACTTTTTCATCCTTTGCACCTACAACCTTCATCATTTCATCATTTTCCCATTCTTTCCTCTGCAACTCTACCCCGCATCCAGCTTCCTAGTAATTCACATTTTTGCAAGTTCCCAAGAATTCCAACTTCAAAATATCACCCTTTACAATCCTTGGACTCACAAATTAAGTTCTAAATCCATTCAATGGCACTTTGTAGACAAAAATGACAAGGAATTTCATCAAAAATGATGAAAAACAATGCGTATTCACATCTCTAGGAGTCTCAGAGAAAAAATGGTGGAAAAATAGATGCAATGCACAACAACCATTGATTCTACCCCTTCTCAACTTTAGATTAGAGTCCATCCATGTGTTTCCTTGGTGCAAACTGCAAAGGTGAGGTACAGAGGCAAGTTTCCAAACAAGTGTGGGCCTTCCACGTGCCTTGGGCCCAAGAAAAATGCCTTTTGGCCTTTGAAAAGTCTCAGTATAAAAGGAGCTAGTGGAAGCCTCCACATGTGTCTCCTTGGCACACCTTTGGGATGGTCCCAAAAGTGAGAGACCCCAAACAAGCATGGGCTCACCATGTGTCTCAATCCGGCAGAGTTGTTGAAAAATTTTAAGGACAAGTGGAAGGTGCCCATGTGTCTAGGGTCCGAGATAGTTTTCCTTGGCCATTGAAAAGTCCAAGAAAGGGTAGAGTGAGTGGAAACTTCCAAGTGTCCCTTCGGTGCTTCTTCAAAAGTAAAGTACAAGGGAAGGTCCCAAATAGGCATGGGCCCTCCATGTGTCCCAGGCCTTTAGAAAGTTTCTTGAAAATTTTAAGTATAGAAAGGAGCCAGTGAAGCCTCCACATGTATCCCTGGCGCAACTTTGAGATGGTCCCCAAAAGTGGAGACCCCAAACAAGTGCGGGCTCACCACATGTCTCCTTGGCAACTACTAAGGTAGGACCCAGAGGTAAATCCTCAAATGAGCCCTTCCACATGTCCATGGTCAACAAAGCTGCACCGGCCACATGAAAAAAAAATGTCTAAGTCTTGGCAAGGCAATGGAAACCTCCACGTGTCTCCTAGCGCAACTCCAAAGGTCAAACCGAGAGGTGAATTTTCAGATGAGTGCGCAGGCCCTCCACATGGACAAAACTTGAGTTGAATCAAGGGCCTTTAGAGTTTTAAAGTGCCCCATAAGCCATGTCCAATCGAAAAAGGGCCACATTTCCACATGTTGAGATATAAATTTGATGGGGAAAACACACCTGTCAAACCGTAAAATGCAGGGAAATCACCATTTGTGTTTGAAATGAATCTTTCTTTAAGGACAGAGAATTTAGAAATGATATAAGGCCCAAATGTGATCCATGAGCCACATCAAATCAGAAAGGACCACTTTTCCACATGTATTGGGACAAAAATTGACAGGAAAACAAAATGTGACTGTGGAAAAATGAAAGGAAGGGAAAAAACCGAGTTTACGCCCAAGTTACAAATTCTTTCACATGGATAGAGGAACAAAAAAAAAATTTTGGATTTAAAATGATCCTCAATCAAAGGAAGGGACTGATCATGGCAACCAAATGAAGGACAAAGATTTCACGCATAAAATATGACAGAGTCCGCAAAATGAATAATTTCAAGGACAAACAGGAAAGATCAAATTGAGCGCCGACATTCATGCTTCCATGCCTATTTCCTTATCTTCTAAAATTTAAGGGAGAAGGAGACCCGAATTCTCATATCAAGGCTTATGTTCTTATTAGGGAACTAATTCCTTGGGATGTCGTAGTAGCTAAAATATTCCCAAAAAATCTTGAGGGGATGGACTTATACTGTACTATCAGATTCCAGAAGCCTCCATACATTATTTTAAACAACTTGTCTTAGACTTCATCAGAGCATTTGATATGAACAATTTTTTGCATACAGGGATTATGGATTTTATGCATATTAGACAGGAGAAAAATGAATATGTCACCCATTTCATCCAGAAATGGTGTCATGTTCTTTATTCCTCTGCAAGTGTACCCAACATGGACCATATAGAACTCTTCGATCTTTTCCTTCATTTGATCAATCGAGAGACTAAGAAAGAAGTTCAGAAGTTTAATTTTCATAGTTATGAGGAAGTTTTGGAAAGTACACTTCAAATTGACCAAGCCGCTATTGATAGTGGGTGTAAGACCTATAGTCTCAATGGGAAGTTAGTGTCTCTTAATAATTCAAATTATCAAAACAATGGTGTCAACAATCAAATACCTAAGGGTGTAAATCACAATCAAAGTGCTATCATGAATGGTGTTGTTGATCAAGTAAAAAATGTTGGTTTTACAAATAACGATGTAATGCAAACAACCATAACAATAAAAATAACTCAAGTAATCAAAGAGGCCCCAATACTATGTCTTTTGTCAACACAGTGGATGTAAACTAACCCCCGCAAAAGAAAAATCAAACCCAAGGCCCAAACTAGTATCAAAAATCTGGCCAAGGGGCAGTAAACCATGGTTATAACAATCAATTTTAGAACTACAATCGAGGTTATAATCAACAACAACAAAATGTTTATCAAATTCCACACAATTACAACCCTAACCTATAGTGTGGTTCCCATAAGGGTTGCGGCCATGATGTTATAACTTTCCGTAATTACAACAAATTCTTACAAAGTGTCCCTGAGAATCAAAGGCAACTCTTTGTGGATATGTTCTTAGAAGACCACAAAACAAACTCACGATCACTATATATAGACTGTAGCTCCTCACAATGCTAATGTGAGCATCTTTCGAGATCCACTCCCTACGCATCCTGAAAATTTCAAGTTGAATTCACAAAACAAAAAGGCATTCCTATAGGAAATAATGACCATAAAGCCTCAACTTAACCTCGGTTTGAACGACAACAAAAAGATCATGGGATTAATTGAGATATAACTTAAACCAGAAATTAATGGAACAACTCAAGTGAAGGAATAATTTCCTCAAACTCTACTCACTCTTTCCTCTTCGTAGGATGACGTTCCTACAATCATAAAATTTGTAGGATCATATAACTTAATATTAGTTTTGAAAAAGGCCTTCTCTCACATCTCGTTCCTAGATTTTCTCAAGAATTCCCTCTTGTATCATTTTGTATTGCTCGATGCACTAGGTCTTTGTCATCTAATCCATGTTATGCCTCCTCCCAATACTCAAATAAATAATATTGATTTTTACATACATCCTTTGGGACAGAGTGATAGGGATATTAGGTTTGTTTTTAATATACACAAGATGCCTTATGACACTAAAATATCCCGAAGAGGCAATCCTGCCTTATTTTTACAGGTTTGGGTTTACAAAAATTACATTAAGAGAGCTATGATTGATGACGGGGCTGTAGTAAATGTGGTTCATTTATCTTTCTTACAGAATTTGGGGTACAGTGAGACTAATTGGTCCTCTACAAGAAACACATTGTGAGGGTATGACAGTTTGAAGGAAACTTCAATTGCAACCATAGTTCTTCCTATTACCCTTGGGCCAAAAACCATCTTGATAAATTTTTATATCATCGAAAAGGAAAAAAATTACAACATGATCCTTAGGAGACCTTGGATTCACCAAATGAAGGTTATTCCTGTTATCTCAATTTTTCCCCGGAAAAATTGATCAAACATGACCTCGTGTAAGAATAAATTCAAGAAACGGCTCCATCGAACGAGCCCATGCTTCAAATCTAATAAACAGGTTGCAGATGGGTTCTAAAATGGAGGAGCATGATTGGGGAGGGAAGAAAACAATGTCAAAGAAACTAGAGGCCCAAAGAAGTCAAACACGACCCTCCAAAGGAAGAATCGAAGGGTTGTTTCAGTCGACCGGGCCTACATTTCAAATCTGGATAATCGGAGTTACAAATGGACTCAAAAATGGAGAAACCAGAGGCCCAAAGAATCAAACGGTGTCAAAAGAGTCTAGGGCACACAAAAGGAAGAAGGTAAGGAAAGGCTCAAAGTCTTTGGGCTTTACGAATGATTTAAATTAGGCCCAATTGGCTAAGTATGGAAGATACAGCAGAAGTTTCCACCTGCCTCAATAGCACACCTCAGAGGTAAGATCCCTAGCGGAGAGACTCAAATGAGTGTGGAGCTTCCACGTGTCCCAAGGTCTAATAGGGTCAACAAAAGGGATAGAGTGGGCCCAAATGACTAAGTATAGAGGACCGAAGAAGCCTCCGTGTCCAAATGATGCACCTCCAAAGGTTAAATCCAAAAGGGAGACTCAAACAAGCACCAAGCCCCATGTGTCCAAAGCCCCAAAAGTTACACCAGCCGTTGAAAAGTCTTCGACTCAACGGAAGGTGCCAAGTTTCCAAATGGCACTACTTCAAAGATAAATCCAAAGAGCGGAGAGCCAAATGAGTGCGGGCTCACCACGTAGTCCAAATTAAAAAAAGGGACAGAGTCGGGGTTGAATAGTTAAAGCAGAGGTAGGCCAGTGGAGGGAGCCAAGTGTCAGCACGGTGCTACTTCAAAAGTAAAATTTGGGGTGGGTTTCCAAACAAGCGCCAAGCCCCCACATGTCCAGGTCAAACTTTTGGCCCCGCCAAGCAAGGAGACTTTGGAAAAATACAAAGGAGCCCAAGGAGCTCGTGGAATCTTCCACGTGTCAGTCCGGCATGATTTCAAGAGCATAAGGAAGGATTTGTATCTCCAAGATGCGTGAGGCTGCCACGTGGACCTGTATGGATAAACTCTTTAAATATTGCACTCTCATGACCCAAAACTTCAAATGGCCATATCTTTTGATTGGAAACTCATATTTGGGTGGGAAAAGATGTTTTGGAAACATCTCAATACCCTCTATGCCAAGAAAACATAAAATATCATTCTTAATAGAATTTTGTAGGTGAAAAATGGGAAAACATCTTCTAAGCTATTAATGTAGAATCCGATTTCTTCAACTACCAGACTATATTTAATTTGATCAACAAATTGTAGGTAGATTTGAGAGGGGCATTGATTGATGGTGGTTGAGATTTCAAATAAAGATTCAATGCATATCTTAAGGTGGTTGAAGCAGGATTCAAATTATTTTCTCCTCTCTCTCATTCTTCCTATATATTGTAATGAATGGGCATATTCAAAGGGTTGGTCATTGTTTCTGTTCTACCTCCCTCTCTCTTTCTTCCTTAGGGTATAATGTGGAGTCTAAGAATCCTCCCATGGCTCTATAATGGCATTTTATTGCCTCTTTCCCACTGATGATGTACTGTGTAACATTTTAGAGCAATAAAATCTGTTTCGTGATGCATCTATCCATCCTTGGCTTATTTTGTTGTCTCTTCTTACCTCTCATCGTTGCATGGTATATTGTGCATACTCTAATGTTTGTTGTAGGTTTTGGGAGTTGTTCTTAATGGGTTTTAAAGTGGTGTTCTATGTGAAATCTATCTCTGGTCCGTGGTGCATTCTTTCCACCGTCTCCTCTACTCATCTCTCTCCACTTCGAGCGGTTGGATCGTGATTCAACCACTACCTTTTCTCGGTGTATCAACTGCTTAGTGTAATCTCTTTCACCCTCTCTCTCTCTTTGTCCCCTTGGAATGGTTAGATTAGGATAGAATATGTTTTCCTTGCACTGGAGTAGCTTGTGGCAGGTAGATTAGGAAGCAAGAACCAACTTTCTCTGGAGGTCCATCTCAAGTTTTGTAAGTCCCACAGCTTGAGAGATGGTCCCATGTTGTGAAATCACACCAAATGCCCCACTTCACACCCAAGGCCATTCGAGGGTGCTGTGATTCTACACTAACAATTTTTGGCATGCCTAGTGGGACAAGTCTGAAGCACCTTACCACTTCATCTTAGCAGGTTGGTGTGTTCCTATTAAGGTTTAGCCTTTTGAGGCACATGCAAGCACATCTAGTGACTCCATCTAGTCAACAACCCCATCTCTGAAGTTGTAGACCTTTTCCATCCATTTCCACTCATTTTCATCCATTTTCTTCTTCCATCTCTTTCATTTTCTCCCATTTCATGAAGTTGTGCAGTCATGACTTCATTCCCTTCATGAAATTCACACCTACAGCAGTGCAATCCACCTCCAATGCATTTCCCAACTCCTCCAGATCAGCATTATGATCAGATCCAAGATAATCATGCTTACCCATATGAGAATTTCCAAAAACAATTTGGCTATGGAGCTTATCAAGAACAAGGGTATGCATACAATGACAACAGTCAAATGGAAGAATTTAATCTGCTAGAGAAGATTCAAAAAATGGAGGCTGGCATGGTTTAGTCAAGGGCCATAGCACAAATGAATGCATTCAAGATTGGTTGGAGGGAACCTTATCCATGGGGAGGCCCTTTTCTAAGACATTACATCCCTCAAGAGAAGATTGACTTTATGGTTGAAGTGTGGCCTCAACTTACACAGTGGATTGAGGAAATTAAGGCTTATGAGCAAAGTGTGAGACAACCTTGTCAATGGGTAAGTCCACCACCTCCTAGCTCTTCATTTTCTCTTTCTCAAACTTTATCATTTCAGCATGATCAAGAGTCAAGCCCCTCATCTACTGCCCCAAGTGTTAATTTCTTTTCTCCATCTCTTGATCTCCCATCCCACCTCAATTCCTTTCCCTTTTCCCTTCCAAATAGTCATCCCCTCCAAACAAACAAATATTTCTACCTCCCTCCTCACCAAAAAAATTACAAATTTTTTTGAACCCCAACCTGCCACTCCTCTTGCCTTCCCAATTCCATATGGGGAAGAGATTCCAAAGACTAGTCAAGGAGAATAGCAAGAGGAGGAACCCAACAGAGAAGAAATGATAGAAGATCTGAAGAGTTGGGTTGCCAGATTTGGGTTTACAAAGATCCCCTTGATGGTCAAGCCAATAGAGGAGGTCAAGGTTGAAGAGCCAGTGGTGGCTGAGGCTGAGTTTGCAGTAGAGAAGGAACAAAAACAAGAAGAAGAAGATCAACAGTCTGTTTGCTCTAAATATAGTGTCCCTAATGGCACTCTATCTGAAGAGAATGTTGATCTAATCCAAGTTGCACAACCAGTTAAAGAGGAGGAACAATCAGCTCTAAGTCCCATTGAAGAGGAGCAGCTAGGAGAGATCAAATCAGTGTTGAAGCCACTCAATGAAGAAAGCATCATTGGAGATTCTTTGCTTTCATTTCAAGGGCCTGATTTGATTGATGAACCCATGATGGAGGAGGACCATACAATTCTGAGGCTCCAAGTGTGGAGAAAGCTATAGAAGAACCTTCAGTTCTTCCTCCCACTTCATCCCCTTCAATCTCTAATGTTGAAGAGGAGTTTAAACTTTCAAACTTCATGTTAGAGGATGAAGGGAACCATGGTGAGCAAGTTGCAGATCAGGAGGACACCATGGAGGAGGTCGAGCACATGCAATAGGAAAACAAGGAGACAAATTATCTGTCGACTTGGAGGATTGCTTTGATGGAGAAGAGCCCATGGAGATTACATCATTTGATCCTCCATCATCCACCTTCCAAGCACATGAGCCTATTTCCATGAAGGAGGACATTCAAGGACAACATCCGCACTTCATAACAGCTCTCTGGGACCAAGGTTGGAAGATATGAGTCTTCCATGTTCTTCACAAGAGAAGGAAGGGAAAGAGCAAGAGGATGTCATCATCTCTCTCACACCATCCACCCAAGAAGGTCCATAAAAGACTCCATTTTTGGAGTTAAATATCATAGCAGTGGGTAGATTCAAGGGATCAGACCATGCCCAATTAGATACTTGGCTTCATTAGAGCCAAGGGAGAAGCCACAACCAGTCATGCTTGCTTCTAAGCATGAGGAAGAGCCTCAAAGTGCCAAGGGTCACCATCAATGCCTCTAGGAGTCCAATGCAAATCAGCTTGAGGAGGTATTTTCCATTGATGTTGATACCTTGATGATTTGGGTGGAGGACCGGCTTATTGTCAATTTTTCACTCATCCAGGAAGCCATATTCAGTGACAAACCATTTACATGGCTGCCCCTTTTTAGAAAAGGAAGCTATTTCTCCCTACCTGTGGCAGGCTTTGTTTAAGCTTTTCTTTCTCTCTAGCTAGTGTAGGAGTAGGAGTAGACTTTGTTTTCAGCAGAAGAAGTGCTTGTGCACACTCTGCATGTCTCATTTGAGGCATGTATGATTTTGTCTTTGTACATGAGTTTTGTTCACATTTCTCCAGAGCTACCAAGGCCAAGCCCTTCAGTATCCATGGCAAAAGACCCATAGTTTCCTGTAATAGTTGTTAATTTCAAAATAAAACAAATGCAGAGAAACTAAAAACATTTTGAGAAAATCTATTTCTGGGACAGGTTCAGGGTCAGCAAGTGTAAGCAATCAGGGAGTCCATTTCAGGAAAATATCAGTACCAGGCTATCATTCATGACTCCATGCCCAATGGATTCTTTAAGGCCACTGGTCTCTTCATCTAGCAGGTAGATGTCCCGAGATTCACCAAATTTTTATCTCAATTTTACCCCCAGAAAAATTGATCAAACACG
The DNA here is from genome assembly GCA_018340775.1 of Taxus wallichiana var. yunnanensis. NCBI lineage: Eukaryota > Viridiplantae > Streptophyta > Pinopsida > Cupressales > Taxaceae > Taxus > Taxus wallichiana. Next base: position 651,441,407 of record CM031240.1, on the reverse strand, counting down.
ACCCCGTGCAAGAAGAAATTCAAGAAATGGCTCACAAACATGCCCATGTGTCCTTGGCTTATTTTGGTGTCTCTTCTTACCTCTCATCATCGTAGGCCATATTGTGCATACTCTAATTTTTGTTGCAGGTTCTAGGAGATGTTATTAGTGGGTTTTGAAGTGGTGTTCCATGTAAAATATATCTCTGGTCCGTGGTGCATTATGTCCACCCTCTCCTCTTCTCACCTCTCTCCACTTTAGGTAGTCGGATCTATGATTCAACCACTTCCTTTTCTGGTGTATCACCACTTAGTGTAGGCTCTTTCACCCTCTCTCTCTCTTTGTCCCCTTGGAATGGTTAGATTAGGATAGAATAGGTTCTTCCTACACTGGAGTAGCTCGTGGCAGGTAGATTAGGAAGCAAGAATTGGCTTTCTCTGGAGGTCCATCTCAAGTTTTGCAAGTCCCATAGCTTGAGAGATGGTCCCATGTTGTGCAATCACACCAAATTCCCCACTTCACACCTAGGGCCATTCGGGGAGTTATGATTCTACACTAACAATCCTTCTACCTTTTCCAAGAAGTTAGATTCCTTCATTTGGGAAAGGTCTTCATCGCCAAATGGAATATCAAGCCCTTGATATACACTTATAGAACCTCAAAAATAAAATAGGAGTCCATAGGGAGTATGAACTCCCTACAAACCAGTTAAATAAGCTGCCTCCATCAAACCAATTAGTTACAAACACCCCAAGTGTTCCAAAAGCTAGAGTTGTTGACTCAAAAACATTTGAGGTGGCAAAAATAGATAAAGGTAAGTCAATATCCATGGAAAAAATATCTACTAAAATAATGACAGAGATCATGAAACTCCTAGAGAGTGATGATCCATTCTTCCTCCCATTTGAACCACAAGGAATGGGTAGACTTATTGGAATAACTTCTCTTCATGTCGATGGTCTCAACCTAGGCGTAAATCTGATAGAATTAATCACGGAAGAAGAGAGGTTTGATGTCGAGGCGATTCTAGTCAAATTTATCCTTAAATATTTTCCTATCCAATTAGCCTTGGTCTAAACATGAACCATCGGAAACTAGGTATGTTATCTCCATGGAATTTAATCCCATAACACAACCAAAATCAGGTGAAGTCACTATCATTCACAAAGCTAAGCAGCGTTGTCATGCTCACCTAAAAATTATATGTCAAAGATACAATGGAGAGGTTCTCGAATACCTCCTTCAAATGGAAAAAATGAATAAACATATATACATAACCATGGATATGGATTACAATCTTTTACCACTGAGTGGTAAGTCCTTGTCAAGCGAACATAAATTTCAAAGATCGTGGTTCTTCATTATGTACTCTTGGGGCAAGAAGTTTGACATCCGTCAACTCTCTTCACCCTATAAATTTTTGAGCATGGTCCACCGGCATTTCCATATGTATATTAGGGCATTCTCATTGCATTATCATTTTTAGTTCATTCTTTGAAGCTTGTAATTGAGAACTTATCTTTCAATAAAATTTTAGCAACTTCTCGGAATATTCGCAAAACCCTCTATCATACTTCTTCAAATATCCACAATATTATCATCAAACATTTCTTAAATTGTTTCATCTCTCCAACAAGTAAGACATAGTTTTGATCATTATCCTACCAAGGCCTACATACTTGGTTTTTCTCATAGTTTACTTTCATCTTAGGTGTCTTTTTCCCATAAGTTTGTTCTAGAAGCTTCTTGGTGTCACATCTTTCCCAAAAACACCTCTTTGGTAGCAAAACATTCTAAACATTTTACCCAGATTTCTTGTTCACCTATCTCATCCTGTGGTGTTGAGCCCTTGCATCCTACTGGTTGTGTGGGGTTGAGGCTAGGGAAAGTTCTCCCTCCCAAAAGCACAACTTAAAGTCAAAATTAAAAAAAGTATATACGTCAAGTCAAAATCAAATACAAAATTTTCATTTACACACTTCCTTGCCCTACCAATCTTTGGTGTTGATCCCGCGCTTCTTACTAGTGGTGTGAGGTTGGGAAAGGAAGGAAGTTCCCTTACTCACCTATGCCTTTTCCTTGGTGATGAGCCCATACTTCCTACTAGTAGCATGGGGCAAGGTGTAGGGGGTCTCTACAAATAAATTAATAAGTTAAAAGTAATTCATTCAATAAAAAGTTCTTTGAAATCATAAATCCCAACAAAGTGAATTAGATGTCTAAGTTCCAAGAGAGTTGTAAGCCTTAAACCAAATTTTGTCAATCAAGTGGCCATCTATGGATCTAAGTCTAGATAAACTGGCAAGAAAATCACATTCTAGATTGTGTAGTAAACTATGTGTGGAATTAGTTTGTAGGTTACCAATTGGATTTTTGTCAAAACATTGTCTTTATCTCATCGCATTCATTCAACAAGTCATATAACTTGCTTCCCTTCTAGCTCTCGGTGTTGAGCCCTTACATCTTATTGGTTGTGTGGAGTTAGAAGTAGAGTGGGTTCATATTATAATCAAATCATTCATCACATTTTTCCAAACAAATAAGAAGTAACAAATATTGTTTGAGAGGTTAAAGTTTTGAAGTTACATCTTGTCTGCATCAACATCATATAAATCAAAAACAAAAAAAAAAACATGTCATTCTGTTTAAGCATAATATCATCCATTACACACATTATGAAAAGCATAGAAAATCAAAAATTCTAAACGTTTGGAGTACACATATGAAGCAAACCGTATATGCAAGAAAAATCTATACAAGGAATAGCTAAACCAAAAAGAGATCCATATATATATCATAATAAATTGAGTTCTGTATATAACACCATCACGCACTAGGCATGGTCAAAATGCTCGCAATGAGCCCAAAAATATAAAAACATCATATATGCCTCACAAAATGGAGACTAAGCAATAAAGACACTCTGCCTATCCGCCTCTTTGAGGCCCATTATGACCGCTCTAGTTACAAATTTCAAGGAGTCCTTCTCAAAATCATTCAAACAACAAAGGGAGAACCCTAAAGCAAAGTACCATTCCTAAATCCATTCCAATTCAAACATACTCATAAAAAAAATGGTCATCGTGGGCCCAGCCTTAAGAAAAAAACAATGAGAATATGTGCAAATGAATTGAAAATAAGTTGGTTTGATATATATATGCTTATTTTAAACCTTGTTTCAATTCTATGTGTCCACATGGTGGAGCGTTAGCACAGTATATTCCTATCCCCACACAAATGGTAAGTCATATTGTCATTTTGATTTAATGTTTAATTTTTGATATTGTAGATATCTGCACTTGAGTTTTCCTTTCATCTTACAGGTAACGGGAGCTTGGATGATGACATTTTGGCACACAAGAATCTCGGTATAGCTTCTAACTCCCCATTTCAAGAATGCCATACTCGGACTCTATGTTTTATGCCTCTTTATGGCTAGGATGCTTCTTCGAGGGGGAAATATGTACTCACCCAAAATTTCACGTGGTACATTGTCAAAAAAATGGTTACAAAGGTCCCCAATGATGATTCATTTCCTTTTAGAAGGTTTTGAGTTCCTAATTGCATTCATGGTACATATTTCTTGCATAGACATCCTTATTTAGCCTTTGCATGATTTCTTCTAGCTTCCCACTTCATTTTATGCATGTTTTTTCCTTTAGTGTCAAAACCACCACCACGCCTAGGCGGTGGTTTCAACCACCACCTAGGCGGGCGGCGGTTTTATGACCATCACCTTGGCTTAGGCTTTTCACCCGACCTGAGGTGGAAATTAGAAATTTTTCCATAAACATTCATGCGTAATTATACACGCATGATTTCACTAAATTCACTTCCAAGGCACGTTTATGAGCCAAATTAGCTAAATTTGGGGTTGATTGCATGGTCTTCTTTCCCTTTTCTATTTTTAAATAGATTTAATTAGTTTGAACTACCTCTTCATCCAATGAGTTGGCACCTCAAGGTTGCCTTGTGTATGACTTCACAACCCACCCAATTGTTATATAACCATTGTTTGTTCTCAAGAAAACCATAGAGAATTTTGAGTATTATTATTATTGCAAATTTGCTACCTTTCTTACAGGAAATTACCAAAGACAATATCAATTTAATTGTGCTTTTACTCTTCCACCTGTAATTTTTCCCGATCTATCAATTCAACATGTTGTTTCTCCCGCACTTTCTTCTCTTTTGCCAATGCATTCCAACCCATTGGACTCATGTGGACATAGAAATCAAAAGGATAAACTGAGGGGATGAATATTCACACAACCATATTTTCCATTGTTCTTACATATCCAAGTTGGAGGTGTTGTTTATTTTCTTCATTGATTTAAATTGTCAATTTTGAATTTATCAATTCAAATTCATATCAAATACAGTAGAGAAATTGTTTCATTGTTTCAATTATCAAAAAATTACATAGATCAGGTCATATTAGAAAAAATTCTTCAATATTGTCAAGGAAGTTGTAGGAAATAATAGCTTTGTTGAAGTTGTGATTTATTCTCTACCTCTGAGGTAGGATTGAGGGTTTTGTTAGAAATATTTGATTAATTAATTAAGTTTAGATTTAATTCACAAATGCACAAGAAAATAGCCACATCATGTTGCTTGTTTGTTTAGGATTTATTTGTTTAAAATAAAAGTAATTATTGTTTGTAATTATGATGTTTCATTTTAGTTAGGTTAGTTTCTTTTCAGTAGCTTAGATTGTTAATTTCATATTGGTTAAATTGGACACTTCAAACTAGTTTAGTACCTATATTTAATTAGGTAGTCAAACCATAGGAATTTACGTTGCCCATTCATAGCCTCTAAATATCCCCTTTTACTTGACCCATTTATTAGGAAACCACACTACTAGATCTTAACCACTTTGATTCTCCTATAGTTAGTCATCCACATTTCCACATCGGCTACTCGGCATAACATCGGGGGTTGAGTGCGATTGAAGGTCGTGTGCCGAATTTCATCCGTACAGTGTCAAATCATGTTTTAAAATTAAGTGGTTTGATAATGAGATAAGATAATGATAATAAGACTAGAATTCGAGAGGGATGAAGAGATCATGCTCGCATTATAGGTGGTCCAGTGCTAGGGATGTGGCAAGCTCAAAGTGCGAAAATACTTGAACCAAGCTTGTTTTGCTGCATCTTTTATTTCACATATTATTTTGAGTTTATATTTAATGTCTTTGATTTCCAATGTGAGGGTAATGACACATAGGATGATCTCACTTGAGATATTAAATTGTTCCCACACAAAGGGTTGTTAAACATTTATTCGTATATGCTTGTGATGGGGTGTGATGTACCTAGAATTGTCATCCATAGAGAATACATCTTGCAAGAAAAAAGATTAGGCCAAAGCATATTGATGAATATATGATAACTAATAAATTGAAAAAAAGGATAAGGATCGATGATGATTGGGGATCGGTGCGATCACGGGACAAAACGGAATATTTCAATAAAGGAAAATGAATTGACTATGATTGATGTAAGACATAGTTTTGTAGTGCCAAGATAAAGAAAGGGGACTCTAAAAACATAAAAATATATATGAAACTGAGATTTCAATGTGTTTACGTGGCTAATGAGAGGTAAAATGAATTACGAGATCTTATCAACGGTGATCGGGATTGGCACCGATCACTAGTAAAATTGTAAATATGCTAAAAATTTAAGAAAATGATTAAATGTGAGAGAAACTACAAAATGACTTTAAAGGATGGTGAAGATGAGTGAATGAAGGATAAGATAATGTAAAATATGATTAAAAATGATAATATAAATGTATTAACCTTGTTTAATTCTATTAGTGATAATAAAGCTCCAAAATTGTTGGTTGATTGTTTGTGAGGGTTCTCAAATAATGACAATAGAGTGTTGATGTCTATTAATGTTGTGATGTCGTATAAGGTGCAACAACTCATTATTGAATCTAATCTTTTTCTAAATGAGAAATGGAGAAGGAAGATGGCTAAATAGAATCGACAACGCGTACAATGATCATCGATGATCACGGATCATTGTCAATTTTATCAACAATGGTTGAAAACAACTATAAAAGGATGGAAAATGTTCAAACTACTTTCCATCTGAATTTTGAAGTTTTTTAGGATGGTGGGAGGTTAGGAAACTAGGTAGGAAGAGGTTAGGGGGTTGGGATAGCTAGGGTAATTTAGGTTAGATTTTTTTAGATGGTTAGGGGAGGGTAAATAAGATTCTAGATGGGTGAATGAGGTTCTTACGATGAGAAATTGGACTATAGGAATAATGGAATTAGGATAGGAATAATAACATACATAGTTATAATATGATTAATGTGTGTCGGTCACCTAGGGGTAAAAAGTAGTGTCTACATTTACCCCTTTTTGTTGAGTTGTACATAGGCACATGTTGCAAGATAAAAACTAGCACAAGGATTGATAGTTTATGATAAGGATATTATTTCCCCCTCAAGCCAATGGCCAATGGTATTAATTATTGGATTTAAAAGAGTTAGATTGATTGGATAGGTTTTCTTAAAGATACTCTAGGGATTGATTGTAGTCTGAAATGACCATGTCAAAGTGTGTGTATATATATATATATATATATATATATACACACACACATATATATGGTAGTAGTCTTGGAAACACTTTGTAGGGACATTATATGGCCTCATGAGGGCGACGCTAATATGGACAACCTACGGATGCATGGTTTGGGAAGATTACTAAATGAAGAGAGTTCAATGAGAGTTCTCTCACGTAGATGTGTGGAGCCATGGGACCAAGGGGTCAGAGGTAGACATCCACAATGTGTGCAATAATATATGTATGGTGAAAAAAGCTCTAATAAGGCACTAAACATCAATTTTGGTCACCTAGACCTTTCAAACACGATCATAGGTGGTTACGGAAGAAATATATAGTCACTAACGATTATAAAAATATAAATTATATAAGCTGAGTTAGGCACGCTAATGGCTCATTTACACGTGTTCTCTTATGATTTGAGAGCTTTAGTTGATTGATTTTAAGCATTTTTGAGATATTAAGGCAAGCAGAAGTGATCGAAAGAGACACCAGGTGATACATGGGGTACGTAGGTTTAAGTTTTGTATTTTTGTTTTGATCTTTTGTATTTTTATCAATTTTTGTGTATTTTGAAAATATTTAAGCGGGAATGCCCTATCGGCACCAATCGACAATCGGTAGTGATTAGTGTGGTCATTTTCGATCAAAGTGGAAAAATCATTTCCAATTTGTAGTTAGCAGTGATTGGTTGATTTTTGGACAAAAGTAATGACTGATGTGATTTTCTTTAATTTGTAGGAAAGAGATACTATATTCCTTTGGGATAGAGTTTGAGATATCTTGGAAGACATCGGGGAGATGTGACAAATTATAAGTGGGATCATTTGACAACCATTGGTTTTGGGAATTTTTCCATTACCAACAAATTCCTAGATATGTCAAATTGATGGTAGCATTGTTGGAATGATGGGAGCCAAGTAGAGGGACATTGGTTCCGTACATGTGAGATGATGATCACATTAGATGGTGTGTATCATATTTTGAGATTACCTTTTCGGGAAGATAGGATAGTACCCATCACACTTTGGAGGCCCATCTAGCTATCATGAGGTGGTTATATGGAGATGATGCCCCGATATGTGGTATATAGTAAGGTTGTTTCACATTGAGAGATTTTATAATGTAGAGTTATTGGGGAGCCGATTGATGATGATGGTCATGTTGGCCATTTCCTATTATGCACTACTAAACTCGGGAGGAGGAATATTTCTATGGACACTTGTAGGTGTCGTAGATGAGATTATGGAGCACCATAAAGTGTATGTATGGGGGTGCATTTTGTTGGCTCAGGTATACCATGAGTTATGGATGTAAATTACTTGGACAAAGGTTTGGATTGGATGTGGGATTTTTGTTCTGATATTGGTCATATGAGAACATATATGTAGTGAGGGCCACCAGTATACCTTGGAGATTGGAGGACCTAATAGAGTATGTTGGGGGTTTCTTGATATGGAGGTTTTACTTGGTGAGAAACAACGACATAGAGCAAGATGAGGCATATTATATTGATCTTATACAAGTTTTATTTGTGGATGATGTATTCGGAGAACATATGTTAGATTTCCTACATGGCCGGTATGGATGCATGGTTGAATGGATTGAGATGGGTATGGTGGATTTGGGGTGGGAGTTGGACATGATTTAGTTTGTGTAGTTTCCCAAGGTGCGGAAGTAGTTTGGACTCCCAAAGTAAATACAGTGAGCCAATTATATATCATCAAGATGACTTAGAGAGGGAATTGTCATTATCCATGATAGATGAGGCACAATAGGGTAAAGGAGGAGGTGGGGGATAGAGGGTATAGATGTTGATGTTGTTGGGGTTGTTGAGGGATTCGGTGAGTGGTGAAAAATCAATAGGAAACCTAAGGAGATATGGTGGGGCGTAGACATAGAGGTGGGGAGGTGGAGGAGGATGGTGATGGTGATGGGGATTCAGCTAGAATACAAAAACATTTGATGCTTTATAGATAGAGAGAGATTAGTTGAGAGTAAAGAAAGATACAACTTGTGAAGAGAGGGATGATCTATTATAGGAGTGGAATCGGGCATGCCTAGAGTGTGATATCATGTAGCATCGAAGGAAAAATATCACGATAGCAGGAGGTGCTACAGTGAAGTATGGAAATATGGGATAACTTCCTAGGCCTCGGTGAGCGAAGCACGGGAGACAAGGCCGAGTATAGGGCAGGCCATAGTTCCTACGGGGGAGTGTTGGTAGTAGGGTAGGATAGATGAGACCTTGTTGGCTAGTAAATTTGATTAAGTGTCAAATATGACGAGAGACTTATGCATGCACAAGAGAATAGGGTAATGCACGTAAAGGTACTATGGATCGACGTGCAAGGTTACGCACACAAGTACAAAGAAAAAGGACTTGGCCAATTTTCTAGAAAGGCTAAAACTAGAAAAGTAGAGTTAGAGAGCCACCCAAGTAAGGATCTAGAAATAGATAAAATCATGAAGACTCGGTGGCCAAGAAAGGGAGAAGAATGTACATGCAGAGAAGGATAAAATCACACACATGGATTAGGCTAATAATAGGATTAAATCAAGAATTATAAATAGGATAATCTAATATTAGTATCCTTTGTAAAATCATGCACAATAATTTTATACACATGTATATTATTAGGAATGTGCATGTAGCGGTGAAGGAAAAGTCCCCACCCTATAAATATTGATGATGTGCTACTATTTTAGGGGGCCATTGAGTAGAGATTCTAAAGTCATGAGTATAGGGGTATCATTTTATGTATGGTCTGATTCTTTATGAATGCACACATGATTTAGTGCATGGTTGTACTAAACCACATTGTAATCAGCTACTTATTTATGTATTGAATATAGTATTTTGTAATGGATGAGTGATTGTAATTCAAACATATGTTCAGTTGATATTGTTCATAATGGGATTATTTCCATATTATATGTGTTTCCAAATTTCCATGGTTAGAATGACTATTTTTGTGTGAATGGTTTATTGGTTATGAATATGATGTCTATACATGATAACTTCTTGGTGAGCATAACAAATGAGGGACCTGGTGGCTATGCGTGCTTAGAGTGAACATTCAGGTTTTCCTGGATGAAGGGCCAACACGCATAGCTATTAAGTAGGTAAAAAAAGAGACGACATTTTGGTTTTGTTTCTAGGACCTCTTTTCAATTCATCTACCAGGATGTTGCATGTAGATGGTGTATCAACTATCTTTGGAGAGTATTGAGACTTGGGTAGAAGATGAATAAGATCTGCTTGCACACAGATATAGCACTAGACCTGATTTTAATGCACAAAATTGGGTGGATGCTAACTTGTATGAATGCTTGAATTAGATGTTCATATTTTTCCCGGAGAGTTATATTAGTGGTTAGAAGCTTACGCATCAAACATAATTTTCTTCTCGGGGATGAGATCTTAGATGCAAGAATACTATCTAACTATCTTTGATTCAACAAAGATGCGGACTATAATTATGGATCTTTGGTGGGAATGTGTGTTGGGTAAATATATTTTGGAGTACGTAATTTCCATATATTAATATTCGAAGGAAGCAGATTTCAAGTTCTTACGTAAGCCCAAAGGATCCTACTTGTGTGCGATACCTTTAGCTATCAAGATCCTAATGGGATTGGAGAGGTTACTTATGGATAGATAAAATCCCACAGTGTATAGGGGCAAGAGTAAGTGTGGATAAGGATGGAGGCATCCCTGGTGCAAAAAATACAGAGAGATGAAATACAAATCAAGTATAATGAAGTGCAACGAGGGAATTTGATGCAAACTCACTCGAGAAGAATGATGACTAGAAAACGTTTTGACATCCCAATGGAAGAGGAGGGGACATAGTATCATGTCCTCCTGACTTTATAAAATCATAGTAGAAACAACCCATTGGTTTTGATAAGAGTGCATCAGAGGAGAGAGAATGATAACCGGGGCATGCATCGACCCAACATGACTACCTAGCCCTTGTGCAAGGTGTTCCAAATCTAGAAGTAGTTATTGAAGAGCATTATAGTGAAGGTAAGAAAACAAGATCTCCACGTTGGGAAGGAGATACAGGCAAGTGTATTTTAGTTTCATCTCGGAAGAACAACAGATTAAAAATGTGCACATGGTAGTACAACAGGCACCAGTGTTTGGGAGTACCTTTGGAGGATTTTTATAGGCACGTCATTTGGGCCAGTGGTTGTGCATATACCAATGGAATAAATCCTATAGGTGCTATAAAAATGTATACATTGGGTTTCCAAAGTATAGTACTACAACTAGGATATAGGTAAGTTCATCTACAAGTGATGAAAATCACAAAGTAGGTAAAGCACGGGTGCCTCAAGGGATTCAAATCAGCCACCATATGGAGGAAATCCTTGTGGTGGTTTAGGAACTAGGTTTGGTCCTAACCCGGGGAAGGGTTTGCAACCACCTCCAAACAAGCCTCTTCAAACACCACCTCAACAACCACAACAACAGATATCTCAAGTAAACTTTGAGATGTCTCTTCACTTGCCAAAATATAGAGGTGTGGATGATGCAATTGAGCATATTCATAAGTGTGAATTGCTATGGAGAGAAAAGGGAATTACAACCCCTGATAGAAAGGAAAGCTAATTTGACACCACACTTCAAGGGCATACACATAGTTGGTACATAAAGTATGACCTCTACGACACTGTGGTGGATTATGATGCTTTGCACACAACATTTTTGGTTGAGTTCTACATTTCAGCGTTTGAACAACAGAGTGTCATCGCATTAAATGATATTAAGAAGGTATTTTATAAAAGCATGAGGGAGTACGATGCACATTTTAAAACTATTTTTTCTAAATTATTTATAATATTCATCGGATGCAACATGCACAATGGTTTTTTGGAGGCCTCTTGACCCCATTCCACATATCTTTATCACATAAGATGTATTCATATCCGCGTGATGCATTGGAAGAATATCTACATGTTGAAGTGGTTGGAAGTGTTGACACTAGAGTAAGCATGTTCTTGGAAACACAAATAGCACCAATGACCACGCGCTATAGAATATTTCTACCAATGCAGTGCGTGAGATGCACAGTGGGTTATGGTGCACTGATTGTGAGGTTGACAGGCATATAAAGAATAGTTGTTTGCGTAGGAATGTGCACATGTTACAATATTATGATATGTTTCATAAAAACCATGATTTCTGAAATTTTCCTCTCTTATAGAACATGGTGATAAAGAATGTATCAATGTATTACAATATTTTTGATGTGCACACCCATGATACATAGTATTTTTGGTTGATAGACCAAATTCATGAGGCAAGCGAGACTAGATTACGAAAAACATAGTGGAAAACAACTCTTAGGTGCAGGAAGTCCAAACTATGGAAGGGCGTAGTAATGAAGGTGGATTCCAAGGTAGATATCGGAGAAGATGTCATGGTGGAATAGGCATATTCACACGTAAGACTTGCTACACTTATGGGTCCCTAGATCACTACTAGCGCGAGTGTCCCCAAAATTTGGTATGTGCGTATTGCGGAAAACATTATAATGTTAAGGATTACCTTGGTATTTATGAACATATGTGTAAGAACAAGAAGAAGGAAAAAGGAGAAGGAACAATCAAGGTTCAACGTGTAAAGATTGACTAGTGGATACCAAAGAGGCCCGATCCAGATTTACAACCCATGTTAGTAATCGTGTGTGTGGAAGTAACATGCACACGAGAACCTCTTAAATCTAAACCACTTATTAGGAAAGAGAAGGTCATGCATCCCAAGTACCCGGACACTTTGCTCACCATAAGGAGGTGTACCAGGGGACTATGGGGGTGATAAGAGATTTGCAAGGAGATATCTAGTGTCTAAAGGATCAAGTATGTTAAAGGGAATGCATGAAGAATGTTTAGCTTCTACAAAAGGATATATATGATCTAAAGGAGGTATGTAGGATGTTGCGCATAGATATTATCATCCCACTATCATGAGAATGGTTGCATAAAAGGTGTCATGTGCAAGATTTGAGCATGAGCTTCAGATACTTCATGTAAACTTGTCACCATATAACCATAAATATGACAAGGAAATCACATTAGATGAAGTGATTGATGGTTGGATCGTGAGAAATATTCTAATTAACATAGGCACTTTGAGGTGAATGTTTTCACTTTAGATGCATGGAACCGATGGGGATACCACCATTGTATCCATTGTTATAGCCTAGAATTCATTGCAAATAGCCTAAGACATGTTGGCACATCACTCACTTTGAACCGAGCACTCACCGAAGCATGCAAGGGTATCGGTCCCTCTTTAGATTTGTTTGTCTAGAATGTTAGCATGATTGAGTATATATATTCAGATCCATAACGGATAATCAATTAAATCACATTACATGAACTAGATCTAGGTCTTAACCAAAGAAAGATGAAACAAACAATGATCATAACAAGATTTATCATACAAGAACCATATTCAAAAACATGTAACACCAATATGTAGCCAATACGATCCATTGTATTAATATTGTAAAGAAAACAAGATTCATACATCAAGATACATTTTCCATGGTCATGCATGCTAACAAATCCACATCATAACTCTATAATAATCGGTCTCGGGTCTCTCAAACCATGAAAATCAATACATATATATATATATATAGAGGTGGGGACTTGCCCTTCACTACCCATGCACCTTCCAAAAATAGGCTACATGTTAATAATAGCCATATGCCTTTACAAGAGAATACAAAAGCATGCAAGTACTCTAATAATAGATTTTCTATAGTTAACTCTAAGTAGAAATCCTATTATTAAACCAAAACTCTGCATGACGCTCAAACTACTGCACATCCCAAAATAGCCTTACATGAATTGCAAGTCTTTATGTCATCGTGTGCCCAAAGACTTTATGTCCAAAATAGACTTAACAATAAAATGGTGAAGTTCTAATCCTTAGCACTCCATACCTTACTATAATTATGTGCACACTCCACACACCCTATATTTGCACACCCAACCCATATGTGCTTTTTAAAAAACTTAGGCCATTTTTTCCAGCCCAACATTACCCCACACTAAATAGGATTTCCACCCCCAGAATGGGCATCCCAGTTTCATCACTCCAAAAATAATAAATAAATATGTGTGAACCAAAAGAATGGATTACTTGGTACTAAGAAAATCAGCCTATGTGGTATCCTTCTTCTCTTCCTGGAATTAACTTTTGATACTCACCCTATACTTCGCCTCGAACGAGTACAATAACTAAGAACCTTATTACTTTTTTCCGGGATGTCTATGACCACTTCTTCTAACTCATCAAGAGTCATGCCACTATCTTCGTTCTAAAGAATTCTATAAATATTGGCCATATTGGATATCATCCCTTCCATTACATCCATCTCTTTTGCAATGTGCCTCTCTATTTCCTTTATTCTATCCTCAAGAGTTTTTTTGGTAGCCTCAAACACATTGCCCTTATTTTTTACCAATGTAATCCTTTCCATGCACCCAAGTGTTTCATTCTTTACTTCTAAAGGAATTCATCTGCTTTTAATTTTTTCCTTTTCTATATCAATCCATCTAGACCTTTGCACACGTAACCAATACTAAATTTACTTTCTTCAATTCATCTTTCAAGGCCTACTGAAAATAGACTCATAGCTAGAGATCTTCCTTATAACCACATATTTGGCCTTTGATGCTTCTTTTATAGCATCCTTAGGTCATAAATGCACGTGCACTTGGTCCCTCTTCCAATTGCATTCGACCATGGTGCATAAATAATGAAGGGAACTTGGACAATTCTATGGCACCTTCTCCTAAAACTTGGGCCTTTTCTCCATAATCTCATTTACTATCTTCTCATCCATCTTGCAAATATTTTGTGAATCTACCATAGCCTTATCCCACTCACCTTTTGGCCACTTGATCTCGAGTCTCCTTATCGCTCTATCATCTATAATTTTTTTATAGTCATCACTTTATCAATGTTACATCGCGTGACTTCTGTTAATATCTTGACAAACGCATTACTCTCTTGTTCATCTTATAATTGTGTCAGCTTGATGGTTACATGGTAGGTATGTGGCACCCTTTTCATCCTTCGTGATACACACGACTCCTCACAGACATAAATTTTAGGCTCGTCCATGTGATTCTACATACTCCATGACAACTATTTGCGAGTGCGCATTGTCACCATTTCTAGGTCCATCCAATCCTAGCCATACAACTACTCCCTAGGAAAAGTACTCTGAAAATGGGTATGAATAATTTTCGTTGGGTCATCAATATAGCCCAATTTTTGAGTCCTTACCACATTATCTTTCTTGTGCCCACTTGTGCATTTACTAATGTCTTCATGTACCAATGTGCCTTCATCTTGTTGTGCTTCATCACCCACATTCTTTTGTACTTCCTCCTCCTTGTTCTCTTTCTCCTCCTCCTACTTCATTCCATCACTCAGTGGCACCCAACTTGTTACTAACTAGCCATGGTGCAACCCTAGTGGTGTCCTCAATATTAGTCACTATAAACTCTTGGCCCCCTTTTTGTACTTGTATGGCATATCCATTACATCAATCTCATCATCATCGATAAATCACCAGTAATATCCTTCTTGAGTCGCGCAACCTTGTTACCTTCGCAATCGGTATGGCGGTAATCCGCATCCTTCATCGTCCGTGAAGTAGAAGAAATCCTCATGAACTCATGAAATAAACTACGATATAATTTCTTGGGCTTCCCAAAGTATGGTAACTCAAGGATCTACATGATCCCTTTGCTTTCAAGAAGTTTCTTAACATCGGTGTCCAAAACTCTAGTTCCATCTATCCTTCTTTAGTTAGTCTTTCGAAAGATCTCAGCAGTAATATCCTTCAAGCATTTTTCGGTTCTATGATTAATGTTAGAAATTATGGACTATGTTATCTTGGTTTTCCATGGTCTCCCATCAATCACTCCTTCTGGATACACCATCTCAACAATCCAGGTCTTCCACCACTTTTCAACCTCTTTCTCAATGACTATAGATCTTCGTGGTGTCATCTCTACTTCCTCACCTATTAACTTTCAAATTTTTACCTTAGGACCCTTCTTTTCACAAGTACAAACCAAACCCTACTTTCCTTCTACCTTCTTCAAAACCTATTCATGTGAACCTTTCACAATGCACACGTACCACCACCGAATCTCAATTCCATGCCTAAATGCTTCTCAATAATCGCTTCGATTCCTACCAAGCTTGTTGATCCACATGGTGCTTGTCATCTCCAAAGCACTTCTTCTCACTCCACACTTGTTCGCTTGAATAATGCAAGGTAACAATTATGTTGCAAACATTGATCTTATAACAAATTTAAAAATCCTTCATATTAATTTCTCCCAACTACCACCATATGTGGCATTAATTTCGCATACATGCTTCCCCGCTTTTTATGCTCCTTTTTATTCACCTCAAATTTTTGTGTCTCGGACATAACCTTCTAGTGCACCCACTACTTCTTTGTAATAGATCCTCTCCCCATGCTTCCTTGCACCGAATTACCTATCCAATGTGACTCTTCCCAAACAATTTCCAATGTTACTGACCTCCTTTGCATTATACTAAGCATCTCCCACACGTGGTCTTAACTTGGAGCAATCTTCTTAAAATTTCCTTTTCTAAAAATCTATCCCATCCTTGATCATCAATGAGTTCATTTTTACCATGCACCACAATCTAAAATAAAACACCATTCACCAATCATTCCTTCTTCATCCACCCCACACTAATGGTATGAGCGGTCCTCTCGCACATTAAAACACTCAAATAGTAATCATCTTCCGCATACAAGTGCGCTTATTACACAAAATACTTGAACTAAATTGACGAAGCATTACAATTAGGAAGGAAACACATATAAATGGAATGCATTAAAAACCTAATCTATATGGAAATACTACCTTATTATAAACACCAAGAATACTTATTTATAGTAGGGATTCAGACCTACTCGTGTTGAAGTAATCGGAAGCCGTGTTCCATCCAACACCTCTAACTAGAAAGAACTCAGTATTAAGTATATAAGTGATAATATATGGTCCCATCCAATGCACCTTAAGCTTACCAAGGTGGTGCAAAAACTTTGAATCATACGGAAGTGCCATTTTCCCCGATTTCAAGCTTCTTATCCTTGATGTGATTGTCATGCCATGCCTTCTTCCTAGATTTTTATTGCTTCTTACTCAATCTTACTATGGCATGTCTCTCATCCTGCTACATCAATTTGTCAATACATTCCTCAAATGCTTACTCATCAGCCTGACCTCCTGCGCTCGTAATACGCAAAGGCGGTAACATGAATTCCAACTTTGTCATCCCGGTCTTTTATTCCAACATCACAATTTTTTGTCAAAGTTTAGCTCAGTATCTTGTTGAAGGCCTTAGTGGTTCCATTTTCTTGAGGGCAAGAGGGTGTTCTCTTATGATGTGCAACCATGAATTCATCCAATAGTATCCTAATGGTTTCATTAAGAAAGTGAGTACCCCTATCACTTGTTAAACTTAAAGGGCATCCATACCTACTAATAATATTTTCCCATAGAAACCTTGTTGTTGTAGATATTATGCAATCCTTTGTAGGTGTCACTTCTACCCACCTTGTAAGATAATATGTACAAGTTATAATATAGTGTGATCTATCCTACACACACGGTCGGGAGATAGGGCCCACAAAGTCAATTTTCCACTTCTCAAAAGGCTATGCACTAAGCAATAGGTCTCAAAGTTATTTCATCTCTCTCGCACAAGGCTTTCCAAGGCAATCGACAATGGTCACATGCCTTACAATATTCTTTGCAATCCTTATATAATGTTTCCCACCATAGACCAAATAGTAGAATCTTGTGTGCGGTGGCATCCCCTGCATAGTGTCCACCTGCAATACCACCATGAGCCTCTGCCATAATTGCGTTGCACTCATGCTCAAGTACACATCGGTGTAAAAATTCATCATGGCCTAACTTGTATAAGTATCCAATGATTAACATGTAAGGTGCGGGGTGAATGGCAAGTTTTTTTCTTCTCTAAAGCCTTCATTCCTTTAGGTGCCACACCTGTGCGTAAAAAGACAACAATATCCTCTAAGTATGAGGGTGTGTGGTTTAACTTGAATAATTGTTCATCCGACATTGTATCTTCAATACTCTACACATCCTCTCCTGATCGAATCCTTGATAAATGGTTTGGACCATAATTACTTTTACCTCACTTCACCACAACTATAAAATCAAATTCTTGGAATAACAAGACCCACCGGTATATGCGCCCCTATAAAACAAGCTTGTTCACTAAGTATTTCAATGACATATGATCTTTATAGAAAATAAAAGGTGTTTCCAATAAGTATTGTCTAAATTTATGCAACGCGTAGATCATGGATAAAGCCTCATGCTCCGTAGTTGTGTATTTTTTTTTCATTAGAGCCAACTTCCTACTACCAAAGAAAATAGGGTGATCTACAATACCTTCTATAGGTTGAGCTAATATTACACCAATGGCCATGCTAGAGGCATCTACATACACATGAAAGGGTAGATTCCATGAAGGAAAACGCAGAATAGGTGATGTAGTAAGCCTTTCCTTCAATGTCTCAAACACGCATTGTTGCACTTCTTCCCAATAGAAATTTCCTTTACCTTTCGATAAATCCTCCAGGGGCATGGAAATATTATCATATCCTTTGATAAATTTTCTATAATACCCTGTGTGGCCCAAGAATCCATGCACCTCACTCTAACTAGTAGGCTCTTCTAAGCCTAAAATAACTACAACCTTAACTTGGATCCACTAACAAGCCTTCTTTACGAGATAATGTGTCCTAGCAAAGTCCCAAAGGATGCAAATGAACACGCACTTCTTATTATTTAAGGAGATGCTCAACTCACTGCATCTTTAAAACATTAACCTCAAATTTTCACAATGATCATTTACTAGCCCATACATTGTCCATCATCCAAGTAAACCTATAAGAACTTGTGAATAAAATCTTGGAATGCTTAAACAACAATGCGTGAAAAGACTACATGTGCATTCTTTAATCCAAAGGGCATCACCATGTATGTAAAAATTCCCCATTCAGTGGTGAAATTTGTCTTCTCTTG
Organism: Taxus wallichiana var. yunnanensis; assembly: GCA_018340775.1. Taxonomy (NCBI): domain Eukaryota; kingdom Viridiplantae; phylum Streptophyta; class Pinopsida; order Cupressales; family Taxaceae; genus Taxus; species Taxus wallichiana. The sequence goes on along the minus strand of CM031240.1, from coordinate 651,422,698 downwards.
ATCCTATTTAGCTATCCTCACTTGATGATACCTAGAAAATCCATCAGTAAAGGAGTAAATTTTGCGCCCTACAACACCCTCCAAGATTTCTTCAGTAAATGGTGTGGGGAAAGAATCAATCACACATGCAGCATTCAACTCCCTATAGTCCACACAAATTTCGATCCTACCATCTTTCTTTATACTGATTACCATAGGGCTTACCCATTCTGACTCCTCAATAGGAAAAATGATCCCAGAAATTAACATTTTGTCAATCTCTTCTTTAAATTTAACGTCTAAATTCATTAATCCTATAAGGCCTCTTCCATACTGGGTGTGCACCTTCCTCCAACTTGATTTTCGTTTCACCTAAATACTCATGTACTTCATTTAATTCATGATAGCCTCTAGGGAACATCTCCTTAAATTTGCGCAAAAGATAAATGATCTTAGCAACTTCGAATCAAAATAGTAATCTCTTATAATAGCTTCCTTAGGTTCAACATCCATTCCAATATTTACTTTCTTAGTCTTCATGGGCTCATGGTAGGTGCGCACCTTCTCATATGCACTATCCAAGACATCAAGCGTACCCTCTTTGTGCTTAATTTCCAAGTTCTCTACCTCTTCATCATCAACAATGTAAATCATCTTACCCTTTTCTCTTTCTAAACAAGCACGCCCAAGTTTTTCGACATCTAATGTTTCTTGTGTAAAACACGTCATCGAGTCTAACTCTCCTAAAAATTCTTGAAGTAACTCTTCAACCTTTGCACTATCTCCCATAGTTAAGTGCTTCATAACCTGCAACGCCTCATTCACTAGAGGTTTAGAAGAAAAGTAATCAAAGGTCTGAGTCATACCTTGAAAGTTCCCGCCAATTTCCAGGTTGCTCTATTTAATTCTCGCATAAATATACACCCACAACGAAGTGGTAAAGCTTCCTACCCTATTTTCCATTGTCTCTCACACTAGTGAATGTGGTTCGAATAGGATCATTACCATGAAATGCACGAGATCTGGGTAGGTGCATTACTTCGAGAAACCGAGCACATTAAGCAATCCTTACTTCTCTCCAATCCAAAATATTATCCCTTTGGACCATCCACCAAGTGTGCTTCTATCCTACGTAGAGTATACACTAACATGTTCCTTCTTTCCACCTAACATTCCCAAGGAACTTCCATAGCAAACAGAATACTTTTGAATTCCCCACGCCTATGTACTTTGGACCTGACTACTTCCCAAACACCTAATATTGTGTGGTTTATTGATGCACACAACTATACTTCACACTTCATACCCAACCATTTCATAAGTATTGTGTGCCCAATTATCACATTAAATACTTTTAGTATCACTTATAGACTATGTATCATCCCACTAGAGAACTCCTTCCTTTGATGGCTTAAGAACTTCCAGATCTCTAATGGTGTGCACATAAATTCTATTCAAGTCTTCTTCACTTAAGGGCTCTACATAAGGCATAGATTTCCCATCTGTTAGAGGTATAATGAATCATTCTTCCTTATTCTCAAAAATGATATACCCCTTGTTGAAACGCAAGTCAGCGTTGTTTGCATAACACCAAGGGTGCCCAAGTAATGCAGGGAAAGTTGTTTACTTCTACAAACGCTAAGACCTCAAAATCTCTAGTAAACTTGGCCCCCTAAATAGTAATGGATGCATCTTCCAACACTCTAATGGGCATGGCCTTTGTCTCGATTAGCCATGAACAATAAATTAGAGGATAGTTGAATGGAGGTCTACCCATCTCGAACCCATGTATTCAAAGTGAGTACATTCACTTTCGCACCTATGTCAATAAATATGTTACTCAAAAGCCAACCATCAACAACAGCATTCAGAGTAATCTCCTTATCATAATCAAAGCTATCCGGAGGAATATTAGAATGTGAAATCTATCACTCATTCTCGGTCCTAATGCGTGGATTTTTCCCCTTCAACCACTTACCCAATAAAGGAATGATGTTCTCTTGGCACGATATCTTACAAACCTCTTTCAAATCATCAACATATGTCTAATGTAGCTCAGTTGCTTTCTTTTGTTCTAACTTCCCTGACTATTCCTTTAAACATTGTATCTCACCCTATAAATTTTGAATGACCTCCATGGTTTCTTGATAAACGTCCTTCTGATGCATAGGGTCTGGATACTTGGCATGTAGGACTTCCTCATTAGTAATGATAGGCTTCATTGTAGAGCTTCCTAGAATGTGCACCTCGGTGCATGTAGTAATATTTACAAGTACCAACTCAAGATCGACACTAGCTTCGGCGTCCATTGATCTTCCATGGCGTGTTTTACTCTAACCATTCCTGCACCCTTGTTTTCATGTTTATGCATCTTACTCAATTGTTCATACAAGTCAAAGCACTCTTCATAACTATGATTCTTTCCATAGAAAGAGAACACAATATTTTGTGGGCATTCGTGCTGTAGTGATCAAGAGACCCACATGTGTAACAGTTCCATGGAGGAAATCACTCCTTCCTCCCCGTGCCCTCGACCTATAAATCCGCCACGGTATCCTCGACCTCTACCATGGCCTCCATCGAGCACCCTTCATTATAATCATGGTCATGATGTTCACCTTTCTCCTTAGAATTATTTGCAACACCAGTCTTTCAGACACCAATATCAATGGCATCATGGATCTAATCAATCAACCTGTAATCTTTAGTATCATGAGTGGAAGACTTGCAAATCTTACAATAACTAGACACATTCTTCCTTATCATGTGCTATAACAATGGGCACCTACTTGAACTGTAGTCCAAGTGACATATCTCACAATCCAAAGAACGAAGAGTGCACCCATTTACAAGGGAAACTATCTTTAGTATGCCCCGTTGGAACATAATGATTAAGTAGTCCTGCCAACCCTTAATGTAATGAGTCCATCACTAATATATAGGTTAATATTTAATAATATGAAATATTTATATTTCTATTATTAAATATGTTAACCTAGGTATATACTTTAGGTTAAATATTTAATATCATGAAATGATTATATTTCTAATATTAAATATTATAAACCTAGGTGTATGTATCAACCACTTTAGGTTGAAAGGTGAGTCGGAGACATACCCGATCACGTTATATAAAAAGGGCTTTAGGTCTTCATTTGATATAGTCGAAATATATCAAAAAGTGCAAATCAAGTGATTTGGTTTTACCCTTGTAAATAGGGTTTCAAATGAGGAGGTGAACTTACTTTGGATGTAAAATAAGTTCTCTAAAGTAAAAGGTTATTTTCAAAGTGGTTTTTACCCTATTGGAGTTTTTCACTATAAATATTGTGTCACATGTGTTATTTATTTCTTGTAAGTATTTCTTTATTTACTTATATTATGATGTAATCTTTATTTAAATATTTATAATAACATTATGTAATATGTAAGTTGATTAAATTTGTATTTATTAGAATCCTCAAATTCTAACATGGTATCGAGCGAGATAAATTAAATAAATTAGGATCAAATATTTTATATTTTATTTATTTAATTTGTATGGATTTTTCAACCAACCCGAAAGAGTATTAAGTATCCTAGGTCCCTTTTTTTTCTAATTTATTTTGGCGCTACATTTGTGTAATTAAACTCTCGTAAAAATTTTAAGGTTTTTTAATTTTAAATCCTTAATTTTTATTAGAATAGATGTAATATAATATGACTCTTACTTTCATTTGCATTTTGTAAATTATATGGAATTAATGTTTGTTGGAGATTATGTGTGCACAGTGAAAGGGGCTTCAAATATTTACCTACATTAAAATCACATACAAAAAGAAATGATTTATTACTATATGAAATCATTTTCAAGTTTTCTATAATTTTAAATATTTGTTGGTTAAATATATTGGAAGGTAAATTCATACCCGTGTTCTTTGGACCCCTCTAAAAGAATTTGATTTAAAAACTATAGTTTATAGTTAATCTATAACTATATTTTTAAAATTAAAAATATATAAAATAAAGTTTATATAATAACTTATATAAACATTATACTAAAAGTGATATAGTTTTGAAATATATATATATATATATTATATATATATATATATATATTATATATAATATATATATATATATTAAAATTAAACCATATTAAAATTGGGATTGGGGGAAGAGTCAATGACCATATTCTAAGCCTAAGTTTAAATCATATTTAAACTTAATTTATAAATCCATGCATATATAGTTTAAAAAAAAGAAACAACCCTAAATTTGAATCATATTTTATATATGTATGGTTAGTCTAAACCGCTTAAAATATAAATTTTATTAAATTTGGTCTATATGTGTTTTTAAAAAAACATAAGTGCTTACTTTTTTGGAAAGGGGGCCCGTGTATATTGTTTGGCCATGAAATGATTACTTCTTAAATCTTAATACTTATTAAATAAAACCTAACATGTCCCTAACCATTTATATTATCCATGTAAGAGGACAACCCCATTCATTTATATCTTATTGTTTATAAAAACTATATAAATAAACTTATTTAAAGGTTTTCTTTTATATAAGAGTAGAGAGTGGAGAATAAAATAAGATAATATCTCGTATAAATGTGGAATTCTTATGTATAAATAGATATTTTTTTAAAAAAAAACTAGTTTGTGTTAGTGGCTCACGTGAAGTGTGGTAAATATTTATTAAAATATTGGTAGTTATAGCCACATAAAAGTTTTAAAGTTTTTAGCTTGTAGGAATTATATAAAATATTTTGTAATCTTTCTATAGTTTTAAATGTGTGTAGGGTAAAATTAAGAGTAAATGAAGGGAGGAGACAAGGTTCATGAAAATAGAAATTTCAATTTATTTCATTGGTCGAGTGAAATTACTTGTCCCCTTTGTAAAATATGCAAGTTAATCTATACTCTTATAAATCTACTTACACTTGGTAAAATTCTTTTAACCTTGATCTATGTCCTCTAAACCCCTTTAATAAGGGTTATGTATTTTTTTAATAAAATATTTTATAATTTATAATTTTTATGAACTATATGTTGTTTTTTTTTTTATTCTATAAACTATTTTTTTAAATATATGGATTTTTACATTATAAATTATAATAGGTTATTATAATGTGTTAAAATATAACCTCCCTAATATTATACAGAAGAAGAAATTCTAGAATTTCACATTCTAGAAATACACAACAAGTTTTGGCTTCATTAAATTTGATGATCAATAACTATCACGGTAGACCAAACATAAGACAATATGACGGTCATTTAGACATCAAATTTAAGCTCGTAGGTTCCAGAAAACTTTCATTGTGTTAAAATTGACAATCAAATGACCGTCACGATAGACCAAAAAATAAGCCATTATGACGGTCATTTAGATGTCAAATTTAAGCTAGATGAATTTTTGTCTACATTAATTTTTTTCAGAAATTTGAAGTTATTATGCATTCTTAGGGGTCTCTTCTTCACTTCTATATAGTCGAAATATTTTTTATATAAATATGGGGTATAATGCAGAGCCCTTTATATTGCGGGTTATTATTTTGATCATGGGAGGTTAATTAGTATGCATTGTAATGACAAAATTAGTTATGATCAAATAATTTCTTTAGATCTATAAAATTTAGATCTGATTCTATTAAAAGTGTTGTTTTTATTATCGATAAATATGTATCTAACTCTATGGTACATTGTATATTATAATGAGGTGTGTTTTACAAGTTTGGAAAATAATGGCATCCAACTATTTCTGTCTTGACAAAACCCAGATCCTGAATGAAACCAACTACAACATTTAGGTCAAAACATAATTTATGGCAAGGAAACTCGGATGATTATTTTTGGATCTGAGGTTTCTCCCACCGGTCATCAAACAATTGTAGATAACATGAATGCATTCTTACAACGAATGCAGGAGGCTATTTCTATGATTTTGCGCAATGTGAACGATGAGTACCTTCTACACATTAGTAATATCAAACATACGAAAAAGGTATGAACAAAATTAGAATCCATATATGAAGGATACTTGGTATATCAAGGATAGTAATGAGAGTATAATAGTGAAGGAAGTCAAAGAAATGGTCTATATATTTTTATGATTTCTCTTCGCATCATATTTTATATCTCGAGTTTGAATAATTCAAAACTATGGCAAGAAAGGTTACGACATGTTAATTATCGAAGCTTATATGAAATGTATAGATATAATTTAATGAAAGGTTTATGTGTTGTCTTCTTCTCTTGAATTTATTTTATTAAATTATTTTAAATGATGGTTTTGATTCTGATTTAATAAATGGTCATGATGATGTTTTGATGTTATAGATATTTATGAAACTCTTATCTTCCTAGATAATAAATTAAATTGGGCTTAATCTATATTAGAAAGTTCAAATCCTATTAACCTTAAGAAAATGACCAGAAGCCATCATATGTACCATGCATTAATTACCTTGTATGAACCTAAGTTGTGAAGTATTATAGGGTCTAGGTGGATATACAAAGTAAAATATAATGTTGATGGTAGTATTAACAAACATAAAACTAGACTTGTTGCTAGAGGTTTCACTCAAAACCTAGTATTGATTATGTTGAGACATTTCTTATAGCTAAAATGAGTACTGTTATGGCCTTATTTGTAATTGTCGCTCAATTTGAGTGGGAAATCCACCAAATGGATAAGAAAAATACTTTTTTGAATTGTGATTTAAAAGAATAACTTTAAATGTTTCAACCTAAAGGATTTGAAGAAACTGGTAAAAACTATGTTTGTAAGTTGAGAAATCCTTGTATAGTTTAAAACAAGCTCTTAGAGCTTGGTATGCGAAAATTATTTCCTTCTTTAAACTATTAGGTTTTGTTAATTATTATTCTAACAATAATATATTCATTAAGCAATAAGACTCACATATTATCATTATATGTATATATGTTGATGATTTACTTATGTCTGGTGACAATTCTAATTTAATTCATAGGATTAAAGAGAAATTGAAGCAGTAATTTGAAATGAATGAGTTAGGTCTCTCACATCATGTTATTTTTATGATTGTATTTCATTCTATTATTATTTTTCAAAACACAATATGCAACCATTGTATTGAAAAAGTTTCGTATGATTGATTGTAAACCATTTTCTACTTCAATGGAAGTTAGGATAAATATTGATCCTAAATCTGCATATGAAAAAGGTTGATCCTATTTTATATATGTTATTAGTTGATAGTTTGATTTATCTAACTATAACTAGATCAAATATTTCTTATATAGTAGGAATTACTTCAAGGTTTATGCAGGAACCTTTTTTAGAGATCATTGGAATCTTGCAAAAGAATTTTTAGATATTTAAAAGGAACAATCAATTATGGGTTACATTATAATAAGAATAAAAATACTATCTTATATGGATTTTGTGATTCTAACCATTCTGATGTTGTGTTATAAAATATACTGCATATGTGTTCAAGTTTTTTGGTGTAGGAACCATTACTTGGAACAACAAATACAATCAACAGTCTTCATTTCTTCTACTGAGGTAGAGAAGTACAATGGAAGAAGTAAAGAAGTCATGTGGCTGCAATGGTTATTGGTAGAGATACACATGGAAGCTAAAGGAAGTATTTCTCTTCTATGTGGTGGTCAGAGTTATATTACTCTTGATTAAGAATCCAGTTTAACATCAGAGGATGAAGAACAATGAGATACATATACACTTCACCCATGAGAAAGTGCAAAGTGATGAGATAAATCTCAAGTTCATGTTGACTAAAGGGCGATTGCTAACATCTTCACAAAGTGCTTGAGTGCTGCAGAGTTTTTTCACTTTCGTGAAAAGCGTGGATTGTTGGAGTTTCCATTGAGGGGGAGTGTGCATGACAATGTCACCTCCTAATGAAACTTATTTTTTGTAAAAATATGTTTGGGCATTTGTAAAAGACCTTAGGGAAAGTGTAAAAAGACTTTCGGGCATATATACCTCCTCGGCTTCTTTTTTAGAAAGAAGTGTAGAAAAATCTTAAAGGCGGTCTTCAGTAAACTCTTTAGTACTATTGAGTTTACTAGTAAACATCCAATACAAGCATATTATTAAGGAGGTCCTTGGTTGTAAAACGCTCATATATGCTTGGGTTCAATAACCTTTATGAGAACCTGAGAAATGTAAAACTCACAAATCATACTTAGCCATTTATCATGGGATGATCTTTGGGATTCCAAATCCTTTTGTACCAAAATGTAAATTGAGTATGATGAAAGTGTTATAAGTCCTTCAACCGATATGTTAGTCTAAAACCTTTATAATTCAAGGATTGTAAATCTTATAGTGTACCACGGACATATAATCTATTGGCATATATTATGTTATCCCACTTAACATTAAGGGGGAGTGTTGGAACATAATGATTAAGTAGTCTGCCAACTCTTAATGTATATGGATCTATCACTAATATATAGGTTGATATTTAATAATATGAAATATTTATATTTCTATTATTAAATATGTTAACCTAGGTATATACTTTAGGTTAAATATTTAATATCATGAAATGATTATATTTCTAATATTAAATATTATAAACCTAGGTGTATGTGTCAACCATTTTAGGTTGAAAAGGTGGGTCGGGAGACATACCCAATCACCTTATATAAAAAGGACTTTAGGTCCTCATTTGATATATTTGAGAAATATATCAAAGGTGTGTAAATCAAGTGATTTGGTTTTACCCTTGGTAAATAGGGTTTCAAAGGAGGAGGTAATCTTATTGGATGTAAAATAAGTTCTCTAAAGTAAAAGGTTATTTTTAAAGTAGTTTTTACCCTATTGGGGTTTTCCACTATAAATATTGTGTCACATGTGTTATTTATTTCTTGTAAGTATTTTTTTATTTACTTATGTTATGATGTAATCTTTATTTAAATATTTATTATAAAATTATGTAATATGTAAGTTGATTAAATTTGTATTTATTAAAATCCTCAAATTATAATATGCCTACTTCATCAATATGTACACCCGATTCCACTTGTTTCTCATGCGTTGAATTAGGGGATAGTTTTTCTAATATAACTTATCCATCGCTGCAACCAGCTTTCAAGAATGGGTGCACTCCTATTTCCACACTTCCTATCGCCTTAGCACGTAGGTCTACTTCAAGTGTCTTGCGCATATCTCGTATAATTTTTATGTGAAAGCGCCATCTTAAAAGGCATGATCACCTCCAAAGAACCACTATGCATTTTGGCTCGCATGTATGTCATAAAATAGCTTAGACAAAAGGGTTTTGAACCAAGTATCATATTCTCTAACACTCTCACTAGTGCCTTACTTAATATCCTTGAGCGTGTTTATGCTTTTTGTCAAATCAGAAACAATGGGATATAAAATTCCTTTAAAAAAGCTTCTCACAACGTTGTATAATCCACATAAGTTGAATCGGATCAAACTTCTCTTGTCCCAGGATATCCTAAAGCATACCGGTGTGCACACACCTCTGCAATGTAGTTACAAACCGGATTTCCTTGTGCTCTAGAGTTGTAATACCCTTCACGTGCCATAGTATTTCACACATATTCATCTGTTTGGCTACATCTTGAATGCCTCTACATAATCTATAAGATGGAGAGACATCTCCATATAAATTAGTTTTTGATGCACCCTTTCCCATCAGATCTAGAGCTTGTATTTCCTCCTATATTTCCACCACCTCCAAATCCACAAGATCGCCAATTCCCAAGCCACTCTATTCTCCCTATCCACCCATCCAGGTAAGTAATAGACCATAATATGCACTACCTTGTGTTTTGATGGTTGTGCTAAACTGAACACCCATAGTCATGAAGTTTCACTACTTCCAGATGTGATGTTAATGTTTTGTGTTCCTATTTCCGTACCCATGATGCGCTAGAAAATATACCTCCAATTCTTCCAAATAAAGTAGATGATGATTGCACCTGATGATGAAAGCTCATTGATTAACTCCTGAACTTGACTGCAAATTAACCATGTCTATTGAAACTTGATTTTTCCCACTATCTTGTTGATTACTGACTGTTATAGAAACTAGAAAACCAAGTGCAAGGGCTAGGTCATCAGGTAGATTCAAATGCACACCCATGGCCCATGTCATATCTATCACCTGCTCCCATCAAAGGCTAAAGAGGGTTCCACTACCATACTTTCACAAATGGGGGAGGTATAGATGCTCTAGCTCCAAGTCTTATACATGAGCTCTAAATCCTTCATGACCCATCTCTCTCCACAATGCCATCCATTCTACAATTTCTCATTGCTTCTCTAAATCCCTCTATTCAAATTTGCCCTCATTGAACTTAAGCCACATTTTTCTCTTTTCCTTTCTCTGCGCAAGGTCCGCCATCCTCACCAATCTTGTTCTTGCCCCACATGTGGTGGGCTTTAGTTAGTCATCGTCTTTTCTTCCAAATCCGGGTTACAATCGGATATTGATCGCCAATGGTATACCATGTAAATACGACCCTCTGGCTCACGGAAAAATCTGAAACTCGAACCTTAGGGTAAGAGTAAGTTGAAACTATGTATTCCTTTTAGTTATAACTATTTAAAACACCACGTAATGCCAAACATCTCGAAAGCACGTCTAAATCAGATCTGCATCATAGAAATCATGAAATTCTTCTTGTGTCCAAACAAGAGTGCAAAACCTCAAATTCTTCTTATACACATAAGTAACTTTCAGTCACTGTGTGTCTAAGGGAAAGATAGCAAAGAATGTCTCATACTATGCATCATACATATTCTTCTCAACCCACATTCATGCATTAAAACCAGGTCTAGTGTTGAATCTACACTTTTCTTCCAGATCTTCTAACCACTCCTTAATACTAGCCAAGGTCAATGATGCGTCTTCATCACGAAAAATCCTTGAAAACAGCTGAGAAAGAGATCCCAAAAATGGAACCAATGATGTAGCCTAGAATTCAATGAAAATATCCCAAGGCACGCTAAGCACATCACATCACTCAACTCTAAACTTTGTGCTCACCCGACATCTTGCAAGGGTATTCCAGATCTCTTTAGATTTGTTTGTTTAGAATGTTAGCATGATTGAGTATATATATTTAAATCCATAACATATAATCAATTAAACCACATTGCATGAACTAGATCTAGATCTTAACCACAAGAAATATGAACTAAACAATGATCATAACAAGATTTATCATATAAGAATGTAACACCAATATTTATCCAATCGCAATCCATTATATTAATATTGTAAAGCATATTGAAGCTTCATACATCAAGATAAAGATTTCCATGGCCATGTGCGCTAACAAATCTGCATCATAACTCTACAATAATCAGTATTAGTGGTCTCTCTCTATGTAGATCAATTCATATATATTGATGCACTTATAATTTACTAGATAACACCCTAGTTGTATTGGCACATCACTCATCCTAGACTGAGTGCTCACCCGAAGCGCGCAAAGGTACCAAGTCCCTCTTTAGGGTTGTTGTAGCAGGATGTTAGCGTGATGAAGGAATAAACATATAGATCCATAACTAATCCATCATTCTACAATGCATACCATATTTAGATTTATGAAAGAACAAGTTTAAACAATAATCATGATTGAATCAAGAACATGCACTACTTGATTACACACAGGAATGACACTTAGATTCAACCAATAACTTCCATCTATTAATAAACACAAAAGCTCCTTATAATAATGGAATTCTATATCAATGCGTGCATGGATCTGATATATTAATCCATTTGTATATCTCTCTATATCTCTATCTATGTGATTCGCATTATATATATAGAGTGGGGACTTGCCCTTCACCACTTCTCTATTCCAAAAATAGGCCGCATGCTATTAATAACCACGTGTCGCTTACAGGCATAGCCACACATGCAAGTGTGTTATCTATAGACCTCTTATAGTTAACTGAAGTGAAAATCCTATTCTTAGCTCGTCTCCATGCAAAACACTTTGATCCGATCCTTTAAAGATAGAAAATGCATGGCATGCACGTCCTTGCATCGTTGGTGTGTTCCACACGCCATCTTCTAAAAATAGGTCTTCATGCTCAAAATAGGCTAAGTCCCGAATGCTGAACTTTCCCTCCATGCATGTGTTCTTCCTATCCATTCATGCCCTTAAACCTGGCCTACTTTCCCACGCGGACTTCTTGTGTGAGTTCTATCAAGTGTTCTCTGATCAACATTACCCCACACTAATCGCATTGTCACCCCAAAAATGGGTATCTTCAAAAATTATAGTAAATAATATTAATGGAAAGAATAAGAAATAATGTAGATGAATAAAGAATGTTTTAAGAGGTAACATCCTCTATATCAGTTTGAAGGAGCAACTCTGGATACTCCTCTTTTATTCTGGCCTCCAAGGTCTACCATTCAACGAGTGCTTGTTCTTGCTTTCTCTGAATGTCCACAACAATGGATTCCAACTCATCCCTCGCAATCTCTCCTTTTTCATTCTACAAAACCAACACAACACTTTGGACATTGATGTCATTCTTCCTTCTAAAAGATCCATCTTTTGCACAATGAGCTTCCCAAGCTCTTCTAGCCGAGTCTTATGTGGCTCTTGTGTTGCTGCTAGGGCCTCGCGCTTTTGCTTAACCATTGACAATCTTTTTACGCGGCCCAATGTTTCATCCTTCATTGCTCTTTGACCTCATTACTTTCTTCCAAGGTCTTCATGTTGATAAGCACCTCTGGAGCTGTGCAGATGTTTAAATCCTGGTCTACTTTCTTCAATACTTCTTGTAGCACTTGCATAGCCCTTCATATGATGCAATCTTTCACATCACTGATGCTTTCTCTCACCCTACCTCTTGTTCTAAATTCCTTGGCACTGGTATGCACAGAGGTTCATCTTCAAGTACCAAGTCCACCAACTTTCCTACATAGTGTATCATGTTGAAGGAAACATCTATGGTACCTTGGCCTCTAAGTGTGGCCTAGCTCTTATGACATTGTCCCCAATCTCCTCTGCGATGCTGATAAATACTTCATTCTTTTTTGTGCTAAGTCCCTCTCTTGATGTGATGTGTGCTATCTCTACATCCTTTGTCTTTAGCTCCTCATGCAATGCTCTTATTATTGTAGCTTTTTCCATGTTTCTCCTTGCAACTTCAGTAGAAACCTTCACCAATGCATTACTGACCTACTCATCTGACATGACAGTAGGCTTTACTGTCATATGTCTAGATTGTGGTGCCTTCTTCAGCCATCTTGAAACACATGACTCTTCACATATATCAAAGTCAAGCTCATCCATATGGGTGTGCATTGACCATGATAGTTACTTCGAGTGCGCATAGTTACCATATCCTCATCCATTAGCTCCTAGCCAAATAAATCCTTCTGTGCTATCATGCTTTGGAAGTGGGTGGATAATTTTACCTGCATCCTCCGTATACCCCATGGCTAGTGGAATGTGCTCTCCACTCATTCTCCTAGATCGTTACTTTGCTTAGGGACTTTAGCTTCCAAATTTGGGACTTGTGTCTCCATGTCCTGAACATTCTTTGCCACTTGTCTCCTCTGGTCCCTTCTTGTCCTCTCCTCTTTCCTTTGATTCCTCACCATGTTCTTCTATGTTCTCTAGAAGTGTAGGAGAATTAGGCATGCTTTCCTTTGAATCTTCCACCTCCTCATTTAACTTCAGTTTCCTCCTTCTTTGCATGGTTGCCTCTTTTGTGGAGAGATTCTAGGTGATCTGCACACCATGGTTGGAGTAGCACCTTGGGTCCTTGTTCTCCTAAACACCCTCTTAAATTTGTGCTCCCCTTGGACTGCATTCAAGTCCTCATCATCCCCCTCTTGTGGCTTGAGGTGGTGTAGTGGCGCACTTAGCTTCACCCTTATTTTTAGGATGTCTCCTACCTCTATGCTCCAAACCACCACTATCTTCACGCTCCTCCTCCTCATCCTCCACTTCAATTGGCTCTGTGGGCTTAGGTGTTGGGATGTTCTCCATTGTATGCTTTCCCTTTGGTGGTGCTGGAAGTGCGAACTCACCTTCCACATACTTGTTATTCTCCATCTTTGGCTTCAGTTGGAGATACACCAACACTGCTCCAATATCTCCCACCACCAAACTTATTGGTTTAATGCTCAAAACATCATAAATGAGTCTTTCAACATATGCACCCCACCCTGGATACACATATTTCTTCCTTAGTGTGTGGTAGTCACAATCTACCTTATCCGCATTGAACATCAGTCATCATATGTCTATAAACCTGTGTACTGATGCCTGGAAGTACCTTGCTATGAATGCATATGGAAACTTGCACCAAGGAATCCATGCCCCATCTTTCATTGTAAACCACGCTATACAGAAATGTTGGTATATAACAAATTGAACTACCTTTCCAACCACTAAAGGCAAGTCCTTGGGGATGCACCATTCTTCCTCAAAAGCTACACAAAGCCTATCATACCACTTCTCGGCCCGTTGCTTAACCTTTGCTCTATCATGGATCCCTCACATAGGTACTTCTTGAAGCATTCTGCAGGTGATTTGTGTTCCATCGGATACTCCCATACCTTCTCCTTCGGTCCATCAGGCACTCGATCTCCATGAACACTAGTGATAACAGAACAACTCCAAAGCTGATCTTTCCTCCTACATGCACTTCTTCAACATTGTCTCTGATATACCATGAAATGTTGTAGACTACTCCTTCAAACATCTTTTTGGCAATGTGCAACCACATGGTGTTCACTTGTGACCACCTTTCCTGGTCATTGAGATTTATAATGAGATGTGTGGCCGCTTGTACAATTGATACTTCTTTAGTTTGTCGATGTCCATACCATGGACCCTTTATATATCCCAACTCCTTCCTGGTCTCTAATATTATGGTTTTATCTATCAGATCATCTCACAAATCATCTCCCATGTGCCTTTCAACCCTGTCACCGTGGAGATGAGCGCGGCTGAAATTCTGACTCGCGCCCTGCAAAGTAGAAAAAATCCTCATGCACTCTGCTCATAAGCCACTGGTATAATGGCTCATACTTCCCAAATAAGGGAGCTCATAAAGTTGGTAAACCCCTATCCTCTACAAGAGCTTCTCACCAACATCATCATACACCGGCATATCTTCCACCGTGCATTTATTTGTCTTTGTGTTCAACAACACATCAAGCTCCTTCTTGTTCTCAATGGTATGGTGATTTTACTCACTCACTTTTCTTTTCCTTATGTGAGAATCCCACTCCTAGCCAAAATAACCCCCTCTGGATATTGCATCTCCGAAAAATTGCTTTCTGGAGCCATTTCTTCCTCCTCGACGACCACCTTCTTCTTTCCTTTTACTCCTATTGCAATTGCCTTCTTGGGTGCCATTTTTACCTTGTAATCCTTTGTAGATCCTTTCCATTCAAATTCTACAATGTGCAAAGCAAACCCTAGTTTGATTCAGCATGCCCTAGGTGAAATTATGTGCCCCTAACTCATCTCCATCACCTCGCTTCGCTCAAACCCTTCACCACTGGGACACAAGCTTCTTCTGCACACAGATCTCTTCATGTCACGACTGGTTACACACCTCTCGCACCTTAAAACAATCACTCGACTCTTTGCACTTGGCTTCTTTCAAATAATCTTAATCGTAATGGTAAAAATGAATTCACATCCCATCCTTATATAGATTTTCAAATTTTGATGCATTTATTACTCCTTCACCTACCAAATATCCCCTCATTCATTGACAAAATTCATTCATTCCATGTGGTACATCTTTGCACCCCAGCTATAACCTTCTAACACACCTCCCTACCCTCTAGGTCACAGAATTCTCTTCAGCGTGCCCTTGTACCCGAGTACCTCATCACTTGTACCTTCTCCTGGTAGTTATCATGGCCTCCGCTTACCTCATTATACTGTTCCTTCTTTCATCTCCATCCTTGGTCACTTTTGAGAAGCAATCTTTTTTTGACTTAAAGCACACCCATAGCAGCTTATTCCTTTATCCTTTCAATTCCCATTGTCTTGTACCTAGATATAAACAACCACCCCACACTAAAAGTATGTGTAGTCCTCTGCATAAACATTCTTCACATAGTAATTAGCTTCATGCGCACAAGCACACTTATTACACAAGAACAACAACTAAATTGACAAAGCATAATGACAATGAAGGAAATACATTAAGGAAATACATAATTGAAAACCTAATCTAAATGGAAATATTACCTTATTACAAACACCAAGAAGACTTATTTATAGTAGGGCTTCAGCCTACTCCCGTTGAAGTAACCGGGTAGCCATGTTCCATCAAGTGCTTCTAACTGAAAGCACCTATTTCAAGTATGTGAGTGATGACATATGGCCCCAACCAATGTACTTTGAGCTTTCTTGGATGGCGTAAGAACTTAGAGTCATAAAGAAGTACCATTTGTCCAATCTCAAACTTCTTATCCCTTATGTTTTGTCATGCCATGCTTTCTGCCTGGCCTTTTCCTACTTCTGAATCCATCATGCTATGGCTCGTTGTTCATCCAGTTGAAACATCTTCTCAAGACACTCTTCTAAATCCTTCTCATCAGCTAGACTCTAGTGCACGCAATGCATGCAAAGAAGGTAACATAAATTTTATAGGGAGAACGACTTCTGCACCAAACACCAATTGAAATAGTGTGGCTTTGTTCAATCTCTTATAAGTTGTTTTATATGCCCAAAGAACAATTGACACTTTATCATCCCAATCCTTTCTCCCAACATCACATATTTTTATCAAATTTTGGCTCAAAATCTTGTTGAAAGCCTTAGTAGTTCCATTTTCCTGAGGATGATAGGGTGTAGTTTTATGGTGTGCAACCATAAACTCATCTAATAGGATCTTGATTGTCTCATTCAAAAAGTGTGTACCCCTATCACTTGTTAAGCTTAAAGGACATCCATATCTTGTAAGAACATTCTCCCATAGAAACCTAGCAGCTAGTAGCCACTGTATAATCCTTCGTAGGTGCTGCTTTTACCCACCATGTGAGATAATTTGTGCAAGTAATGATATAACATGATCCAGTCCTCGCACGCTGGATGGAAAATAGGTCCTACAAAATCAATGGCCCATTTCTCAAATGGTTCAGCACTAGTAATCGGTCTCAAAGGCATCTCATCTCTTTGCCCTAGTTTTCCTAGGCACTGACAATGGTCACACACCTTGCAATACCTTACAATATTTATACAATGTCTCCCACCATAATCTAGCAAGTAGGATCTTCCAGGCAGTCGCATCACCTATATAGTGGCCACCTACAATACCACCATGGGATTCTTCCATAATATCATTTCACTCATGCTCTAATACACAACGGTGTGATACTTCATCTCTGCCTAACTTGTAAAGGTCACCACTAATTAACATAAACGGTGTCGTGCATATAGCAAGCTATTTCTTTTCTAATGCCTTCATTCCTTCTGGTGTCATACTAATTCATAGAAAGACAAAAATGTCTTCTAATTCTAAGGGTGTGTTGTAACCTATATAACTGTGCATCTAGTATGGTTTCTTATTTTATTTGTGCTTCTTCTCCTGAGTGAATTCTAGACAAGTGGTCTGGTCCAGAATTACTTTTCCCTAGCTTCACCACAACTGTGAAGTCAAACTCTTGAAATAGGAGTACCCATCTACATATGTGCCCTTGCAAGACTAGATTTGTTCACCAAATACTTTAATGCCATGTGATTTTATAAAACACAAATGGTGTTACTAAAAATATTTTGAAACTTGTGCAATGCATAAATCATTGACAAAGTTTCACACTCTATAGTTGTATAATTCCTTTCAACAGGAGTTAGCTTCCTACTAGCAAAAAAATTGGATGATCTATAATACCTTCACCAAGTTGAGCTAACACAGTGCCAATGGCCATGCCAAAAGCATCCACATGCACATGAAATGGTTTATCCCATGAGGGAAAATGCAAAATGGGTATGGTAGTAAGTTTCTCTTTTAATATCTCAAACACGCATTGTTGCGGTTCTCCCCAATAAAATGTACCTTTCCCTTTTAGTAATTCTTCCAAGGGTGCAAAAATTTTGGCATACCCTTTGATGAACTTTTGATAATAACCTGTATGACCCAAAAATCTGCGCACCTCACTTTGACTAGGTGGTTCCTATAGGCCTAGAATGACTACAACCTTAGCTGGATCAACCAGCAACCCTTCCTTGCAGATTATATGCCCTAACAATATTCCAAAAGGTGTAGAAAATATGCACTTCTTGATGTTTAAAGAGATACTCAATTTTCTACATCGTTCAAACATTAAGTGCAGATTGTCACAATGATCTTTCACAAGCCCATATATTGTCCAATCATCTAGATAAACCTACAAAAAGTTGTGAATAAAATCTTTGAATGCCTGAACAACTATACGCGAGAATACAACAAGCATGTTTTTCAATCCAAAAGGCATCACAATATAGGCAAATCTGCCCCATTTAGTAGTAAATGTAGTCTTTTCCTAGGTCCTCCTCTAAGCAATCCTAACCTAATGATACCCGGAAAACCCATCTATGAAGGAATATATCTCACGCCCTGCAACTCCTCTAGTATTTCCTCCATAAATGGCGTAGGGAATGGGTCTATTACACATGCAAAATTTAGCTCCCTGTAGTCCACACATATTCTAATTCGTCCATCCTTCTTGATACTGATCACCATTGGACTAACCCATTTTGACTCATCAAGGGGCTTGATAATTCCAGATTTCAACATTTTATCAATTTCTTCTTTTACCTTTTCATGTAAATTAGGATTCATTTTATAAGGTCTCTTTCTCATGGGGCATGCACCTTCCTTAAGCTTTATCTTCATTTCCCCAAGTGATTCATGCACACCTTTAAGTTCATGATACCCTCGAGGGAATAAGTCCTGATAATCCCTGAGTAACTCAATGATCTTTTCCACCTCCGAGTTTGACCAGTAGTCTCCAATTATGACCTCCTTAGGCTCAGCCTCCGATCCTATATTGACCTTTTTGGTCTTCATTGGTTCATGGTATGCACATGTATCCTTATCTGCACTATCCAAGACCTCGTGCAACCCCCTGTGAATGGTCAATATCCAAATTTTCAACTTCCTCATCATCCATGATGTACACCATCTTACCTTTTTCTTTCTTAAGACAAGCACGATCAAGCAATATGGAGTCTTCTCCTTCTTCTTCAAAATGCATGCTTGATTCTGTCTCACCCATTAATTCCTGTATGAGTTCCTCACCTTTGCACTATCTCCCATGGTTAACCACTTGACAAATTTTAATGCCTCTTCTATTGGAGGTTGGGAAGAAAAATAGTCAAAGGTCTAGATCATTCATGTAGTCAAATTTTTCCAATTCCCAGTCTCTCTATGTAGTTTTGCATATACATACTAAGTGCACATGCGTGTCGCATCCTTGTAGAGTAGAATACAATCTATGCACCCAGAGTGAAGGTGGTAATGCTTCCTATCCCATTGTCTAGAGTCTCTCACACTGCTGAATGTGATGCTGAGTAGGTTGATCACCATTATAAGTGCAGATCTGCATAGGTGCATTACTTCTTACAAACCTAGTAGATAGGGCACTTCTGATCTCCTTCCACTCCATAAGATTATCTCTATGAACTACCCACTAGCGCATTGTTGTCCCATGCAAGACATATGCTAACATGTCTCTTCTCTGACTTGGTCTATGCACTGTGCCTCCATGACTTCCAAAAATATAGGAAGATCTTCTACTCTTGTATACCAAGGTACTGCACCACCTATCCGTCGAATAGAACGAAGTCCCTTCTTGTGCGCAACCACATTTTTCACCTCGCGCCCTACTAGTTCATATGTACCATGAGCCCAATTGTCACAAGAAATACTCGTATAGTATCACTAATAGAATGAGAATCCTCCCACTATAGGATTCCTTCCTTTGATGGCTCATTGACCTATGGATCCTAAAAGCACGGACATAGATTCTATTTAAGTCCTCCTCACTTAGAGGCTCAACATATGGTGTAGAATTCCCATCTGTCAAAGGTATCACAACCCTTTCCTCCTTGTTCTCAAATCTGATATACCCCTTATTGAATCTCAAGTCAACATTATTTGCATAACACCAAGGGCATCCAAGCAAGGCTGGAAAATTATTTTCTTCCACAAGTGCTAATACCTCAAAATCCCCAGTGAACTTGGCCCCTTGTATAGTTATAGATGCATCCTTCAAAACTCCTATGGGAGTGGCCTTGGTTCACTTTTCATAAACAACACATTAGATGATGGCTACAATGGGGGTCTCCCCATTTATACCCATGCATCTAATGTAAGAACATTTACTTCCGCACCTGTATCTATCAAAATATTGCTCAACAACCATCCATCCACAACATTTATTAATTTCTTTTTCATAGTCAATGCTATCAGGGGGAAGATTTGCATGTAGGATCTATCATCCTGTCTCAATACTTACGCGTGGAGTGTTCCCTTTTAACCAACTTCCTAATAGTGGGATGATGTTCTCCTAGCGCAACATTTTGCATACTTCTCTCAGATCATCGATATCAGTTTGGACTGTCTCTGATGCTTTCTTCTACTCCTTTAAGTATTGTATTTCACCCTGAAGATTCCTTAGCACTTCCATGGTATCCTGATAAACCTCCTTCTGATGAGCCGGATCTGGTACCTTGCATGCAAAACCTCCTCCTTGGTGATCGTAGGCTTCTGGTACGATGCCTCTCTTGTGTGTGCCGCTTCAGCACATGTGGTAATCTTTACAGTTAAGGCCTCAGGTTCTGGTGTTATCTTGGGCATCCACTAATTTTCCTCCACACACTGGATCCTAACCATCCATGCACTTTGTTCTCTTACTTATGTTGTTTACTGAGATGCTCATATAAGTCTCGAGCACTCCTCATAGCTATGATTCTTTCTATAAAAATAACATGTAACATTATGGGGACATTCATGCCTATAATGATCAGGGGATCCGCATGTATAGCATGTTCCTTGAGGAAACTCACTTCTTCCACCGTGGCCTCGTCCTCTCATATCCACCGTGATATCCACATCCTCTTCCACGACCTCCTTCAAAATGGCCCTCATTCCTATCATAGTGTGTTTGATTATGATCCCGATCTTGGTTCTCATTCTTACCCTTAGAATTATCTGTTACACTTTTCTGTCATACCCCAATGTCTATAGCATCCTGGATCTGACCAATCAATCGAAAATCCTCAGTATCATGGGTCATGGACCGAAAATTTTGTAAAAGCTAGATACATTCTTCCTTATCATGCATGCTATAATAAAGGACAGTGACTAGCATCATGATTCAAATGAAAAATCTCATAATCCAACAAGTAATGAGTGTATTGTTCTGTGAGGAAAACTATCCTTGGTGTGACCTTTTACTTCACAATCTGTACACCAAATTCTGAGCACATTTCATGGGCTGAATTTTCTGATAGCTTCTCTAACTATTTAGCCATAGCTACAATCATGCCTCTAAGAATGGACTAACACCAATGTCAATGCTCCCAACTACCTCAGCATGCAAAGCTGCTTCTAATGCTTCACGCGGATCAGTGTATGTCTTATGTGACAGTTTGCTTTTTCTAAATGGTGTAATCAATCCTCCAACGAACCATTGTGCATGTTGGATGGCATGAATATCATAAGAAAGCTTAGATAGAAGTGTCTTAAAGTGGGCATCATACTCACGTACACTCTTAGTGGTGCCCTACTTGATATCTTTGAGTGTGCTGATACTTTTCTGACTCAAATTCTGGGATATAGAACTCTTTTAAGAAAGCATCCTTCAACGTTGCATAATCCATGCAAGTTTGATCAGGGTCAAACTTCCTATACCAGCTATGTGCTCATCCCTGCAAGGTAGTAGCGAATTGACTTGCCTTGTGCTCAAGCAGTCATGATCCCTTTTGTGCACCATAAGATTTCACACATGTGCACATGCTCAACAACATCCTCTATGCCTCTATACTCTGAAGATGAAGAGACATCTCCATATAAATGTTATGTGGTTGTTGTGGACCTTGACCACCTAATCCAGAACCTCATGTGTTTCCTCTGCCTCCAAAACCACCAGATCCACTAGAACTAGAACCACTTATACCTCTTGATCCTCCACGTGTAGCTATAATAGGACTGTAGATGTACTCCATTGTGCTTCGATAGTAGTACTATATTGAACCCCTATATTCTTTGTGAGGTAGTTCCACTTCCAGAGGTGAACCCAACATTCAACACACTTATGTTCTATGTGGATGATGCACTGAAAACACACCTCCGAATAACATTGAAGTCATTTGTCCTGCCATTGATGTAATTTCTCTCTTACTTCCCAAACTTGCTTGTTGATTACTTGTCGTACTAGATACTAAAAACCAAGTGCAAGGGCTAGGTCACCAAGTGGATTAAGATGCACACTCATGGCCCAAGTAGTTCTCTATTGCACTTCCACATGAGGCCAAGGGGGATCTCTATCATGCTTTCCAAGATGGGGAGTTCTGATGCTCTAGCTCCACATCTTCTACGTGAGCTTTAAATCCTTCATGAGCCATCTCTCTCCTCAATGCCATACTTTCTGCAATGGTACACTGCTTCTCTATCTCCCTCTCATGCATGCCTCATTATACTTAAGCCACCTTTCCTCTCTCTACCTTTCTACCGCTAGGTCTGCCATCTTTCACCAAACTTGTTCCTACCCTCACACATGGTGAGGTTTAGTTAGCCATTGGTTTACTCTCCAGGTTCAAAGTTACCATCAAGATCTTGATCATCGGGAATGCCTTGCAAATATGTTCCTCTAGGATACCACAAAAATTGGAATTTAGCTACCTCCGGGAAAGAATATGTTGAAATTGAATATTCCATAATATAATTATTTAGAACACCATGAAACCACGTATCCATAGCGTGAGTCCAGATCAGATCAACATCATAAAGGGCCTGAAATTCTTCCTGTGTCTAGAAAAGTGCGCGATACCTCCAATTTCACTTAGATGCATACACAATCAGCCACTCGTATAATTCTACTAGAAAGATGGTAAAAAATATCTCATATAAGTTGTCATACATATTCTATTCTACCCAAGTGCGTGTGTTAAACTTAGATCCACTGTTGAACCACCATGCATATTCTTCCTCCAGATCACGTATCCACTCCTCAATACTTGCTAGAGTTAACCGGTATGTCTTCATTGCAAACCATCCTAAAATAATCCTTAAAGAGGTCCCGAAATGGAACCAATGATGCAACCTAGAATTTACCAAATAACACCCTAGTCATGTTGGCACATCACTCAGCCTAGACTAAGCACTCACCCAAAGTGTGCAAAGGTACCATGTCCCTCTTTAGGGTTGTTGTAGCAGGATGTTAGCATGATGAAGGAATAAACATATAGATCCATAACTAATCCATCATTCTACAATGCATACCATATTCATATTTATGAAAGAACAAGTTTAAACAATAATCATGATTGAATCAAGAACATGCACTACTTGATTACACACAGAATGACACTTAGATTCAGCCAATAACTTCCATCTATTAATAAACACAGAAGCTCCTTACAATAATGGCATTCTATACCAATGCACGCATGGATCTGATACAATAATCCCATCGTATACCTCTTTATATCTCTATATATGTGATTCACATCATATATATAGGGTGGGGACTTTCCCTTCACCGCTTCTCTATTCCAAAAATAGGCCGCATGCTATTAATAGCCACGCACCATTTACAGCATAGCCACACATGCAAGTGTGCTATCTATAGACCTCTTGTAGTTAACTGAAGTGACAATCCTATTCTTAGCTCGTCTCCATGCAAAACACTTTGATCCGATCCTTTAAAGATAGACAATGTGTGGTGCACACGTCCCTACATCGTTGGTGTGTTCCACATGCCATCTTCTAAAAATAGGTCTTCATGCTCAAAATAGGCTAAGTCCTGAATGTTGAACTTTCCCTCTGCACATGTGTTCTTCCTATCCATTTGCACCCTTAAACCTAGCCTACTTTCCCGCACGGACTTCTTGTGTGAGTTCTATCAAGTGTTCTCTGATCAACATATATATATATATATATATATATATATGTATGTATGTATGTATGTATGTATATGTATATGTATATGTATATGTATGTATATATATATGTGTGTGTGTGTGTGTATGTATGTATATGTGGGAATTTCCCTTCACCACCCATGCGCCTTCCAAAAATAGGCTACATGCTAATAATAACCATGCGCCTTTACAAGAGAATACAAAAGCATGCAAGTGCTCTAATAATAGATTTCATATAGTTAATTCTAAGTAGAAATCCTATTATTAAACCAAAACTTTGCATGAAGCTCAAATTGTTGCACATCTCGAAATAGTCGTATGTTAACTGTATGTCTCCATGTCATCACATGTGCTCAGCACTCTATGTCCAAAAATAGCCTTACTAGAAAAATGGCTAAGTTCTAATCTTGGGTGCTCCATACCTTATTATAATTTTGCATGCACTCCACGTGCCTTATATTCACACACCCAACCCATATGCGATTTTACAAAAACTTAGGCCATTTTTGTCATCCCAACATCCATCTTCCAATGTGTTGTATATGGAGATCAAGATGAGAGTCATGCCTATTGGGGTGTCAAAAGATGCTTTCATTAACAGTCAAGGAGCCAAGTTTACTAGAGATTTTGAGGTTTTGGAGCTTATCTTGAGGAAGTGGTGTCCCCAAATATTTCACTTATAAATATTGGGATACCCCTTTTAATTTTTTACAGATTTTATCTAGAATTATCCAAAAGATTGTAAAAGGTTGCTTGGAAGCGATTAGAGGAATACCCATTTGCACAAAATTTCTGAAGTCCTAAAAAGCTAAGTGCTTACCCTATCAAGTAATATGGTTTCTCAAATTACTTTACTTCAAAGTTACAGCAAGTCCCCTCCAAAAACTCGATTTTCACTATACTAGGTTGGTGGGTTTTATTTTTGCTTTACTTGTCAAAAGAAATGAAGTAAAGCTTCCTGTAACCCAATTTGCATTGTTCTTCTTCTTTGCGAAAATACGATGTCCATCTACTTGTCAAAAGCAATGAAGTTAAGCAACTGAGAAATCCCGCAAAGCACGAAGTAATGTAATCCTAGAATCACACAAAGAAGGGTCACGGCGATGAGTAATGCGAAAAAATGAAGTTACTTTACTTCATTAAGAAACTAAGTAAAGCGATTACAAAAACCAACAAGAAGGAAGAAAACAAGAGTAATCTAAAAGAAGAGAAATTCCTTTACTTCTACAAGTAATAAGTAATGGGGGTCAAAATCCCGCAATACAAAGAGAAATTGCTTTACTTTTACAAGTAATAAGTAATGGGGGTCGAATTCATGCAAAGAAGGGAATTTTGACAACTTATTTTGGCCATAACATTTGCTCTGGTGCTCCATTTTTTGAGATCTTGGACTTTCCAGAAATCTCCGATGTCCTCTATGCAATGGTATCATGAAAATTAGTTTTTGGTTGGAGTAAGGGGAGAAAATGGCAAAATAATATCCAAGCACATTAATGAGAAGTAAGAAGTAATGGGGGTCAAAATCCTGCAATACAAAGGAAATTTCAACAACTCATTACTTCATTGAAGTAATAAGTAAAGTAGTTGCTAAAACCTAAAATACAAAGGAAAACAATAAAGGGGGGCCAAAAATCGATTAGCCATAACATTTGACCAGATGCTCTATTTTCTGAGATCTTAGACTTTCTGGAAAGCTCTTGATCTCCTCTTCGCCTTGGAATCATGAAAATAATTTTTGGTGGGGAAAGTAGGAAAAGATGGTAAAAATACTCCCAATAATATTTAGGTTTTCAACAATTGATTGCTTCATTAAAATAATAAGTAAAGTAGTTGTTGAAACCCGCAATACATTGGAAAGTAGTAATAGGGGTTAAAAACTTGATTGTACATAACTTTTGTTGTCGTGATCCGATTTTAGAGATCTTGGAATTTCCAAAAAGATCTCAACATCCTCTACATCATGGAATCTAAAAATTCTAATTTTAGACAGTTAGCTGAGGATAAAAGTGCAAAAACACTAACATCATAAAATGAATAGTTCCGTGTAGCAATGCTACCAAATTTAATGCAGTATGGGAAGATTTCTTCTTTGGTAAAAAGGGGAAAAGCAAGAATGAAGTTATTCAACTTGAATTTCTTCTTCTTATCTCTTTCTTCGACTACTTCTCAATGTAATCAAGTAATGAAATTCATTGTATGACTGAGGTAATTCGGTTAATCACCATTACTTTAATTCAGTTGATAAATTCAACTACTTTGTGATAGTGGTGAGTTAGTTATTCTCATTTTAAATATGGAACATTCCAAATTCATATGTGGCATGCAATGAGAATTTCAAGGAGGAAAATTCTCAACTCCTCACATTTTGTAGTTAGGCACTTATGAAAGTATAATAGATATTGTCTATTTTGTGTTTTCCTTATGGAGGCTATAAATAGAAGGAGAGGCCTATGGTTCATGGGATGGATGGAACTTTTTGGAAACTAGTGAGTGTACTTTGTGCATTGAGATTTCAAACTTTGTGTTGGAATTCTCTCATGTTCATTTTGTAAACTGGCTAGAATTGAATAAGAAGAAGGTGAATTTCTATGGAACTTTGTGTCTAAGAAGTCTCATTATGCATCCCATGAGGATTTTATGGTAAACTTTGTGTTACTTAAAATCCAATTTGAATTAATTTCTTTTCATTTGCTTAAATTGTGACATTTCCAAAGTATTTATTTATTTTGTACGGCTGCAATAAGCTCTGTGATCTACTTATTGTGAAGTGCATCCTCTCTTTTTCTCACCACTACTATACATCCTCTTCTTTTCTGCACAAATTTCCAAAACATAATTAATTACTTGTTGCAAAATTGTCTCGCCTATAGTTCATGAGCCACTGCGATTAAAGTAATACCCATAATATAAATTAATAGGCTTTAGAATAAAGAAATACATCACACAGGAGGTTCACTGTTAAATGAAGGGAATTTATCCCATGACTACTTAGGTTTGTGCTTGCATAAAATATATCCAACAATTGTTGGTGACTCTATTGGGGAAATGAAAAAATAGCACTAATCTCTTCCTATCCCATGAGTCTATTATGTAAATAAAAAAATAAAAATAGAAATTTTAACGACTATGTATCTGCTTTGTTCTATTGTTTCTTTCCAAGGGCTGGTAAGAATGTCATACACTAAAAAATAATGCTCTGTAAACAACTTTCATGGATTTGCAACAACCACGGGGTCCATCTATTGGCCCTCTTATATTGGTTCAACCGCTACATGAATTTTTGCGTAGATCACATAAGAATTTCTCAAAATTTAATGGCGATGGGAAGAAACACTTGGATGATTATATAGCTACATTTTTGTAGCCTATAGAGTTATGGGAGTCCTTCATGAAGATGTATATGTTCGATTTGTTGTTGAGGCACTTCAGTGCACTACCATGGAATGGTTTTATCACCTTTCACCTGCATGTATCACCAACTGGGCTACTATGACAACACGGTTTGAAGCCAGATTCAAACCCGCAGAATATTCACATGCTTTCTTAGCACAACTTACCTAGATGAATAAAGAACCACATGAACACATGACGATTTCATTTTCAATTTTCAAAGGATACTTTATAAACTTCCTCCTGTCTGCTTCCCTTAGTGATGAAAATCGAAGGTAGTTTTCATTAATGTTGTATAACACCCTGAAGTTGGTTATTTTTGCGTAGGGAATGTCCTACTAAATTTTTAGCACTCAAATCATTGTTATTGAAGTAGAGGTAAAATCAAGCATTCACTCTTAAGGTTGAAGGTTCTAATTTAGCTAGTACTTCCGATTCATTGTTGCAAAGATTAGCGAATGATATGTTATAGATAAAGAAGCATTGATGTAAAGTAACATTGTTGCTCATCAAAGACTGATAATTGAAGCTTCCCCAAAGAATAATGTAGGATTGGATGAAGAATATCAAGTTGTTATTGACTATGATCCAATGTTAGGAAATAAGGGATAAAATATGCGGAATAATCCCTCACAAAATCGCAATAAAGAGAAACTAATATGTAGAAAATATTACGAGATCTCAAATAAAATTGCATAATAAAATAACACAACACAAAGAGATAGTATTTAACGTGGTTCACCCAATTTGGGCTACATCTATCAAAAATCACTTGCTCGATTTTATTATAAGCCACCACTCTCTCAATACAATACCCAAATTTTTTGGAGCTATGCTCAACAAACTCTACAGAATTCACACCCGAATTCAAAACACATCTACAATGTTACATTATACCTACCATATGCATAAAACCATATAAGTAGAAAACTGCTTAAGCAGTTTTACAAAACCATGGGTATTAAAACCATGGGCCAAAACCATCCCATAAACTTATGGGTCAAAAATCCCACCCATATGAGAAAAGCATGTTTCCTACATATCGGGAATGTTTTAAGGCCAAAAAAATTTAGCGAGACAACTATGGAAAGTGTATAGTACTCTTAGTGTATAGTCTTCAACACTTTCTCACATGAAAATAGGCTCAACAACTTAACATCCACCCGAAGACCATGATTTTGTAACCCTTGATAGTGACTATAACATTGGCTACTTAGACTATGAATCTGAAAATGAGGTTGATTTCATACCGGATCTAGAAGATTTCGATGAAGAAAAAGAAGCCACTGAATTCACTACTTATGCATTTTCATCATCTATCTTCTCATACCAAGATCCTCTTACTATAAAAAACTCCCACAAATCAGCCATGGAGGAAATAGTCAAAGAAGATCTTGCTGCCCAAATTGTTCAGCATGAGGATAACCATGATGAATCAATTGTAAAACCAAAATGCATGTAGAAAAAGGCGGAGTCTTTGTAGAGTTCTATGTAGAAGAAGAACAAAGATCATATCAACTCGCATGTAGCTTTATTCATAGAAAGGAAAGTCTGAGAATTTCCCCATTCATAGGGACAAGCTCCAAATAAATGAGTAAATCATGAGGAGTAGGCCTTGCCCCATAAGATATTTGGCTATTTTAGAGCCACCTGAGGAGTTGCTACCATTCATGTTTATTTTGGAGCATGAGGATGAGCTTCAACGTACCAAAGATCAACCACGGTACCTCTCAAATATAAATACAAAACAACTAAAGAAGGTATTTATTTTATTTGTTGTTGATACTTTAGTAAGAAGGGTGGAGAACCAGCTTCAGAATAATTTTTTTGCTCTTTCTAAGGACCATGTTCAATGCAAAATCAATTACATGGTCTAAGTTTGTGAGGAAAGGCAGTTATTTCTCCTTGCTTGTTGTAGGATTCGTTTGAGCTTCCTTTGCCTCTAGTTAAAGTAGAGTAGGTATTTTTTTTTTAGCAAAAGAAGTGCTTGCGCACACTCTGCATGTTTCCACTTGGGACATGTATGATTTTACATGTTTGTATATATTTTTGCATTTTTTTTTTCATGTTTGGTTGTCTTCAAGATTACATCAAATAGTTGTAATAGTTTATAAGCTTTATTAAGATCTCCATAGATCAATTTGTAGCTAGAAGTCATCAAGCAGTTCCGTTTTGGTGTCAAGTCCATCACAGATTCAGGAGGTAAATTCTCAAAGGAAAGATCAATTTCTTCAAGTTTAAACTCAAATCCATAGCCCAATGGACAAGACTTTAAACTAGAGATGTTAGGATCTCATCTCCATTTCTTCAATTCTGGTAGAAATAAATATGTCCACTGACGGATCCAATTAGTGTCCCCAAAGATTTCACTTAGAAATCTTGGGATACCCCTTTTAAATTTTTTGCATATTTGCTCTAGAATTCTCCAGAAGGTTGCAAAAGGTTGTTTGGAAGTAGTTGGAGGAATACCCATTTGCCTAAAATGTCCTGAAGTTCCTAAAAAGAAAAATGCTTACCCTATTAAGTAATCGGGTTTCTCAAATTACTTTACTTCAAAGTTGCAACAAGTTCCCTCCAAAACACTTGATTTTCACTATACTAGGTTGGAGGTCTTTTTTATTATTGCTTTACTTATCAAAATCAATGAAATAAAGCTTCCTCATAAACCCAAATTGCATTGTTCTTCTTCTTTGCGTAAATCGATACCCATCTACTTGTCAAAAGTAATGAAGTTAAGTTGTTAAGAAAGCACGAAAAGCATGAAGTAATGCAATCCCAAAATCACGCAAAGAAGGGCCAAGGTAATGAGTAATGTGGAAAAATTAATTTATTTTACTTCATTAAGCAACTAAGAAAAGCGATTGCAAAACCTCGCGAAGAAGGAAGAAAACAAGAGTAATTAGGAAAGAAGAGAAATTACTTTACTTCTACAAGTAATAAGTAATGGGCGGTCAAAATCCCACAATACAAAGATAAATTTCTTTACTTTTACAATTAATAAGTAATGGGGAGTCGAATTCACACAAAGAAGGGAATTTTGACAACTTATTTTGGCCATAACTTTTCCTCTGATGCTCCATTTTTCAAGGTCTTAGACTTTCTCGGAAAGCACTCAACATCCTCTACGCAATGGAATCATGAAAATAATTTTTGGCTGGAATAAGGGTTATAATATGGAAAAAAATCACAAGCACATTAATGAGAAGTAATAAGTAATGGGGGGTCAAAATCCCATAATACAAAGGAAATTTCAACAACTCATTACTTCATTGAAGTAATAAGTAAAGCAATTGCTAAATCCCGTAATACAAAGGAAATTTCAACAACTCATTACTTCATTGAAGTAATAAGTAAAGTATATTCCAAATCCCACAATACAAAGGAAATTTCAATAATTCATTACTTCATTGAAGTAATAAGTAAAGCAATTGCTAAAACCCGAAATATAAAGGAAAGCAGTAATGGGGGTCAAAAACTTGATTGGCCATAAATTTTTACCAGATGCTTCATTTTTCAAGATCTTGGACTATCTGGAAATATCTCGATCTCCTATTCACCTTGGAATCATGAAAATCAATTTTTGATGGGGTGAGTTGGTAAAAATGGTAAAAAAACTCCCAATCATAATTAGGTTTTCAACAACTTATTACTTCATTAATGTAATAAGTAAAGCGATTTGTCGAAACCCGTAATACAATCGAAAAGCATTAATAGGGGTCAAAAACCCGATTGGCTTTAATTTTTTCTCTTGATGCTCCATTTTTCGAGATCTTGGACTTTCTCGGAAATATCTTGACGTCCTCTACATCATGTAATCTAAAAATTCTAATTTTGGAAAGGGTAGCTATAGATGGCACACAACCTCGTCAGAAGAGGTCTTACAGGATGAACTCCGAACCTATGTGTGAAGGTGAAATAATATATTGATAAGATGCTTAATTATGGTATCATTTACCCAATTAAAGAATATAAATGGGTTATCCCTTTGGTTAATATCATTAAGGATGGGCGATTAGGATTTTTGTGGATTAGTGGGAACTTAATGCCTAATGTGTCATAGACACTTTCCCTACGCCATTCACTGAGGAGATCCGTGAGGGAGTTACAGGGCGCGAAATATATTATTTCACGTAAGGATTCTCAAGCTATCATTAGGTGTGCATCACATGTGAAGACCAGGAAAATAATACTTTCACCACTCAATGGGGAAGTTTTTCTTATATGGTTATGGCTTTTGGATTTAGGAATGATCCGGTTGTATTCTTGCACATAGTTGTGCATGCATTACATGGCTTTATCCATAAGTTTTTATAGGTTTATTTAGATGGTTAGAGTGTCATGGACTTATCAAGGATCATTTTAATAATGAGGCTCATTTTTGAGAGGTACAGTAGTTAAGAATCTCTCTTAACATTAAGAAGTGTATTTTTCTACACCCTTTGGAAATTTTTCTTGGGAACATCATTTGCAAGGATGGATTGCTGGTGGAGCTAGATAAAATAGCAGTGATTTTGGGATTAGATGAACCTACCAACCAAAGTGAAGTGCATGATTTTTGGGGCATAGTAGTTACTACAAAAAATTTATAAAAGGATATGCAAAGATTATTGTGCCCCTAAAAGAATTTCTTAAGGCTAAAGGAAAATTTTATTAGGATGACGCGCAACAACAAGCGTTTGAGAACTTAAAGGAAAGATTGAAAACTACCCCTATTTTATGCTTTCCTTCCCGGAACAAGTCATTATATGTACATGTTGATGCTTCCATGGTTATTGGTGCGAGTCTCAAATAAGCAACCAGGTGGGGAATGTGGATCATCCCATATGTTTTACAAGTAGGAAGTTGAAACTAGTAGATTAGAATTATATTACCATAGAGCTTGAGGCCTTGTCCATGATTTACGTGCTTCACAAATTTCAAAAGTACTTGTTGGCCACCTTGTTCATCTTTTATACAAATCATATGGCATTGAATTATTTAGTCAACAAACCTATTTTGCAAGGGTGCATCTATCGGTGGATACTCTTGTTTCAGCAATTTGATTTCAAGTTGTAGATAATCTAGGTAAGAACAATCTGGGACCTAATCACTTATCAAGGATCAATTCTGGATAGGATGCATAGAGTATTAAAAACACTATGCTCGATACATAGTTGTTCATGTTAAACTATGCACCCATAAATTTGGAGGACATGGCAGTATTTTTATGAACTGGACTTGCACGGTAGGGATGAAGACATTGGAAAATAAGTAGTTGGCTATACAAATTGTGCCATATTATCTCATTAGAGGTGACTTGTATAAAATGGGCCACGATGAGATCTTATGCAGTGTGTTTTTGTAACATGAGCATGAGGCTATTATGGAGGAATCTTGTGGAGGTATTGTAGGAGAACATTATGCGGGGATGTAACAACACTCAAGATCCTTCTAACGTACTTATGGTGGGAAACATTTTACAACGATACCGAGGCTTATGTTAAAGCATGTGATCATTGTCAATGACTTGGAAAAACTAGAGGTAGATATGAAATTCTTTTGTGTCCTATAATGAGTGTGGAACCAAATGAGAAATGGGATGTAAATTTTATGGAACCTATTGCACCACCTACACACATAAATAGGGTGCGCTACATTATCACTTGTGCCGATTATCTAACAAGGTGGGTAGAGGTTACACCTACAAAGGATTACACAGATCTACAAGGCAAGGTTCCCTTGGGAGAATATTATGAGCAGTATGGATGCATGTTAAGCTTGACCAATGATAGAGGAACTAATTTCTTGGATGAGACAATAATAATTTTGCTAGTATAATTTATGGTAGCACACAACAAGACTACTCCTTATCACCCTCAACAAAATGGAACTACTAAAACTTTCAAAAAGATCTTGGTACAAACACTTACAAATATATGTGATGTTAGAAGAAAGGATTGGGATGAAAAGGTATCGGTTATTCTTTGGGAATACATAACAACCTATAAATGATTAAATAAGGCCACACCTTTTCAATTGGTGTTTGGCGCAAAGGTGGTACTACCTATGGAATTTTTATTACCATCCCTGTGTATTGCACACGTGGTGGATTATCTAATGAAAAGGTTATGGAAGAGCGCTTTGATAAATTGATGAAATTAGATAAGTGGCGCGTCATTACACATTGGAGCCAAAAGATAGAAAAAACATGACTAAAGGTTTGGCATGATCATTACATCAAGAGTAATTTGTTTACGATTGGGAAGATGGTCCTTCTTTATGACTCCAAGTTTACGTGCCACCCAGGGAAGTTGAAGATGCATTGGTTTGGACCCTTTTCAATAACCAAGACACTTGACTTGGGTTTATGATAATTACAAGATTTGAATGACACAATGCTACCCAATTACTTAAATGGGAGTAGGCTAAAGCCTTACTATAAATAATCTTATTTTTATTGTAATAAGGCAAGTATTTCCACTTGGATTATATTTCCTTTTATGTTTTTCTTTTTTTTTTTGTTTTTGTTGTAATAAGCATGTTTGCACACAGAGCTAATTAATATCCATTGAGATAATGTGTAGAGGAATGTGCATAATTTTAGTGTGGGGTGAAGATGGTGTGGATGTGTGCACGATGGTATAAAGGGAGGGTGTTGGTTAAAGGTGCACACAGGGGAAAAAGAAAAAGGTGTTTGGGTGTTTGAAATAAATTTCTTAGAGATAAGGACCACTTAATAAAGGGTCATGCAATTTAATGCAAGGGAGGCGAAGCATGGAAGACTAATTGGTATTTGGTGTAGATAAATATGGGTCATGGGATAGTAGGGGTGCACAGAGATGACTGCAGACCTAGAAAGTAGTGGTACACCGAGAAGGTTACGACTATCGTGTGTGGAAGAAAGAGGGAAAAAGTGTGAAAAAGGAAAAAAATACATTAAATGCTTGGAGCGGAGGTAGGTGAAGAGAAGTTAATGTGGAAAATTTTTGGAACTCTATAAAAGAGGTCACGAGTGATTTCATTCCTACCTTGAATATTGAAGTGATTTATCCTTTTGAAGAGTGATTAAAGTGTGAATTGCGTAAAATATCTTATGCGAAAGAAAAATTTGCAAACCATAGTTGATTTAACATGACCTAGGTTAAAGCTCCTTTGGAGGAAGTGTGAGTGTAAAAACAAGTGTGTGGAGAGATGAGTACAAGGTTTAGAGTTTATTTTTAGAGCTAGGGTTTGAAGGATTATGAATTCATCAAAAATTTCAGTATTCATATCTCTGGGCCATGAGGGTTCAAAGAATGAACAAGAGTATGAGGATAAGTAAGAAGTTGAGGGGTTTGAGAGAGAATTTAATGCTCGAAGAAGAAGCATGGAATCTTGGTAAGAATATCTAAGCACCTAAGGCACACCATACTCAAGTAGGGTTAACATATAAATTTTTAAGTGAAACAATAACACCAAAGAAGGCACAAACATCATCACCCAAGGGAAAAGGGAAGGAAAAGGGAAAGAATCATGTGATAGAGGACGTGCACCCTGAAGAATGGTTCTCTGAGATGTAGAATCACGGTGAAGTGGTTATGTGTCAATAGTGGGAATCATACTTGACCAAGTGCAAGGTTAGTGACTTCAACCATTGCTCGAAGGAAAATGAGTGCAAGATATAGAATGAAGTGATACGAAAGATAGACGAAAGGACCCCAGGATGGAAAATTTGTCTACAATGAAAAAGTATAGAAGGATTTGGAAAGTGCAGGAGTCCATTTCAACAATATGAGATGACCTACTTTGGAAATCTTCAACACCTATATCATCGGTTTGCTATCATGTGTCCATGAATATTTATTTTATTTTATAGGTATAAGGATGTGCATCAACTGCATGATTGATTGGGAAAGTTACATGCATGTGTAGATCAGACCTAGAGATAGAATATGATCTTGAGGATGATGTGGGAGTAGAAGTCATTACGCTTGCATTCAACTACCAATGGGAGGCCACGTGATGGATATTGTTAAAATATTTGTTCTAGTAGTGAGAGTTCTTTGCATGCACAGTGAGTTACAAGTTGGGCGCATCAGAAAGATGGACCCAAGTAAACAAGAGATGGCTTCATGTTGCACAAAATATGGAAGGAAAAACTACATACAACATTACCTCCTTCATTGTTGAAGGAAATGTTTAAGAAGCATGAGATGTGAGAAGATAACTTGGCGTGCCATCCTCCTAACTATTGTATTTTTTGATATTGGGGTTCTAGATGGGCTGAATGAA
Organism: Taxus wallichiana var. yunnanensis; assembly: GCA_018340775.1. Classification (NCBI taxonomy): domain Eukaryota; kingdom Viridiplantae; phylum Streptophyta; class Pinopsida; order Cupressales; family Taxaceae; genus Taxus; species Taxus wallichiana. Next base: position 651,386,972 of record CM031240.1, on the reverse strand, counting down.
AATGTGTGGAAGTATCCTATAGAAGATAAGTCCCCAAAAAAGAGGTTTGTAGAATATACATGTGATGGAATTACTAATGCCTACAAACTCAAGGTGGATAGATGGTATAGTCGGAAGTGTGAGGCATTTGAGCACGAGTGGAGAGTGCCAAGAGAGTTATCTTTGGTCCTAGATGGGCAAGCTGAGTTCGTGGTATATCAACATTTATATTTGGGAATATTTTTGATGAAGTCTAGGGATAACAGCCCCTAGTGTAAACTCTCATTCTCCTTCACAAAGAAGATACTTCCAAGCTTCAGTAAATAGGATATATGATCAATGGAAGCTGAAATTCAATGCAAACAAGGTGGATACTGACTACTACACATTACACAAGAAATATGTGTATCCTAGCAAGATGTCCTATGTGGAGACAATGGATTACGATGATATATATATCACACCTCAAACTCTAGTTGTGGGTAAGAAGGAAGTAGCAAAGGTATATATCTATTTAAATCCTAGAGTAGTTAATGGAAAGTATTTGGATGGAAAGGACCTTCCACTCCCACTGCCACCTAAAGGTAAGAAGATTGTGGGTACAAAGAGAGCATGTGAGGTTACTCCTCCAAGGTAAAAGGAGAAAAGAATGAGGGTGAGGAGGAGGAAGTAGTAGAAGAAGAAGATAGTGATGTGCTTGATCGAGATCCACATGAGGAAGTGTAAAGAATACGTAAAGGACAAGATAGTGGTGCGAAGGAGCTCGATCTTGTACGAGAATTACCAAGGGTCACCCCACCTAAGACAAGTACAGAAAATAAGACCCTCTAGTAAGGATAAGATGGAGGTTGGTGACCATAGGGAGAGAGATGAATAAAGGTCTAAATAAAAGGGTTTACACAATGAATAAAATCCCATAATTCATGAGGTGGAAGATAATGAAGAAGAGCCAAAGGATGAAAATATACAACATGATGCGAGAGGCACATGAAGCACACAAAGGAGGCTCCAAGGAAGAATAGGAAAGTGAGGTGATGATGAGCTGATAAGAGGTGTAGGAACTTCAGCAGAGATGGAAGTGGTTAAAACACACGTACAGAGAAAATGGGTGCTAATAGGAAAATGCATTGGCAAGAGGAAGAAGGTGGAAATCTTGAACACATCACAGGTAAACTACATTAATGATCAATCTAACATGTTGTGAGCAATATTTCAAAGCATGTACCGACCGATAAACTATATGATTAGGAGATGATTAATCCCAAGGGTACGACCATGTGCATAAAGAAGATTCTCTCTGGATCATGCAAACTCACATGGAGGAGCCAAATTTTGATGTTAGCGATGATGTTTGTGTAAGGCGTAGAGTAAAGAAAGTTCCAAATACAACCCATGTAACTATCAAGCCAACATAGTTAATGGATGAGAAGGATAGTAATGCCTTGAACAAGATGGTAGAAGAAGTGGCTCGAGGAATTTGGATAAAGGTGCCACTATTAGGGTTTTGGTTGAAGATAAGAAGAATAAAGAACAATAAGTGCAACAAATGACATAGGCATGAGACAAATCAAAAAATCTTGCAAAGTATGCATTCATTAAAGCCAAACATATTGCACAGATTCAATTTCTGCGGTGTGCCTAGATATGGAAGAAAAGTCTCAAGATGAATATCTAATAACACTATCTATTTGGAAGATTTGGTAGGAATGCTACTAGGGTAGAAAAAGTATGTGCAAAGGCCCTTTGAAGAAGAATTGGCTACATTACGTAAGAAATATAAGGCACCAGTGGTGTGTAAAATTGTAGAGTATGAGATGTTGATTACAACAATGAAGGATGAGATGAAGAAGGCAAGATGGGCACTTGATAATTTCCAATACCTTGGCCCAATCCTTAAATCATACACCATCAAGGAAGAAAATGAGGTTAAGAAAGCACAAGCAAGTAAAGATGGACAAGAAGGTTGATCGAGAGGAAATAATGGCTGAGATTTTGAGGAAACAAGATGTGCTTAAAATTGTAAGGGAAGCTTTTTAGATAAGGATTAAAGAGCTTCCTTCCTTAGTAGCACAAATAATGGACACCTTTGAGAAGATGATATCAATCCATGCAGGGATTGTTAAGCATTTGAAGGAGAAAGGTGAAAACATGGACCTTGCACGGGTTTCGAAATTACCAGGCTGATTCTAGACACAACTATTAAGGACCTAACAGAATCATGAGAGCTAGAGAGTTTTATCAATATAGAGATTCCTAAGCTATTGCAGCCACTCTATGAGTAAATCCAAGCATGCACCTAAACATTCTTTCATTCATGGGATGTATACCCCTTATGCTTTCATTAGCAAATTATTTATTCTAAGATTATTTAATTAATTAATTCTTTAGAAATATAAGTTGAGCGACATATTTCTTAGGATGGACAATATCCCTAGTGTGGGGTAATGTTGGTTAGGAAAATTGACTAAGTTTCAAATAGGACATAGACTTATGCGTGTGCATAGGAGAACAAGATAGTGCACAAGGGTCACACGTAAAGGTATTATGGATCAGCGTACGGGCTGCGTGCACAGTGCAAAGAAAATGACTTAAACAATTTTCTAGAAAGGCTAAAAATAGAAAAACAGAGTTGGAGTGCCACCTAAGAAAGGATCTAGAAATAGATAAAATAATGAAGACTTAGTGGCCAAGAAAGGGAGAAGAAATCACATGTAGAGTAGGATAAAAGTACACACATGGATCAAGCTAATAATAGGATTAAAACAAGTCTTATAAATAGGATCATCTATTATTAGTAGCCTTTGTAAAAGCATTCGGAAAAAATTTTATACATGCATATTATTAGGAATGTGCATGTAGTGGTGAAGGGAAATTCTCCACCCTATAAATATTGATGATGTGTTACTTGTTTTAGGGGCCATTGAGTAGAGAGTCTTAAGTAGTGATTACATGGGTATCATTCTCTCAGTATAGTCTAAGTCTTCATGAATGCACACATTATTCGGTGCATGGTTGTACTAAACTACATTATAATTGGCTACTTATTTATGTATTGAATATATTATTTTACAATGCATGATTGATTGTAATTACTGAGATATATGTTCAAAGTTAATATTGTTCATAATGGGATTGTTTCCTTATTATATGTGTTTCTAAATTTCCATGGTTAGAATGACTATCTATGTGTGAATGGTTTATTGGTTATGAAAATTATGTTTATGTATAATAAATTTTGGTAAGCATAACAAAGGAGGGACTAGGTGGCTACACGAACTTTAGGTGAGCATTCGGGTTTTCCTAGATGAAGGGGCCAATGTGCATAGCTATTGAGTAGGTAAACAAAAATACTACATATCTCTAGGTTTTTTTATTATTGATAAGTATTGAGTGTTAGGAGAGGAGATGTGATACTATGAGTGGCTTGTGATAGAGAACCTCCCAAATTCTCCTCACTATGAAGAGCATTGAGCTACGAGCTTAGATCGGCTCTACCCGCCACCTCGAGAGCACTAGTAGTGTTACGCAAAGCCTTGGAGATATCTAGGGCATGATGGATTCCATGGTGGTGACAAAGTATCCAAATTTTATCTTACCCCATAGTAGGTATATTTTTATATAATTTGGATGTATCCCTATTTGAGACATTTTATATAAAAATTTATGATGATGATGATGATGATGATGATGTGTGTGTGTGTGTGTGTGTGTGTGTGTGTGTGTGTGTGTGTGTGTGTGTGTGTGTGTGTGTGTGTGTGTGTGTGTGTGTGTGTGTGTGTGTGTGTGTGATTTTGGATTCATGTGTTGTGATGAATTTAATTTGATGTTATATATGAGTTTGTGATGAGGTTTTGAGATGTTTATATAGGTGTATGATGTTTGATGTTGATGTGATGTGACTTAAATATGTTGCTCTTTGTATGTTTTAATGCACTTTATCATGGTTATGAATAAATGTGAAATATTTTTTTAATTGGATTTGATATATATATGATCTAATGGTAAATTTAATATGTATGACAATACACTTAAGGCCTTGTAACAAATGTTAACATATAACTAATCAATAATTAGTCACATGTAGGATCATGGATATATGGAATGAATTTATATACCTTCTTTCAACATGGGAAGGGCTCATATGTATTTTTTGGGGGTATTAGGTTTTCCTTTTATGGTTTTGTAGGCTTATGCCCCAAATACATTTTTATTGTACACACTTATCAATGTGAGAAGTTTGCTTTTTGATGGGAAATATGATTGATGCAAGAAGCTTTCTAAGATGTTTTTGATTATTTTGATTTTGATATGAAGGTTGATCAATGTGGAAGCCTTTTGTAGTCATTATTTGGTATCCATCCTTTAGGGGAGTGGTCTACAATCTTTTTATTTTTTATTTTATATTCCCATATTCTGATGTAGTTTTTATTAACAAGTGTCCTTCGAGGATCGATCTATATTTTGTTAGCAATGCTTAACAGTTGTCCTTTGAGGATCAATCTATATTTTTGATAGTATGAATCCATACATATATTTTTGACTTTTTATCAAGCTGAGGGAAAGCCTAGTAGACCATTTGGGGAGGGGAAAATATATGTACAAACTACACATGTGTAACCCTTAGCATGTTTTTAGCTAGTAGGATAAGGGAAAATAGAAGTAATGATTACAAGGTTCCTACTTATGAGGAGGAAATTTTCCATGTGGAAAATGTGATGAATAGAGTTGTGGTGTTCAACTTCAAGGTCGTAAATATACGATATTGATGAAAGACCACATAATTCTAAATCATTACAATGGTAAGTAGTATGTTATTGATGGAATGAGATCTTTGATATGACTAATGTCATGAAATTAGATGTGTTAACAATAGAAAGGATGTAAGTGAAAGGAATTTAAATGTTCCTTTTCAGGTTTACCATCTAGGAGGCTAAGCGATAGGCTCCGAAATATATTTATGAGTGATGACATATGGACAATCTATTCAGGAAAACTTTCCATGTTTAATTTTTCCATAGTAATGACATTTTGATTCTCTTTGAGGAAAATATCACCAATATTGAAGTCACATTCTTTGACATGTTTTTTGTATGCTCTTTTGATATGTTCTTTATAGACATGGTGATGTTCAAGGGTTTTAGGCGTCGTTCGTCTAAAAATTTGAGTTGTGTTAAGTGCTCATTACAATAATCCTCATCGAGAGATGAAGGCTCTCGGGGACACACAGAGGTTTAGAATTTAGAATTCAAGGGGAGGAAAACCTCGGAGCCATAGAGTAAAGAAAAGGTAGTAGCACCTGTAGGAGTATGAATTTTATTCGATAGGCTTAGAGGGAAAATAGAATTTGGAGATGTTGACTCTAGTGTGCTTGGTCAACTTGATTTTCATGAGGATTTTGTTGAGTGTTTTGTTAGAGGATTCTACTTGACCATTTTCTTATGGATAATAAGGAGATGAAAATCTAAACTTGATGTTGTAGGTGTCACAAAGATTTTGGTTTTTTTAATTCTTGAAATATTTTCCATTATATGTGATAATTTGTGAGGAATGCCACAATGATAGATAATGTGACGGTGGATGAAGTCAACAATTTTATCAGCTTTAATAGAGATGAGGAGAATAACTTCCACTAATTTTGTGAACTATTCAGTTGTAGTGATGATAAATTTATGCCACTATGAGGAACGAGGGTTAATCGTGGCCAATGAGGTCAAGTCATCATTATTAAAAAGGCCACAAATCATGAGTGGGTTGTAGAGCCCGACTCGTGATGTGAGTGAGGTTAGATTGTTATGCCAAAATAACCCATCCGTAGGATGCATTTAACAACATCCAAATTATTGAAGTGTCCACCGTATATTCCATCGTGGACTTCTTGGATATCTTTTGTGGATTCACGAGATTTGAGGCATCATATAGGAGGTCATCAAAACCTCGTTTTTAAAGGATGCTACCTATAATGACATAGCGGTTAGCATGTTGTAGAAAATATATTTTAGATTTCTTATATAGATCGGAGGGAATTTTATATTGAGAAATATAGTCAAATAATTATATGTACCAAAGACACGATTGATTGTATTCGATAAGGTTAATAGAACGGAATTTGTTGGTATGAGATGGTTGTGTTAGCATGAGTGAGTTTGAGATTTTTAATTGATGTAAAATCTCATTAATGATAAAGAGGATGATGGAGGAGTGCTAGAGGATGTTTAGCATGATTATGACATGGAAATTCAGGTTGATTCATGGTTGTAAGAGTGAAATCAATGAGATCTACTTGACCTAAGAGGCCTAATCGGGTGACCTAACTATCCTAAGTGATAGAAAAAGATGAATAGAGTTGCATGGTGACTTGAGGAGCATGGTAGAGGCATGGAAATAATGATTGGAGTGTTGATGCACTCAAATAAGCTTGAGTGCACATACGATTGTGGACTCAATTGTAGGTGCTCATCTAGACCTAGTCAGGTGCTTGAGACCAAATGAAGAATGAGAGTGAGTTACTGAGCTACGTGAGCTCATGGAAGAATTTAGGTGAGTGATACATGATGTCTCAAGGTTTTCAGGGCCTTTTTGAGAGGTTTCATGCTTGGTTGTAGTGTTAGTTCACTTTATTATGGCTTAAACTATGTGAAACCCTAAGGCCTAGTGATGAAAGTCATGGTGGTTGAGAAGATGTAGAGATATTTGAGAAAATATGATGATTGGAGATGATGAAAAGGGGTGTCATAGAGGTATGAGACAAATTTTAGGTCATTATGAAGATAAATTTGCAAGTTATGATGTTTTATGTAAAACAAGGTCCAAGAAAGCATATTTTCCAATTTGATAGGTAAGTTCATTTGCTCACTTGATCTCACACACTTTACATGGGACCTTATGGATTTTATGGAAGTTTTGAAATTGAGATAAGATAATCTTGAAAACATAATGAAGTGGTGTCCTCATACTTTTATGAACGAATGTTAAGAAGTCAAACAAATTTTTATGAGTTTGAAACCCTAGGTTATGAATGATGAAGAATATATTCATGGTATGAGCCTAGAATGGATTTATTTTTCAAATTTTATTATTATATTTTGTAGAGGACTCTTCTATATTTACAATGAGGTATTTTAGAGCTTGTGACAGTATGTGGGCCCCACTCAAAAAGGCTTGTTTCTGAATATTTTCAGTTTGTGTAAAATTTTTCCATTGAACCTAATGACTAAATCACCATTTATGAAATCCTAGGAGTTTTAATATATGTCCATGATAGTTTCAGGTCATGGTTGAGGTCCTAAAGTGCAAAGTGTGCCCTATCTTTGAAGACTAATTTTTGGGCCTAAAAGGCGGTTTAGCAATGTTGGAAAATGGAAGTGTTTGAGAACTTGTGAGATTTGTGATGGATTATAATGGCCTTGGAGGTGTTTTAAATATTTTATGTTTTGGTTAAGCTCTGAAAGTTCATTGAGGTGGCATGGTTAAGGTCACAAGTTGACCTAGTTTGACCGGTTTAGGACAGAGAGATAGTTTGGCTATAAGATTGATATAAACGACCCATGTTTTGTCTTATCTAATGATGGATATTCATTTGAGAATGAATATGGATAAAAAAATTCTTATTGAATGCATTTAGAGGTATTTAATGGGCGAAAATGGTGTAAACCAATTGAACTTCTAAAACTCCTTTCAATAGTTCACATTTCTAAAGAGGAAAAGAGGTGTGGTTTACTTTGTTGGATGTTTCATGAGTTATAACATGCATGGATGTGTTATAAAGATCAATTTATTTTAAATTATTTGTTAAATGGAATATTTTATGTCTTTTGTATGATCTCTAACTTCATTGGTGAAGACCGGATCCTAGAAGTGGTTGTTTTGAGTAGGAAACAATCCTACTTGGTAGAGATATGAAGAAAATTATTGGTGAAGGGTTCCTTGAGGTTATGGATGATGTTGAGAGGACATCATATACACATGTGAATCCTTTAAAGGCATGAAAATATTGATGAAGTTATTGGAGTCTTTGATGAGCTTGGTGATCGGTTTTAGGCCTTTTTGGGCTTGTTTAGTTGTCTTGGTGCATTACCGACCTACATAGGTCCTTAGTGTGAATTTATATGAGTGTTTAGTTATGTTTTTGAGTTTTTATGACTGAACTCTTGGGTCATGACCGACCTAATTTATGTTTTAAAGTTGAGTCTCATATAAAAGTGCATGTTTTGGTTCATTTATGAACTAGTTGAGTGAGAATGAAAAATAAGAGCTTAGTGAGAGAGTGCAATAGATCCAAGGGAAACAAGATAGATTTGAGAGTGTGTGTGAATGTCTAAGGATTTTTAATATCTTGTGTGCAAGAACATTTTTCTATTTTAGTTCATTTTTATCAAGTTTCACCGAGTTAGGAGAAAGTGCATTTGAAGAGGTTTTGAATGTGTGTGAGCTGAATTTGTGATCTCCATCAGTTGTGGCAGCAATAATACATTGGAAATCTTCATCTAAATTTGACCGAGTTTGTTCTTGATCACTTTAAAGGGTTATATCCTCCTTGTGGGGTTGGTGCCTCACTAAACTAGGGGTTGATGCTCCTTATAGGGTTGGTGCTCTACTAAACTAGGGGTTGGTGCTTCACTAAATTCTTTTGATTTGAGTAATATAATCAAAATTTCAGATGGGTTTTCTTCCCCTTTAGGGTTTCCCACTTATATCTTGTGTTTTTTTGTACTCTTTTATGGTTATGCTCTTATGGATGGTTGTTGCATATTTTTAAGATCACATTAATACATAGTTAAATGTTAAATGGTATATGCAAAGTAATTTGAATTTTTTAAGGGTTTTAAAGGATGTATTCACCCCCATCTTAGTCCATTGTGCTTCCAACATGTTGATCGAGTCTATACAAAAAAATGAACAACTTGGAATATTCAATTAATAAAGGAATAAATGATGCAAGGGAATCCATGTGTCTATGAATTTATTAGATTATCGGGAATTTTTTTGGATTGTGTATTGATCAAAAGCTTCTAGGAGAAAGTCAACAATGTTTTTATATTTTTGTAAAATTTCATTTTTACATTGATAAGTTCCTTTGATTTGATTGATGATAAGTTGGGATTCCCCATAGATGTCAAGGATTTGAACACCAAGCATGAAAATGGTTTGGAGACCCATAATGAGGGCCTCATACTCAGCCATGTTTGTAATGAATTCAAATTTTAGTTTGAAGGATAGAGGAATAGGATTCTCCCAAGAACGTATGATGATGATACTAGTAGATCCCCTTGCACGATACTTAGAACCATCGAAAAAGAGTGCCATTTTGAGGGGAGTGTATTCTTGATTTATAGTGTTGATGGATTCATCAGAAATTGTTTATGAGGTGGTTGATTATCAAGAAGGGGAGCTTCAGTGAGTTAGTCAACAATGACTTACCCCTTGATATATTTTTGTGACATGAATTCTAGGTAGAACTCACCATAAGCTTGAGCCACCGAGTAATGAGATCACTATGATATGGTTTCGAATGTATAGATTTGAAAGGATTGAATATGGTGATGACATAATTCTTATGATTGAGGAGATAGTGATGAAGATTATAAGTCCTGAAGTACATGGCACAACATAAATTCTTTACTTTTGTATAACGAGTTTCATAGTCATGAAAAGTGTGGCTTACGTAATAGACACACCTCGCTTCTACTACCCTGCTCATCTCGATGTGTTATCATGACACCAAGGGCATGGTTGGTGGTGGATATATATAATGGCTCCCCTCACATGGAGGTGTGATAATGGTGACGATATGAGATATTATTTAAGGTCTTTAAAGGGCCTTTTGATAGTTTTGATCCCACTTGAAATGGACATGCTTTCGTGAGGATATGATGGATAAGTTTGACAAAGGTCTAAAATCTTAGAAATGAAGTGAAAAAACTTATTGAGTCTACCTTAAAGACTACAAAATTGCTTTATATTATAAGGAGGGTGCATCTCGATGATGGATTTGATTTTAGCGAGTGTCTAATTCAATACCCCTCATAGAAATGATAAACCCTAAAATTTTTTTGATGAGAACACCGAATACACATTTGGTCAAGTTAAGGCCGAGGAGGTATTAAATAAGGCGGGTGAATATGACGTCAAGGATGATAAGATGGTCCCTTCGGTGTTTATATTTACCTAAAATATCATCAATGTAGTCTTCTATAGTTTTATGGATGAGATCAAGGAAGATATAAGTCATGGCGCATTGATAAGTGGCCCCTTGATTCTTCAAACGTAGAAGGGCATGACTTGATAGAAAAAGGTCCCTTAAGGGGTAATGAAATATGTATTATGTTGGTAATTTGACACAATGAGGATCTCATTGTACTTAGTAAAACCATCCATAAGGGATAACATTTCCTGGCTTTTCGTGAGGTTGACAAGTTAATCGATGTTAGGAAAAGGGAAGTCATCTTTAGGACAAGTGAGATTGAGATCTTTGAAGTCATGCGGATGTGTAACTTTCTAGATGCTTTGATTACGGGTACAATATTAAAAACCCATTACAGATAGTCAATGGGTAGGATGAAATTAGTACAGAGAAAACATTGTAGCTCTTGTTTTATGAGCGGGCTACACGCTGTACATCCTACGTAGATTTTTCTTAATAGGTTTAGCATTAGGAATTACGACAATGTTGTGGAAAACAATATTAGGGTCAATACCTGACATGTCACTATATGACCATGCAAAGTCCTAACTTTGCTTTGAAATGGAGGTGGTGAAATTCTTTAATTATTTCAATCTAAATACTGGCACACTTTGACTATGTGAGGTTCGTGTAAAGTCCCTATGTTGACATTGATAATCTATTCATTAAGGTGTGTTGAAGTGTCAAACAGAATATTATTTTGAATATAATGGTATTCTTCCCCCATGTAAGATAGGATGGATTTGTCATCGTGTCATTTGATTAAGAAAATATAGAAATATAAATGTTAAATCCTAATTAAGTTACATCGCAATGATATAGAAATGAAGTACATATTTGACCCAAACAAGTAAGCTAATAAATATGAAAACCTAAGTGTAAGAAAAGGGATGAGATACTTAGTTGACTTCATAATAATCATGTAGAAATTTGTGTTGAGATTGAAAATTGATGGAACAAGAAGGAAAATTGTTACGAATGAGCCCAAAAATTGTGCGAGCATCGAAATGTTGGTACTAGGGCGCCTAGATCGAGTCGGGTGTCTAAGCATTGTAGACCACCGTTGGGTGCCAATGACTGAAAATGGCCAGAAATTGATTTCTTCAGTATCACTTCTATGTCACTTTGCCTTCATTGTTTGTTTGTCACCTTTATGTCACACTAAGTCCACAAGATTCACTTGTAACCTCCTACAAAGAGAAAGAGTGTCTATAAAACCCCAAAACAAATCAAATCTTAAAATAAAAAGATTTAAATGGGGAGTCGACTAACCCTAGCAATCAATTGAATGAGTGAACTTACGATTTGGGAACTACACTACATTTAAGACTCCATGTAGTTTTGTGTGTAAGTGTAGAATCATTCTCTAGGTGGATCTTGTGCTGGATGCAATTGAATAATTAGCAATAGATAGATGTAGCAAATGAAAGTAGATGTGTGCATGGAAAAATGAACTTCCTCTCCTATGAAGTGTATGTAGAAGAATGTAGTCCCTTGTCCCTTGAATGGATTCTAGATGAATTTTTGATGTTCTTGAGATGCCTTTAGATATAACCTTAGGTGATAGTAATAGATTATTAGTGCTTGGTCCTTTATTATGGTCACATAACTTTAAATTTATATGATTCCCTTATTTGAATTTCTTAATTAACCACCAAAATGCTGACTCATAAGAAAACAAGATGCCCAAAAGCTAGAATAGACCCAAAAGATGTGAACAAGGTATAAAGAGGTCACGAGCACCTGGGTGCTTTGGTGTCCGACTCGAAAAAGTTGAAGTATCAAAAGTTAGGCTGGGCAATAGGGTGTAAGACTAAGAAGGAAACCAAAAATAAATAGAAGAGGCCAAAGATAGTGGTAAATTAGTAATTTTATCACTTAGGAATCATATGAATAGTGGTATGTGACTAGTACCTAGAAATTTACCCATAAAGTGCATGATTTAGTGTCTACAACATTAAAGAATGTCGACAGTAGGGGGGATTCTTCCTCTATTGTTTCAGGTAATACTAGTAGAATGGTCTAAGTCCCATCATTAGTCTAATAAGTCATTAGTCTTAATGTGATCATATTGATTAAAAATTCAAGAGAAATGGAAATGACGCCATCTCGTGTTTATGTAATCATCGGTGAAGAAGAAGAGAGGATGGATCTATTTCTCCATGGATTTGAGTGTGGTGTTTGCAAAGGTTTCTAGGGAAGGTTTGTTGAAACCTAATCCAAATTTCTCATTAGGCTTTGGAGATTGGTCAAAATAAAATCATGTATACCTTGTTCATAATGTCCTAATCCAAAACCTTTCCAGGTGCAGCAATGAAGATACATTTGTGTGAAAGATTGATTGTATAAGAAAAAAATCGGAAATGAAGGATTTAACATGATATTGATTATTGTGGTATGAGAAAGGATAATATATCCCTCTATAAATGAGGTTAATTTTAAGATAGGTAGGACCAAAGGATATAATATCTCTTATTTTTTATCCATACATGGTTTGTTTATTGGGTCTCTCATACATTTTAGATTTAGGGAGTGAGTTAAGAGCTAGAAGGTGGTACTCTCCCAATGAGATACCTTGCATATCATCTTTGAAGGAGCTATCGTATGGTAGTTTAGATGCAAATATGGAAGAGATTGCAAAGGATTCATCAAAATATCTTGAGTTTTTCTTGGGAATAAACATGTCATTATGTTTGTAAGTCATGTGACATTCTTTGAAAGGATTTGGGTCGATAGGAATAGTAAAGGTTTTACCTTCATGTTCATACTTTAGACAATGATGCAATGTTGATGGGATAGAATACATAGCATGTATCCATGGTCATCCTGACAACATGTTGTATTATAAGTCTCCTTCTTACGTGAGATAGAAGATCTCATGAAGGATTTTAATTCCTACTTTGATGGGTAAAATGAATGTTCCTAACATGGGGTGATGGTGTCATTAAAGGCACGCAACACTACGGGGAGATTGGCAAATAATTGTATTAAGTAACTAGAGTTGTTTGAAGGTGTGATTGTATTATGAAACGATTATATGATGTTAATATTGGCACCGGTGTTAATCATAACTCTCTTGATGAGAGTATTATCCATTTGGGCGTGTGACGAAGAGTGGAAGGTCATGATCTTGATGTTACAAGGATGGGATTTTAGAGTCATCAAAATTGATAGCGGTAGACATTCTAAGAGTGTTGATAAGGTTGGTGAATGGTTGAGGATATGATGGTACAAAGATGGATTGGAGAGTCTCGATCATTTCTTATCGGTGTTATGGAGAAGTTTGAATGATCTCATAGAGATACATCTTCACATGATCTTGGAGTTATTTGATGGCGTTTTTATATAGATGTGGTAGATTAGATGTGTGGAGTGGAAAGGATAGATACCTTGGCCTGAGAATATGATGGCTTAGGTGATTCGAGAGGAGAAAGGGAAGTAGAGAATTTGGACCTATTTTTTCCCGAGGCCTTTGAGTCTTGTGTGTGTTCTCTTATAGTGATACGAATGAAATCTATCCGATAGGAAAGGTCTTAATGGAAGCCTCACTCTTATTGGATGTGTAAGTGGTGTCGGTGAAGTTTATATGGAGCTTCTATAAAGGTCCACCGAGTTGATTTGATTTTATGACTAGGTTAGATTTTGTTTGAATGATTTGGAATGGCGGGAAGAATCCATTTGCTAGTGAGGATTTGAATCGTAGGATAAATGGCTTTATAGTCCTCAATGGAGTTTCCTAATGTTTAATGGTATGCATAAAATGCATCATAAATATACCAAGATGGCTTCCACCCTCAGGATTAAACCGACTTAATAGGAGGTAATGTTATGGTAGATGATTGGATAAGCTTTGTGATGATTCTAGTATAATATCTTATAATAGATGTCCTGGGATGACGAGAAGTATGAATGGATATGTATGTTGTTTGATGGTTTAGATGCTTGTGATAACAAGATCACATTATATGTCAAACATTTAGGTTCTAGTCAAGTAACACCCCTATATTGTGTAATGGTGATTGTGAATTTAGATGAGGGATGGGGCCCTAAGATGGAAGGAAAAGGTTGTATATTTCGTGACAAGATCATCTCGAAAAAAATTTAAATAGTTTATCTTTTTCTAAATGAATGATTTGTGGATTGTGTGGTTAGATTATTTATATTATGGATGTGGTGTTAAGTGACATGGTCTTGAAAAGATATTTTTGGGATTTCTATGATAGGTTTTTTCTCTGGAGATTTCAAAGAGACAATGGGAGAATATGAAGAGGATGCGCTAGATGTAGGAGAATTCATGGTCTCAATAGTGATAAGAGTAGAAACGATCGGATGATTCAACTGGTGCTTTTGTGGTACAAACACTAGGTGTTGAGGGTGTAAGTTAGATGTCTTTAACAAAGTGTTGATAGTATGATGAGAATTGACGACGTTAGACCGGGATTAAATGGTAGGCGGGGATGATTCAAAAAGGGTTGTGTAAACACATCCAAGTTTTGGTTTGGAGGCACGTTCATATTTTCAAGTTCTGTCACCTCGGTTGATAAGATAATGAAGGACATTTCTAAATAAATGATACTTTTCAATGTCATGGCCTCGAACTTGGTGGTATTTTCAATAATCATTATCTCGATACCATGATGGTTTAGAGATGGATGTGTTAATATGACAGCTAGGGGGAAGCTTAATCATGCATGTGGCTATAATTTTTTTGAATACCACGCTATAGGACTCTCCAATGGGTGTGCAGTTACGTTGAGTTTGAGTTCATTTGGATTCTGAATGACCTTTGGATGTCTCTTTTATGACAACTACATTTGCTTTGAGCCATTGGATTTATCATTGTTGGAAGAGGGTTTAAATGTGGACTCAGGTTTGGGTTTCTTATAACCAAGTTTAACTTTACCATCTTCGAGGGCATGAATTTCTAGTTTATGGGCCATGGTAAAGGCTTCCTCGAATGTCTAGAAGGAATGGATTTGAATTTTTGACAATATGTTCTTGGCGCAAGATCAAGAAAATAACTCGATCAACTTGGTTTGTGTGAGAGAATAATGGTTGATTAATAATCCCTTGCCATATGGCAAAAAAATTACAACAGGATCATCTTAAAATTGTTTAATGGCGTAGAGATTAGTGATGGATATTTTGTGAGCAATGTTAATGGAGAATTCTCTATGAAAAACTACATGAGTTGTGTGAAAGAGAAGAGAAAATGTTGCAGAATGTTTTTTTACCACTCAAGGGTGGGTCTTGTTAAGGACATGGGAAATGTCCTCAACATGAGATCCTAGTAATGGGAAATGAGATAGCATGCATGGTGGAAAGTTCTTATGTGTTGTTTTGATTCCTCCTTATAGTAGAATTTTATAAATTTCAAGACTTCCCAGTGTGGGGGGTAGGCCTTAAAAGGTAATGATGGGTGGATAGGTTCATTACAAATTTGTTTGTAAGAAAGGGTGCTCTTATGACCCATAATAGTGGCTTCAAGACTTGCAATCCTATTCATAAGTTCTTGTAAGGGATTTTTAAGGTTGTTGTTGAAGGTTTGAGGATGATGAGCTAGGTTGATTATAGATATGTGGGTTTTATTGTTGGTACAACCGATACAATAAATTCGAGACATTATGATGAAGATGATTATTTTTGGGAATGTTGTGGAGATGTTGAGAGAAATAATGGTTGTGATGGTTGGATGTATTGATAAGGAATAGGAATGGAAGTGTTGATAAGATATCGAGAAGGTTTGTGATATATAATAATAAGGTATGGTGCTATATTTTGAGACAAGGCAATTGACACCTATTATGAAAAGGGGTGAGTACTAGAGATGGAACTCATATTAACAAGTGGTATGGATGTGGGGATAGATAAGACTAAATTTTGGATCAAGGAAGTAGGTTGTTGTGATGGGATGGGTTGAGATACAACATGAGGGATCATAGTAAGATGAATACCAACCGAGCTTACATGAGGTGGAGGAAAGGCACTAGAGGCTGTGGGACCGGATATGAAAGAAGATGTCATAGTGTTAGTTTGCACAGATGATGAGCTCAAAAAAGGATTCATTGAATTAGATAACATTAAGATTGAAAATAGCGATAGGATCTGGTGAAGTAGGGACTGATGTTACTAATACGCTAGCAAAGGAGTAGATATGTGTTTTTGGATAATAGTCTCATGATTGGGGTTAATGATTCAGAATGATTGAAGGTAACATTAGTAATGGAAGGTCACTTTTTTGGATTTTGTTGTTGGAGGAAGACACCTTGGGAAGAAAGGTAAGCATTAAGGGCCACCGGGTTAGAATCTAGAATTTTTGTAAAGACTAGATCACCATTGTTGAAGAACCATGGGCTAGGTGGATCTAGGATCTCTGATGTGGTTGACTAGGTACTAGGAGAATGTGGGGTTCTTGATCGGTCTTTAGAGGTCGTCGAATTAATCAATTATGTTTAGAATTTCTTGGAGGTTGGATTCAATATTATCCAGGGATTTTTGAAGATGGTTGGTCATATCGTCAGTGTTTTGAAGATGAGATTGTTGTCAGTTAAAAGCATGAACTAATCATATAATCAATGAAGAAAAGGAAAATGGTTGTTTAAAATAACTATAAACAAGTCACACAATTAAATTTAATTATCTTGATTAATTTAAGGAAAGTGTGAAATGAGAAAAATGGCTGAAAAGGTACTAAGAAGAGGTCAGCTAAGGTTGGTTTTAGGTTAAGTTTAAGGTCGATTCCTCAATATACCTAAAGGTACGTGAGGCCCATATATGTGTTGGTGTCAATATGAGGCATGGTATTGGGGCTTACCCCTCACTTAATGGTCTCATAGAGATAAGGGTATTGGGTTCTTAGTTTATATATGTCCCACCATATTGTTTATACTCAGCTAGAACACTGAGTTAGCTTATCCTCTTAGTGATGAAATCCAAGTAGGAATTCAATTCGTTCAACTCCTAATTACACTAGATGAGAAAACATATATGAATATTTGTTTTAATGTCTAAAAGGAAATGTTTACTTCAATGAGAACAAGCCACACAAAATGCAACGTTGACATAAAGAATGAAAGAAAGAAATCATACTTGTGATTACTATTCCTTTTTAGTTTAATTTTGATTTTCAAGCATGTTTTAAAACAATAACAACAAAATATGCAAGTGAAAGGTTAGATGATATTGATAATAAAATTAAAAAAGATATAAAATCTAATAAAAGGGACTAAATCTCCCACGGTGTGTGTGAGGATGTTTATGGTGATTTTTAGTTAGTTGTTATTATGTTGAAATACCAAAAATCTAAATAAAGTAGGGTTTACCAATACCTACACCAAAAACATAATTTCGGGATGATTGGATATTGTAGACTCAAAATCTCACACTTGGTAATTATCTAGTCTTGATTACATACTACTATTCATATGATTCCTAAGTAAGAAAAAAAAAATTAACCCATGTCTTTGGCCACCTTTCTTTGTTTTCTATTGCTAATTTTTGTCTTTTACCCTTACTTTCTCAATATACTTTTTATATCCCAACATTTATCATCCTGGACACTAGTGCCTAGCCAAGGTGACAACATCAAGCACCCTCGTCCCCTCTGGGCACCCCGACCTCGGTATACTTTAATCACATCTTTTGGGTCCTTTCTATCCATTTGAGCATCTTATCTTTTTGTTATTTAGACTTTTCATGGTTAATTAAAAAATTCAAGCAAGGGAATCATATAAATATAAAGTTATGTGATCATAATAAAGGACCAAGTACTAAGCATTAGCTATCACCACCTAAAGTTATATTTATCAAGCATCTAAGAGCTCCATTACATCCATTTAGCACCATCCAAGGGACATAAGGGTTGGTTATTCTACATACACACTTCATAGAAGGGAGCTTTATTCTATTCCATGCACACATCTATTACATTTCTTTACATCTAGCTTACTTGCTCACTATCAAGTGTGACACACACAAGAGCCACCTAGGGCACAATTCCACACACACAAACATAGAACTACATTGGTTATGAGATGTAGTGCAACACTTAGTTGTAAGATCACCATTGTGACAGTTGAGGATAATATGACCCCTCATTCTTCATCTTTCTTTTTTATTATTTGATGTCTCTTTGAGGTTTATTCAGTTCATTATCTCATTGTAGGCTTCCAATGACTTGGGAGATCATTGTGCGACCTCATAGTGACCAAAATTAGAATAACAGTGAACAAATAGCGACCACTCAAAGGAGGTTTTCTGATCATTTCGACAAACACAAACACCCAAAAATAGGCCTAGAGAAACCACAGACATCCATATCCCTTTCCAAGCACCCTAGTCTAGGTAGATCATCAATTCGCACACTTTTTTGAGGCTCTGTGTGATACTTGTCCCTTCTGTTCATCCAGTCATCACTTTTGCAGTCCAATATTAATTGTGAAACAACTAAGTCATCTTACCTCTTCTTTGCACTTAGGGTTTCATACTTTCTTTCTTAGCTTGCTTGGCTTAATTTTTGTACTTAATTATTTATTCATATACTGCTGCAATAACAATCGATTAGGCATATATTTCTACATTTAGATAAATAATTTTGGTAAACCCAATCTTCGAATCCACCTTCTCTTTAGGACTCTTATCCTCTTATCATTATGGCTCAATCTTATGGTGAATTCACTTTGAAGCCCACCTTAAATACCTTAATGATCATATCATTGAGCATCCACAAGACTTATAATTTCTTTTATTCTCTGCTCTTGAGGAATCTAGCAACCTCATGGAGCTTAATTCTTCCGTCGTTATCCCCAACTCCATTGTTACTCAACCACATACTTCTACTCTTCCACCCATTTCTACCATCCTCATTTTTATCCCTACTCCCACTAACCACTTCACTCCACCTCTTGTTTCTCACATGCGGCAAGTTTCTTCCACTGGCACTCAAGATTTATCCTCCCTTTATCAATACCTTCAAGCACAAATTCATCAATTACAACAAGCTACTTCTCGTGTGTCTCCATCTTTGGATTCCACTTTATTACTACACACTCCATTTGCACCCGCCATCTCCGCTTACTCACTTCCTCCTAAATTTTTCACCCCTAAGCTTCCCATTTTCAATGGGCATGGTGACCCACAAGAGCATCTCTCGAGAATTCCATGTGGCATGTCTAGATTTTTGGATGATCACATTCTTCTAGCTAAGCTCTTTCCTTACAATCTCCATAATTATGTGATGTGTTGGTTCTATGACCTACTTGTCCACTCAGTAACATCTTTCATACATCTAGTTGATGATTTTCTTACTCATTTTCTATCAATATTGGCTCTAAGATTTCATATGCGCAACTTGCACAACTTAAACAAGGGTCTAATGAACATCTAGTGGATTATTTCTTACGATATAAAAACAACCTAGCTAAGATGTCTAATGTGCTTACAAACTCTAAGCTTCAAGACTTATTCATTCAAATTTTATCGTCACCTCTTTAAGAAAGTGTTCTATTTGAAACATCTCCATCATTTGATCAATTGTGTCACACTCTCAAGTTACGTGTGAAAATAAACTCTTATCTATAGGAAAGCTTAAGTATTAGGAGCAAGCTTCATCCTCTACACACTTTCAAAATAAATAAACTTTTAAACCAACCACAAAACCTACTGAAGCTAAGGTCACTGTCAACACTATCTCCAACACCAAAGAACTCCAATGGAAACCACCTAAGTATACATATACAAAGTTGACTATTGCTCCACATCTTATATTACAACAACTTCTTGAGATAAATATTATCATGCTTCCTCCTCCACTCAACTTGGATCCATCTTGTCCTAAAGGTCAAAATTACAATGATAACTTTTGATGTGACTATCATCAATGTGTTACACATTCTACAAATAGGTGTTTCAAACTTTGCACTATCGTGCAAGATCTTATCGATGATTAAAAACTCAAGCTTCAAGTGTGAGGAGATAACATAGCTCCTAATGAAATCTAATGACCTATGACTCACCTAAGTGAGGTGAATCACAATGTGCAGTAGAAATTCAACTATTAAAAAAATAAAAGTAATAAATACCCCTCACACTAACACCCCCTCATTGTAACTTAGGATGAGGTAAAGTAAGTCGACAAAGAAATGGGTCCCACATCTACACCTAATGAGGTACCCATGCACATTAAGGATCTCATGTAATGGAGGAAAACCTAGTGATAAAAACATCCACTTATAAGAGATAGAAGACTCCCCTAAACAACTAAAAACATGCTTCAAATGGGTCCCAAAACTACAGACCTCATTAGGTACCCATGTACAAACTGAAATCTTTCTACAAGAATAAGATGAGGAGAAGAAGAAATCTATCCAGCCTCCCAAGAAGATGAACCTACTGGAAGCCATCTTGTACCATGTGAAGAAGACCCCAGATTGACAAGGTGTTGTTCCCATCTAAGGAACAATGATCCATATGTAAGGTAGAAGTGAAAATTACTCCATTAAGGGATGATGAATCTAAAGCAGTAGTGAATAAGGAAGGTAGAATATTCTATAGCTAAATAAAATAGTGCTCGATGCCCAATGAGTCCTAAATCAAACTGCCTGCTCCCTAGAAGGTCTGTAGTGGACCGAGAAATAGGTGGATCAATAAATAACTCCTCAAGATGGAGAAGGTGATAAGTGGATGGTGGAGGTGGGTCCCCATCACTATGGAAATAAATTTTTCTAGAAGACAATTCATCATCATCGAAGTGTGCTCAAGATCAAAAGTATCATCAAGAACAGTTGAATCAAATCAAGAATCTCAAGGAGGGATAAAGTGAGAGAAGGAATAAAATTGAGTATGATGATCAATTAAAGAAGCTATAATGATAGTGTCATTTTGTATCTCTCTAACATATATAGAATCCAGAGTGAACTCAACTGCATGCCCCGAACAAGGTGAGTAATCTAAATAAACTAGTAGGATATTAGTTGTGAGTGATGGAATACTTAGAAAAATGTTAAATGTTCCACCATTGACTTCAACATACTCTATCCCAAAAAAATTGAGTAGAAGCTGTCATCGCCAGTAGAATAGAATATGTGTCACATGGCTCTAATGAAGTAAAGTATATGTGTGACAAGGCCATATGATGAGATGCACGTAATAAATCACCCATGTAAGAGTAGGTGACATAACCGCAACTAGAGATCTTCCCTTTATTTTCTTATTACTTTATTATTTTTATTTTTATTTCCCTTTCCCTTTCCCTTTTCCATTTTCATTTTCCTTAGAGGATTCATGAGTTGATGAATATAGTTTGAGAGACTCGAGAACTCTGATGTTATTCTTCTCAAGAAGACTCGTGAGGAGGTAAATCTTCTTCTTCAAGCATTTTTCTTCATCATGCCTATCAAGATGCAATGATACCCACATTTAGTGGAAGAGCTTGATTTGGTGGTGTATTGGTCCTTATTTTTGTGATCCTTTTTGTTTTGTTTCTTATCTTTTCAATCCTTTGGTTTGTCATAACCCCTAAGAAGAACATGGGATTTAGTGGATTTTAGAGCACCAATTTGAATTATTTTATCATGTTCCTTAGTCAAGTCAGTAATAAACTCATCAAAGGAGGACATAGTCCATTGTGCACCAAGTGCTCTTTTGGTTTCATGGAAGGTAGAGATAAAAATAAATAGTCGGGACCAAGTTTAGCAAGGACATAAAGAATAAGTTGTGAGTCCTTTTTTTCAATTGTAATCTTATAGATTTTAACTTAGTGAAAAATTCTCGGAGGGTGTGAAAAATTCTAGGGATAAGAATAATTAATTCATTTTCCAGTTCATGCCCTCTCATTTCATCTTGTTTCCTAAAAAAATTACGAAGGTGTCCCATACATCCTTGGGTGTTTTGGCTGAATTTATATGAAATCGTAGATTTGGTGACAGAAAAAGACATAAAACCCCATAAGCTTCATCACATTTTTCAAACCATTTCTCTTTCTCTGCAGCATCTATTGGTTGAGTTTGCAAAACCATTGTTATATGATAAATTTTCTGTTTTTGCAAGGCAAGGGTTACTGAAATTCCTCCATTCAAGATAGTTAAAGGGAGTAAGAAAAGGAACTAAATTGATATCCATGGTAGATTAGTGGAAAGAAAGGGACCACACAATTTAAACACCCCTCATTTATGACACTTTATAAATAGTGTGTTGATTACACCCAAGTGTGTTCGTGCGATGTGCAATAGTTGGCCACTCACCTTGTATTTGGAGAAAATGCACAAGTGTGGAGACCACAATAAGTTTAGTTGTTTACAAAAAAACTATATGGTAATAAGTACAAAAGACCAAAAGTAAGAAAAAAGGAGGAAAAAACAAGAACGGGGCTCTCTTTTCACAAGGTTGTGGAAGATGCACTCACTAACCCGCAAGCAAAGAAGAGTGCTAATATAATGACGATCCAAAAAAGGGGCCTGGAAAAGCCTAATAACCCTATATTAAGACCCCAAAAAGATATATTTTCCCTTGAAATTTATTGTTTTATTAATTTGTTAATACTAGATTTAGTTAATATTAATTAATCTAGATTTAAGAACAAGAAAAAAATAATTTTGGTAGAGGGTTAGCACTCAACTCAAAGGCTAGCGATCTAGCTACATAGTGGTTGGGTCTCGTGTTGAGGTATTCAGGCCTAAATTGAATGTTGTGGAGATGGGTGAGTGAGTTACTAGATGGTGAGGTGAGCTAGTGAGCTAACAGTTGACTTGAGCTTACGTGTGGTGAGTTGGAGGGAAGGTGTTGGGTCCCGAGATGAGTCGATGGAAACGCTAGTAAGTGGTACCATTATATTGTGTAGGGCATATGTTGCTAGAGATAGTTACATAGAGACATATGGATTCCATTGTAATGAGAGTTGAGATCGGCCAAGGGAGGAGGTCACACATAGGTAGGCCTATTTTAGAGCTCGGTGGAGTAAACTAGGTCCAACACTGGGATGAGCCATAGTTCTAGATATAAGGCGTACGAAAAGACTTCGTTGGGTGAGTGTTGGGTCGGGAGAAAGGTAGATACGAGAACAAAATGATGAATCTCATTGAGATAAGATCCAAACAGGAGCTCAAAGGATGGGAACTAAGACATGACATTGCATAGGGAAATCTAAGTGGGTTTCATAGGGATCTGCAAGGTAAATTGGATGGAATGAGCTCTCAGGTGAATGTAAGTGCGGTGGTCCAAGGTGGTAAGACAAGCTCGGGGTCTAATGCAAGGATGCAACATAGGAGAGGAGGAATGTATAGATCTCGATAGAGAAACTGAAGGGACAATACAGGTAGTAAGCTCGGAAGAGGATAACATGGGTGAGTAGATAGGCCACCATGGGAAGGATCTCGGTGAGCCCATTGAGGTGAAAATAGGGAGAGATAAGTGGGTAACTTAGGCCGGCCAACTTGGTTCCCACTTGGTGAGTCAGGGATGAGTTTGGCCTAAAAGGGATATTTACACCACCTTCCACAAAAATCTAGAACCTATATGAAAAACATAATTTTTTTGTTGTTTATGCAACCTTAAAAACACCAAAGAACACACACACACACACAAATCAACAAACTCTTAAAAAACTAAGATTAGCCCAAATCAATGAAATAATAACACAAAATGAAAAATGGATTAAAACTTGCATAAGAAATGAATAAAATCATGAAACGTGGAGTGGTAAGTAACATCATAAGTGAATGACACCATTCCCAACAACGAGCTCCGATACCATGTGAGAGTGTGGGAGAATGAGGATCAAGAAGGAATGTGTACACATCAACAAAGTTACACTTGAACAAAAATGTCATGTAGCTTCATGATGAAAGCAAGAATTCAATCACAAGAATTGTGCAACAAAATAAAAAGGTCTACTCATACTCATAAATCAAATAAAAAAGGTACAAATATGAGTGTTGTGTAACTCCCAATGCAAGACCCATCATACCTCCATAAGGGAGAAAGGAGTTACAATCCAAAAATGGAATGTAACTCATGTATGATGGACACTTACATGATAAATCCTATAAAATAATTTTTCATATAACTCCTACTGACACCTAATGACCTATGACTCACATAAGTGAGGTGAATCGCCATGTGAGGTGGAAATTCAACTAATAAACAAATTAAAGTCAAAAATACCCCTCACACTAACGAGATCTATCTTACAATATCTTTAAATGTATTTTTAGTTTGGAATGTTAATTTTATTTAATAATTTAAATATACATCGTGTTTCTTATCGTAAATCTACAAATTTAAATAAGGAATACACCCCCATATTTGTTTATTTTATTTTAAGTGTAAATTATTTGGTGAACCCATTTATCATTTGAACCCCTTTTACCTATTTGTTATAGGTTCTCTATCCCAAATAGACCTTCTATTACAAACCCTAGTTACCTGTGGTTTCCATTTATCACATAATCCATTATTTGGTGCATGATTTTATTCCTTACCCTAATCTCATGGTTTTTTCTCCTTTGTGATTTCATGGTTTACTCCACCCATGCCATGTCATTCTCTTATGCTCATAATAATGAAAAAACCTCTGGGTCTTTAATTGATCTCTCTATATGCAAGGAAGTTAACGATGGCATTCATAGTGTTTAAATGCATGAGCATGAAATTTATCCCATGGTGTATGTAGAAGAAGCTGCCACCTCCTTCCCATGTTATAACCCACAACTATAGATATGTTAATTACCCAAAAATTAATTTAAGTGCAATGAAAGGGGATAATTCATTTTACGTAATTCAATTCCATATCAAGGTTAGTAGCATGATGTATATTTAGACTATTAATTAAGCACATAGACCAAAATATACATGTATAGCAATTTGTAAGATAAATTAATTAGAACATGCATTGAATATAGTAAAACATGAGAGATAAAGTGCAATTAGTTAATTATATGATCTATAATCTTATACATGTATGACATGACGATAAATAGGCTAGAAACATCCCACACATGTTTTGGACTTGTTTTTAAGAGTGTAGTGTGCATATGAACCAAATCATCCATGTCTAACACCTCTACCCTTAACGATGGTTCTATCTAAGAATATGGTGACACTAATACTTTCTATGTCCATGTAAATAATGAAAATATGCCTCATTGTAAGAAATTTAATCTCAAAAATGTGTGAAACCCTCTAAAATGAACTGAAAAGACCCAAAATCCAACCATGGGTAAAGTTATTGGGTTCGGTGCAATCCATACATTGTCTATATTATAAATTCTTTGAGAGGCCTTAAACCACATGTAGTTATCCACCTATTGATTTTTATATATGTATAGATGAAAATATATTCAATAATTCAATCACTTTATAATGTTTTTGATGGATTTCTTACCTTGTTTGGCTTCATTGGTTTTTGGCTTGGGAATCTTGACTCTATAACCTAGTTTGGAGTTTTTAGGCCTATGTATGAGTTTTTCTTCATATATGATACTACTATAGGGATATTTATGATATATTTGAGTACCTTTTGAAAGATATTTTCTTAGGGATTTTTGAAGTTGTCGGTGAGTAAAACAATGTGTTTGGCTTGCTTATATATGGTTATGTAGATGTAATTTCACATTAAATTTGGCCCATGAGGAAATTAAAAACCCATAAAATATATCAAATTGAAAATTTGACCATTTGAAGACTTGGGATGAAATTTTTAATTTCATATTAAACTATTTGGTTGTTTAATCCCTATTTGGCATATTTCTCCATAAGAGGTATGCGATGTTGGAAATTTTGAGCATGGGAATTATGACTGATTGAATACCTTGTATTTTTGTGCCCATTTTGATCCCTTTGTATCCTTGGCATTATATTTGCATAGTTCTTCATTGTGTTTTGGTGTAACCCTTCTATTTCCATGTTTTTCCTCACTATGCCTCTACCTTGAAATATTGTTCATTATCATGTTGATGTAAACCTTGTTATAACCTTCATTTTGTTCCCTACGGTACTTTTTGTTCTATTCCAAGAAGGTTTGAGGGGCTAACTAAATTTCATTTTCATGTTGAATAACTTCCAAGGATTATCTTACACTTCATTTGGTTCCATGCTAACTTATTTCCTTATTCATGATTTGAAGAAATGTCAAGAGGTTAATTTGCATGGTTGGTGATGTTCCAAGTGTTTTTGGAATTGTTCAAGAAGAAGAATGGTTTCCAAGGTTGAATGGCATGTGTGATCTTCATCATAGGTTCTTATGACATAATTATGTGAGGAGGCATTGCAGAGTCCATTTGTAGGTTTCATGGTGTCTTAACCATCTGCAAAGCCTCATAATTGTTCCATTCACCTTCCCCCTCTACTAACACTCCATTCTAGGCCAAACACTTAGTCATTTTTTCCAAAACCTTCCTCTACCAGTTAAATTGGCCTTTTGGAGAACTTGTGGAACTTTTTATTGTTCCCTCATTGCACCGATTCATCGCTTGGAAACTTTGAAAATCAACTAACTTGTTGAATTGGTTAAATTGGGCACCTTTGGAATAGTTGGAATGGTTCAATTGGTCTATCTATTCTCCATTTCCTTGAGCTCATTCCTTTTTTGGTTAAGTTAGAAGAACCCATCCCAAGTATAAATATTCATGTATTTTATCTATTCCCCACCCCTTTTCGCTAAACTAGGAAAAGTTTAAAACATTTGGAATTATTCCCTACTTCACATTATCCCCAAAAATTTAACATTCAATCAAAAAAATTTACGTGTCCTCAAAGATTCAAGCCAACTTTGGAATATTTTCTTACTTCTTCAAGACACCGTCAACCAATCATATTGATCCACGTAGCACACCCTTATGCCCCGATCAATTTGTGATTAGCGAAAATGGCGCTTTTGTAAAACTACAAATTGCATGTAAATTTTGAGGCTCGGTTCCAGTTTAGAAATATGTCATCATTTGGGATCTCGCAAAGGAAAAAATCAGTAAGGAAAATTTTATTCTTGTAAAATGTAGAAAAAATTTCAAGTTTTGAGACCAATAAAAAAGAAGACACGTGGCACAATCTTAGAGTTCCATCAGAAATTACAATTTTCATATTAGTAACCTTGCAGTTTACAAACTGCAAGTTACACATTCATGTCTAACATCCCTATTCAATCATTGAGTTCCATTTGGAATCTCCTCATGGTTTCAAACATCAAATGCAGTTTTCAAAATTACATTTTTGCAACTACAAATCTCCTTTCGAGACCCGAATGCATTTTGATATTTTTTCTCATAAATTTTGTTTTGGTCATCCATTTTTAGTGAAACTTATTATATCAGAATCATCTTGAAGAGGGCTTTCCACATGGATCAAATTTGGAGGAAATGGTGTAGTGTTTTTGGATATTACAGATTTGTAGAAGTTTGGTTGGGTAAAACATAATTTCAAGAATATAATGACAAATTTAATAGATTGAGATGCTCTCTTGATCTTATTTTGATCCTAGATGATTTTGGAATCGAATATACTCTTATTTCCCCACCAAGTGATGGTTAGATGATATTTGCATTGTAGAGTGAACACTTGGCACTATTTCCTCTCTCATCTCCTTGATTTCATACTTCTTCATTGATCTTCCCTCTAGGAATATGGATCACCATCTTAACTATTGATTGGACATCTATAAAGCATGTTCTTCTAGCTTTTGGATATTATTGTATAAAAGTGAGGGATTTTCCTTATTTTTAAGGTCTTGGCTGGTTAGTTGTTGTCTTACATGGATAAATTGACCAAGTATAAACAGTCATGCAAAGGCCTATGGCATGTGAGAGACAGTGCGAAGGGGTGCACGCAAGTAGTATGAAACAAAGGTGCATGAAGGTTCATGCTCGAGCGAGAAAATTTGGGACTTATCCATTTTGGTGATCATGGGCTAAAAATAGAATAATCTTTATTATGAGTTATATGAGAAACTCTTCTCGCATCTTTCCATAGAGTTGCACCATTGGTTGGCGGTGTATGCATCAAACAAAGCTTGGGGTCCTAGGCCAAATATTTGGATGCAAGAAGATTACCAGACTCTTTTTGATGTAGATGTGGAGTGGAATAGAGTTGTAGATTATTGGTGGGCTGGCATGTTACACAACTATACGTTGGAATATGTCATTTCTATGTATTCATGTCTAGAGGAAGTTGAGTTTAAGTTCTTACAGGATCCCAAAGGATCGTATCTGCATGTTATACCTTTAGCGATCAAGATATTGATGATAGAACTAGATTTTGAGAGATTACCTATGGCTAGCTAAATCCCCACCATGCACAAGGGCGGGAGCATGTGTGGATAAGGATGGCGGCGTCCCAAGTAGAAGATAGACAAAGAGAGGAAACATGACTCGGGGTTAATGAGGCATGAGAGAGGGACATGGCACAAGCACATGACATTAAGGAGTCACGCGAGTTGATGGGAATGATGGATCGTGAAGGTTTTGAAGCTCTTGTTGAAGACAAGGAGTTGTAGCATCAATTCCTCCCAAATTTGGGAAAGTGCAGTAGAAAGTACCCTTCAGACTTCGGATGCGATTGTGTCATAGGAAAGAATGAGGATCGTGGGCACACATTTGATCCCACCTTGCTACCTAGCCCTTGTGCATGGTGTTCCAAATCTAGAGGTAGTTATTAAAAGGAAATCTAGTGAAGGTAGGAAAGCAAATATGGGTAGATATCATTTTGTATTGAATCAAGAAGTGCATCATACTAGTAACACACCCATGGTAGCATAATGTAGACGCTAGTGTTTGGGATTACTCTAATATGATTGTTTTCGGGGCATCATCGGGACATGGTATTGGCGCACGAGACCAATAGGAGCACTTATGTGGTTACTATGACTACATAAACAGTAGGGGTTCATTTTAGTACTATGATCGGGACATGAGGGGCCTCATCAACTATGTCGCGGCCCACAATGGGTGGCGTAGGAGGATCATGAGGATTAGGTCAGCCACCGTAAGGAGGGAATCTTAAAGGAGGTTCGGGATCTAGATCGGTGGGCAACAACCAAAAACCCCACCACATTAACCTCGGTAGACACCAAAAAACCAACCTCTACAACCGCAGTAGAAACCTCAAGTACACTATGAGATGTCTCTCCACTTGCCATGGTATAGAGGTATTGAAGATGTTGTAGAGCATGTGTATAAGTGTGAATTATTATGACACACTAAGAGAATTACAACTTTAGATAGGAATGCAATCCAATTTTCCACTATACTTCAAGGGCACGTGTATAGTTGGTATAGGAAATATGATCCACATCAAACTATGGTGGATTATAATGATTTGCGCATTATATTTTTGATTGAGTTTCACATCCCATAGTTTGAGCAAAGAGCATCAACGCGCTCAAATATATCAATCAAAGCGCTTATCCGAAAGTGTATGGATTATAACATGAATTTTAAGACTCTGTTGTCCAAATTATCTTATGATATTTATCCTAGTCAAAGATGAATAGTGGTTCATTGGAGGATTGTTGACTCCATTCTAGGGCTTTATCTCATAATACATATGTGGATCCACGTGAGGCCTTAGAAGCAAATATACACATTGAGGTGGTTGGAAATGTAGATGTTAGGGTGAGCCCCTTCTTACAGGTGCAAATCACATCCATGGAAAAGTAATTGGAGAAACTCTCTACCAACTCGGCACACGAGACGCGTAGTGGTATATGGTGCATAGATTGTGAAATTAAGGGACATACTAAAGATAGTTATCTATGCAAGTTAGTACACACATTGTTACTAGATTGTGAAATTGTCCACAAGGACCATGATATCTGGAATTTTCCTCTCTTACAACACGTGATTAAGAAAAAATGTGTCCATGTATTGCAATATTTACAATGCCTATACGTAGGACATAGTTGATTGTAGATTGATTAATCATATCCATTAAGCCATTAAAATAGGAGTGCGCTAGAATAGTGTGGCGAGCGAGATCAAAGGAGCGGGAAGGAAAAAATAATGAAGGGCACAACAATGGGGATAACATGAATGGAGGATATCGAGGCTGAGGTCATGGTTCAGTAAAGGAAGGTTCACTCAAGGAACTTGTTATACTTGTGGGTCCCCTTATCATTATTAGCGTGGTTTTCCCCATAATATAGTATGCACATGGTGTGGGAAGTAGCATAAGTTAGAATATTGTCTAGATCTTTATGAGCACATGTGTAAGACCAAGAAAAAGGATAAGAGCATGGGGATGATCAAGGTACATTATGTGAATTTTAATCATTAGATGCCTAAAAGATTCTTGAACCATAATTGCAACCCATTTTGTCACAATGCGTGCTTTGAGGCAAAGACACATACGCGATCCTCGAAGGCCAAGTCACTCATCATGAGGGAGGAAATAATACATTCCAAGTATCAAATACAATGCATTATAAGGAACTCTACTAAGATACTAAGGGATTCATTAGAGATCTGCAGGGTGAAATACATTGTTTAAAGGAGTAGGCATGTGACAGATAATGTGCGAAGAATATTGAGCTCTGTAGGAGGATTTGGATGACCTAAAAGAGGTGTGTAAGATGTTGCACCAGTAGAATATCATACCACTTCTAGGGGAATGGCTACATGATAAATTACCTTGCATACTGGAGTTAAGCACAAGCACCAAATACTACATGCAAACTTACCACCATATAACCATGAATATGATAAAGAGATCACACTCGATGCAGTGATTGATGGATGGTTGGTAAGAAAATTTTGATAGATACAAGCACTAAAGTGAATGTGCTAACTCTGGATGCATGGAATCATATAGGGAGAATAACATTGCAGTAATCTTCAAATGTGTAGTATATGGAAAATAAAACTAGGGCTATACCTATTGGGCTTTTGAAGGATGTATCCATTACCATTTAAGGAGCCAAGTTTACTGGAGACTTTGAGGTATTTGAGCTTATTGAAGTAGACAACTTTCCAGCATTACTTGGATGGCCCTAATGTTATGTAAACAATGAAGACTTGCATTTCAATAAAGGGTATATAAGATTTGAGAATAAATAAGAGCCCATTATTATACCCCATACGAGGCCAAATATACACTTGCATTAAGCCTTTAAGTGAAGAATATCTTAGCATAATTTATGCATGCACAATGCGAGACCCTAAGGTTATCAACCCATCCAAGGAAGGCGTGTTGCAATGGGAAAATGTGTAGTCAGATTAGCGATACCATGAGTATTTCTTGTGATAAGTGGGCCCATGGCACGTATGCGATGGTCGATGCAAGATGAAAGGATGATTCATTAAGATGATTAGGCCATGCATGGTTAGGTAATTTGGTTTAGCTCGTACTATGATATACTAGCAACGGGAAGCCTGATACATTTTTTATGTGCTATGCAAATATAGTGGCAAAATGAAGGTGATAGAAGAAATATGTTGGTCTATACTTTGTGCAGGATGGTAACATGTTGGTGGGATACACATAGAGATGGCCTTTTGGAATGACAAGAAGTGAGAAACACCTTTTCTACTAGGTTTACTCATAACAATGTACCTATGCACATATGTGAATATCATGGTAAGAATCTGGATTTGGTACACATCCATAATTGTGAGAGAGTGTGGGCATAAGGCTAGGAGGCTTTACCGACATACCATGGGTACATAAGTTCTACTCCACACTTTGTGGATGTGCATGTGCATGGTATGTCCATGCTTTGAGATAAAAAGGAGATTGTAAAATGGCATAAGATGACCGAATGTATTATTCAAACCTTCGATTATTTTTCTAATAAGCCACTTGTACATAAGGCCCTACATATTATTAGGTACATCAATTTGGGGGATAGTGTGAAGGAAGAAGATATCATGCTTGAACTACTTGCTGAACTTGATTATGAGGCATGCCCGGAAACTAAAGAAATGGGTGAGATACATTGGGTCGCTCCTAAAAGGAAAAAGAAAAAGGAAAGCTAGTGTACATGATTGATGATGAAGAAGTAGAAAACATGGATGTTACCCATACAGAAGTTGCACATGAGGTCATGGATTCTAAAGATGAGAAGGCACATGCATACCATGATCCCATGAAAATGAAGAAGGTTAACATTGGCACTAAAGATGAGCCTAAGGAAGAAATCATTGGGGATTACTATTCAGAACATGAGGTAGAAAATATCATTGAGCTCTTGCATGAATTTTAGGATCTCTTTCCAAGAGGTTATCATGAATTAAAAGGTTTGCATCCTTCTTTAGGTGAGATCAAGATAAATTTGAAATAAGACACAAGACTTGTTAGGAAGAGGCCATAAAGGATGAACCCAAATATGTGCATCAAGCTAAAAGAATAAATTGATAAGATGCTCAAGTTTGCAATTATTGAGCCAATTAAAGAGTCCGAGTTGGTTAGTCCCATGGTTTTCAACATCAAGAAAGATGGGAGGATAAGGATTTGTGTGGATTACAAGGAACTCAATGCTACATGCATTATAGATCCTTTTCCCACCCCATTCACAGAGGAAATTCTTGAAGGAGTTGATGGGCACTAGATATAATCTTTTACGAAGATGGGTTCTTAGGCTATCATCAAGTGCACATTATGCATGAAGACCAAGAGAAGACCACTTTCACTACTGAGTGGGAAGCTTTGCATACACTGTTACAAATTTTGGATTAAAGAATGCGCCCCAGTATTCTCATGCATTGTTGTGTAGGGTTTACATGACTTTAGTCACAAATTATTATAGGTTTATCTAGATAATT
This sequence comes from Taxus wallichiana var. yunnanensis, assembly GCA_018340775.1. Taxonomy (NCBI): domain Eukaryota; kingdom Viridiplantae; phylum Streptophyta; class Pinopsida; order Cupressales; family Taxaceae; genus Taxus; species Taxus wallichiana. The sequence continues at coordinate 651,354,074 of CM031240.1, read as the reverse complement.
TGACCTTCTATGGGTTATTTAGGGATCATTATGAAAATTTAAGGCTCGTGTTTGAGAAGTGCGAAAGTTAAGCATATATTTTAACATTAAGAAGTGCATTTTTGTTACATCTATTGGAACATTGTTTGAGCACATTATTTGTAAAGTACTATTGGTAGATCTAACCAAGATAGTTGTGATTTTGGGTTTAGAGGAACCTACCAAATGTCGAGCAAAGAATGCATATTTCTGGGGCATACTTGCTACTAAAAATATTTTATCATGGGATATGTAAAGATTTATGCATCCTGAAAGAGTTTCTCAAGGCCAAAGGAAAATTTTATTGGGGTGACGTGCAACAGAATTCAAGAGATTGAAGGAGAGGCTTACTACTACAATAATTTTATGTTTTCCTTCATCAGAAAAACCATTTCATGTACACGTTGATGTCTCTCGCATGGAAATTAGTGCGTCTTGGTGCAACAAGGGGAAGGCATTGCAGATTTTCCCATTTGCTTTGCAAGTAGGAAGTTAAAACTTGTAGAGTATAATTATACAATAACAAGAGCACGAAGCTTTGTTTATGATCTACATGCTCCACAAGTTTAGATAGTACTTTTGGCTACCCCGTTTATCTTCTATACATATCACATGGCATTAAAATATTTTTTCAACAAGCATGTTTTGCAAGGGCGCACCTACAGGTAGATACTTCTCTTTCAGAAGTTTGAATTCATAGTTGTTGTCAAACCAAGAAAGATCAATTCAAGGCCTTATCATCTATCAAGAATCAATTCTAGTGAGGATGCATAGAGCATTGAATATTGTCGATGCGTAATTGTTCGGTTGAACCATGCACCCATAGATTTGGATGACATTGTAATGTCCTCTTTCTATAATGCCCCCTTCTTCCTACGCCAAATGGCCCAAGGGCCAAGTCGGGCCCAAAACATGGTCATACCCAAGGGGGATGTGGACACTGGTAGCTTGTGGGAAGGGGCCTGTGGTTTTAATGTCCTAGTTTGGCTCTTGGGGTCACTTTTGGACACGACGACTCAAAAGGGAGAAAGTAATTATAGATTATTTTATGTTAGTGGCCCCTCCATGGAATGAAATGTGCTAGGGTTGTGGGGCTTCATTTACCAAGGAAAGGTATATATGGAGATGGGGAAGGAAGAAAAGGCACTTTTTGCATACTTTGAGCCTCTTCTCATGTAGTTGTTTTTATTGCGTTTCTATATCTTATGGAGTCAAATCCACAGGGACCCTAGCCGGTGGTGAGAGACCCATCCTTAGCTAAGCAAGACATTCTTGATCGTGAAATATCTACCCTAGTTTGTTATCTTAGAGTCATTTTTGGGGACGTACGAGAGATATTTCCATAGGGTCGAGAGGAAGGGATTCAAGGATTTTTGGGGCTTTCAAGGAAGACAAACAAAGGGGCTCTAGATCTGACTCACTACAGACCATCTAGGTTGGGCATGGCAGCATGTGGAAGGTGCCTCCCTCATTTCCTGATTCCATTCCTAGTGTGGTAACTCACAGCCTCTATTTGGGGGCTTTCCCACGAATCGGGTCGAGATATGTAGGTGGCAGTGCTATTGCCTACACCTACCATTGTTGTTTTCAAAGACCCTTATTTTTCTCTTGTATTTAGAGGATCACGGACCTCCGAAGTTGACTAAAGAACCGAGGGATTTTGTACCTTGTCGAGTAGCAATATATTATTCCATAAAATGTCTGCATTGTGTTTATTATTATTATTGTAAGCTTCCCTTGTAATTTCATGCCTTTGGGGAAATATTTTGTGTGATATTAATTCAATACCATTCATTGTCGTAGTGGAGATTTTCATTAAAAATCAATATTTTACTTTCTTTGCAAGTTTTTATATTTTGTGCATTTTTAAGTAATACAATTCTCGACGCGGGAAATGATTCCACAAGGGATATTTTAGACATAGCTATATTCTTACGCACTTTGGACTGGCATTAGAGGGGATAAAGACATTGGATAAAAAGTAGCTTGTTATATGCATAGCACCATATTAGTTGATTGGAGGATACTTGTACAAAATGGGAAGAGATGAGGTCTTGTGTCTGTGTGTTCTAGAACACAAGTGTGAAGCAATTATCGAAGAGGCTCATGGTGGAATAGCGGAGGTCACTATGTCGGAGATGTGATAGCATGCAAGATCCTTATGGATGGATTATAGTGGGAGACATTGTATAAGGACACCAAGGAGTATATAAAATCATGTGATCATTTTTAGCACCTTGGAAAACCTGGACATAGAGATGAGATGTCATTACGACCCATCACAAGCACGTAATCCTTTGAGAAGTGGGCTATTTACTTTATAGGGCTTATTGCACCACCTGCATGCAAGAATGGCACGTACTACATTATCACTTATGCATCTATCTCGATAAGGTGGGCGGAGGTCACACCTATAAAGGATTGCATTACATCCACAAAGATGCAAGAGTTCCTATGGGAAAACACTATTAGTATGTATGGTTGTTCATTGAGCTTGAATAGTGATAAAGGAACTCATTTCTTGAATGAGACAATTAGAATTTTATTGGTAGAGTTTATGGTGGCACACCATAAAACTACCCCTTATCACCCTCAAGCTAATGGTATTACAAAATCCTTCAACAAGATCTTGAGCCAGACTTTAACGAAGATTTGTGATGTTGGAAGAAAATATTAAGATGATAAAGTGTCAACTATACTTTGGGCTGATATGACCACCTATAAAATATTGAATAAGGCCACACCCTTTCATTTGGTGTTTGGCGCAAAGGTTTTTACTTTTCAAGTTCATATTATCATCCCTACGTATTGTACACGTGGGTGGACCGGATGATGAACAAGTTGTTTAGGAGTGCATTGTCAAACTAATGCAATTAGATAAGCGGTGCACCATTACACGTTGGAGCTAGAAGACGAGAAGGAATGACATGATAGACTCATTAAGAATAAGATATTTAAAGTTGGAAAGATGGTACTTCTCTATGACTCCAAGTTTGCATGACACCCCAGTAAAATTGAAGGTGAATTGGTTGGAACCTTTTTAGTAACCAAGATACTTGAATTAGGCACATGTCAATTACAAGTGTTGGATGGCACCATATTTCTTGGTTACTTCAATGGGAGTAGGATGAAGCCCTACTATAAATAATCTTCTTGTGTTTTTAATAAGGCATTATTTCCACTTAGATTAGGTTTCCCTTTCATATTTTTCTTTCCAGTTGTTATTTTGGTCTTGATGTTTTCTTTCTTTGTTTTGTTGTAATAAGCACGCTTGTGTGAAAGAAGTTGATTACTATCTAAATATTTCGTGCACAGAGAGAACCATGCATAGCTTTAGTGTGGGGTGGACGCAGAGATGTCTAGAAGCGGGTATATGTTGGAGAGGACAAGATTATTTCTATAAGGTATTCTGGAGAATATACGGTGATGTGTGCTATATGATTAAAAAGGTAGGTGCTCAAGGAATAATAATTATGAAGGCGAGAAGGTAGATGAAGATGTTGCGAGTACCTAAGAAGAATGGTACTTAAAAGGATCTATTTAGATGAAAACCCATGAAATGGAATCCGGCATAGTATAATGTGAGGTAGGTGGCAGTAGGATTTACTACTTGGAATATGGCACACAGGAAGAAGGCTTACGGTGTAAATAAGGGCGTGTATGGATTTAAGTAGTCCTGGGAAGTAGTAAGTGTGCTAGAAGGTTATTGTTCTCGTGGAAAGGCATGGAAAAAAGCAAAAAGGTACCTTAGATGGAAAAATGTGTTTTAAATGGAAAATTTAAAAATTTAAAGCGAGAAAAAAAATGTCTTAAAAGTGAAAAAGAAAAGTTGTGGAAACTTTAAATCACGAGAAAGCTATAAAAAGGGGGTAGGCAGACTCATTTTCACCTTGTGTTTGAAGAAAAGAGTGGCCAAGCGACTTAGTGCAACAGAGATCGAGCTAAGTAACAAAAAAAACTAGAGTAGCATGCATATGGTGTTTACTTAAGGCTCCTTCATGGAAAAAAGGAAGTTTGAGAAAAAGGTTGAGTGTAAAATTAGGGCACGGGTAGTCGGGGTTTACAAAGATTAAAGGATGAGTAGCTAGGGTTCGTATGGTTCAAAGAAGGGTTGTGTAGTAGTAAAAATTTTGGCGGTGTGGAATTGAGAAGAATGACACCAAAGAAACCGACTTCTTCATCACCGAAGGGTAGAGGCAAGGCTCAAACAAAGAGAGTGGAGTTCTAGGACCCATTGGAGGAAATTTACTCAAATATATAGTACCCCATGGTGTAATTAAGGCACTGACATGGAAATACCAGCTCTTGAAATGCAACAAGTTAGTTCAATCACAAGGTTTTTGGTAATGAGGTGAGCGTTGAAGGCCGACATGTTACAAGAGTTTTTAGATAAGAATAAAGAAGGGAAAGTACTAGTCGATGACTTCGTAAGAATACATCTGGAGAAATTAGGTGTCCTCCAGCTACTCGAGATACCATTCTTCACTAAACTCGTGCATCTCTTCCGGTGACTCATTTCCAGGGTACATGAAGACTATTTCTACTTCATGGGCTACATAATGAGGATTACAACCTAGCTCATCGGATAATTCATAGGGTTGTGTGAGACAGGGGAGGATATAAATTTGGATCTATGAGATGACACAAAAATTGATGAGTTGGCCATTAAGTTACAATATGAGAAGGGAGAAGGGTCATGAGCATATAAAATCTTACAGAGCCCGACTAGGGTTGCATCTAGGCTCGTAAGTTACAAATTGGGTGCCTCGAGAGATGGGGCAATGTGAAAAATAATTTTTAGACATGTGCACAAGATGGCCCATAAGATATAGTATAATAGAGTGTAGTACATCACCAATGGGATCATTGAGGAGGCCAGTGTGCCAAGAATGAAGAAGCGAAAAAGATTACAGGGGCTCAATACTTCTATTGATTTTCTTTTGGGAAATTGGTATCCTAGATGGACTAGATGAGGACATGTGAGTTCACCCACTAGCAAACAAGTCCCCTACAGGTATAGTTTGTAGGTTATACATGTGATAGCACAATCAATGTGTACAGGCCGAGTAGACAAGTGGCATGCGAGGATGTACGCAAAATTTGAAAATGAATGGCACATTCCACATTAGATGCTTGAGGAGGTTGGAGAACATGATAAGTTTGTTGTGATGCAACACTACACCTTACACGATTCAAGATGGGGAATGGATAAATGAGCCCTTGGTGCAAGCTACAATTTACATTCACCTGCTAGATATTTCAAGTGCATGGTGAACCATATCGAGGACTCGTAGAAACCGTTCTTTGATGTGGATAAGGTGGATTTAGATTGGCACACTTTGCACACCATGTACGGTATAATTCCAAGCCAACATACTTAGAAAAATCAAATCAACACACCGGACTTGAACCCATAGCTGAATGTCATGATTAAAGTTGATAGTTTTGTGACGAAAGGCGAAGAAGATGGGGTGGAGATGGAAGTTCTGAGATATTTATCTCCCATAACCCAAGCAATATATTGTACCACCACCGAAGAGAATGCACAAGGAATATTCTAATGAGGAAGAAGAGGGAGGAGAGGAAGATGGCGGGCTAGAACACACATGTAGGAAGGAGATACATTATAAAACAAGAAAACATGATGGGGGCATTGGACCTTCTTAGCCAATGAAGGAGAGTCTAGAGAAAACAAAGACCATGTGCGGAGGCACCAATGTAATCTCTAGCGATAAGGAAGGGAAAGAAAATATGTTAGATGAGTTAGAGCATGAGTGGGCCAAGCAAGAGAAATAAAATGGTGCACTAACACAGAAATAGCCTACCCGATAAAATTAAGAGCAACCCATAAGTGCACGTAAGGATAAGTCACATGTGCACGAGGAGGCACATGAGGAGGATACGAGAGGTTGATGATGCCTATGTTATTAAAGAATATAAGGGCATGATAGAAGGAACCATTTTACATCGAGGAAGAAACAAAAAAATTATAAGGATGTTAGGAAGAAGAGGGCTCCCGATCTCCATATATGGATTTCGTGGATGATCCCACAAAGGTGCTAAGGGTGAGATTCTAGAGCACGGTCATGAAAAAGAATATTTTTAGGCTGGAACTTTTTGGATCAACATGGTGGGCTCTAAGGCACAAAGAATATGTTGACTTGGAACATGCACATGCATGCAAAAGAGTTGTAGTTCGAAATAAATGACACATCCCTTACCACTCTGGGACTGAAGAAATATCTTGGTAAGAAGTATAAGCATGTGGACCCAATGTTTTTAACTGATGAACAGGCATGCAATGCCTTGAATAAAATGGTTTCCAATGTAACACGAAGGAATTTGGATCAATGGGTAACCATTAGGGTCATTATGGAGGATAGTAAGATAAGGAAAAAGAATTGGAGAGCATGAAGGATGATCGAAGGGAACACAAGAGCACACCAAAGAAGCATACAACAAGGAAAATTCTTTGATGAAGCATATTTCAGGAACATGCCCAACCTTGGTGAGCTAAGAAAGGAGTGACTATAATTATGAAATGAAGTATCTTGAAGACCTAGTGGGGATGTTATTGGTGAACGTTAAGAGTGGTGTGGGGCCAATAACTGAATAACTAGCCAAGGAGAAAGAAGTAAACAAGGCATCATGCGAGGCCAAAATAACTAAGCTTGAGGGTCTATTCGTGAATGCGACTCAAGGAGGCTAGTGGCAAAGATGACTTAGCATTTGATAGATGTAAAAGTTATTACCATATCCTTAAATACGAGGGTGTGTAATGAGGAAGCATACCTCAAAGCTATACGGGAAAGACACCGACAAATAAAATTAAGCACACTAGAGTTATGACGAGAATGGCGAATGCAGAAAAAAAGAACTCATTAAGGCCAAAAGGAGAAGCTAGAGTTCTAGATCAAACAACTCTAGAACATGGTGATGGAGAACATGGATATGATTGATGGGTATATGAATTGGGTCATCCAGGAGCTCAAATGATGGGTACGGCGCCCGAAGGATTGTAGAGGTGGCATTTTGGAAAGCCTTAAAGGAGCTCAATGAATAGAAGAAAATTGAAGGAGAATTGAATTCGAGTTTTCAAATCTTCTCCAAAGATCCTGCGACTTGATATGACTTCTAGGTGGGATAACATTTTTGGTCATTCTATTATTTATTCTTTCATGATTCTTTCATTTATACATTATTTGGAGGAACAAGTTGGGAAAACCATTTCCAAGGACGGAAATGCAATTAGTGTGGGGTAATGTTGCACAGATAAATTGACCAAGTATAAACCAAGCACAAAGGCCTAGGTTGTGCACAAGACATGTGTGAAGAGGTGTGTGCAAGCATTATAGAACAATGCGTGAAGGTTCGCACCCAAGCGAGGATAATTTGGGACTTATCCATTTTGTTGATCACGGGCTAAAAATAGAAGAGCAAAGGAAGAGTGGCATCCAAGTAAGATCTATATTTAGACAAACATCAGGATGGCTTGGGATACACGCAAAGATGCTTTAGAACTGGAAAAATCACATGTAAAGGTTTTACAATGATCATGCACAAGTCAATCTAATAATAGGATTAAAGCAGGAGCTATATTTAGGATAATATATTATTAGGATTATTGTAAAATCATGCACGCTTTATGGCTATTTTTGGATGTAATGCATGTTGTCTATTTTTGGGAATGCCTATTATTAGGGAGTAAATGGGTGGTGAAGGGAAAGTCCCCACCCCTATTTATATGTCATGCGATTGATATCATGTTGTAAGGTTTTGTGCATGGATCTACCAACCAATGTAATAGTGGATCATGTATTCAACTTATGTTATGTAATACTTTTGGTATTATGGATTATGATCATTGATATGTCTAAATATGGAGGTCTACGAGTGTAATTGGTATTGGTTATTTTCTGATCTGTTATGTTTCCTTATTATATGTGTTTCTAAAGTAAGATGAATATAATGGTAAGGTATGCCTTATTAAGTACTTGGTTGATCATCATTAATGAATATGCATGCTAACATCTTGTTAAGCAAACACAAGGAGGAGGGACACAGTAGTTGTGTGTGATTTAGGTGAGCGTTCATTTTTAATTGGGTGAGGTGCATAATGCTCTAGAGAAATTAAAGACTACATGTTAGAAAGGTGAGGGTTTTTATTGTGGATTAACTCTACAAATTTTGAAGGCTTGTAAATATTTTTTCTAGGTTCACGCTAATATGGTTACTCATGTAAAAAAATTAGCAAGCTTTAAGACTCATCTTATATATGTTTCCCTTAGACATGTAAGATCAATTATGACATGAATTATTTTGGTATTTATCATTGTAATAGATCTTGAATCAATAGATGTTGGCTCAATTTTGTAATCATGTGTTTATTATGCCAAATAACTTCATAAAATCATTCTGCATTTGATTGTGTGATTGGGTATTGAAGGTTTGTTGCATTGTAGTGTTACTTTGCACCATTTGTTTTAGTTATAAATATCCTTTCTGAAATCTTTGTGAAATCCTATCGGTCTACCCTAGGGTGTTCTTTGGCACTAGAATTATTTTTTTGGTGATTGTATGAGGATTCTTTTTTAGGTGTTTGTGTTGAGGTCTCAAGGGTTAATCTACATTGCTTTCCTTTTTTGGTGTCCATGAGGGTAAACAACCTTTGGAGAGTGATCTTCCTTTTTTTAGGTGTGAATACATGAGGAATCATTAGTAAAAAATGGTTAATACATACACTTCCTCTCATTAACCCTTTTCTCAGCATTCCACACACCTTAAATTTCATCCACATTATCCCTTTGTCTTACCCTCTATAAATTTCATAATCATTGAATACCCATCTAGTTATCTACTTTGGAAAATCACATGACCTTTGTTAGATCTTAATTTTTCTTGCCCTAATTCACAAATTTTAGCATCCCAAACATCATCCCATTCTAATTTATCAATAGTCCATTTGAGGAATGTTTGTGATCACCCTAAATTTATCTTTAGTAGCTTATGTCTAACCCACTAAGTGTTTATAATGCTTGTGTGACCACTCTCTTGAGTGAGCATTACATTTAGTGGTTACACTTGGTCTCAAACTGACCTTTCAAAATTTTATGGGATTGAAACACCACATCTCCCTCTCTATTTCAAGATACACCTTGGGACCTCTTACCTTGGTTCAAGCAGAGCCATAAATTAGGGAAATTTTTAAGGGACCCCCAAAAAAAATTATAGAAATCATGGTGAATGTCCTTGTAACTTGATTTCGTATATGTGGTGAATGTAGTAATTTATGTCGTCAATTTAGTGGCGAAAATGGTAAAAATAGAAAAATTGGTTATAGATCGAATGATGAATCCGGTGTTATTTATCTAATTTGTAAAACTAGCTTGGCGAATGCACTCTGTTGAAGCTTCTCTGCGAGAAAATTATAAATTATCTTTGTTTCACTGACACTCACTTGACATTCTAGCACTAAGAAGACTAATGAACTTTGCTAAATATTGACAAGAAAATAAAGTAGTGTCGTTTTTTAAATTGAGAATGCTTTTATTAATAATAAAATGTTACGACAGTCACAAAACTAAATAGTAACAACAAGAAAGGCCCCAACAAAGACCAAACTATGAAAAAAATAAAAATACAAATAAATTAAGAACCAATGCATTTGATTAAGATCAATAGAACAATGTCCGAGAGTATTGTTTTGTATAAGATAGTAGACTTCGGGTGACTATGTATATTCACAAGTTATTGTATCAATTTTTTGCATGATATTGTTTTATTTTTTCATATTAGAAGAGGGATATATTGAGGCCCTCACCCTTGAAACTTATATATATATATATATATATATATATATATATATATATATATATATATATACACACACACACACACACACACACACACACACACACACACATATATATATTTATGTGTGTGTGTGTGTGTGTGTGTGTGTATGTATATATATATATGTGTGTGTGTATGTATATACACACACACACACATTAATAAAAATAAAGGCATGTAAGCGTACTACTGAATTTACAAAACATATCATGTAGGACAAGTAAGAGGAAACAACAATCTTGACATAAAAACTAACAAATCGACAAAATAGATACATGTTATAAAAGACTATTCTTGTTCACATTTCCATATGAGAAAGTAGATATGAGACTAGTGCAGAGAGTAGTTTCTCCTTCCTCTCATGAAATTCCTTGTAATCATCCATGGCCTGAAATATGTACAAAATTTTACTGATGCAGGAAGCAAACATCCCCTTTTCAATTAAACTCCTCCCGAATGAAGGAGGGCTAGTTAAAAATTTTGGAATATCAGTCTTCCCTTGAGCATGGCCAACTAGACTTACATCATTTTTCCACCATAGGGGAAGGGTTTTCTTCCCCTTCCCCAAAAATGGTGACTCAGAGTTCTCCCTTGAGTGCAATGCCACAGTCACAATTCTTTGTTTGACGACCTTGCACACATTTTACTCCAATCTTCCTACTTTCTTTGAAACTCATAAAAGGATTTTGTCAGAGAATCTACGTCAAGGATTTCACCTCCTACCCCCATAACCTTTGGGTGGAAGTTGTTCTAGATAGGCTTCAGGCCATCCTCGAAAGTAAAATATCCTTTGGGAAAAATATTTTGAACAAGGAATTGATACATTTGAAAGATAGGGGTAATACTAGATAGCCTTGCAAGAAAACCAAAATGGACACTGTCAACAGAAGAAAAATCCTCCACTAAATCCATGGGATTAGGCAAGGTTAAGACATGATTGAAAAATTATAATTCAACATCACTGACATAAAATATTTTACGCAATAAGCTCCTTAGAATGTCATCCATAGTGGGTAAATAGAAATAACATATTTTAATGGGAAACTCTAAATCTTAAGCAACACATGATGAGAAAAGAGAGAGAGAGAGAGAGAGAGAAAAATTGGCATGCTTATACAACTTGTGAATTATACCAGTTCTAACATGTCCTTATATACAATTCACCATGACTAGAAGATCAAAACACTTGTCACTTATGCATTTAATTTAAATTCATGTGAACTGTGATAAAATAGAAAAGTGTATTTGAAGTTGGTCTTGCTTTTTGAGAAATAAATATTGCTATAATTAGAATTTAATGTGTGACACCACCTTCTATTTATTAACCCACTCATAAATCATAAATTATAATCACGGTGCGGTTTTAGATTAATATATTATATATGACTTGATTTCGAGCTACTACCTACTAGTACTCATGGCTTTTACAACTGATGTAGATTTAATACGTTGCTTTTCTTGATTCTCCACATATTCCCATAGATATTTATTGTCTTTTCATATCCAAGTCCTGTTAATTCATATGTTTGATTAAAAAAATTCACATGGTTTTTACATACATTATGATTTTTGGGACTAAAAATGTTGTAATAAAGTTATGGTTTTAAGTCTGAAGTTGTAGGTCATTGATTTTCTCAAAGGACTGACATTGCAAATTGCGAAGTAACTTGGAGTTTTCTTATTGGCTCACACTTTGCAATAACTGACAGGACCCACCAAACAACTGACATTGGGAAAATATTATATAAGCATGGATATTTCTTATTGGTTTGTACTTTGAGGTGACTAATAGAGGTTATGTAGAGTCTGATACTATGTAATCCATACATATGTGGTGTTTTGTTATTATTTCACACTTCATAATCAAACGTACATGATAGAAAGATCATTTAATAGAAAATGGTCTGTAAGAACCGTACATGCGTGGATCCTTCTTCTTGGTTCACCTTTTGCAATCTAACATGGTTCTTACAAAGGAAAAAAACTCCTATCTACATGGGAAAAAGGAGGACATTTTGAGGATTTCTAAGAAAGCATACATGGGGGAAGAAGGCATGGATGTAGACACCCAATTAGTTATTGATGTCACTCAACATATGACAACTGATTTGGTTAAGAGAATACAAGCTCGGATTGATGCTCTGCATGCTCGGAAGCAAGTCAACATTAAAGAACACTTTTCCTAATGTGTAAATGTCCTTGAGAACTTTGTATGAGCTATTATTTTATGTATGAATTCATCAATATGTAGTAGAGAAAGGGTTACAATAGGTACAAGGCCAACACAAACATATGAATAAGATAAATTCCATGATGGACAAGATACTAGCTGTCATAAACAGGGGTCTTTGTCTCAATGTATTATGAATCAAAATCCAAGACTTGAATACATAAAATATTTGCATGGTTAACATTTTGAAAGAATTAGGTGATTGGATGGCCATAGTGGAAGGATTGCTAACAATGAGAATAACAAGGTATAGTAGAGAAGATATCTAAATTATTAGCTAAAGCTTAGATTACCTCTATGCATTAACCACAAGGTAGGTTAATTCGAAGTCCATCTTTGAGAAATAATTACAAGCATTCATTTTTACTCTAAGTGCTAGCTTTTCCCAGGTAGATATAGATGGGAAGACATCATATATTATGGCATTGGTGACTTTTGCAAATGGAAAAGTGGAGAAATATTCACTTATGAGTGAAAATATTAAATTTATCTATAAAAGAGTTCCAGTACTCATACAAGAACTACCTAATATGATGAGGCTACCTATTCTAGACCTAGGTTATATTGAGAATGAGTTCAAAGCATGTGTGACTGAAGTCATCATAGTCAAACATAGTATACACAAGAAACTTATAGTGGATGAAAGAGGGTTTAAAACCCGCAAGCAAGGATCACAAGGGACGACATGCACATCAACGGATGTGTGAACGGCGCGTGAAGAGATCTTAGGAGGAGTGAGCATCAACCAAATGTGCATGCAAATATTTGAAACACGGCAAAACCTGGTTAAGCCATAAAACTATCCTCTATCTCATAGATCAAATGGGGTGTACATATAGGAGGTGTTGAGTAACCCTCAGTGCTGCAATCATGACAACTCGAGTAGAGAGGGGGAGTTACATTCCCAGAATATAAGTGTAACTCCCAATGATGCATATGATGCACTACGCACCGACATGTTGATGCATGCACCGACACGTTCATGCACCGACACATAAGGGAATATCATAATGACCCCTAAATGACACATGGACCTGCGATCTCACCTAAGTGAGATGACTCACCTAATGATGTGGAAGATAACACACACCAATACCCCCCCTTCATCGTAGCTTAGTATGAGGTGGTAAGTCAAAAACGAGAAATGGGTCCCAGCACAAAGCCTGATGAGGTACCCATGTACAAAAAAGAAGTCCCAAGCAATGAAGGAAAACCCAGTGGGAAAAACATCCACCACAAGAGAAAAAAACACTCTCTAATCTAAGAAATATGCCAAAGATGGGTCCCAGCTATAGACAAGCTTGAAAAGGTACCCATGTACAAAGAGGCAATCTCTCGAAAGAAGAAGAAGAGAGAAGAAGAGGGAGATGAGAGGAATGCAAGAAGATGTCATGGACGAATCTAAACTCTGCAACTCTATGAAGTCTCCTAGAAGAATGTCGATGATGAGATCCTCTACCTCTGGACTAAAGAAGAGCCACCCGCAACAAACTGTGTGCCTGCCCTTAGGAAGGATAGAAATGATGTGTTGGAAGTCCACCCACTCCACAAAGGAAACTGAAGGCAACAACACGAAGAACTCTAAGTCTGGTGCACGGAAGTGTGACATAGGTATAGCGAGTGAGTGTCAAGGAACCGAAGGTAATGCCACATGTGTAGAAGCACAAGTGAAAAAGAGGAACACCCGCAGAAAGGATGTCTAAGTGATGTGAAGGGAACAAAACATCCTCCACAATAGAAAAGGGATCCATAGCTGAGGGTGGATCAATGAAGGTCTCTAGAAATGTGGAAGTGACATGATTCCCGGAAGGGGCACTCCCAACAACAGAGATGATGAACTCCTCTAAAACACTTGTAGATGGATGAGGGACCTATAGAGCATCACAAGTAGACTCTGTGAAAAGATGACTAAGGTTAGGTAGATACTCGTCCCAATGAGGGGGCTCAACAAACAGAAGAGCAATGTCAGATAGGTATGAGTCATCCAATGAAGGTAAAGGAGTGAAAGGGGCCTCACACACTGAAAGTGGAAAGGAGGTTGGTGTAATGATAGTGTGAGACTGAGTAGAGACTGCTCGATATCTGATGAGATGTGGGATGTGACAACACTATCTGGAATAGTGAGAGAAAGAGGAGAGAAGTCCTCTGTAATGCTCTCGACATCAGAACTAGGTGCACAATCCTCGTCATCAAAAGTAGAACCAAAGGATTCTATGTCAGTGGAACTGCCATCACATGAAGAAATAGAGGAGACAACTAAATCATCAGTAGCAACAAAGGTGGCAGTATGTGAAGGGTCTCCATAGAAGGACTGAAGAATGCTCCAGACATGGTGAGGTGGATCTGAGTGTGCCATGTGAAACCAGAGAGAACGAGAGACATGCATCATCATGTGACCATAGATGTGGTCGCAAGTGTCAAGGAAGTCCTCTAGATGATTATGATCGCAAGTGCGAACCGCCCAAGTAAGAAGGTTGAAAGACCCTCATAGGCGAAGTAGTGTTCCATGGAAGCACGCCAAGCTAAATAGTTCCCTCTCCTAGTGAGAAGTGGCGGAGGCTGTAAAGTGATCCTATGACACTCAAGTCTAGAAGGAGCACTCTCCATGATGAAAATGCAAGATGTAAGGTGCACGAAAGCAAGATGTCAGACTCGGTCGATAATGCGTCTGCGTGCGAAAACCCAAGAGTACAAGCAACCCCCCGAATGTGGCACTTTATAAAAGTAGTGTGTTTACAAAATAGGAAATTCCATCATGTAAAGTGTGAAAAATCATGCAACTTTGACTAAAGAAGTGCTCAAAAATGAGCAACGAGTCAAAAGTTATAGCATTAAAACGATTCCCGCAACTGATGGAAAAATACACTAGATGCTGCAAACGCATTAAAAAAGTACACGAGATGGGTGCAAAGGGTATCGTGTGGGTACTTGTTAGAAATGGCACAGAATTTTAGCAGGGGTTTGTTTTGACTGTGAGGGGGTTAGCCTCCTGCCAACCCCAGACCTCGCCCTCCGTCTTCGACGCTCGTAGGAGGGGATTAAATAAGCCAAAAACAACAGTCTAAAACTTATTACATGCCAATGAATGAAATGTTTTGTTTTTTAATCACCCTAAAACATTAAAAATAAGGTGATAAGGAGTGTGTGGGGGCCCACGTTGATGGAGTTGGTTGTCCAAGGAGGAGGAGAGGTGGCCCACGTGCTTGTAACCACTGCTGCTAGCAAGAAGCAACAGACCTGCCTCAACCGTTACACCCTCCCACGTGCTGGTGATGCGCTGGAGGTGCTGCAGGTGCCAGAGGAAGGAAAAACATGCCAAGGAGCTGCTGTTTAGGAGGCCACATGCTTGCAAAACGTGAGAGCTCCACGTGGAGTCAAAAACATTTTTGAGTTGAAATGGCCAAGGTAGAAACGGTTGGGTTTAATAGCCAAAATGTGCTTTGAAACCACTCAATGCTGGAGAAGGCACCGCTGTTTTGTAGGTTGTGTTGACCAGAATGTAGGTTTCAACACAAATGAGTGGAACAACACAAGCACAGGAACAATGCGCATCAGCTGAGGAGTCTCGCTCAACCAAAAATGAGTTGCAGAAGTTAAAACGCCCAAGGCCACGTGAAAAGTGGTGCAGGTCTTCAACATAGACACCACCACTCAAATAAGTTACAGAGAGCCAACTTCTTAATGCGCAGACCCACCACGAAGGACAAGGAACGTACAACATGCAACAAAGAAAAAAATGCCAACAACGAGCATATAATGAACCAAGAATGCATGCAGAGATCCTACGGGTTGGAAGAATAGGTAAAGGCCATGGGAAAGAACCAATCACTACCAGTCTGAGTGCCACGAGTAGCACAATCGCAATAAATAATGAACCAGGAATACCCACTGAAAAACCATTACCAAGGCCACGCGGAAGAAGCAATCACGAACTCAGCAATGGATAAGTCGAGGTTGACGGCACCAATAACCAATGCAATACACCTCATAAAAACACCTCCAAATGCGCATGCAAACCCAAAGAATTGAGTGGTCAAAGACACTAAACTCGAAAAAACACCAGAAACTTGAACAACCACCTCAAACACACAAACAACCCAAGGAGAGGTATGATGCCCAAATCAATGCAAGAAGCGCACAACTGGAATATCCATTACGACACATGCTTTAAAAGAGATCTGAATATCACGCTGGAAGCTAGAAAACACGCACAAGAAATGTTGAGGAGTGCATGGATCCACAAGATCTTCTCTGATACCATGAAAGAGGGTTTAAAACCCGCAAGCGAGGATCACGAGGGACGACATGCACATCAACGGACGTGCGAATGGCAACGTGAAGAGATCTCGGGAGGAGTGAGCATCAACCGAATGTGCATGCAAATATTTGAAACATGGGTAGAACCTGGTTAAGCCATAAAACTCTCCTCTATCTCATAGATCAAATGGGGTGTACATATAGGAGGTGCTAAGTAACCCCCATTGCTGCAATCATGACAACTCGAGTAGAGAGGGGGAGCTACATTCCCAGAATAGAAGTGTAACTCCCAATGACGCATATGATGCACTTACGTGCTGACGCATTGATGCATTAACGCATAAGGGAATCTCATAATGACCCCTAAATGACACATGGACCTAGGATCTCACCTAAGTGAGATGATGACCGACCTAATTATGTGGAAAATAACACACACCAATAGTGGAACCTAAGTAGATATTGAACAAGGCATAAGCAGTAGATTTCCTATTATTAGGATTTAATATTGTTACATTTGTAATCTTAAAAATAGGAAGTATCAGCTTGCTTGAATTGAAGTTATAGTTTTTATCCTTTAATCATTCACTTGCAAACATTTTGATGATTTGAGCTATTTTTAACTATATATTTTTAAGCCATGTGGTTGTGGTAATTTTGTGTAAGTATACTAGTGGTTTACCCTCTAAGGAGGAAGATTGTTTATAAATAAAGTGCTTGATAGTCCAAGGATTGTTCAGTGAGTGTTTTTTAATTTCTAGATATTGTTTTCTCAACTACGTTGTGAAGTTTCTTAGATTTGTTTTGATTTATTAATCACTGTATAATTTTCTTTGTCATGAAATTTGTAGATGTGCAAAAGCTATTTGCATAGTCATAAATTTGATTAGTTTTACTACTTATAGAGACCTCTTTGGTACTATCAAGGTTATAATGTGATAAAACTTGAATACTTATCACTATAATGACCAAAAAGTATACCTAACACTATAATACATTCTTAAGACATAGTGATGCAAGATTATCTACAACATGTCAAAAATCATTTGATACATATTCAAAAAGGTCCCAAGCATTCCATTAAGAATAACTATGTTTTGTTCTACTTTAATTTCATTTTTTCATTTGTCTTTTCATTTTATCTTCCCGTGGTATGCCTTTTCGAAATATAGTCATGACCATATAGTAGTTATATAGTCTTGTCCCTTAGTAAGTTAGCAATTCCAAGATTGGAATGGTTCCAAATTATTTGTATTCTTTGATCTATATGTTTATCTATGTTTCATATTTAGATCATTCCTTCTCTTTCCTCTATAGTTATGTTTCTCTCCGCTCTTGTGTATTTTTAAGAAATTACTTCATGTTTATCAAATGTTACAAGTTTGAACACATAATTCTAATTATGAATGGTTAATTTGGAAGGTAATTGATCAAAAGTCAATATCTATTTACAAAGGAAACAAACATTTTATTCTATGACAGTTTACAGAATGTCATCACAATGTTAGCTAACCCGTCAATGTTTACTCAGTTATGAAACTACGTGGAGCTTGTTGATTCATTCTCTATTCACAAATTGACAGGACAAGTACTTCATGAATCTTACAAACCTTGACTTCTCCAAAGAAAGGACACTACGTGGAAGCTATTCATTCGTGTGTTATTACATCTTCAAAACACTTATTGAAAACATTATAAGGGTGGATATTTCTTACTAGTTTGTACTCTAGGGTGACTAATAGATGACATGTAGAGTTTAACATTTTGAAATCCATATGTACATGGTGTTTTGTTATTAATTTACACTTTGTAATGAAACATACATGACAGAAAGATCATTTAATATAAAATGGTGTGTGAGAACCCTACATATGTGGAGCCTTTTACGAGGTCACCTTTTGTACTTTGACATTATTCTTACAAAGAAAAAGAATGTGCAAATTTCTTATTGGTTCACTTTTGACTATTTCTAGCAAATTCTTAGCAAATATTGGTTATGTAAAAATCAAAGTAGCATGGAATATTCTTATTGGTTAACAACCGACAAGGTTATCAAAGGACTAACATTATGAATTACGAAGTAACTTGGAGCTTTTCTATTGGCTCACACTTTGTAATGACTGACAGGACCTACCAAGATGGAAAGAAACTAAATTCGACATTGTGAAAACATTATAAGGGTGGAGCTTTCTTATTTGTTTTCGCTTCGAGGTGACTAATAGAGGATATGTAGAGTTTGACACTACGAAATTTGTACGTACATGATTTTTTTTATTGGTTCGCACTTCGTAGTGAAACATACATGACAAAAGATCATTTAATAGAAAATGGTATGTAAGAACTGTACATATGTAGAGCCTTCTTATTGGCTCACCTTTCACACTCTAACATGGTTCTTATAAAGGAAAACAACATGTGAAGCTATCAAAGCTTGCCATGTGGAATTAGCGGGACTTAATTTTAAAGGTGAAAAGACTAGAAAATATGTGGGAATACAAGATTCAAATAAGCTAAAAATTTTTCATACTCAAACACCTAATATTTGAGCTATTACAAATATTTTGGATTCCAAATTCAAGCAATTACGAAGAAAAATAGAGTATTGATATTTTCATAGATTAAAACTTTTTCATATCTACAATTGCTCAAGTTTTTTAAATTTTTCATCAAGTATAAATAAGGAAAAATATATTATTAGAATAATGTACTGATTATTTGAGTGTATTATATGAACATATATATCACATATCTATGAATGGGAGCTTCCAATGTATTGATGGTGGATCATCTCTATCATTTGCTTGACCAGTTCTCTGACTTGGATGACAGTGAACTAGTGCAATAGATCCATCCTCGTATCCAATAGGGTCATCTTTCGTATTTGTGGCATTGTTATCAGCCCCTCTCCTTTCATTAATTGAATTCTATATTTCCAAAGCCCTGTTATAGGGAAAGGTATTCACTTCATACAACAATATGTAAATTCTCAAACAGTTTTTCAAAAAAAATTCAAGCTTGTTTCATAATTTTGACTTTATAAAGGTCAAGGAACTGAAAATTATCTCATCTTCAACTGAACACAAAATCATTATTTGACATAACTCAACCAATCTGAAAAATTCGGATATGGTTTCCTACAAAATATTACTTAACTTTTTCCATTCTGGGTTATTGCTCCACACTCTAAGGGATTATCTAAACATTTGAATTACTTAATCATTATAGAGGTGAATTCATGGGATTGATAAATCAAATTGTCCTTGCTTAAAATACCTAGAATATTCATTCCATTGATATTAACAAGCTTACAAAAATGTTGAATCAATGTAGTTAATCTCTTGTGGTAGTCTTCCTACAAATATCTTTCATTTTGGAAACTATTCCAATATATGAGATCTAATAAAGTCGTTGCTTCAAGAAAAACATCCCCGATAAAATGTTCCCTTATTTATTCTCATAGGAAACAATTTCTCTCAACCTTACCCTTATTGATGATACAATGTTATCAAATAGCGTCCCTATGACATTTACCTTCTCAACCTTATTGGATACCATTTGAAATAGGTGCATTGGTATCTCATATCCATGTACAAAAGCACATACTTCTCCAAATAAGTTGAACCTTAGAAAGCTACTTGCATTTCCAATCTTTATCAAATTATTCCAACCATCAAACTTTGGACCCAAAAAGTAGTCTCATTGATAAACAAATATTATATTGCTAGAAAAAACACATTTCCTCAAACTTGAAAAATCGGCAATATATATATATATATATAAATTTCTTAGGCTTGTTTAATTAAACGATGAATTTGATCCAATGTGGGAAGGAGACCACACAACATCATCAATGTCTCTAAATCAGTCAAACAATGTATCAAATCCTGAGCCTTGTCCACTTTCATGCGATTCTACCACATTACTCCCAATAAGGATTGATTGTTGATTGAATTTTCCCGCTCATGTTTTAAGTTAATATAATTGTGGTAATAAAATAAGAAACTAAAAATTATGAGAGGTTTTAACGCTACCTCTTAAGATGCAATGATGATGAAGATGAAGATGAAGATAAAGGTATGGGTGCAAAGATCCTCTCCGCATTGAGCTAGATAAAATGTACAAAAGAGAAGCTAAAACAAAAATGGATTAGTAGATAAGATGGTGAGTTGCACGACAAAATTGGTCCCGAGAAGTGATAACTTCCTAGGGATGGATGTCAACCCACTTTGATAAAAATATAGATAAATGATAATGGATAGATAGGATGCACAGATAACATAAATCGATAATAGATATGCTAGATAGTAGATCGAGATAAGGTAGATGATGATAAAATAAGATAAGTAAAATTAAACTCCGATCGGGTTGATGGTGACCCGAGCCCTAACAGTACATTTGAAGATGACCGTAGTAAAGTAGATCGAAAAGAATATAAAAATAGATCTAAAGCAGACTCTAAAACACTAAGGAGGATATGGATATGATGTTAGGGATACTTGGAGAAACAGAAAGGTTGTAAGAAAATTGAAGATCCGATAAATGTAGACAGGGTAAATGGCGACTGGATCTCGAAAAGTAAATTCCGGCTCCTAAATAGGTGGATCACATAAACAAGGGAATCTAAACACTAAAGGAGTTATATGACAGATTGGTAGATGAAGTAAGAGACAAAATGGATTTTATGTGGATCGATCGATCATGATTAGTCCGGATCAACATTGACTGATGATGATGAAGATGAGATATGAAGTGCCAAGTGTGTAAAATAGAAAGACAAAAATGTTTGAGATGTTGTAAGGGCTGAAAATCGGTAGCGAAAGGGTGGAAGGTAGAAAACAAGGCGATATAGATCATGTCGATGATGGATCGGGCAAAGTCGATAGTGACCGGGGATAGATCTATGGTTTGATGGGACCAAATAGATGGGAAAATGATTGTGAAGATGGATCGGGGACGTCGGAGATGAAGGTAGAACTCAAAGCCACAATCAAACCTGCAAGACTAATGTAAAAGGATGATGAAACAAAGGTGATGGATCCAAGAAAGCAATAGACTTCAAATCTCCAAAGATGGCATGCAAGATCTCCAAAATAGCTCCAAGTTGATGGTTACAACTCTAAAGAAGAGAAAGAAACATAACAAAACTCACAAGAAGACCCGAATTCTCAAAATTGCATCCCGAGGAGGGGGTATGGGCATACTTATAGGGTTGAAAACGAACTGCCAAGGTCACTATCAGGTTGTGGTGTACCCTTGATCTGGGTGGTGGAGATGGTGATCAACTTGATGCAAAGGGGCCTAAAGAGGTAAAATTAGGGTTTCAGGCTCTTTAGGCGGGTTAGGGTTGCATATGGAGGATAAAAGGTAGTTGGAGGATAAGAATGCATTGAATGAGGGTAGATGGGAACCTAAGGATGATAAATGGGGTGTTTAAGGAAGATATTAGGGAAATGGATGGGTTTAGAGATTAATTAATTATAATTAGGGAAGACAAAATAAATGATGGGATAAATATGGGAAAGTGGGAAATTAGGATGTAGGAAGGAAAATAGGAATTTGAATAGGAATAGAGGTATGTATGTGTAAGATGACAAAGAAAGGGAGTGAACATGGGTTGGGGAAAAAGCATACCAAAAATTGGTGTCTACATTTACCCCCTTTTGTCAAGTGGTTTCCGTATGGAAATCCGTGAGAAAAAAACAAGAAGTGATGGAAGATGATGATGATTGAGGTGTTCCCCCTCAAACTAGGGATCGATGACATGAAGAAAAAATCAATCATGAGATATATGAAAAAAGGAAAAGGAAAGAAAATATGAGAAAAGAGAAGATGAGATCAGATTCCCCAAGTGGAGAGGGATGAAAAAAAACAAAAACAAAATATGGCGGTGATTTTAGAATCACTTTGGTAGGTGTTGGCGAGAAAATTTGTCTTGTGGAAAAATTGGTGGGTTTCAAGCCAACGTTATGGGAATCTAAGTCCCTCTACTTGAACAGTGCAGCTTCCATATGTGCATGCGTGAAAAAGTGGATTTCAATGGTGGCCTTTTGACTAGAGATCCAACAGGGGCACTCCACTGACCCTGTGGCAAAGCTAGCAATTTCTCACTAGAGAAGAACTTTGTCTGAGAAGGGAAAGGGAGTGAGAATGGAGGTAGGAGAAACTAATGTTCATAAGTAGAATATCATATGCCCACACACATTAATTAGAAATTTCATTTACATGCATTTATAGTTAGAAGAAAAACAAACCCACAGAAGAAGCTACAAGACTAGATGAAACTCATTGGTCACAAAGAACTAATCAATCCCTCAATAAAAAAGGCAAAAATTCCTTCTTTTATTATAGAAGCTCAAGCAAAGTTTATACATAGCTTGAGAATGGAAGAAAGAAGAGAAAGAAGAGAAAATAGAAGCAATGTGGCATTTTCTGTCTTTTCTAGGTACAGAGCACTCTGTTCTTTTTGAAATCAATCACCACCCCTTGGAATGACATCGAGAAGCCATTATATTCTTCGCAAGAAACCATTACAACTTCACAAATCCTTAACACCTTTTCAAATTCCTCTGTTGTGAAGAAAATGCTCATGGTGGGTTAAAAACTAGATCTTGCAAAGCAACTGTTACATTCGATTTGCCAGTTTAAATATAGACCATTTGATTTGCTCTTCTAACTCATAAATTGAGTTTTCCATGTGGCAGGAGGGATTGGAGTGGTTATGGGGAAAGCCTTTCGAATTTTGTGATTTTTCATGAGATTTGGAAATTTGGAACAAATTGGCCCACAGTCCCACTTTAACTTTTCAACTTAAACACATGGCACGTTCTTATTGGAAATGGGATCGCAACCCTTTTCTCAACATTTTAACCTTTTTTGGAAAAAGGCTCAAAAACTCAATTTCCTCCGTCACACTGCTCCGATTTGACTAGGACACGTGGCATGTTCTGGTTGGAGACAAGGTCGCGGCTCTTTTCTAAACATTTTAACCTTTTTTGGAAAAAGACTCAAAAACTCAATTTCCTCTGTCACTGCTACTCCGATTGAACTCTTGACACATGGCATCCTCTGATTGGAAATGGGGTTGTGGCCCTTTTCTCAACATTTTAACCTTTTTGGAAAAAGGCTCAAAAACTCAAAGTTCTTTATTGTTCCGCTCCTCCGCTTTGACTTTTCAACGGTGGGCCCGAGACCTTAGCAGAGCCGTGGAGCATTCTAGAAATTTTACTTCACTTTTGGGAATTTGGTTAAATTTCCAAAAGTGCCCGATGGTTTGTTCATCTACTTTGACTTTTCAACAATGGGGCTTCACCTTTGACTTTCTCCCTGCGGGGTTCAACTTTGACTTTTTCCCTTTAAAGCCTGATTAAGGCTGCGGGTCACTTTTTAACTTTTCACCTTTTTTGTAAAGAGGCTCAAAAACTCAAATTTATCCACCGCTCCATTCCTTCACTTTGACTTTTCAATGGTGAACCCGAGACCTTGGCAAAGTAGCGGGGCAAATTTAGCATTTTTGCCAAAAGTGACCAAAAGTGTTAAGTTCACCAAAATTCTCGTTCCTCCCCATCCAATAGCATCTAACCACGTACCTGCATTCATTGGGGTCAAAATTTGAAGGGGAAAAGAAGCCCAATCATCCGACATGGGAAAATACGCAAAGAAAGAAAACTTCATCGTTTTGAGTCCAATTTTTGAATTTCCTTCACGAACCGTGAGGTACGGAGGAAAAAAATGATTTGACGACCCAGGCCATAGAACAAGTGAAACAATTCAATCAAAAATGGAGGTTACAAAGAGGATATTACATGCATAGACCAAGAAATGGAGGATTTCTAAAAACGAGCAAAACAGAGGTTTAAATAGCTCTAGGGCATGACTTTTGCTAATTTCTTGAATCTCTAACTTGGCTTAAACACCAACGAAGGGCATGAGCTCAAAAATTGAATTTGGCTATGAAAATGTAGAGTAGTTTTCGAGAGACAACGAGGGAACAAAAATGCCCCGAACGGAGATGACGGAAATGTCCTACGGACCGGCGAGTCGACACGAAAACCACTACAAGATGGAGGGATTCCAATGGGAATCCACTTGGATGGATGTGCAAGCCATGGGACCAATGGGTCAAAGGCAAACATTAAAAATATGCACAAATAAATGTGAGGATGGTCAAGACAATGGTTTGAAGAGATGCGGGGTAAAAGTGGATGCAATATCCTTCATATACGAGGAATCGATCAAATATGCGGTGAGTGGGACGAGGATAAAATATGGCCATAACGGTGGGCTTAATACAAGAAATGGTGTTTTGAAAGGGAACACAAGGATGGCTACATAGTGGGTTGTTGGACGTGATGAAAGATATGTGATGAGATAGATAGATAGACCAAAAGCTATCCAACCGAGCCTAGTGGGACAAGGAAAAGTGTGTTATGAGTAACACACAATTCAAAAGTGGAAGAAAATATAATTTGGATAAGGAGATTGGATGAGATGAGATAAATTAGATGAGATAAGATAATTTGGATAAGGATATTAGATGAGACGAGATAAATATTGGAGGAGATGAGCTAACTTAGATAAGATAATAGATTAGATGAGGTAGGTTAATTTGGATAAGATAAGATACAATATTGGATGAGATGAGATAGGATGGTGTGATTGCAATAAAACATGACCCTAATAGGATGTCTCAAATATAATAAGTACACTTCATTGTAGTGAGGGGTATATATAGGATTGATACTTTTAAACTAGATTGAAGATAAACTGTGAAAGGGAACACGCACAAAGCAATGCACTTGTAGCCAATGACTAGTGTTAACACATAATCAATGATAGTTAGTCATATTTTAGATCATGAGGGAAATATGGAAGGTATACGTGTGCTACACCTATTGTTGACACGAAAAATGGTTTTAGATGTAGCTTATATGGGGAAGATAGATTCTCCTTAGGTGATTGTCCTAGGTCTATGCCCTAGTTCCGAGTAATATAGCACAAACTAATCAATGCGGGAAGTTTGTTATAGATGGGAAAGGCTATCGATGTGGGAAGCTTTCTTAGGATGCTTGATTTTGATTTTGCTAATTGCTTTTAGATATTTAGAAGGTTGATCAATGTAGAAGGCGTTCACTACCATGATATAATAAAATATCCATCCTTTGAGGGAATGGTCTACATTTTGGGATTTTTGCTTTTAGATTTTTACTTTTTGACTTTTTTAGATGGAAGAATAAGATATGCATGATAGCTATCCTTCAAAGGATCAGTTTATAATTTCGACATATATTTTCTTTATACAAACAGTTGTCCTTTGAGGAGAAGTCTATTTTTAGATAAGATAGTTTTGATATGAGCATCCATAATTTTTGACTTTAGGATAAATCTGAGGATAACCAAGTAGAAAAATTGGGGAAGGGAGGATAAGATGTACAAGTGACATATGTGGACCCTTATTATGGTTCCAATAGGTAGATAATAAGGTGATGGATGCAATAATTGCAAGGTTCCCACCTAGAAGGAGGAACTTTTCCATGAGGAATATGTTATGGGCAGAGCGGTGGTGCCCATATTCAAGGTCATAAATAGGAAAGTTATGGGACACCACATAATTCCAAATCATTACGATGAAAATATGGAAAGGTTGAATATGGTAATGAGACCATTAAACGTGACTAGGATCACGTTAGTAAGTGTGTTAACAATAGAAAGGTCACAAGTGTAAGGCATTAAGAGGTTTTGTTTCCAATTTACCATCAAGGGAAGGTAAATGATAGGCCTCGACCCATACTTATGCATGATAATATATGGTCCAATCTAGTTGGGAGAAAACTTTCCACATTGGCTCCTTTCCAGAGTAGTGACATTTTGATTTTCTTTAAGGACAAGGTCATCAATATTAAAGTCGTGTTCTTTCATATGTTTTTTATAAGCATGGTTAATGCACTCTTGATAGACATGATGATGTTAAAGATCAATTAAGCAATGTTTTTCTAATAGCTCAAGTTGGGCTAAATTATCTTGACGATAGTCCTCGTTAGAGATGAATTCGTGAAGACAAACATGCAAGGATGGAATTTGAACCTTGAGAGGAAGAATGGATTTTGGGCCATAGACTAGAGAGAAAGAAGTAACTCCCATAGAGGTGCGAATGTTATTCTTATAGGCCCAAAGAGAAAGGGGATATGAGATGTCAGTCTTGACCTACATTATCAATAATTATGGCAAGGATGTTACGAAGAGTCTTGTTAGTGGCTTCAATTTGGTCGTTAGCTTGAGGATAATAAGGAGATGAGAAGTTAAGATTCATGTTCAAAGAGTTACAAAGCTTCTTAAGATGATTGTTTTTGAAGGACTTTTTGTTGTCTATGATGATTTTATTAGGGACGTCAAAGTGAGAGATGATGTGTTGATAAATGAAATCGATGATTTTATTAGCTTCAATGGCAGATGCAAGTGGAATGGCTTTAACCCATTTGGTGAAGTATTTAGTAATGCGGTAAGGATAGAATCATGGTACTAAGAAGAGCATGGATAAACGAGGCCAATGATGTCAAATCCTCATTGTGAGAAAGACCATAGATCATAAGTTGGTTGTAAGGCCGGCTAGGAATACGGATGAGATTTGAATGTTGTTGGAATTTTATGCAATTTTTAAGGTATTCATAAAAGTTTTGATTAAGGGTGGGCCAGTAGTAACCCATCTGAGAACACGTTTGGCGATAGCCAAATAATTAAATTTTCCACTGTAGATATTGTCATGGACTTCTTGGATAACTCCAAAGATTCATGGGATTTAAGGAAACCTAGAAAAATTCCATCAACCCCGCATTTGTAGAGGATTCCACCAAGGATGACATAGCGAGATTAAGCGCATTAAAGGAATGACCTCCTACCATTTTTTGATAGGTCATAGGAAATTTTGGATTGTAAAATATAGTCGAAGATCTAGGTGTACAAAATATCGATTGATTGGTGTCGATGAGAATGACATGAGGAATCTCATTAGTATGAGATGGTTGATCAATGTGGTGAACAACAATGAAGATTTTGGATTCTTATGTTTTATCAAGGGATGAGGATGTGAGAGATGTTATGGTGTCTGCAACACGATTAGATGAGTGAGGGACGGTTTGAATAGTATATTGATCAAGGCCTTGAGGATAAAGTTGACGATGTCCTTGTATTTTTGGTGAAATACTTTTGGTATTGATAGATTCCCTTGATTTGATTGATAATGATTTGGGAATCACCATAGATATTAAGGATTTAAGTGTCGAGCATGATAGCAATTTGGAGACCTAAGATAAGGGCTTCATACTCAATCATATTTTTAGTGCACTCAAAATTAACCTTGTAATCCATAAGGATAGGATTTTCCCTATGAGGAATGATGATGATGCCAACACATCCCCCTTTTCGACACTTAGATCCATTAAAGAAAAGTTTCATTTTGAGGGAGAGTATTCGTGGTCGATGGTGTGGATAGATTCATCAGAAATTGTTCATGAGGAAGTTGATTATCAAGAAGAGGGGCTTCAAAAAGTTGATCAAGCAATAGCTTGGCCCTTCATTGATTTTTGAGAGATGAACTCTAGGTAAAACTTGGTCATGAGCATGATCCATCGAGTGATGTGATGACTTTGGTATGGCTTGGAATGCATGGTTTTAAGAGGATTTAAGATAATGATGACATAATTTTTATAATTAATAATGTAATGGAAAATCTTGAAGTGGCAAAGAAGAGAGCACAACATATCTTTTCAGCTTCAAAGTAGTCGGTTTCGTAATCGAGAAGAGTACGGATGTTATAATAGATAGATTGCTCCCTACCCTTCTCATCATGATGTGCCAACATGGCACCTAGAGCATGATCGGTGGTAGAGGTGTAAAGATAGAAGGTATCCCCCTCACATGGAGGGGTAAGAGTTGGCGATAATAGAAGATAATGTTTGAGTTTGTCAAAGTTTTTTTGAAATTGGCATCCCACTTGAAGTGAGTGTCTTTTCGAAAAGATGATGAAAAGGTTGGAAGCAGTTAGAAAGTTGTGAGATGAAACATGAGAGAGATTGAAGTCGGCCTTAGAGACTTCAAAGTTGCTTTAGATTAAAAGGAGTCATCTTAAAGATGGATTTGATCTTGGTAGTGTTAACTTCAATGCCCCTAAAAGAAATGATAAATCCAAAGATTTTTCCAATTAAAACTCCAAAAACACACTTGGCTAGATTGAGACAAAGGAAGAAATGGATAAGACGTGTGAAGAGGATTTCAAGTACAGAAAGATGGTCCTACCGACACTTGGATTTACCTGAGATGTTTTCAAAATAATCTTCTACGGTTTTGTAGATAAGGTTATAGAATATGTAGCTCATATCGTGTTGATAGGTGGCCCCCACATTTTTCAAACGGAAGGGAATGATACGATAATAGAAGTTTCCCCAAGGGGTGATGAAATATGTCTTATGTTGGTCTTCTGATGTGATGAGAATTTGATTATATCCAAAAAATCCATCCATAAGAGAGAACATCTCGTGTCCTGTGGTAAGGTCAACGAGCTATCAATGTTGCGAAGGGAACAATCATCTTTAGGGCAAGCAAGGTTTAGGTTTTGAAATTCGGTGCAAATGTGGAGCTTTCTAGAAGCTTTGACAATTGTTACGATGTTGGAAACCCGTTATGAACATTTGATAGGTATGATGAATTTGGCAGAGAGAATGTGTTGTAATTCCTCTTTAATAAGGAGGAAACGAGAGGATGCATGTAACATAGATTCTACTTAATCGGCTTAGCATGGGGGATGGAGATGATGTTAGGATCAAAGCTTGACATGTTAGCATATGATCATGTGAAGGCCTCAATATGTTTAAAAGGATGGCGATGAAGGATTCAAGCTCTTACGGGTCAAGAGATTGATCAACTTTAAGGATGTGGGGCTCTTGTGGAGTCCCTATGTTAATTTCAATGGTGGATTCATTGATAAGGGTGGATGTGTCAAGAGGTAAGGACTTATGAAGATGAGAATATTCTACCCCATATAGGAAATAATGGAGTCACCATCATTGCATTAGAGAATATCGATGATAGGGGAATCTTCCTCCACCATTTCAGGGAATACGAGAGGAAGGGACCTAGTTTCACCTTCAATCTGATAAGTCATCAGTCCCAAATTGATGGTGGAGTTTAAAAAATAAAAGAAAGGGACACGAGTGTCATCCATGTCTATGGGACTCATTAGATAAAGAAATATTGTGTGATGGATCGATGTACATGGGGGATGTAGATGAATAAGTAGATGCGAGAGGATCATTAGGTTATTCCTTGAAACATAATCCAAACTTCTCATGAGGCTTATGGGATTGGTTGATGATAAGATCGTGCATGCATTGCTCATAATGTCCAAGCGTGAATCCCTTCCCTACATAATGATGGAGGTAGGTATAGATGAAGGCTTTTTGATAGAGGAAATTGAATCCATTGGTGTATGGCTTAATGTGAGGTTGATTTCCGATGTGAGATGAAGGGTGATCGATGCCACCATAGATGAGGTTGGTTTTGAGATGGGGTGGACCAAAGGAAATGATATCCCCGGCATCAATTTGATAAATAAGAGCTTTATCGGGTCTATCAATTTGATTAGGTGTGGAAAGAGCATTAAGGGAAAGGAGTTGATATTCCCCCAATGAAATATGTTGCATCACGATGTCAAGAGATTCATCATTGGGTAGCTTGGATGTAGGTACGGATGTACTAGTGGATGGTTCAGAAGATGGATCTTGTTTAGCAATGAGTATGTCATTTAGTTGATAGGTCATGTGGCATGCTTTGAATAAAGGTAGATCTACATGGAGTGTATGGATGTTCCCCTCATGATCATATTTGATATAGTGATGGAGAGTAGAAGGGACACAACGCATGGTGCAAATCCATTGGTGTCCAAGCAAGACGTTATATTGGAACTACCCATCAACAATGTAAAATATCTCATGGAGAAGTTTTTCACCGATGCGAGATGAAAAGGATAACTGCTCCCAAAGCAAGGGGCAACAACATCATTGAAAGATCGAAGAACCGTGAGTGATTGAGAAATAATGGATTTAGGAAGTTTGAGTTGGTCAAATTTATGAGATGATATAATGTTGATACTAGAACCATTTTCAATCATTAATCGTCGATAAAAGTGTCATTGATGTTGATGAAGTGATGAAAAGAGGAAGGTCATGGTCGTCAAGTAAGATGTCGAGAATTTTGGTGTCATCAAAAGATATGGTGGCGGAAGCTATGAGGGCTTTTACACGGTCGTGAAAGGTTAAGTCTCATCTATGGTGATTGGGATACGCTTTAAGGATTTGAAGAGGGATTCTCAATTATTTGTAGAGCTTTGGATGATCTCATAGAGAGACATCTTAATAGGTCCCTTATGCAACTTCTTAATGATACTCTATTCAACGGCAGCGGTTTTTCAAGTGGCTAGGATGGGTACCTTAGCCTTAGATGAATAAAGGGATGGAGTGGGTTCATTAGAAGGATAAACAAAAACAAATTTTAGTTTAGGTTGGGTAGATGGATGCAGATCGTGAGGGGCGAGTGAATGGAAATACGAACAACAACAATGAAGTGAGAAGGACTTTCTTTAGAAGAGGTAGTGTTTAGAGGAGGGATTGCGATGAAGGATTTGGATGAATAAGGATATTTAGAGGCCTTATAAGTTGTTGATTTAATGGGAGGATTATGTTTTCATGTGTATGAACTAGTAGATGGGAATGGGTAATCTTCTTTAATGAGAATATCATCCTCTTCTATGAGATTATGGATGAGGGTTTGTAGGGCCCTACAATGTTCAATATCATGTCCATGGGTATTATGGTAAGCACAAATTGTGTTAGAATCAAATCACGTGGATTTTTTCCCATGTGAATTACAAGATTTGATAGGGGGAAGGGTGACGACATATGCTTGAATGAGACAATGAAGGATTTCAGTATAGGACCCAATGGGAGTTTTTGAAGAGGGTATTTTGTGGATTGTTGATGGATTGGATTTGGGAGAGGAGGATGAAGGAAAAAGTGGGTACCTTACTTTTATGAAGTTTGATACGGGCCTTGGATTATGATTTAGACTTGGAAGGAGGGATGGATGGTTTTTATTCATGTTTAATGATAGGGGATCTAGAGGAAGGGTTTGGTCCCAAAATATATGGGCAAGATCCTAAGATAGATGATGAGGTGTTGGATTTCTTAGATGGTTTGGATTGTTAAGGATTCGAGGAGGGAACTCAAATTTCTTATGTGGATGAATGAGAAACTTTTGAGTAGGGAGGAAAAGGTTCTTATATTTTTTTGGTGAGGCTTTACCCTTGGTAGGAATGACAATTATTTCAACTGGGGATCCTTAGAGGTAGATCGATGATTTGGGTGTAGATGGTGTTGTAGTTGTGGGGGTGAAGATCAATGTGGTTGTTGGATAAAGCACGAGTGGTATGATGAGAAGGGATTGTAGATTGTGTAGATTTTGGAGGTGTCAATGTAGAAGTGATAGTACTTGTTGAGGATGAAGATGGATTTGGGATATCACATGTGGTTGCATTAAGGGGGGATTTCTTCCTGATATAAGTTTGAAGGGGTGATGTTGATTCATATGTTTGTTGTGGTTATAGATACGGTCATAGATGTGCATTAAGTAGATGTAGAAGTAGGTATGGATGTAGATATAGATGTTAGGGTAGATGTGGGAATGGATATAGGTATGGTAGATGTGGTAGATGTGGACATAGGTGTGGGCGTAGGTATGATGGTAGATGTAGACATAGATAAAGAAATAGGCGTGGGTAAGATAGACGTGGGTGGAATAGAGATAGGTGTAGTGGTTGTAATAGATGTGGATGTAGGTATAGTAGATGTGGATAAAGAAGTAGATATGGGTGCGGATGTGGATGAGATTGTAGATGTAGGGGTTGGTGTCATAGATATAGTATATGAAGGGATGATGGGCATGGGTGGTAATGTTGAATCTTGATTTAGATTATTTCTTGTATGGGTGTTGGGTGCACGAGATGTAGGGGGTTAGTTTGATTATTCAAAGAGATGATTAGGGAAGGGCTACTTGAAAACATCTAGGGGTTGATTGGGAGGAGCATTAGGATTGTCCAATTGAGGTCCCCACGTTACTATGAGCCATTGGACGAGTTATTTGAAAGTTTGGCATTTTCCAATATCGTGACCGTGGACTTGATGATGTTTACAGTAACGGTATTTGCAATAACATGTGGGTTTGGGATGCAAATCATCAATGGGTCAAATAAGGGGAAGTTGGATAAGGTGTGCAGTCATAATTTTATCAAAGATAAAACTATAAGATTCTCTGAGGGAAGTATAGTTAGGAGTTATTCTAGGAGCCCTTTGTGGAGGCTTGGCATGAGAAGTAGATGTGGAAGAGGATTTGACTACAATGGCATTGGCTACATTTTTAGATTATAGATGACATAGTGAATTTGGTTTTTGGTTTGTTAGAGCAAAGCTTGACATGGCCTTGCTCAAGGGCACGGAGTTCCAGTTTGTGAGCCATGGTGAATGCCTCTTAAAATCTTTGAAAATATTATATTTAAAGAGTAGATGAGATATGGTCTGCATGTGATCTAGAAAATAGTTCGATGAATTCAGTTTGGGGAAGAGAGAAGGATAATTGATTAATGATGTCATGCTACCTAACAAAAAAAATTTGTGATGGATTTGTCATCAAACTATTTAATGGCATAGAGGTCGGTAATGGTGATTTTACATGTGATATTAATAGAAAAGCTCTCTAACTAAGAAGAGTTGTGTGATTTTGGTGAAAGAGAATAGATAATGTTGCGGAATGCCATTGTACTACACTCAAATGTGGGTCCGACCAACGACATGGGGAAAGTGTGAAGCATAAGATCTTAGTCATGGGAAATGAGATAGCATGCATGCCTAAAGGCATGAAGGTGTTGTTGAGGGTCCTCCTTACTATTGAATTTAGAAAATTTGGGGAGTTCCCAATGTGGGGGATAAGGCTTGATGACAGACTGATGGGTTGATAGGCTCATTATAGATTTTTCCATAATTGAACGAGCTCTTAGGACCCAAAGTAGCGGCTTCTAGACTTTCCATTCTACTTAGTAAAGCTTTCATGGGGTCATTAGATATGTGAGAATGAGGGATTGATTGGTGAGGTTGTGGATTATAAGAAGTGGATGGGTTGGGTTACGGATGAGATTGATCTATTGAGGATAAGTAAGAGTTTGTGGAGGTGGTTGATAAGGTGGAAAATAATTCAATGTTTTTGATTGGATAGGTTGGGAGATAGGATGTTGTTGAGAGATGGGGATGTAATTGGATGGGTAGGTTTTTGATTGTTGTTGAGAGATGGGGAGATTAAATTGGGATTGCATAGGATGAGTTGGGATATACGTGTGGGGAGGTCAAGATGATTGGATGGGTTGATTAGGGAAGGTGTATTGAAAGAAACCTTAGATTAGAGGTTTATGGGTTTGAGTAGAATCCAAAGGGTTGGGTTTCAAGATGACAATATTGGCATGGAATTGGGATGTAGAGATGAGAACCAAGCTTAGAAGATGTTTCTCGGGTTGTGGAATAAGTAGATGGGGTTCTTGACGGGTTTGAATAGGAGCATTGACAAACACGGTAGATGAAGAAGTGATGGGAATAGAAGTTATAGGAGTGGCATTGATGCGAGGAAGGTTGGGTGGAATGGGTACCACCAATTGATTGATTGATGGGATTGAGGAGCATGGTGGAAGAGTCATGGGGGCGTGTTTGATTTGGGCTCATTAGTGTAAATCGGAAAGCACCCTCCTGGATGTTCTATCGATTTTCTAGTTTGATATTTTAGCATCCAAAGATGATTGCACAACATTGAATCTTTTCCCCAAGTGTGGGGCTTGTAAAAGTGGGAAAGGAATCTCTAGATTAGAGGTTAGTTCCTCAACTCTTCTGTTCAAGTGTGCACAACATTTTTACGAGGGTTTACCTATAACTTAATCAAACTTTTCCAAGGAGACAGGGTTAAGAGAATGCAAAAATAAACCTAATCTAATTAAGGTGATGCACCAAAGGAGTAATAGACATCTGCTACTACAAAATATACACAGTTCACAAGAAAATATAGCACAGAACATGCACATATTTCCAAAAATGTAATGAGAGATTAGGAGACAATGATAAACACATGAAAGAACTGAGAAAATTCAATCATAGAGCATACATTATCATTCCAGGTCCAATACAGTGCATTACAATGACCAAGAGGCAAAAGGGGATGTTGTAGTTGCATGAAGAGGTAAAAACTCCACAAATCTACCTGATGAGGAAGAAAAGAGAAGTTGCAGAGCGAAAAAATGTCTAACTGTTTCAAAAATGAGCCCATTCTAGCTTTTACAATGCCCATTCGAACTCAGGAGAGAGAAATGCGGAAAACATGAAAGATGCTTCAACCACCAACCAAATGGTATTAAAATAGCATGGGAACCCTCAAAATTCCATTCCCTGATGTTTTTAACCATGCTGGGAGAGAATGCGTGCCATACTTCATTAAAAATGGTGGTTGAAATGTCAGTTTTGTTGATTTCCACGTGCCAGAGGTGTTTTCAAATTTTCTCCCTCCAAACTCCATCAAAAAAAAAATTTGATCCCATAATCATGTAGAGAATTTCACCAGCTTTCCATTGATATAAAGAACGCAAAACCGAGCTCTGGATCAAAAGTTATGCCCCTCTGAAAATTTAGGGCAAAACAGGGCCAAAATGGGTTGGCGGGCCAAAATTTGAAATTTTCCCACTTTTTGCATTTGGGAAAATTTCCCCAAAAATCTCTACACCCGCTGCTCTGGTGCCACATGGCATGATTTGATTGGTTACGGGCCCTTCTTGCTTCATTTCCCATCGTTTCAGCCTTTGGAAAATTTTCCAAAAATTCTCCGCCGGCTGGATGACCCGAGGACACGTGTCATGCTGTGATTCACCGCGGGCATATTCTCTCAACTTTTCCATCATTGTTGACCATCTTCCCTAGGCTGGACACGTGGCAGAATTCTATTGGATGTGGGCCTTCTATTTTTTTGCCGCCACGTGGACACGTGGCATAATCCTATTGGCTCGGGCTTTGGGGGCGGGCTTTTCCTTCAATATTTTCCTTCGATTTTGCCTTGGGAAAAATTCCCAACTTTCCCCCGTGCTCCACCAACCCAAGGACACGTGGCTTCTTTCAATTGGTTGGCGGGCCTTGGGGCCAAGAATTTTCTTTGCGCTAACCTTTGGGAAATTTTCCCAACTTCTCCCCGCCGGTTCGACCCCCAACACCCCGTGGGACACGTGGCCTCCTCCCATTGGCTCGGGTTTTGGGGGTGGGTTCTCCTTTTGAAAATTTTCTAAACTTGGGAAAAAGGCAAAAAATCCTTTCGCACCCCGACGCCCGGGACACGTAGCGCGATATTACTAGTTGGCAGGCTTTCGGGGAAAAATTTCTTCTTAGCGCCCCAAAAACACTTCATAAATTCTCCAAGTTTCGTCTGCCTTCCGCCATCCCTTTACGACGTGGCGCTCCCGATTGGCCAATGGGACTATCTAGGAAAATTTCCCACAAAAACTTTACCTTTCCTGGAAAGCCGAGAAGGAGCTCTATCCAATGGTGCCATTTCCAAAAGGTTTTGAATGCCTAAAAGATAAAAAAATTCTAAATGAGGCACAAGGAGGAAGGAATGAAGGAGTTAGCCAAAAAATAAGCAAGGGGCTCATTTTGGATAACAGGGGCCTTCTTAATTCGTTCATGGATTTTGGAAAGAAAATGGCAAGTTAAGAAGTAAGGACTTAGGTAGATTCTAGTTATGAGTGATAGTCACAAATTTGTTGAAGGGGTTGTCCATCAATTGGGAGATTGGTGGATTTATAGATGAGATAGTCATGAAGGGAAATAGGATTGGCATCAAGAATCTCTTGAAACTCCACACATCCGTGAGGGATGGTGAGAGGTCCAAATGCTCCTAAGGATATAGCAGATGGGGGTGTAGCCGGTCTAGAGGGAATAGTCTAATGACAAGTGAAAGGGTTAGATTTAAGATGGGGATTGATTTAGGTGACATGGGTCTCATGAGTGGGGACCATAGAAATAAGAAGTTTGGAAACCAAAGGTGTGGCGATCATAGGTGTAGAAGAAACATTGGTAAGTGAAGAAGTTTGTTGGGAAATATTGTTGCAAGTGAGGATGTTGTTGGATGAGGTTGGTTGTTCCATTTTTAGGCCTGAGAACGGGTGATAACGGGCATGAAACAACAAACAAGAACTTATGCTGATTGTTTAATATGACAAGAAAATCAAGCAATGTGAGTTTTAATTATCTTGTTTATTTAGAATGGTGTGAAAAATAAAAATAAAGGCTCAAAGGGAACCTAAGAAGTGGCCAATATAAGGATGGTTTAAGGTTTTTTTAATTGTAATCCTCGATATAATCAAAGGTACTTGAGTCTTGAATCGGTGATGATAACTGCACGCGGCTTGGTATTGGTGCCTACCCCTCACTTCACAATCCTACAAAGCTGATAAGGGTGTCAAATGCTTAGAATTTATATCAATAATAAAAAAAATTCTTACACGGCCCAAACACCATGGCAGCTTTCCTATTGGGTGTTGAAATCCCAATAGTTCTACCTGGTAGAAGATGTTTCAAATGTATTAATTGATTTGTGAGTTTGGTTATATGTGGAAGAAGCGTGAATGCAAAAATATTTACCTCCTACTTATACTATGTGAGCAAGCAAGCATGAAGGTGTTCTTTTTAAATCCCAAAATGAAATGTTATATTTGATGAGATCGTGCAGAAAAGGAAGGAAGGAGAGATGTAAAAAGAGAAAATAGGGAAAAAATGAGGAATACCTAGATAACGCTATTTTCCTTTTTGTTTTTATTTTTTTAGTTTAAGCACATGTATTGTTGATCTAAGTAAGAAATCCACCACGCACACAAGCAGTGAAGCTCCCACCTACGAGGATAATAGAAAGAAAGAAATGGAATATGAAATGAAATAAAGAAAGAACTCACCAAAGAGAAAGGGTAGGTCCCACCAAGCATGTGAGAATGTTGATAGAATTTTCCCGCTCCTATTTCAAGTTAATGGAATGGTGGCAAGAAAATAAGAAACTCCAAATTATGATATGGTTTAAGGCTACCTCTTGATATGTGATGATGATGAAGATGAAGATGAATGTATAAGCGAAATATCCTCTCCTAAGTGAGCTAGGTAACATGCACAACAAAGAGAAGTTAAACAAAAAATGGATTAGCAGATAAGATGTTGAGTTACCCGATAATGTCGGTCTCGAGAATTGATAACTTCCTAAGGACGCCAACCCACTTTGATAAAAATATAGATAAATGATAATGGATAGATAGGATGTAGCAGATAATAGAAATCAAAGATCAGATATGCTAAATAATAGATCGGATAAGGAAGATGATGATAAAATAAGATAAGTAAAATCAAACCTAATTAGGTTGAGGGTGACCTAAGCTTTGATAGAGTACAATCGATGCATCATAAAGCAGCAGTATATCGTAAAGAATGCTAAACAAATATGAATCAGACTCTAAAACAATTAAGAGTCTCCAAATCTAAAGTTACGATTCTATAGAAATAGAAAGTATGCAAGAAAATTGACAGATATAATAAATACGAGACATGATCGATGGTCCCCGGGTCCGAAAAGTAAGATCTCGAGCTCCTCAACAAGTTGATCATAGAAATAGAGGAATTTAAACACCGAGGGATTTATTTGGTAGGTGGTAGATGAATTAAGGGTTAGAAACAAAGTTGATATGGATTGGATTGATGATGAATAGTCTAGATCGACAAAGTGGTGATGATGATGAAGATGAGATCTCAAGTGTTAAGTATTCATAACGAGAAAGACAATAATGTTTGAGATGTTGTAGGGGATGAAAAGTAGGTAACATAAAGGGTGGAAGGTAGAAAATAAGGTAGATACAGATCATGTCAATGGTGATTTGGAAAATTCGATGGCGACCGAGGATAGATTTAGGGTTTGATGGGATCAAACAGATTGGAAAACGATTGTGAAAACGGATTAGGGATGACAGAGATGAAGGCAAAACTCCAAAGCCACTATCAGTCCTATAATCATGTGTAAAAGGATGATGAAACAAAGGTGAGGGCTCTAAGCAAGCAATAGACTTAAAATATCCTAAGGTAGCATGCAATATCTCCAAAATATCTCCAATTTTATGGTCAGAATTCAAAAAGAGAAAGAAACACGAAAAACTCGCAAGAAGACCTAAATTCTCAAAATTACATCCTGACGAGGGGGTATGGGCATACTTATAGGGTCGATGGTGATAAGCCAAGGTCATCATTGAATGTGGTTGACCCTTGCTCTAGGCGGTGGAGATGGTGATCACCCCGATACAGAGGTACCTAAAGAGGTAAGATTAGGGTTTCGGGCTCTTTAGACGGGTTAGGTTTGCATAAGGAGGATAAAAGGTAGTTGGAGGATATGAATGCATTGAATGAGGGTAGATGGGAACTTAGGGATGATAAAAGGGGTGTTTAGGGAATATATTAGGGAAAATGGATGGGTTTAGGGATTAATTTATTGCGATTAGTGATATATTAGGGAAGATAAAATAAAAAATGGGATAAATATGGGAAAGTTGGAAATTAGGATGTAGGAGGGAAAATAGGAATTTGAATAGGAAGAGAGGTATGTATGTTCAACATGATGACGAAGGGAGAGAACACGTATTTGAGGACAAGAGTACCAAAAATTGGTGTCTACATTGATACACGTCGTACACCCTATGAACTAGTTGATCTGATGAGATCCACCTACTATCGATGTCTTTTAATATTTTATGCCCACTTGTCATTTATTCTACAAAGATTTGGAATTCCATGGACCTTTTAGGACTATGATAGAAACAAACACGCACCTCTCGAACAAGTTCTTCAACTTTTGCTACAGGTTTAAATTTGCTAACTATTTTATATGCTAGATTCATTCTATGATCCATACAATGAATGGTAATCATATATGAGAAATGAGATGTTTGGAGTCTTACATATAAACCATTGCAATGACCTTGCATTATAGATGCCCCATTTGTCTCAACACATACCAGCTTTGATGAAATTGTAGAATCATTCATGCCACTGATCTCCTTCAAACTTATTATCACCAATTCATAAAGGTTTTCAGCATTTGAGTTCTCTCTCATCTTATGAATAAGCAAGTAAGTGAGGTTATCTCACATGACTCTCAATAGTATAAACATGCATACAGATCAGCAAAGATTGTCTATTGATGTAACCTCATCAATAGACAAATATATGTATCATACAAACTTAAGTTTCTCTTTCAATTCTTCTTTCTCAACCATAGCCATGCATTTTTTCCCAATTCCAACCACTACTTTCAAACCAGTGAGAATGAGGAAAGTGTGGGACACCAAGAAAAGGCAATATCTTATTTTGTTCAAGAAAATCTATTATAGGATAACCTCTTTTCAAAATGTGAAAAACAATAGCTAGCTTTAGACTATTTTACCTAAAAGATTATTTTGAATGACCTTGTTAAATTGATATGTAGTTGTTCCTCCATTCGTTGCAACTATTCTTTCAGTTTTCTTGTGCTCCTCAAATTATTTTTCATTCTTAATATGTAAACAATCATCCACAGTTTTCCATTTGGTAACATTCTTCACAACTCCATCTACAATTTACTTTTCATATATCTTTCCTACATGTTTCTCAATAGTATCCAATTTAAGTTGCATTGTCTTTTCCCTACCCAATTTTTAGCTACAAATTGTACATTTGCATTCTTTGGGAGGTTTATCTTTATTTTCATTTTTAACGAGTTCAATAAATAGAAACTTAGAAACCCACTCTAACCTGAAAATCCTTCCCAAGTCCCATTTTCTTACCTTTCTCTTTCTTCTAGAAATAGGTGTCCCCGAGTATTTTCCCTGGTGGAATTTAAATTTTTTTGAATGCAAGAATTTTCACCTCCAACATTCAATTGGGTAGGTGATGACTTCCTAAGCACTAGAGTGGAAATTTAAATCATCCAGTGATGCAGTTTCAAATTCATTTAATGGGATGTCTTCAAGGGGAGGCATTTCATTTTTGGCATCACTGATAGCATCACCATCAAATCATCATTCTAACTGTCATTTTCAATGTAATCATTATCCCTTGATTGTGTTGGTACTACTTTGGAGAAGGATGGGATTCCTTAGATGGTTTCTTAAAATAAGATTTGATTTTTTGTGTGTCAAGATTTAGGAGGGGTTGTAATTTCTTTTTTTTCCTGAGGTTCCCTTTTTAGTTTCCATTTTCATGAAACTTGTAATGAAAACTTTTGAGTTGGCTGTGATGGGATGAAAATCGACTAAGGAACTGTAGTGTTGCGTGACATGGAAAAAAAAATGGCACTCAAAGATACAATAAAATTAAAAATGACATAAATAACTTACGACAACGCATAAATCAATGTGACATGATCGAAATTAAGGTTTAAATAAACTCACATGCACTAAGTGCTTCTAGGATGTAAACTACAACGCAATGGCCGCAAAAGACCTTGATTCATTTGATTTTGTAAGAAAACTACAATATGTTGATTCATTGAATCATTTTTTACTACTTCGCAATATCGCGAATTGGAAAATAAAAAAATTAAAAAAACTTTGAAATTTGCTTAGTGATTCTATAATCTAAATCTATGTACATTGTATATATATATATATATATATATTGTGAATTTAATAAAATTTCTAAAAAAATCCCAAACATGTCGGCGAATGAGACCAAAGGACCAAAAAGGTTCCATATATTTCTTGGTGATCTAAGAATTTTTTTGAATCCCAACCCGTCCATCATGCAATGATTAATTAAAAAATATACATTAGGATTAGAGATCTATTAGCTATTTACATGGGACAAATTATTGTTTATGGAATTTTTGGGTGAAACATGGGCATTGTCATTGTCGTAAAAATAGCCAAATCCATATTCCTGAATTCCCACTATTCATCAAATTATGAATATTCGTCGCTAAAATTTTCCTGTCGTCATAAAGTAGCAGGTGGATAGCCACTCCCTTAGTCAAGTGTATCATTTTCATGCCTGAAGGATTAGTCAAGTGAGAGAGATAGATCCATCCTCGGTTGTAAACAATTAACCAACAGGTATATCTTTCTTCCTTACCCTTTAGTTCATTTACATTCAAGCCTTGTTTAGGGTGTTAGGTTGGGAACCAATAGTGTTTATATGATATTTTATATGAGTGATTGAGAAATGTAATGAGGAGAGAAATTATTGTAATAGAACTATGAATATAATAATGAAGCTTAGAATAGGTACACAAGTCATGAATTAAGGATTAAGTCAATATTAACATTGTCAAGTGACTAATATCCAAATTTAGGTGTCTACATTTTCCCCCTTTGAGTTAGGAAATGAAATTTTAGCACTTAAATAAAAACATACCTAGTGTGTAAACACACTTTGTCTTCACTTAGTTGTTTGTTTGATTTCTTGAGATGCTTGAGGTGGTTGCAAGATCCCAAATCTAAAAACTTACAACATAAAATTTATTAAATTTCTATGTAGAAAGAAAATTGAAAACGCTATATTTAAATTAAAATAAAACTTTGAAAATTGAACAGAACATAAACATGGAAGGAATATACTTATTTTCCTTACCAAAGAAGGATCTCATTATCAAAGCAATTAGAGAGAGGATTGGAACTAAGATAATAGAGGATTAGGGGTGATTGGTCCCCACCCGAGTAGTCAAAACCATGAAGGTAAATGATTTCCCAATGCACTAGATAAGGGTATCATAGGAATCTAATTACCCCCAAAACCCATCTCGAAGAGAAAGAAATAGTAAGAGTTTCATAATTTGTCTAACTAACCCTTAAATCTTCCAAAGAGAGTGAGAGGAAGAGTGTCACAAGGCATCTAGTTTCCTCTGAAATATTCCACCAATGGAACCACACCATTGTAGAAGGATCTAGGTCCTAAAGGTTTAAAGTGCAAAGTCATAAGGGAATGAAGTAGTCTCATGCCCCCACTATGCATTTTATAATTGTTAATATACCAAATGTGCAAGGATAAATAGGAATGAAAAAATATACATGCCCCTTACCCCACATTATACAAGTGCTTATGATTCCAAAAATTGTAGAGTCGAAAATGAGTGAAGTACTCATGCCTCTATATTCTTTACTATATTATGTAATGTCACGGACTTCTATCGAAACTTTAAAAATATGTATGTTCCAGAAAAATTTTATTTCTACTGAAGACTTCCTAGGATAATACCGTCGATTTTGGACACTAACATCTAATAGTTCCATCCTAATTGGATGGTTTTTTCTCTATAAAAATTTTGTAAATAATTTTTGTCTATTATTGTTCTTGTGTTCATGTACTATATTCCTATTAATTCAATAATTTAAAATTTGTTGTGCCTAAATTGCATTGATTTTCATGTGATAATCCCACAAAATTCCTCCTCTTTTGAGGTGAGTGAGATTCCATATAGATTATTTGCATTACAGTAATATAAGTACATATAGTCATTGTTGGATCACATAGTAGATGTCTATAGGTAGTCACCATATAAAATTGTTTTTTGCAAAAGAGTGCATGGTAGAAAGTATGGAACAAAGAAATATCATAGATAAAGAAGCATGAAAGTATATAAACATGCACCTATAATAATAAATGCCACATTTACAATCATAAATCAGGATAAGATCCAAATACAAGAGGACACAATAGTGTCTCACAAAATATCGAGTTCCACATGGCCACATAAGAAAAGGAAACTAATGCCAAAAATGAGATATGCCTAAGTATCCAACACATATTGGGAAGGCCAAATGCCACATACATAATACAATAAAGTAAGAAAGTAAATGCGTGATGATGAAAAGTAAATAGTAGTCAATGAGTGCATCGAACAAGATGTAGTATTCCTGCAAATTCCACATGTATTAGTACCAAAAATATGAATAGATATCATATAGCATAATGTGTAACATAAGCATGATGAGAATTTGAAATAGTGTTATGTGACTAAACAATAACACTTGATAATGAAACGAGATGCCCCTAAATTTGTATGGCCACGCAGGGTAAGAGGATAATTCCAATCTCCAACATTTACGAGGAGTATAGAGCTATGTGTTTCCTACATCGTGCTTATATATATCACGAATTCTATGTGTATAAAGAGTACAAAATATGATATATATCAAACCAAGTGACAAACAACATATGTAAAGTAAATAAGCTAGTGGGTCAAGCCATGCTTAGGTATTGATTTTATATTTTTGGAATATTTGAATATTTTATAATTTGTAGCATATTTGAATGTTTTTTTAGAATATTATGTGTATCATGGCTGCACTATGACATAATCAAGAGGTTGATGCGATGGATCCATAAGTGTATAAGAAATGGTCTCTAACGTTACATTGTGTGTAATAGGATTAAGATATATCAATTGAAGCTTAGGTTATGGGACACACTTAAGAGATTGTGTGTATATAGGAGGAGACCTAAGAGAAGGTATGCAAGGATATAGATTTTTAATCTAGCATGGGTAGGATTGGTAAGTATAGGCTTATAAATCGTTGCTATTTTCTTAAAAGAGGAGTAGGTAAAGTAACTCCATAAGAGATACCTTTACCTATAAAGAATCGAATTCTTATGAGTATTTTATGCATTGATAGAGAATAAAGGGAATATCCCTAATCTTATGAATCCAAGGGTATCCTAGAAGCATGTCACATGTCCCGAGAGCATCAACAACCAAGAAATATGTAAAAATGCTAGTTTCCCAAAATTGAAGGATAATAATAATTTATTCAATAGGTTGATTACGATATATTGCGTTGAATTATATATATTCCTTAGTATAGCCCAAATAAATAG
This sequence comes from Taxus wallichiana var. yunnanensis, assembly GCA_018340775.1. Lineage (NCBI taxonomy): Eukaryota > Viridiplantae > Streptophyta > Pinopsida > Cupressales > Taxaceae > Taxus > Taxus wallichiana. The sequence goes on along the minus strand of CM031240.1, from coordinate 651,309,725 downwards.
TAATGCAAGAGTGCACATGTTGTATCAAGTGACAATTTTGGTTCAGATTAAACAATCTAACACAATAATAATCTCACGTTATATCTTCAAAACAATTATAAGAATATATATAGGCTTAACAATTGTAACTATTGTATCCCTTAAATCCTCTAACAAACCTATTCTAATGGTTGTTCTTAACCACCCATAACAATCATTTTCCTAATAACAATTATTTTGAATTACACATCTCACATGAAACACTAATTCCCAACATTCTCTCGTTAGTGTGGACATGGGAGAAACACAATCACACTTCCTTCTATAGTATGCCCGACTCTGGTGGCACACCCGATTCTTGTGGCTCATGATCTTGATCCAAACGAAAGACATCCCCTTTCATGGTTTTTTGAAGGTTTACCAAAAACTTAGATATGAACAGGAACCCATCAATTATTCACCTCATGTGGTTTTCTAGATATCCACAAACCTGTTCAAAGAACCATCTGCATTACACTTGTACTTTTTCTCTCTACAATGTTTTTACATCGTGGGATTTATATAAGAATTTCTCATTTTTACGTGACATGAACATGAATACTTCATCTACTCTTATTTGTAAAAACCCAAAATAAGAACTCTAAAAGATGGAATATGACTAAAAACAAATATACTAATATGCAACACAATGGAAAGTAAACACATTGAATACACGTCGTCAAATCATTGTGCAGGTCCCTTCATCATCGATTGATGAGAGGTCTTTGTTTGACATCCTTCCTTCATTGCCTCCATCCTCAAATATCATGTTCCTCACTCGGGGAGATTGGAACTTGAAGCTCATAAGTTTCCACATTGTACTTTATTTTTGTCTCCCCCCACAATGTGAAACATATTATTCGTAGGACGTCCAATCACACTCGAAAATGTGTTCATAAGGTAATTTTTTTACACTTTTTGACAAGAAACTTTGTTGACACAATACAAAAAAATCGACATACTTTAATTTAATGACTAACTAAAGACAATACAAAGACAAAATTAATTATAAACTTTGACTTAACTCTAATTTTACTATTATGATATACAATACTAGGACACAAGACAAGACTTCTAAACATGTAAATAATTTTAATAGTGTAATTTTGACCTTATTTTTAACTTTTTAATGACATACATATAATCGACATTGACTATAAATGATAACACAATTAAAAATTAATATTGAATTACTTTTAAACATGAATCAAAAATACATTATGACAAACAATGAAAGATCAATGCCAAGACTCTAAATTATTAACAAAGTATTTTTAATGACTATAAAATAATAGTAAACTTAATACAATTTGAGATAATGATATATATTATCTACAACAACAACAAAACACGCATATGTCTTTAAACTCAAGACAACACACTTTAACTCTCAAACACTTATAATTTGATAGTTCCATGACTTTCAAGAGCCATAAAAATTTATCAATGCACTTTAAAGGATGAAATCCCACATGTTTCTACACAATACTCCAAATATAAATGGGAGGTGCACATTTGCAAACACATCCTCGATTTGGATAGCTAGATGCATAAGTTCTAAATAGGAAGTCTTCACAAATATAAGTGTTGGATTAGGATGAATTGACGATGGACATAACAATAGGTTTCGAAATAAATAAAAAATGGTTGTAGCTCATTAGCAAATGATTTAAATCCCTTCAATGTAATATGGAAAGTGCCAAATTAAATTATTTGAATATGACACAAATTCAAACTATGGACACCCCTTTATAGAAAGTGTTTTAAATCACAAGGTGTTGGACGTAAAAGAAGTAGATATTAACACCATGAATTTTTACACAAGTTGGGTTGTTTGTGAAATCAAAGCAAAATTTAAAACTCGTGGCTAGATAGTTGCAAGTAAATTGGAGGGCTTGAGAACATAAATGTGGTTTAGAATGCCTTTTCCAAATGTATGTTAAACATATCTAGTGTAAAATAAAATTCCTTTAATTAGACACTATAAATGGAAATGTGGCTTCAAAAAATGAAAGAATGGATTTCTTTCCAAACACCTTCGAAAATAATCAAATATGCAGAATATAAGGCACGTACATAGAGGTTTTCACAGATCGCACAACCAAAAAGAAGAAAGACTTGTGCGAAAAAAACTTTATAAGAAATATACTTATCATAGATCCAATAGAAGTCGTTCATTATTAATCATGCCCACATACGAATAAATGCACGGTATATTGTCATTTTGAATACACTCGCTCCGATACCAAATGAAAAGTTTGATTCATATTAAACAATTGAACACACTAATAATCTCATGTTATATCTTCAAAACAATAATAAACATGTATATAGGCTTTTAATAGGCTTAATAACATTCTGAACTAAGGTATTCCTTAAATCACTCTAATAAGCATAGTCTAATGGTTGTTCTCAATCATTGGCCTAATGACAATTATTTCATCTTACATATCTCACATGAAACACTCATTCCAAACATCAAGAACCAATATCAATTATAACAATTTGAATAGGTTCTTCATTAACAAAATCTTAAATATAAAATGCATGATAAGGAGAATCATGATCCAGTGTAAATTTTTGTGGCATTACGAGAAGTAAAATCCAAGACTTTCGATTGCTTGAAATTAATTGGTAATGGTGCTTCTATAGTAATTGTACTTGAGTAGAATTAATGGAATGTGTTGTACTTTCTTAGAGTTCTCGGTGTATATCTCATATGTAATGACATGTGTTTGTTTCAACACACTTAGGTTATGCTCAAGAGTTTTCTGCATGAGAGGGTTAACTTTGTGGTATATTTAAGCCATTGACCTCATACGTGTGTAACTTATCGGTAGGAATAAGTTGTGTCAAAGATATAATAGTAGGCTAACTAGAATAAAAATATTCAATTGTACTATATTTGAAATGTTCCTTGTTTATTGCGTAATAGTATATTCATATCCATCATGTACAAATTTGACTATACATTGATGAAGAGTATAGGAATGGCTTCCACAACATAAACCTAGTTATAGGGTCAACCTAATAGGATATTATAATGGACAACATTATCGATAATATAAAATGGAGTGGGACCTTTTTAGGGTCGACCAATACATCCAAAGTGATTTTTCCAATTATAGGGTGTGGGATGTTATTAAATTCTTAACAAATATAGGAGTATTATCAATAGATTTTATGGAAATACCCATTCATGGGAATAAAAATCTAGAGAAAACATTTAATATAGATCTGTACATTGTTAATTAGCACCCTTTTGATCAGAAAATTATGTATTTGGGTAGTGATCAGTAAAGATAAACATTGATTCTTTACATGCTTAGGAGGTAACTGTATAGGAGAAAATTAAGAGCCTTATTCATGCTTAGAAATGGGTTTGCAATAGGAGGGACTGAAGATGGTGGAGCATTAGTTAGAAGAGTAGTAGATTACTCAGGGATAGTCTCAAATGTGATAGTATTGGTGTCAATTAGATCTTGGATAACATGTTGAAACCTAAAGCATTTATTAGTAGCATTCCCAATACATCTATGGTAATCACAATAAGCATTAGAATCAAGATATTTAACTTGATACTTACTCGTATCAACCTATGGTGGGAGGCGGATATATAATCTTGCATTCAAACAACTTATATAACATCACACAAAGTGGAAAAGGCAAACATGTGAATTACCTTTTATAAGGGGCCTGTAAGTGCTCTAATGTATATCGGGGACTCAAAAATGAGTATAAAGACTTGCATTAGAAAAATTTTGGTAACTAAAACCAAGCGAGAGGGTAGGAGGACTGGATATATAAAATCGAGCACACTCCACAGATAAAAGGAGGTCATCAAGGGTAGTGGAGAGGATGGAATAGTAATGTCAAGACCATCCTTGGATCCGAAAAGGTAAGTATAGAGGCTTGTATGGCTAGGGGATTGTCTATTCTTATAAGATGGAATATGAGAGGGACATTTTCAAAAGGATGGTAACCCAAACCAACTCAAGGGAAGATATTTTGAAAATTTACGTAAGCTTCATTAAATATATCTATTGTATATGGGTAATCAATGAAAGCACGAATGATAACAAACCCGAAGATGAAGACGATAAATATGCACCAAAAATAAGAACAAAACATAAGGCCTCATTTAAAATGGGGTGACCTAGGCCAAATAGGTGAAGAATTAAATCAATAAGTAGGTTACCCAAATGATTTACCTAAAAATGAATTTAAATGTGAGGAAAAGGGGTTAATTCCTTTTACTTAATTCAATTTTAGATTAGACTTATAAATAATATGTATATTCAAATTATTAATTAAACACACATAGTATAACATACATATATATCAATTTGTTAGATGGAATAATTAGAACATGTTCTAAATATAGTAAAACATGAGAGAGAAAGTTTAGTTATATATTTAGATGGTCTGGAAGTTGAATGACTGAGTAAGTGTTCATTTCTATATAAGATCTGGATCCTAGTATAGAGAGATGGCGCATGGGTTGAAATCCGAGCAGGGGTGGATATATTAAAACTGTGTCTTGTCTTGATGGGCACGGAACATGAATATATAGTTGACGCACCTGATAAAGACATGGACGAATGAAGGGAGTATTGCCACATATATGCTTAGGGACATCCACGATCCAACTAATTATATGAGTTTATCAAAGATTAATTATCCCCTCCAATAACATGTATCTGCCTAGAATTCCAAAGAACAACCTTTTATATATAGTATGGGTTGCCCACTCAAAACTGTTAAGAGAGTAAATCTCAAGGATCTTCAAAAACAATGCAATTTGTTGGCAATGTTTGTCAAGTGATCTGATTCGCGATTTTCACGTGGTAGAACTAGACACTGCAAATAATTCCTCGAACAATGTGAATTCTACAGTGAGATGTGCATGGGTGATAATTTTGTGCATATCTGTCATTCTCAACTCCAAGTCTTCACTACAAATATAAATGTCGTCCACATGAATCGTATTGTTGAGAAAGTAAATGCAAAGAGACGGATTGCAGACCTTCTCACAAGTATGACAGTGAACCTTCACTACAGGTGATTTGGCAATGCTTTAAATGATTCGATCTGTCATAAAATCTAAAGCAAAGTCACTCTTAATAAAATGATTCACAAATCTTCAGGTTTAGAGGGACGTTGCACTTACTTTGGAAGACAATGAGGTGAGTCGAGCCAAAAGAATATTACGATGCAATTTGTCGCCCATGCAAATTCTCCTTTGAAGACATGCTCCTAATAAGATAAAATACTTTCTCTTAAAAAAGAAGTTATAAGACTCTCATTATAACGAACAATAGATAAATCGCTCTGATACCAAATGCAGATATATGAGCAGATTCAAACAGAAATTAAACACAATAATCTTCTTCTCATTAATTATTATGGAACATAGTTATATATATAGAAGATATCTTATTATTAAGGAACCTCTCAAAAGTGATTATTTCTTTCTTATACGAGTTGTTAACCAACTCAACAATATATCAAAAATATTCTCAAAATATCTCATATACACTATATTCACCCGACATTAATGTGAGCACTAAATTAATTTCTAATAGACAATTCTCTCATGCTTAAACAAGTGCACTTTAAGCATTCTCATTTGGTACATCCTTAGGTCTCTTTTCTCGGCTTGTTTGTTTTTACGCACTCATCTATTGATAGTTTATGAGAAGTGAAAGTATGAAACAAAATAAGAAACTCCACTTCTTAACTTCCAAACTTAGCATTATAGAATTGCCACACTTAGGTAAAAAACATACAGTAGGGGTAGGAACATATGTACAGTCTTGATCCTAGTGTACGGTCTTGACCTAGTTCACTTTGGTCCCAAACTTCCCATTGCACATTATTCTTTGGGTCACTTACTTCCTCTTAGTCAGTCTTTCCAACTTAAATCACCTTTGGAAGCATATATAAATAAGTGAAACTCACCTCATTTAGTACCTAACACAAACCTAGCACTCTTATGGACTCTTATTGCAAAAGCTAGCACAAAAGGCACCCAAATCTCCCTATACTTTGAAAATTCTTTTGTACATTCATTAGAGAAGCACTATCTACATGCCCGAAACTTTTCGCTAGGTCTAGGGAACTGATTCCCACATTTGCAAAGCACTCAAAGTCACCCACTTAAGTAGATTGCACAAGAGAGAAACTCAAGTCAAGCATTGTCAAAGAAAGGATGTCAAATATGATTGCACAATAACTATATATCACATGATAGGTAGAGAATGAGGTGTGGTTTGAGGCCTCTTCAAAGTAGTGATAACATCGGCGATGCATAGGGGTGCCCAAAACCCAACTAATATTTATTTTGCAGGACATCATCCATAGTTATGGTTTTGAAGGATTGAGTAGATTATTCGAGACCCTCAGTAGTGTGATCAAGAGTAATTGACAGAGACATCGACAAAGTGAATCAGACAAGCGAAAAACCCAGAAAGTCAACAGAGCATAGTTATGAGAATGTGTGAAACCATATAAAGAGGGAAAGACCATACAACCATTCCTAGCCCTAGTGTAGGCTCATTCCCTAGAGATCTTCACTCCAATTTCAATTCTATTATTTAGAGGTCCACAAACCCTTGTTTCGCATTCATATCACCCAGATATGCCTATAATCACATGTAATTAGCTAAGTGCACTCAATCCCATGTATTTTTAGTTTACTTTGAATTATGTACATTTATTGCAAGTATTAATGTATTATTATCATATTGAATAGTTAATGTTAGAAGTTAATTAGTCAAAATAACCCCATGTAACATTTATTTCATTCCTTGTTTGATTATAGTTGTAAGAACCCTAATTGTAGACATAAAATCACGCACTTTGGGTAATTATCTAGTCTTGATTGTGTTGGTGATAAAAAATTTCGAGTGGACAGATTAAATATCTCCACCAACGTTCACAGGCTACGCCCCTTTGCATCGAATAGTATAACTCCCATTATTGATTGTAAACTAATCCTAATCCTATCTAAATGTTTTGGGTGGTCAAATTGGACGGAATCACACAGGGGACACTCAACCGAACTCGTGGTAAAGTGTTTGTATGGAGGTATAAGGAAGGAAATTACAACATTGAGGAGAAAGGGGGAAATTAGTCAAGGAAGATTACTTTCGTGAGTAGATTGCAAAGCTCACACCCAATAACCGAGAGTAGTTCAACATCCAATATAGAAGAAAGACAATGAAGCTTTTAGTGAGACAAACAAAACCCACATAAACACAAAGTTCTTTGAGGCTCATTCATCGAAGATTCAAAGCTCTCTTTGATCACCATGCTTACAAAGTGCATACAAGAGGGAAATAGAGGAAAAAAAAGAAAAGGAAAATAGAAGAAGTGTAGCTTTATTTCATGTGTGTTGATACAAAGTCCAACTACATATAATCCACCATTGCTACAGAGTAGAAGTTCTTCAAAAATTGAATCCTTTGGAATGGAGAAGCCATCCCAATTTATAACACTTTCAATTTGACCCCTCACCTCCCTCACATGACTCTTTGTTTCCATATATTCCACTTGTGACTTTTCATTTTCCATGAATTAAGTATTTCTCTTATAATTTTGAGAAAATACTTTTACAATTTTAAAATAGGTCACTTAAGTGAATAGGACGAAATACAATGATGAGGCCCAACAAAGAATTAGAAAGGAGAGAAAGAAGAGGGAGGAAGAGATGCCTTGCGAGAATACTATGTATCTGATGAAGGTCCTCCATTCCTGATCTATGGGATGCTCCAATGTGATAAAACTCTGAAACTCTAAACTTTTTCCACCCTAAGAAACTCCTTTGGATGGTTCACAGACACCTTGGGTTAAGTGTTTAAGAACATTGTTGAATAATTTTGTCTAATGACCATGAACACAACTCACGAAGATCCCTTCTAAGGAGATAAGAGCTCAAAAACGACCCTACCAGGTTGAATGGAATGTTCACCGATGATTGCAACCTCTACCTCACACATGATACTTCTACAACTCGAACCACAAAAGACATTGTCGAGTTCCCTAAGATGGATCTTGAATGCCCTATGAGAAATGCCTATGATGATCCCGAATGATGATGTTGACCCGAATGATCATCCCTCTGTGTCCCATTTTGCCAAAAATTTCCCTTTGAGTGTGACTTACCATTAATAGCAAGTGCCCTGGATGGGAGACTTACTATTTTTGGTAAGAGGTGTTTTTGCCTCTTCTTGACCATCCTGATGTGATGAGATTCTTCATTCACTCCTCAGCACACTACCTTCGCCTCGACCACTTCTAGGGGTGACTTACTATTTTTAGTAAGCACCCATATAGGGAGATTACTATTTTTAGTAAGTGTTTTTTTCACTATTTTATGCTCTGGATAATTATTTTGACTTCTTGATGATCTTTAGTGCACACTACCTTTGTCATAGCCACTTTTGATGATGACTTTCCAAACATAGCAAGCATGTATAGGAAAGATTACTATTTTTGGAAAGTGGATTTTGGTGCTTGGTTTGCGATGGAACACATATTTTTAGACTCAGCTTGTCATCGCAATCTTATCCTACAATTTCACTTGATTTTGCCTACCAGAAAGCTTGAAAATAAAAAAAAAAAATTTTTACCTAGCAAGAGCTTCGAGCACGGAGCTACCATGACAGCCATTAATGGAGTCATGAAGCTTTTTTACAGTTCTAGTTTTCACTTCCGATCATGATGAAATTGACTCCATTGGGATAGGTTTTTCATTTGGAGTCTATGTGTAATTTTTAGCTCAATTCCATTGCTAGATTGATGGGAAATCTGATGAATGTGAACTAGGGCACAAAATGAGGTTTTTGTTAGAAAAAAATATTCGGGGCACCATTTGATCTCCCACTTGTTGCATCTTGATCGTCTTCAAAAATGAGGAATTCTGAAAAAGACGGCATCTCAATCCAACTTGTATTTTTCAAGATATGAATATTTTTTTATTGGGAGACTTCATAGTTATTTGGTAAAAATATTCGTTGTTCTTCATTTCTCTGTCATTTTTCATCACTTTGATCCAATTTTCTTCTGAGATCACTATTTTTTAGCATAAGGAAGCTTTTTAAGAGCTTGGTTGAGTGAAGCAATGGAGATTTGAATGTCTAGAGAAAAGTTTCCAGAGTTCCTAGGGGTATGGAGGTGTGGGGAGACGAATTGAGATGTAGAAATGGCCAAGTCCTAGCTTTATGCATTCAAAAAGTAAGCATGAGGGCTGGGCACATTTTTTCCCTTATATCCCTTTGCTAAAGGGAGGAAAGGGATGTCAAATTCTCCATCGTGCCTAATTGCGACACTTGGCGAGATTTGACTGGTTGATCGTTTTAGTGAGGGAGCTTGAGGGAAGCACATGGGGGCTAAGTTTCGGGTGTATGGAGAACCAAAAGGCGTAGCTAGGGTTTGGAACATTTTTTTGTCCCTTTTCTAAAGGGATGAAAGGGACATTAATTTCCACTTTGTGCCTGGTTGCGACACTTGGTGATCATCCGTGCAAGGAGAGGTAAGGCTCAAACTAGCTCATGGGGCTTAATTGTTAACGGGAGGTCATATTGGCATTTTGGGGGCTAAAAAGGTTGGGCACATTTTTTGTCCCTTATTTCCCTTTTCTAAAGGGATGAAAGGGATGTCAAATTCTCCATCGTACCTAATTGCGATACTTGGTGAGATCTGAATGGTTGATCGTTTGAGTGAAGGAGCTTGAGGGAAGCACATGGGGTTGAGTTTGGGCGTATGGAGAACCAAAAGGCGTAGTTGGGGCTGGGCACATTTTTTCCCTTATATCCCTTTGCTAAAGGGACAAAAGGGTCATTAATTTCCACTTCATGGCTAGTCGTGACACTTGATGATCATGTGTGCAAGGAGAGGTAAGGCTCAAACTAGCTCTTGGGGGCTTAACTAGCAATGTGGGAGGTCATATTGGCATTCTGGGGGATAAAAATGGTTGGGTACATTTTTGTGTCCCTTATGTCCCTTTTCTAAAGGGATTAAAGGGACATGAAATCTCGCTAGGCTCCTAGTGTTGACATGTGTCCACTTGAAGAAATGACTAAGTACCGAAGAGCACGCCTTGAGAGCGAACTTGTGAAGGTCATATCTATAGTTCCCAATGGATTTTTTTGATGAAATTTTATATTATTCTAACTAAAAATGTCCTTCTAAATCTAATGATGGGGGTATCAACTCTTTATTCATCCATTTGAGCCCTAAAAATAGGGTTTTGTTATGGCTATATGACTAAGCATGAGAAAAACTGATGTAGACATATTGCGCCTAGGTGTTGTGAAAAATATGATTCCACCATCTTGTAGTTATCTTAATTACATTTCCATTGATATCTTGTTTAGCTCCTAACTCTTTATAGAACTCCCACAATTGCTTCCTAAAGCTCGGGTAATTTTTTAACACTATGTGTTACTTAGGCCCGAGGACCCGCTTTCAGTGGACTCCGCCCCAAAACTTCCAAATCTTCCTTGAATCTCCCAAAATATATTCCTTGATGTTATTATCCCTTGAATACTCTTCCATGATGGATTTTTCTCCTTCGTTTCAGCTCCAGGGGCATTAGTCCCGGGAAGGCTAATAGGAGCCCTTCCCAAAACTGTCTGAATTCATGAATGTCCCAGAAGACCTTAAATCACCTAGGGGGCTTATTTTACTTTCCTAAATCACCTAGGGGAATACATGAAATTCAATTTGAGATCATTGGATTGAATGGATAGGACTGGTGTTGAGGATGGACTGACCTGGGGGTGTCTTAGAAAGGTAAAACTTGAAAAAATTTGACATTGTGGTTTGTTGTCATGCTTGAAAATTAGAAATTTTCTTGTTGCACATTTTGTATGACAAAAATTAGCTCTAGCTTGGGGACATGTTGTGGATTGAGCATAGTGAGGACATAACATGAGAATCCCAGAATCTCAATTTTTCTTCATGGACCAGTGCCTTATCTGTTGGGCTTTATGGAGTCACTAGAAAGATAGGCTACACAACTTTCTTTATTGAACACACACACAAACATGCAAACACGACAAGGGAAACACAAAAGGGAAAGGAAACACACAACAGAAATAAGGGAAACAACCTAAATCACCTATGTACATGCAGGGGATGACCCACTTTCACTAAAGTGTAAATTTGAATTGAGTTTTTACCCATAAATGGGTGTCACTGAATGTCATTCTTCTTCGAAATCCATTGACAATTCACTAAAGTATGAACCTCTTCTCGAATCTTGAAGAATAAGGCTTGATTACTAGTGCAATTGATGATTTTCTTATTCATTCCACCACCTTCATTGTTTTGGCACACTTTCTTTGGCTTCTCGTTGCTCCTTTGGTTTATTCCACTTGTCGATTTCCTACCACTATCATGAAGACATACCTTGATTGTTCTTGACTTGCCATTTTCATTTTCACTACAAGACATTTTTTCTTCATTATGCATTTGCTTCATGACCACCACTTTCATGGGTTGATTCTCAACATATGTCTCATGAATTTTGGCATCATGTCCCTCTTCTTGATTTTCTTTTCTTTTTAATTATTCCATGAAGTGACCTTTCTCATGCTCCAAATCTTTTTCATGTGCTGCCCTATATAGTGTGTTACTTTCATTGCATTACCCTCTTAGAAAGAGAATGAGTTCAAAATCAGGTCTCTAACCTAAAAATTGTCATCTTCCTTGCCTTTTCCATTTTGGGCTTCATCCTCCATCTTTGTGTTAAGGGCATCCATCTCTTGATTGAGGCAAGCACTGAAAGGTTGAAATCTATTGAGAAGGTTTCCATTTTGAGTAAAATCAACTTTAGGATCAAGCAACAATTTGTTTCTCTATTTTTCATTGAGAATGTTTCCATCCTCATGAAAAGGAAATGAGCACAACACTGGAGCTAAAATGTCATCATCTTCCCGTTCTTGATCGCTGAAAATTGAGAGGTCCATTTCTATAGTGAAATCATCATTTTCCTGGTATGCTCCATTTCAAGTTTGAGAGGTGAAGGTACGTTGTCATTCTTGCATTCCCTATCATCTTCTTCCAATGAGAAAGAAAAGCCTTTGAGTTCACTGGAACACTCATCACATGAAGACTCATATTGATCCTCGGAGAATCATTGAAAACATTGAAGTTTCTATTAAGAAGGTGTTGAGCATCATTCCTTCTTCTTGATCTCGTATCTCTCATCACTTTGAGATTTATTTGTTGCAAGTCAAGGCTCCCATCATCAACCTCAACATCCACCAAAGAAAATTCATTGATACCTTCATCCCACAAAAAAGTACACCTTTTCAAACTCAACTTTCATCAACTCTTCATTGTGTTCTTTGACTGGATCTATGGTGCTTGGACATTCCTCCCCCAACAAGGGAAACTCAAGATCTTCCTTGAAGGTCATGAAGAAGTTACTAGATATGGAATTTTGGCATGGGATGGTTGTCATTGGATCATTTGGTCATTTAATAGTATACTTCATTTTTCTGATGGGAAGTAGCTTCTTTGTTTTACCGTTGATTGAATGGTGGCATGTAACCAATTCAACTACATATCTCCTCCAACATCTCAACAAAAGCTTCAACCCAACAACATGTCATATGAGGCGGAGACATGTCTACTACAAGGATTCTCATTGTGATTTTATTGTTAGGGAAGTCCACCAATGTTACCTTGGCATCTTTGACTTGTCGACGAGAGGCACTTGTTTCATCTCCATGGAGAGACATTTACCAAAGGTAGAGGAAAGGGAGAGACCAAGAGCTTTAACAAATTTTGTGGGCATGACGTTGTCTCGAGGCACCAGAGTCAATAATGTAATTGTTTATCTTGTACCCATTGACTAACAAGGAAATGTAGAATGGATCAACCTTCTTAGATGTAGAGGGTGTGGAAGCGAGGCAATTCAGAGATGGAGTGGATTGGGATGCACACAGTGGTTCTTTGGTGGAGGCATCTTTAGAAATATGGCTACTACCTTTGACATGTTGAATGAGTCTCTCCAATTGTTTAGGATGAGTTCTTAAGTATTCAAATGCAAAAATTTGGATCTTGGAATTTTTGAAATGGTCAATGATATCTAAGGATGAAGAGGTGGTGGGAAAATCATGGGTTATGGCAGCATTAACACAGATGTTTTTTGATTTTCCAAGAGAAGCAGAAGAGGACTTACTTGAAGAGGCAGAAGGATTCTTGGTCGGGGTGGCTTCATGCTTCTTCTCAGTTGTCTTTGTTGAAGCAAGATTTGATGATCCTCCTTTTTTTTTTATTTTTCTTAATCACCATTGAGGATTCAATTTCTTAGTTTGGGCAGTGGAAGAGGATCCTTTTTTCTCCTTTTGGGATTGGGTGAATATTGCATATGAGTAACTATCAGTGGGTTCCTCATCATCAAGCATGCATTCACAAAACCTAATCCTAGCATATTCATTTTCTCCTTCCTCTTCATATTCAAAACTTTCTTCTTCTTCGTCCTCATAGCTCTCGTACATTGCATTGACTGGCGGGCTTCCAAGGTGAGCCTTTGGAGGTGCTCTTGTGATCTGAGAGAGTTGCTTCTTCATGGAAAACATATCATTAGCCATTTTTTGAATCAATCATGGATCGTGGGTATTGAACTCAACTTTGACCTTTCTATTTACCATGGGGATTCTTTACCTTACCAGACAAGATTAGATCATCATCTATTTCAATAGCATAATCTTGTGCTTCTTTCAAATCTCTAGGTTGTGATCTTCTCGAGGAAGAACCCAACTTTTGGTTGTATAACACTAATAAAGAATTTTTTAGATTATTGTCAGAAGGCACGACATCTTCAGGAATCCTTTTGATTGTCTAGTTATACCTAGGCTATGAAGTCTCTCATAGATTTTATAGATTCCTTCTTCATTTGTAGTCTATATATTTTTTCAAATTTCGTAGTTTTATATATGGCTTCAAATTTGGTTCTTATATCATTCCAACAAGTGATAGACCTTGTTGGTAAGAAATAGAACCATTTGGTTTCCTTTTCTTGTAAAGATTCCATGAACAATCTAACAGATATGTCTTCGTGTTCAATGCCCAACACACCACATGCAGTGATGAAAGTTGTTACATGCTCTTCGAAAGCGTGTGTCATCACCTTTGAATTTTGGAAGGTTCTTACGGGAACACATCAGAAGATCATGAAGAGGAGGTGCAAGAGCAAGTGGACCCATATTCCTTCCCCATGGAACAATGGGTTGGGGTCTTTCTCTTTCTTTGTTCGCCATGGTCTTTTTCCGCTTCAACTACTTCTTCTTCAACTCTTGAAAAGTGCATATTTCTCAGTTAGGATTGTAAAGAGGATTTTGATCACCCAAGTACTTTTTTCATTTATTTTGATTTTTGATTTTTTTGTATTTTTTGAATATATCCTTTTTTTGTATTTTTGATTTTTTGGGTAGAGATTCCTTTTTGGGTGCACTTAGGCAAATATCTCCCCAGCAGAGTCACCAAAAATGTTGGTGATAAAATTTGTCGAGTGGAAAAATTAGGTGTCTCCACCAACGTTCACAAGGCTACACCCCTCTGCATTGAATGGTACAACTCCCATTATTGAATGTAAACTAATCCTAATCCTATCTAAATGTTGTGGGTGGCCAAATTGGTTGGGGATCACACAAGGACACTCCACTGAACCTGTGGAAAAGTGCTTGTATAGAGTACAAGGGAGGAAATTACAACATTGAGAGAAAGGGGGGAAATTAGTCAAGGAAGATTACTTCCATGAGTAGATTTCAAAGCTCACACCCAGTAACCAAAGTAGTTCAACATCCAATATAGAGGAAAAACAATGAAGCTTTTAGTGAGACAAACAAAACCCACATAAACACAAAGTTCTCTGAGGCTCATTCATCAAGATTCAAAGCTCTTTTTGATCACCATGCTTACAAAGTGCATACAAGGGGGAAATAGAGGAAAAACAAGAAAAGTAAAATAGAATAAGTGTAGTTGTATTTCATGTGTGTGTCGATACAGTCCAACTACATACAATCCACCATTCTACAGAGTAGAAGTTTTTCAAAATTCTAAATCCTTTGGAATGGAGAAGCCATCCCAATTTATAACACTTTCAATTTGACCCCTCACCTCCCTCACATGACTCTTCATTTCCATATTCCACTTGTGACTTTTCATTTTCCATGAATTAAGTATTTCTCTTATAATTTTGAGAAAATACTTTTACAATTTTAAAATAGGTCACTTAAGTGAATAGGATGAAATACAATGATGAGGCCCAATGAAGAATTAGAAAGGAGAGAGAAAGAAGAGGGAGGAAGAGATGCCTTGAGAATACTTTGTATCTTATGAAGGTCCACCATTCTTGATCTATGGGATGCTCCAATGTGATGAAACTTTGAATCTCTGAACTCTTTACACCCTAAGAAACTCCTTTGGATGGTTCATAAACACCTTGGGTTAAGTGTTTAAGAACATTGT
Source organism: Taxus wallichiana var. yunnanensis (assembly GCA_018340775.1). NCBI lineage: Eukaryota > Viridiplantae > Streptophyta > Pinopsida > Cupressales > Taxaceae > Taxus > Taxus wallichiana. The sequence continues at coordinate 651,294,221 of CM031240.1, read as the reverse complement.
TGAATGATTTTTGTCGATGACCACAAACACAACTCACAAAGATCCCTTCTGAGGAGATAAGAGCTCAAAAACTGACCATAGTCAATGGAATGTTTACCAATGATTGCAACCTCTACCTCACACATGATACTTCTACAACTCAAACCACAAAGTAAGTGTCAAAAGACACTGTCGAGTTCCCTGAGATGGATCTTGAATGCCCTATGATAAATGCCTATGATGATCTCGAATGATGATGTTGACCAAATGATCATCCCTCTATGTCCCATTTTTCCAAAATTTCCCTTTGAGTGTGACTTACCATTAATAGCAAGTGCCCAAATGGGAGACTTACTATTTTTGGTAAGAGGTGATTTTTGCCTCTTCTTGACCATCCTGATGTGATGAGCTTCTTCATTCACTCCTGTGCACACTGCCTTCGCCTCAACCACTTTTGGGGTGACTTACTATTTTTAGTTAGCTTATAGGAAACTTATTTTTTTAGTAAGTGTTCATTTTTGTTGTTTTCTACTCTAAACAATCATTTTGACTTCTAATGATCTTTAGTGCACACTACCTTTGCCATAGCCACTTTTGATGATGACTTTCCAAACATAGTATGTATGTATAGGAAAGCTTACTATTTTTGGAAAGTGGATTTTCAATGCTCGGTTTGTAATGAACACATATTTTTAGACTTGGCTTGCCATTGTCAAGATCTCATCCTTTGAATTTCACTTGATTTTTCCCACCATAAAGCTTGAAAATAAAAATGAAATTTTTACCTAACAAGAGCTTCAAGCATAGAGCTACCATGGTAACCATTAATGGAGTCATGAATCTTTTTACAGGTATGGTTTTCACTTCCCATCACAATTAAATTGACTCCATTAGGATAGGTTTTTCATTTGGAGTCTATGTGTGAATTTTTAGCTCAATTCCATTTCTGGATTGATGGGAAATCTGATGAATGTGAGCAAGGGCATGAAATGGGGTTTTTGTTAAAAAAATGTTTCAGGCCATTTGATCTCTCATTTGTTGAATCTTGATTGTCTTTAAAAATTAGGAAGTCTACAAAAGATGGCATCTCAATCCGACTTATATTTTGCAAGATATGAATATTTTTCAATTGGGAGACTTCATAGTTATCTAGCGAAAAATCTTTGTTTTTCTTCATTTCTCTGTTGTTTTTCGTTTATACTCTGAGATCTCTATATTTTTAGCATAAGGAATATTTTTTGGAGTTGGTTGAGTGTAGCAATGGAGATTAGAATTTCTAGAGAAAATTTTCCGAGTTCCTAGGGGTATTGAGGTGTGCGGAGACGAACCGAGATGCGAAATGGTTAAGTCCTAGATTTATGCATTCAAAAAAGCAAGCATGAGGGTTGGGTGCATTTTTGTATCCCTTATTTCCCTTTTCTAAAGGTATGAAAGGGACACAAAATTCCCCATCATGATTAATTGCGAAACTTGGCAAGATTTTATTGGTTGATCGTTTGAGTGAGGGAGCTTGAAGGAAGCACCCGAGGCCGAGTTTTGGGTGTGGGAGAACCAAAAGGCATAGCTGGTGCTAGGAACATTTTGTTTCCTATATGTGCCTTTTCTAAAGGGATGAAAGGGACATAAATTTCACTTCACTCTGGTTGAGACATTTGCGATCATCTGTGCAAGGAGAGGTAAGGCTCAAACTAGCTCATGGGGCCTAACTGGCAATACATAAGGTCATATTGGCATTCTGAGGGCTAAAAATTTGTTGGAAACATTTTTGTGTCCCTTTTCCCTTTTCTAAAGGGATGAAAGGGACATGAAATCCCTCCAGGCTCTTGATGTTGACACGTGTCCACTTGAAGAAATGACTAAGTACCGAAGAGTGTGCCTTGAGAGCGAACTTGTGAAGGTCATATCTAGAGTTCCTAGTGGAGTTTTTTGATGAAATTTTATATGATTCTAAATATAAATGTCCTTCTAAATCCAATGGTGGGGTATCAACTCTTGATACATCCATTTGATCCCTGAAAATAGGGTTTTTGTTATGGTTATATGACTAAGCATGAGAAAAATTAGATGTAGACATATTATGCCTAGGTGTTGTGAAAAATATGATTCCACCATCTTGTAGTTATCTTAATTACCTTTCCATTGATATCTTGTTTAGCTCCTAAATCTTTACAGAACTCCCAAAATTGCTTCCCGAAGCTCATGTGTTTTTTTAACAATGTGTGTTGTTTAGGCTTGAGGACCCGCTTCTGGTGGACCTGCCCCAAAACTTCCAAATCTTCCTTGAATCTCCCAAAATCTCTTCCTTGATGTTCTTGTCCCTTGAATACTCTTCCATGATGGATTTTTCTCCTTCGTTCTACTCCAATGGGTGCATTATTCCCATGAAGGCTAATGGGAGCCCTTCCCAAAACTGCTCGAATTCATGAATGTCCCAAAAGACCCTAAATCACCTAGGGGGACTGATTTTACTTTCCTAAATCACCTAGGGGAATACATTAGATAGGATTGACTAGATGGGAATGGTGTTGAGGATGGAATGACTTAGGGGTGTCTTGGAAAGGTAAAACTTGAAAAAATTTGACACTGTGGTCCGTTGTCATGCTTGAAAATTAGAAATTTTCCTGTTGCACATTTACATCACAATAGATTACACACTACTATTCATGTGATTCCTAAGTAAGAAAATTACTAATTAACCCATGTCTTTGGCCATCTTTGTCTTCTTTTTATTATTTCTTTTGGTCTTACACCCTCTCTAGCTTAGTATGTATTTTCACACCAACATTTCTCATTCTAGACACCAACGCCAAATCGGATGCTAGCGGCTAGGCGCTCTCATCCCCTTTGGGTGCCCCTAACTTCTTTGTAATTTATTCACATATTTTGGGTCATTTCTAGTCATTTGAGCATCTTATCTTTTTGGTAGTTGGCCTTTACGGGGTTAATTACAAAATTCAAGCAAGGTAATCATATAAATATAAATTATGTGATCATAATAAAGGACCAAGCACTAAGTATTAGCTATCACCACCTAGTGTTGCATCCAAAGGCTATTCAAGAGCATTCAAGCATCCATTCTTGCATTCATTCAAGGGAAAGGGATTGCATTTATATATACACTTCATAGGAGGGGAAGTCTATTCTATTCCATGCACACATCTATTACATTTCTTTACATCTAGCTACTTTGCTCGCTATCAAGTGTGACACGCACAAGAGCCACCTAGGGCACAATTTCCGCACACACACACACACACACAACTACATTGGGTTTGAAATGTAGTGCAACACTTAGTCGTAAGATCACTTATTTGACAACTGAGGATAGTTTGACCCCTCATTCTACATCTTTCTTTTTTAGGATTTGATTTCTCTTTAATGGTTTTGTAGGTCATGATTTCATTACGTGGTTTCAAAGAACCTTAGTTATCATTGTGCTACCTACTAGGGACCAAAGGCAAAGGGCAATGAACATCTTGTGACCAAAGTGAAAGATGGTTTTCTGAGGATTTTCGCAATCACGGGCACCCACTATTGATATGTAGTGCACCCGTAGGCACCACTGCCCCTTTTTGGGTGCCCATGTCCAACATATTCCTCTAGATCTACATTTTTCTGAGCTTCGGTGCGACAATATGTGCTTCTTGATATCTTCTAGTCTTCCATCTCTATGCGCCTTCGGTATATATGTGAATTAGCTAAGTCTCTCTTTCTTCTCTTTGCAACTAGGGTTTCATAATTTCTAGCTTAATTTTCTTGGGTCATTTACTGTACTTAATTGATTATTCATTTACTATTATAATAACAATCAAATTAGGCATCTATATTATTCATATTTTTCTTAATCATTTTGGTGAACCTAAACTCGATCTGAACACTCTTAGGATCCTCATACTTCTATTGCTTTTATCTTCATAGGATCTTCTCATCATGAGTATCTCTATTAATGACTTCTTGCTCATTAATCCTGAATTAAGAGATAAAATCAAAACTCTCCTAGCTACCACTCACATTCCTACTAATATTCATCCAATACAATATATAATACATTTTTAGATGCATTTTCTTAGCACATTGCTTTTCTATCTAATCCTAATGTTGATCTTGTTATTTTCAACAATGATCCACCCCTACATATCATGATTCACATTTATAATATGGGCATCAAACACACTCTAATCGATAATGGATTTGAACTTAATCTTTGTCCTATGTCATTCCTTGAAAAGATCAGTCTTTCTATTGCTAATGTTAGTCCATCATGTCTTTCTCTTCATGCATATGATGGTTTTGTTCATCCATGCGTAGGTCACATTACTCTTCCTATCACTATTGGGCCAAAAAATCTTAACATAGTTTTCTTTGTCATTGACTTCCCGGTTTCATATAATTGTTTACTTGGTAGGCCATGGCTTCATGTCATGCAAGTAGTTCCTTCTACAATACATCACTATGTCAAATTCATACATGAAGGCATAGAGTATGAATTTGAACTAGGAACCGTATACTTTATGCCTTCCTACAATATTATGACCATTCAAATATTGTGTCAAATTCATACAATATTGTGATCATGATCCCAATACTACACTTCCTACTCCAAGATCTAATACTACTGATGAACCACAACCTATGGATACTCCACCTCATTTTCCACCACTTGAAGGTGTTATTTGCATGATGAATATTGTCTCATCTACACCATCACCTCCACCCACTTCTACTATTTCTATGATTCTTTATTAGGGGCATGTCCAATCAATGGATGTTGTTCCATCTCCTGCACCTTCTCATGAGAAACTTCCACTAGCACATCCTCCATTTACATGCACATTTTTCATGAATGACTCTTATTAGGAACATATTCCATTTGATCCTACTTCATCTGAATCTATATGCACACATGATGGGTTGAATCGGATAGGGTTTATAGTTGATGACATTTCTCCTTCATCTCATGATTATCATCTTTACCATGGATCTATCTCGCATTATTATTGCTTATGGTCTTTGTGTCTTTCATCTCATAGTATTTATTGCATGTGCTCATCACACTTCTCCAATTACACTCGGACAATCTTGGCTTGATTACATCGGGGTACATTAGACCTCGGTCATCATACTGATATATCATTTCCCATGCCATTTGGTCACATCTTCATTTGCAATGACTCATTTCTAGGCTATTCACAAAACCTTACTCGTTGGTATGCACATGGTTGTCCATTACCTCCTTTCACCGATGAAGAATATGTTATGGGCATGTATAATTTACACCTCAATGGCTCTTACTCAACCAACCTGACACCTTTGCTTATTAAGTCTCAGATGCTTCACCATTCGGTTTTGACCATGACAATGATAACCTCTTAGATGACATTACTTGATCATTCTTATCATCACACACTTGGGGGCATCACACTTATTCCCCCTCTAAAGCATCAACAAGAATCTTATTTTATCATCACTTCACATCTAGTCTATCACATACACCATATACATCTTGATACACACTCATATCGTAATTACCCGATGATGTGATCTCATGCTTTGGTTAACACTTCATTTTGAGGACATCCTATACACATGAACCTCACACACTACACACACTTGACATAATCAATATCCTCATGCCTCTATCAAAACAAAACACAATCATAACACATGCTTCTCATCACTCTACAATCAACACACTTGTGACACGTTCTTTCTACTACACATGTTCAACACACTACGACACATTTACAATGCCTACTTCTCACGCCTATTCATCAATGCAAACTCAACACAATAACAACACATACTCTTCACACATATCCAACACAACATACAACAACACACTTGACATATTTACAACCTACTACACACTTAACACTTTCATGACGTACCTCTCTCATATCATAAAATATAGCTCTCTTGCACAATCAAAACAAATATCTTATACAATCTACATAATACACATTCAAAGCACTCTCTCTGACATATTTGTCTTGCTCATCTACTATACAATCAACACATTCACAAAATATTTCTCTCTTGTGCGCAGCCAACACAACACATAACACATCCAACGCTTACACATCTCGACAATCTACATCACAACACACTACACATTTGGCGCTCTCACGACATATTTGTCTTGTATATCCTACTATATAATCAACACATTCACAACACCTTTCTCTCTTACACACAACCAACACAACACATAACACATCCAATGCTTACACATCTCGATAATCTATATCACACACGTAACATGTCTACAATCAATCTCTTTCATAAAATGACACATGCTTTATGATGCACTCTATTTACATGGTCTACACTCAACAAAGTGAGGGGTCTAAATCTCAAATGGACCTCACCACATTCACATGTTCAATCAAATCACTCATTCACTCACATGTTTACACTCTATGCTTTGCACTTTGATGATCACATCTTTCTAGTACACACATTTTAGACCATTTCCCGATGACGCAATTTTGTTATGGGATTCATTCTTGATCGCTATAAGGGGACATGTATAATTGAACCTCATCTAATCATGCATCACTCACATCCACACTCACTTTGCATTCCATTCCATCTCATCCATCCACAACATATTGTATCTTGGTCGTAATTAATCTTGCTTAAATTTTCTTATTACATGTACACGTTATTACACATGCTAGATAGATATCTTGTATGTCATTATATTTATCATACACACATGCACGTTTCACTTACTTTCTATTTGTGATCATAGATTCTATAGATCCATACACGTAGCACATATGCTTGGTGCAATACCTATTACCAGTCCCACAAAGGCTCCTAGGGGAATCCACTTTCATACACTATAAGTGTTATTTTTTCATTTTCATAGCACATTATTATCTGATTATACACGCTTTGAAATACTTTTTATCTTTATAACATGCTAATGGGTGCTTCATGTGCAACATTTATCTTCTTACAAGTCTATTTTTTCCATGGTTGTCTACTACTTTTTTTTCCATTGCTTATCATTGTTTTCCATTGTTTATGGGATTTTCCCTTTGTCTTTTGTGCACACTTGTCTACTTTTGGCCTAGTCGGCCTTGATTGTCTTGCAGACATCATGAGTGATGTCCCATGTTTGCAACCCACTTTTTGTGGTCTACATTGTCTTCTTACATGTATTGTCTTCTTGTGTCTTATATTACACATTATTTATTTGTCTGCTAGCTTACATTTTACATGCATGTTTTCTTGTACTAACAATTGTCTCCTAGTCACTTGTTTTCATGTGCCTTGGTTTCTACAAAGCACACTACTCCCCCTGTAGGGTAGAGTTTCAACACAATGGTCGGTCCTCCTTTGGGCCGCATTCTCCTTCAATGATGACACATGTACCCCAAATGAGGGGGAATCATTTGGGTGAATCAATCACACCATACAACAATTCACATTCACAATTCAACACAACACAAGTACATATAATACAACACAGTCATCAACATTAGACAGGGCTCAGATCCTAACTTAGGTCCTTGAAACAACAAATACACCAACGCCCAAACTCGGATAGTAGCACCTAGGTTCCCCTGACCCTTCGTAGATGCATGTGACTAGGGGACAAATACTTAGAATTCTTCAGTGCAACACATGTCTACAACACTTCACACAACAACTTTTACAGGAAGATAGTCCTTAACACCTAGTATACACACAACATATAACATTTTCTTCTTCAGCATTGGATCGGAATTGGTTGAACCATATCATATTTTTACACACCATCTGCAGTGGTGTTCTACACTTCAGGAAGTAGTTAAAGGTTAGAGGATGACACCAAAATTTTCTCCCTACACTTCTTCCAGTTCTTGGCGTAAGATCATCCAAAAACTCACATTCTGCAAAGTTGGCGTGAGATCACCCAAAAACTTGGTCTTCTACAACATCTACAAGATCCTTTTTACACTCTTTTCTCATCATGGATTAGGTGCACATGTTACTTTTTCACATTTTTTTTTTACATACTTCATTACATACTTTTTATCATATACATGTGTATTTGACTACTTGATCATTCTTCTCTTTTATAGGTTTGTCATTATGGGAAGCGGTAGTCAACATCAATGACATTAGTATCGACATCAACAACAAGTAAATTGGTGACATGTACAACATGTGTTTGTGCCCTAGGGTCATCATCTCATCACTTTTTGCACTTTCTCATATCTAGTCTCCACATTCCACCTTTTTGTCACTCCATGATTTTCCTTGTCTCTTAACATGCTTCTTGCCATCGACCTACATGGTTATCAAGTACGCATCTTTATCTACTTTATGTTATCAAGATTTCACTCAACAACATAAAGTGGGGGCAAATGTAGACACAAATCACACACTTTGGGTAATTATCTAGTCATGATTACATACTACTATTCATATGATTCCTAAGTAAGAAAAGTACTAATTAACCCATGTATTTGGTCATCTTTGTCTTTTTTCTATTGCTACTTTTGGTCTTACACCCTTCTAGCTTAGTTTGTATTTTCATACCTTGGCATTTCTCATTCTAGACACCAGCCTACCTAGCCAGATGCCAACGCCTGCACTCCCATCCCCTTTGGGTGCCCCTGACCTCTTTATACTTTGCTCACATCTTTTGGGTCCTTTCTAGCCATTTGAGCATCTTATATTTTTGGTAGTTGGCCTTTTTAGGGTTAATTATGAAATTCAAGTAAGGGAATCATATAAATATAAAGTTATGTGATCATAATAAAGGACCAAGCACTAAGCATTAGCTATCACCACCTAAGGTTGCATCCAAAGGCTATTCAAGAGCATTCAAGCATCCATTATAACATCCATTCAAGGGAAAGGGACTGCATTTCTACATATAATTCATAGGAGGGGAATTCTATTTTATTCCATGCACACATCTATTACATTTCTTTACATCTAGCTACTTTTCTCGTTATTCAAGTGTAACATGCACAAGAAGCCACCTAGGGCACGATTTTACACACACACACACATAAAACTACATTAGGTCTGAAATAGAGTGTAGTGATAAGTCGTAAGATCACTTGTTTGATAGCTGAGGATAGTTTGACCCCTCATTTTGCATCTTTCTTTTTTAGTATTTGATGTCTCTTTGAGGGTTTACAGGTTATAATTTCATTACAAGTTTCTAAGCAACCTCGGTGATCATTGTATGACCTACTAGCGACCAAAGGTAAAGGGTAAATAACATCTTGTGGCTAGTGAAAGATAGTTTTCTAAGCATTTCACAGTCACATGTGCCCACTACTATTCTCAGAGCGCGTCCATAGGTGCCCCTACCCCTTTCTGGGCACCCTTGTCCAACATATTCCTCTAGATCTACATTTTTTAAGCTTGGGAAAATTTGTGCTTCAATCTTCTAGTCTTCCAACTCTGTGCCTTCAATATATATATGAATTAGCTAAGTCTCTCTTTCTCCTCTTTCAGACTAGGGTTCATAATTTCTAGCTTAATTTGTTTGGGTCATTTATTATACTTATCGTTGATTATTAATTTAATGTTATAATAACAATCATATTAGGAATCTACATTATTCAAATTTTGGTTAATCACTAATCAAACTTAAAAAGGGTGAAAATATTTGGTGAAACCAACCCTTGAATTGAACATCGTGTCCCCAAACCCTTTGGGTTCAACTTTCTAATTGCTAACAAAATTATTCTTATAGGTTTGATCTTTGTATTTTTAGTGACCCTTGTGGAGTCTTCTCATGTTCAACCTATATCACTCTTTGAATCTCTCAAGTATAACCCTACCTATGGGATTCACTCTTTAAACTCCTTTGCACAATCCCTATTCATCCTATTATACCCTTTAAGCAAGAAATGTCCATCCTTGCACCACACTTGGTAAATTTTTCTTAGGGTGGTAGTTACCCTTCCCTCCCTCCCCAAAAGGTGGTTATTTTAGTTCAAAATGATATTCGTCCCCTACACCTACTTTGGAATCTCTACCCTCTCTTCATACTCATCACCAAATGTTAATCCTAGCTTTGTGGGTCATATAAATTGTTGAAGTAGTGATCATGAAACAAGGCATATTTTGGATCACCCTTCCTTATTTTTTAAGAATAGGTTTCCTCATCATATATGCTCATGGGGACTTATATAAGGGTTATGCCTAATGTGTGTAATGTGTCCTCCCATGGTTATGTAAATATCACTAATAAGGCAAAATTAAACCTATCGATCTCATATATCATGTATTGTTATATATTACTCTTATCCTAGGCCCTCTTTGGCACATATTACTATCACTAACACTTAAGTCATATTATTTGATACATATGAGGCATGCACCTTTATCATCTACATCGGTTGGTTCACCTCTTCCGAGGTTCTCATTAGGTAGTTTTCATGTTATCCCTTTCTCCATGTACATAGTTATGCAACAAAATTCCAAAAACATAGATATAATCACAAAAAGTAAAAATAGTCACATATTTTCAAACACTCAAAACTCATGACATGTTTCTCTAGCATACATTGTTTGCACTTTACATTATACACATTGTTTATCCTTTTGGTTTGATAGATAACATTTTTCTTATTTACACACGTGTTTACAAGGTTTATTAAGCATGATGTAGGACATATGGAATGATACATATTTATGGGAGATATCATTATTTATTACATACTTTCTTTGGGGGCATCCCTCCACACAAAACAAGTTCTATTATTTCATTATAGTACCCTTTCACTTCCTCATTACACTTAAGGCTTCAAAGTGTTTTTGGGAGTGGCCAATTTTTCATGACACTAATTGGCCATGGGAGCACTTATAGTGTTTGACACACAACCGATTATCTGTAAGAAGCTGCAATTCCCTTTCAATGTGTTATAAATTCTCTACCCAAGTTTTACTATAGATCAAGGTTTCATCAAAGAATACCATGATGAATTGATGAAGGGCCAAAAATCTTATTCATCAAGCCTTGGAATGTAAATGGGGCATTCGTAAACCCAAAAGGTGTGACCAAAAATTCATAATCACCATTATGAGTCTGGAAAGCTTTCTTTAGAATATCTTACTCATTTATACGAATTTGGTGATACCCAAAGCATAAATCCCATTTGAAGAAAAATTGAGTGTCATACAATTCATCTAGAAGCTCATTAATCACCTGGAATGGGGAATTTTTCCTCGATGGTGAGTTTGTTTAGTTCCCTAAAATTGATGCAAATATGCCATGAGCCATCCTTTTTAGGACAAATAAAATTGGGGAGAAATATGGACTAATGCTAGGATGAATGACTCCTACCCTTGAGAGTTCCCCAATGACCTTTTCAATCTTTTTCTTTTGTAATAATGGATAATAGGGCACTTTGGGAGGAGGACTTCCTAAAAGAGGAAATGATGATCCTCTAAACATGAAGGTGGAAATCCATTGAGCTCAACAAAGACAGTAGCATGTTTATCCAAAATGGCTTGTAAATCTGCAGGGGTGTTGGAAGAGGTAGGTGGAGTTAGTTGGATAGAAAATAAATGAGAAATGACCCCATGTGATCCTTTCTTTAGAATTTTTCCATACAATGGGAAATAATAATACTAGTGGAGCCTGGAGCAAGACCTTTTAAGGTGTGTTTTCTCCCATTGTCAGAGAATTACATCCATAGTTAAGAAATCCCATAAGATGGGTCCAAGTGTGCGTAACCATTGAGCTCCCAAAACAACATCACATCCACCCGAGGTAGGAAAAACATTCCAAATCAAAGATTATAATCTCCCATTGCAATACAAACATTACGACACTTTCCCTTATAAGGTAATGTACCACCATTAGTAATCATAACTTCAAATCTAGAACAAGGGTATATATAATAGTTGGTTTGTTTAGCCAGATTGTGGATTACTAAAGTTATGTGTGCTACCTGAATCAATTAAGATCGTGAGAGGATTTTTTTTTTTTAAATACCCTTTTACCTTCATGGTTTTAGGGTGGTGACTCTTGTCAAGGCGTGAAGCGATATCTCTGGTTGAGAATCCTAAGGAGGGGATTCATCCAATGATGGTTCTTCTTCTTGGACTTCCTAAGCATCTTCCCAATTGTCTTGTTTGAGGGTGATTTGACATTTTAGGAAGTGTAATATTTGTTCCACATGTCGATGGCCCCTAGTAAACTTGTCATCACAATTGTAGCATAAGGCTTTCTCTTTGCACTTATGTATTTCTAATTAGTAAGATGTTTGATTGGGGTTTTATTTAGAAGAGGCACTTATGGGAGCACGTTAGGCTACATGATTTTTGAATGAAGTGAAACCAAAGGTCACATTGTGATGTGATTTTGTACTCTACTAATTTTTCCAATCCCAATACTTCCATCATGGTATTGGGTTTAAACATTTTGACTTCTAAGCGGATTGCCTCCTTGAGGCCACTTATGAAACAAATCTTGAAAAAATCATCTAACAAGCCTTCTATGTGATTGGATAATCTCTTGAATTATATTTAGTAATCATGGATTGATCTTGTTTATCGAGTTTAGTGAGTGCACTTGTGAATTCATCATCAACACTGGGGTCAAATTTCTCGAATAAGGGATATAAACCATGGCCACTTTGGTTCATCACGAGCTTTTAAATACTAACGATACCATTGTAGGGATTCTTTTTCCAAGTGTAAAAAAGCAATATGAACCCTATTCACATTATAGGTATTGTGGAGGCTAAATAATTGCTCTACTTAATATATTCACCCAGTTGGATGTGTACCATTAAATCAAGGAAAATCAAGCTTGGGACCACGTAACACATTTAGATAAGAGAAATTGTGTTCAAGTGGACTCAATATGGAGATTCTTAGTGAGAATGGAATTTTGTTGATTGAGTCCTTGCATCATCTATGTGAGCTCAAACACTTGTGCCTTCAAGTTGGTGATTTCTTCCTCCATGTTTTTGTACTTGCAAGGGTTACAACCATGACTAGGAGGGGTTCGAGGGTCCAAAAATGTTATTTGGAGTTATATGTTAAAATGATCAGCTTGACGAAGATGATTGCAATGGTATAATTACTTTGAGGACCCCCAAAACAACTTTTTTGGAGACTGTCCTAGGGGCTAAAAATAACAACGATTTGTATGGGATTTTTTGGGAAAAAATAAGTTCATGTTAGAATGATCTCCATGGATCGAAACAAGGGGTACTCAAATATAATTTAATATTCAATGACATGAATAAAATCAATGGCATGTTTCATATTTTGAGTAAGAGAAAAAATTACTCTTCTTTCTTGGTTAACATATTTTCTACTTGTATCAATTAAGGAGTGACACATAGGGCATATGTAGGGACAGTGATATGCCTGGAACAATGTGTCATCTGTGGCTAATTACTATTGGATTCATGACCATATGTAGTGGTACTTGTCCATGGGGAAGCACCAATGGGTGGAGGGAAAATCCAACAACTCTCCCAACACTCTTCCTTTGGCAATAGGGTGTTTGAATCCTTAGTATATTCACACTAGCTCAGAATCGATCACTCTCAATCCTTCCAACCATCTCCAAGGCATAAACAAACATGAACAATTCTATTCTTTCTCTAACAACATTCAAGCATATTTTATCCTTGATTCACTTGTTTTTCATACGCATTTCTATTCTAATTTCTCTAAGTTAAAGTTTAATTTCATATATCATGAGCATTGACTACACTTTTATTCTTTTGCAAGTTTGTCCTTATCTTGAAAAAAGAAACACAAATGGAACAAGGAACAATCTCAAGAACAAAACACTCGGAAAAGGCAATATTTAGTTACAAATGCAAGTATCATTTCCACTATGTACACAAGTCACCCCTAGGGTTCTTATCCCCTCTTAGACTCCATGATACACATTCTATAATCTCCATGTGACATGCACAATCTCCATTCAACATGTTATCAGTTATAACTCTCTTCGACTCTCCACAAGGTACGCTCTTCCTATCTACTTTATGCTACCAAATATTCATTCACCAACATAAAGTGGGGGCAAATGTAGACACAAAATTATGCACTTAGTATTATTACATCACGCCTCTAGTATGTCATTATATACATGATTCCTAAGTAAGAAAAATAGACATTGAGAACACTTGTTTTGCTTTACTTTGACATTATTTTATCCCCCATGCTTTCATCCTCTACTTTTCTAGAATTTCCCTTTACTTTTAGACATTACACAATGTGTCACCCAACTCAGTATTTCATGTTTTATCTTTGGATCTCTCTGGACACTAGAGCCTTGTAAGGGACAAGAGCGCCCAGCACACTACTATCACCTTTGGGCACTTATGTCCTTTTCCCCTCTTTTCTTATGTTTAAAATGCCACATCAATTGTTATCTTTTCTTTTATGTTTATCACTCTGTCAGTTAGGGTTTTCAATGATGAAATTCAAAGGAATCATATATACACATGACTTACTATCTATTCTAAGAGGAAAGAGGACAATTAGACAATTGGGATATTACTTTCTATCTACTACTTGGGAAAAATGAACACTTGAGGATTGCATTTGGGCTGCATTATTCACTACATAGGAAGGGAAAATTATGAATTCCATCACACACATGATATTGGGGGAAAAGTAGTAGCCCATTATCTTGGTGCGATTGGCATAAGGGGTCTATACGCACCCAAAATTACATGTGCTACATTGTCGAAAAATGGTTACAAAAGTCCCCAATGATGATTCATGTCCTTTCAAAAGGTGTTCGAGTTCCTAAGCTCATCCATGAGTGTATATTTGTAACCTAGACATCTTTACTTAGCTTTTCCATGCTTTCTTCTAGCTTCCCACTTCATTATATATGTGTTTTGACCTTCAGTGTCAAAATCGCCACCATGCTTGCAAGGTGGTTTTGAAACCACCACCCGAGCTTGGGCGGAAGTTTTGAAACTACTTCCTAGGCTTGGGTGGCGGTTTTGAAACTGCCTCCCAGGCTTGGGCGATAGTCTTGCGATCGTCACCCTGCGCAGGGCGGTGGTCCTGCGCATTTTTCCAACCTTTAATGCATGATTTAAGCACGCAAACACTTCACTTAACTTGACTTCTAAGGTGTGTTTGTGAACCAAATTGCCTAAAAATAGTCTTGATTGCATGATATTCCTTCCCTCTTCTATTTTAAATAGATTTAATTAGTTTGAACTACCTCTTCACCCAATGATTTGGCACTCCAAGGCTGCCTTGTGCATAAAGGTACATCCCAACCAATTCCTATATATTCAATGTTTGTATTCAAGCAAATGGCTTGAGAATTTTTGTATCTTACATAGTATTACTGCAATAATCCTACTAGAAATTACATAGCCAAGCTTTGTTCACTTGTGTTATCTCTCTTCTACTTGCATTGTAACCAGATTTTCCTTCAAGCTGTCATTGCTCAAGCGTCTTCTCCTATCTTGCCTTTGCATTCCCAATTCCTTGGACTCATATGGACACATAGAGAAAGAAAGGATAAACTAAGGGGACAAGTCATCACACAGCTGGATTTATCTTTATTATGTAAATTCCAAGTTGGGGTTATTGTTTGATTTTCCTTCATTGTTGTAATTTATTACTATTATATCACATCAAATAGAGTAGAAAACCAATATTCTTTCATTTACAAGTAATTAGTTAATTTCCAAGAGGTTTTAAATCATTAATAGCAGCTCCCGTGATGGATCTTCTTCTTCCTATCCCTATGGATTTGAAGGAGAAAATATTTGTAGGAAGTTGTCTACATATCATAGATTATTTGGAAAAGTTCTTGTTTTATGTTAGCATTATTTAGAATACACTCAACACAGGTGAATAACCACACCAGTTATTTTGCTTGTTTAGTTTTAGTGTAGAAGTAGATTTGATTATTTAGAATAAAAGCAAATTATTGTTTGTAATTATGATGTTTCAATTTGTTGATTTATTTAGGTTAGTTTCCTTTCAGCAGTAGCATAGATTGTTAGTTTCATCTTAGTTAATTTGGACACTTCAAACTAGTTTAACATTGAGATTCAGTTAGACAAACCATAGGGAATTTACGCTACCTATTCATAGCCTCTAAATCTCCCCTTTGCTAACTCAACTACTAGAAGATCACAAGATTCAAATCTTAGTCAATAATCCTCCTACAATTAGCCACACATATTTCCACATCGGATGCCCCAAACACGACCTCGAGGGATTGAAGGTCGATTTCAATTTTCATCCGTAAAATTGGTGAACCTAATGTGAAGGATTAATTCCTTCTTGTTCCCTTTCTTTCATTGCTAGTACCTCATCCTTCCATTTCTTCCCCTATTTTGGTAGGTATTTTATACTTTCTAAAATATATATGAAAGAGAGTTGGTGGGCCATTTGGCTCGATAGATATTACACCAACATACAACCACAAACAGTCCCATTATCTTTCGAGGTGGGTTGATAATTACATAAGCAATGTCCAAACCGATCCATAAGGATCTAGAAAAACACACCACTTCATTAGTTCCTCAAGCCAAAAAAGGAGAAACAAGAAAAGAGAAAAATGAGGTAAACGGAGGTTCTGGAAGGAACCGCCACTTTGTCTTGAAGTGGCGGTTTAAAACCACCACCTATAGGGCGGTGGTCCTGAAACTCACCTGGTCTGCTCAGTAATGCGAGTAGTCTTGAGACCGCCGTCTGCTCAGGGGCGGGGTCCTAATACTTTTGAACAGAAAAGAAGAATGGAACATGAATGGACGCTTTTTGGCGCCACCATGTCTCTTCCCTTCCATTCCCTTTCACATTCTCCAGTGTATGAGAGGACATGTGAAGGCCTATAAATGCATGAAAGGAACAAGAGAATAGGCATTCAAAGATCTAGAGAGATCGAGAAGTAGAGTTTAATGAGAGCAGTGAGCAAGATCTTCAGTGCTGGAATGGAATTATAGGAACAAGGTGTAGAAACAGAGTAAGCAAGTAATTGGAGAGAAGGTTTACATTGTTGCTTCTTTTCATACTTATTGTAATATATAATTGTATATATTAGACCAATAAAAGTGGGAATAAAGAGCAGCTGGTTGCCCTTCTCGACTGGTTTTCCTCCATTGGAGGTTTCCAGAGATAAAATTGTTGGTGTTAAAATTTGAATTATTTCCTTCTCTGTAATTTCCTTTCTATAGCACTACATAATTAGTCACGAAGCTCTAATTTCAAGCAAATCTATCATTTTAAAGTTGAAAGTAGAACAACATAGTTATGTGATTCGTAGAGTTCAAAGTAGAAGTTTACGGATCACAAACCTCCCTAGTTACACTTCAAACACCATTAGATATGTAAGGATGGAGGAGGTTGATCAACTATTAAACATGTAATACAATCAACCCAATGTAAACCACATTATTATCACAAATGGAACATGTTCTTACCATAAAGTCTTGTCAAGACCTCACATTGCCATGTAATCAACAAAAGATGATATATTTACATGAATAATTAATCCTCTTTTTCAAATAGATTAGTCTTTTGATAGAATGAAGGCTAAATTCTCTGAGATTTCGAATGCCTATCCAAAGATTCTTACTTCTAAGGAAGACAAGAATTATAACATTGAACAATTCATGACATGGTATCATGATCCTACTCAATCAAACCCTATGCCATAAGCACCCCAACAAGGGACTCAATCCTCTCCCAATGATCTTATTTCTACTTTAGTAGGGAGGATTAGAGAACTAGAAAGTTCCTAGACTTCACAACCAACACATGCAGTAGGGTAGAACATAGGGTATCCAATTGACAATAAAGGATACATCCTTCTTAATGAGCAACCAACACAATATCTCTGTACAACAAGGTTATCCGGTTCATTCAAATCCAGTTGATCTTCTCACAGGGTTATACACATTAGGGATGGGTCCTCATCCTTATCAAGCTTATCCTATGTAAGGGCTAGTCGGAAGTGCGTTCTCGAATGCCACCACAATAGGCAATGTGACGTTCCCTGGTTTTATGCCCATTAGTCCATATCCTGGTACTATCCCACCTTACATGCACATGTATTCAAAAACCCCCGATGGACCCATATGTCATTCCCACTCCCTACATGCCATATCAAGGGACCCCATACATTCTCGTCAACGCTTATAATGCAACTTATCCAACTCCTCCTCCTCCACCTCCTCATCAAGGATCTTCAATGGTGGAATCTTACACAATGGGTACATACATTGAGTACTTAAAGGAGACCTTGACTTCACCATACGTGGTCTCATGCTTTATGTGCCCATTGCCGATCTTCCAAAATTTAAGGGAGAAGGATACTTGAACGCTCATATCAAAGCCTATGTTATTATTATCAGGGAATTACTTCCTTGGATGTTGTAGTGGCTAAGATCTTTCCAAAAATCTCAAAGGAATCACATTGGATTGGTATTACCATATTCCGGAAGCTTCTATACATTCCTTTAAACAACTTGTTTCTAAGTTCATCAAAGCATTTGACATGAACAAGTTGTTGCATATAGGGATTAGGGAGTTCCTACATATTAGACAGGAGAAAATGAATTTTCCACCCATTTCATCCAGAGATGGCGCCAAGTTCTCTATTCCTCTACAAGTGTGCCCAACATGGACCAGATGGAACTTTGTGATCTTTTCCTTCACTCACTCAATCGAGAGACTAGGGAGGAAGTCCAGAAGTTTCCTTTCCGTAGTTACGAGGAAGTGTTGGAGGGTGTGCTTTGGATTGACCAAGCCGCTATAGACAGTGGGTGTAAGATCTATGGTCCCAATGGGAAATTAGTATCCCCAAATCAAAATAATGTAAATTATCAAAACAATGGTGCCAAAACCAAGGACCTAAGGGTGTGAATCACAATCATGGTATTACCATGAATAGTGATATTGATCAAGCCAAGAATGTTGGTTTTCCAAACAATGATAACACTAACAATAACAACAACAACAGGATCAATCAAAGATCCCCTAACACTATGTATTTTGCTAACACATTTGATGTAAATCAACCCCCGAAAAATAAAAATCAAACCCAAGGCCCAAACCAGTATCAAAACTTTGGCCAAGGGGCAACAAATCATGGTTATAATAACTAATTTCAAAATTATAACCGAGGTTATAATCAACAACATCAAGACGCTTATCAAAGGCCAAGAGATTACAACCTAACCTATAATGTGGTTTCCATAAGGTTCGAGGTCATGATGATAGGACTTTCCACGATTGTAACAAGTTTCTACAAAGACTTCCCGAAAACCAAAGGTAACTCTTTGTAGACATGTTCCTAGCAAATCTTGAAACAAACCCATAGCCTAGTCATACGGACCTATCACACCTCAAAATGTGAACCCTAACGTCCTGGGATTCCCAAGTGAATCCTCAAAATATAAACAAGGGTATTCCTATAGGAAACAACAACCATGAAGCCTCAACTTCTTTAACTCTCGGGTTGCTCCTAACCTTGGTTCAAATGATAATACAAAATCTTGGGGTTAGTCAAGCTAGAGGTCGAGCCATAAATTAATGCAACAACTTAGATGAAGGAGTACATTTCACAACCCTTACCCACTCTTTCCTTCCCCAAGATGACGTTCCTATAATCTCAAAACCAATAGAGCCTATGATTTAATATCGTATTTGAACAAAACATTTTCTCACATTTTGTTTCTAGATTTGCTTTGAAGAATTCACCTACGCATCATTCTCGTTGCTCAATGCACTAGGTCTTGGTCATCTAATCCATGTTACGCCACCTCCTAGCACTCAAATAAATCATATTGACTTTGATATACATCCTCCAAGACAAAATGATAGGGACACTATTGGGTTTGTTTTCGATATAGACAAGATGCCATCTAATGCAAAATTTCTCGAAGAGGTGATCCTACCTTATTTTTACAAGTTTGGGTTTATAACAATTGCATTAAGAGAGTCATGATTGATGACGGGGCTTCTATAAATGTGGTTCCCTTCTCTTTCTTGTAGAAGTTGGGATATGGAGAGACAAATTGTTCCTCTACAAGAAACATGTTACAGGGTATGAAAATCTTAAAGTGACCTCGATTGGAACCATAGTTCTTCTAGTCACACTTGGTCCAAAAACCATCTTGATGGAGTTTTACATTATCGACAGGGAAAAATTTATAACATGATCCTTAGGAGACCTTGGATTCATCGAATGAAGGTTATCCCCTCTACCCTGTTCCAGGAGATTAGATTCCTCCATTTGGGGAAGGTCTTCATCGCTCAAGGGGATCCTAAGCCCTTCGATATACACTTAGAAAACCTCAAGAAGAAGAAAGGAGTCCATATGGAGTATGAACTTCCTGTAAACCAATTAAACAAACCACCTCCATCAAAAGAGTTAATCCCGATCACCTCGGGCATGTCGAAGGTGAAGTCGTTGACCCAAAAACATTTGAGGTGGCAAAAACATATAAGGGTAAATCAATATTTGTGGAAGCAATGTCCACTAAAACCACATCGGAAATTATGAAACTCTTAGAGAGTGATGATCTGATCTTCCTCCCATTTGAACCATAGGGGATGGGTAGTCTTCTCGGTTAACATCTCTTCCCTCCGACAACCTAGGTCTAGTGTAAACATGATAGAATTAACAAATGAAGAAGGGAAATTTGAGATTGAAACGATGCCCATCAAAACCATCTCTGAGGGTTGTTCTATTCTAAACCTCGGTTTTAACCCATGTGCATCTGAAACTAAGCTTGTCATATCCATGGGGTAAGGCCTCATCATTCAACAAGGGTCACAAGTAAACACAACACTCTACATAGGAAATAAGGCCGAGTGAAATAGCATAGTCATGCTCACCCACACACCATGTCTCAAGAACATGACAAAGAGGTTCACAAATGCCTCTTTCAGAAAATGATTTTAATGATTGGACATATACACTTTTGGGAAGGGTTGTAAGTTTAAACCCAAAATGGTAGGCCCTTGTCAAGAGAATAGAAATTTTAAGGATCATGGTTCTCCACTATGTGTACTTTTAGGGGTGAAGAATTTGATATTCATCAACTTTCTTCACCTTAGCCATCATGAAATGTAGTTTCACCTACATTTCCATATGTATATTACTACATCCGCATTGCATTTTCATCTACTTGGTTCATTTCGTAAATTTGTGATCAAGGGAATTATTCTTATAGAATTCCTAAAAACTTCTAAAAACATTGGCAAAACATTCAAATCATATCTCTTCAAATCCTCATGGTATCATCAATTGTTTCTGAATCATTTCATCAATTCAAGCAAGATAAGACAAAGCTTTGACAATGTAACCATACCAAGGCTTGCATACTTGGTTCTACTCATAGTTTCTTCTAGATTAGGTGTCTTTTCCTATAGTTTGTTCTAGAAGCTTCATGGTGTCGCATCTATCCCATATACATCTCTTTGGAAATAAGAACATTCTAGACATTTTGCCTAGATAAATAAGTCAAATGCAAATCCACATAAAATTTTTATTTTACACATTTATTTTCCCTACCAACCTTCGGTGTTGAGCCTACATCTCTTACTAGTGATGTAGGGTTGGGAAAGGAGAGAAGTGCCCTTACTCACCTATGCCTTGTCCATGGTGATGAGCCCATACTTCCTACTGGTAGCATGGGGCAAGGTGTAGGGGGTCTCTTTGACAAATTTGAAAGTTAGAAATAATTCATTCAAATGTTGTGAAATCATAAATCGAACAAAGTGAGTTAGATGTCCAAAATTCCAAAAGAGTTTAAAACCTCAAAACCAGATTTTGTCAACCAAGTGGCCATCTACGGATCTAAGTCTAGATAAACTAGAAAGCAATTCACATTTTAAACTATGAAGCAAAACTTGAGTAGAATGAGGTTGTAGGGTCTCAATTTGGTTTTTGCCAAATCCTTGTCTTTCTCTCATCATTACCATTCAACAAATTTCTATAACTTGTGCCCCTTCTAGCTCTTGGTGTTGAGCCCTCGCATCTTACCGGTTGCATGGAGTTAGGAGTGGGGCAAGTTTGTTCACTTATCATATCACTCTTTCATCATGTCTTGCCAAAATAATATGAAGTATCAAAATTTCTTAGAGAAACTAAAGTTTAACATTACAGTGTATTTTCATTATCATGTATCAGCATTACAAAACACAAAAAGAAATCATTTTGTTAGCATTCATATCCACTTGCATACATTCTGAAAGCATAGAAAACTAGAAATTCTAAACATCTAGAGTACACATGTGAATCAAACCATAAATGTGAGTAAACTCTATGCAATGAATTACCAAACCAAAAAGAAGAGTATATATATATATCATAATAAATTGAGTTTGTGTACAATTCCATCACGCACTAGGCATGGTCAAAATGCTCATAATGAGCTTGAAATATACAAAAAAATTCATATAAATGCCTGAAAAAATGGAAACTAAGCAATAAAAGGCCCAATGGCCTATCAATCCCTATGGGATCCCTAAGATGGTGCACAATTACGTCCAAGACTCCTATTGTGGCTACAACATTGAGAATGCACTAAATGGTGGGAGTGCTCGTGATGGTGGCCATTGGTTGTGGTCTCACTATGAGAATGGATCCACCTCATCAATCTCTTATATCTCATGTATGTGGTAGCCTGAGTGTGGAGAGAAGTCATGATCTTCGCTGCTCACTAGATGGGTGCAAACACATTAGTGTCTCTACCGGCTGCTAGTGGTTGTCTTGTGTCCTCAGTCAGCTCGACTCATGTCTTCCCCGAAGGGATCAACCAGTGTGACCATGAACACTGATGAATAAGATCTCATCATCCCTATGTAGTTCACTACAAACAAAGAGAAACGATGAGTTAGAAAGCTACAAAAATCAACAAAAAAAAAAATACCAATTAACATTTCTAGCTAACAAAGTCAAGAGAAGAGTATCAACATACTCGGATCTCCCTACATCCATGTGGGTCACTAGTGGGTATGGTTAGTTGTTACTGCAGTACTTGTGTGCCTCCTCTCCTCGTGATGGCTATGCGTTATCTCATGATAGATATTACTCCTAAATAAGAACATATACAATAGTAATAACATGAGAGAACACCAAAATATAGATAAATGATGACAATATGCTCATATAATAGCTTTGCCACTTCGAGGGGCAAACTCTAAATACCACTTAGAGGGGGTAACCTCCAAACCATAAAGCAATAACACTCCAATACTCAATATGATGATTAACTACAACCTTCTAACCCCTATATATACCATTCTAACCTATGGCCAATCTATTGAGGCCATGACCCTAAGCATAATAAATCATAAATGAATGATATAATAAGATAGGGGATGTGTTTACATGTCGGATCTCCATCAACCCATATATTATATTATCATATCCCATGTGAACCCATACATATAACTAAGGGGATGTGTGCCACATGTCGAAATCTCCATCAACCCATATAGATTATATTATCATATCCCAATGTTTAATTGGATCGCTCCCTCTTTGACATGTTTCATCCTTTTAACATGTGAAGAAGAATCCCATCTTTCGACTATCCAATGAGTGTGCTTTAAATTATCTTACACTTTTAGTCATCGCCAAGCTCAATCATCTAACCACCCATATGAAATCCTCCTGTAGCAACTTCATCATCAACATCTTATTCTTCTTCTTCTTCTTCTTCCGATGTTGCTTCTTTTTTTTCTTCTTCTTCTTCTTCTTCTTCTCGCTTCTTCTTTTTTTTTCTTCTTCTTCTTCTTCATATGGACCTATCGTCTTCTTCTTCTTTTGTTAGACCCATCCTTCCATGAAAACTTCAATATTTAACACTCTTAAAGACCAATTAGACTTTTCCTTTTCTAACTTAGAAAAGAAAATTTGAATCCTAAGACAGGATCTAATCCACAATTTTGTGTAACCAAATATATGATGGTTTAGAGAATTTATCCCTAAATTTGTTCCATCACTCTCTAATAGATCAATCCTACCAAATCCAAAAATTGAATGTAGTTACCATCCCCATATCCATAAAACTAGGCTTTTGTTCTAAAAATATTTCAGAGATGGATAAAAACATTTTAAAGAACAAAATCTAATAAATTCCAAGAGCTTTCTAAAAATAAATTTTGCTAAAAATACCACAATTTGCTTCTTGAAAAGTGAATTTATGAAAAAA
Organism: Taxus wallichiana var. yunnanensis; assembly: GCA_018340775.1. Lineage (NCBI taxonomy): Eukaryota > Viridiplantae > Streptophyta > Pinopsida > Cupressales > Taxaceae > Taxus > Taxus wallichiana. Next base: position 651,270,102 of record CM031240.1, on the reverse strand, counting down.
CCTAAAACACCAATAACATCCGTAAACAATAATTGGCTGGATGACTTAGATCCAATGAAGCTAATTTTTTCGATATTCGACTTAGAGTGTTTCCAAATTATGATACAAAAATTGGGAAAAATGATTCCTACTCTTTAAGATATATTGTAACAAAAATTAGGTTTTTGCAATTTTGGCTTACCTAGAGTTTCCGATACCACTTGGGATATTACTTGTATAAATCCCCTTAACATATACAATAGATAACATGAGAGAACACTAAAATATAGATAAATGATGACAATATGCTCATATAATAGCTTTTCCACTTCGAGGGGGCAACCTCGAATACCACTTAGAGGGAGAGATAACCTCTAAACCATACAATAACACTCCATACTCAATATGATGATTAACTACAACCTTCTAACCCCTATATATACCATTCTTCCTATGGCCAATATTGAACTCTAAACAAGCATAATAAATCATAAATGAATGATATAATAAGATAAGGGGATGTGTGCCACATGTCGGCATCTCATCAACCCATATATATTATATTATCATATCCCATGTGAACCCATACATATAACTAAGGGGATGTGTGCCACATGTCAAGATCTCCATCAACCCATATATATATATTATATTATCATATCCCAAGTCGTAGCATTACCACCACCCATATGAAACTAACACTCCAATCAATAATAAAACATAGAGAGTAGAGGGGGTAACCTCCAAAACCATCAATAACACTCCATTACTCAATATGATGATTAACTACAACCTTCTAACCCCATATATATACCATTCTAACCTATGGACCAATTACTTGTGGTTGGAAAACTCTACGCATAATAAATCATAAATGAATGATATATAAGATAAGGTTCTGGATGTAGATAGCCACCATGTCAGGGTCTCCATCACCCCATATTATATTATATTATCATGTCCACGAACACTGACGAATAAGATCTCACCATCCGTATGTAGGGCGGTGGTCCTATAACAAACCAAAACGCAAGGAAGTTGGGGGAAGCTACAAAAATCAACAAAAAAAGAAATAAGGGATTGTATACTCGGTTTCTAGCTAACAAAGTCAAGAGAAGAGTATCAACACCTCGAAGAGATCTCCCACATCCATGTGGGGTCACTCCGTAACCTCTTTTCGACAGTTATAATTTTGGGCATACACTTGGTGTGCCTCCTCTCCTCCTGAGGCTACACGTTGTCCCATGATAAACCCCTCATCTCCTCCCTCATCTCGAGGGGGTAGATCCTCTGAGACTAAGGTCTCCTTCTCTGTGTTTACTCTCGCTCCGCTCTCAGTATATCCACTGGGTGTCATGCCACTCAGGTTCACTCTCCTCCTCCTCCATGTGAGTTACCTCACTAGTCTCACCACCCAATCCCTCATCATCGATCCATCATCAGTCTCCTCATCACCCGAATCCTCTCCAGTCTCATCTCATATCTCCTCCTCAAAATCAGAGTCCACATCTATGGGCTCATCCTCCTCCCCGATGTGGGCAGGTGTAACCTTAATATGGAGTAAATGTACATGAGTGGTATGAGCTTCCCGTCGGGCATGAACAAACTGCCTAATTTGTAATAAGCACTCCTGGAATCACCATTGTCTAACCTAGATCTCCGTGAGGGCCCTTTTGGGCCTCCTTGACACTCCTATATATGGGTGCCACTAGGGGAAGCATATCAATATATGGAAGACCAAATTGTTGAGGAACTTGGCCAAATGGGTGAGTCTCAACCTTCCCCATCCTGTCAACTAACTAGCCAGTAGTGGTACAAGCCACCATTGTGGTCCCATCATGTCCCACAATCCTGCCATGTCTTGGTATGGAGTGGCCACCATGTCTATTATGGTCAAGGAAGCCACTGGCTGATGTGGTGCTCTGAGAACTGACATCGTCATCCATCTAGCAGCCCTGACAGCCCCTGGGTCCTATATTGGTACTCCCCTCCCATGGAGACTGATCCACTCATACACCCATCTCATAACCAATGTGGGGTGGCTCAAATAATGTCCTTGTAGCCTGACAATCCATATAAATCATGATAAGTGTTGTCAAGATATCTTCCCCCAGGTGTAGATATGACCATGAGCCTCAATTTGTGTAATGATGGGAGCCCAACAATATAACAATGTGTCTCCTCCCTTATCCCTATCAAACACGAGGCCAAGATACCCATGATAGCCTTACTATAGTGGGGATGGGAGGTGGCAATAGATCACACCTTCATCCCCTTCTTTGAACCAAATGACACCATGACATCACCCATATAAGTAGCCCACAGAGTCATCGTGGCTCTAGATCATGTTGTCTCAAGAGTCAACCTCCTCCCAAGTATCAAACTCTAAGTATCTGATACACGTCCTCCAATGTAATGTAATCATCCACTCACCCCTAACACCAGACAACCGAAAGGTATTCCAGTCTGCATCCCAATAAGAAAACAAGTCACATAGTATGTGATTGGACATGAGTGACATGGGGCACCTGTGCAATCCTCCAAATGTCTTTCTCTTTGTAGAATGTCAGTCTCAGCTTGAGTCAACTGATCTAAAATCTTTGGGAGCCAATCACACTCCCTCTCATGACTCCAACAGATGTACTCCTCCTTTGCATCCACCAAAACATAGAAAAGAGAAAGTCAGTGACATCTTCAATAGGAAAGCTCATCAAAAACATGACAAAGCATCAAAAATCCAAAAAAAAAAAAGTTTGCATAAGTTTTAAATGTTCTGTTTAGAACCACCACCATGTGCGGGCGGTGGTTTTGTAACCTTCACCTAGCGGGCAAGGTTCTTATAACTACCCATGGTCTGAATTGATTCGTCATACACTACATGGCCCTAGAAAGCTCCTAAAAATGAAAAAATACACCATTCTTTGCAAAATAAACAACTACCCTATGCGCCTCCTCTAGAGACTAGTTTAACACAAGAAAATTTGAAAATAACCCCCTACGCAAAGATTTTCAACTTTTAACATTTTAGGTTTCAAAATAAACAAATGAGGAAAACTAACCTAAGACCGCGTGGGTCGATCTCCCACTCATGAGGAATGATCACGATCTCTCAATGGTCATTTTGGTTGTACTCTCATCGAAAACGGTCATCGTGGGCTCGAGCTCAAAAATCACCAAATCAATACACGCAAATGAATTGGAAAATGAGTTTGTTTTGATATATATATATATATATATATATATATATATGTTGTTATAACTTCATTTTGAGTGCATATGTTCATAGGGTTGGAGCATTGGCAGAGGTAAGTTCTTATCCCCACACAAATGGTAAGTCCTCTTGTCATTTTAATTTAGTGTTTATTTTTCAATATTTCATCTATTTGCACTTGAGTCTTCTTTTCATTTTATAGGTAGCGGGAGTTTGGACGACGACATTTTAACACACAAGTGTGTCAGGTATAGCTTCTAACTCCCCATTTTGGGAATGACATACTCGAACTTTATGTTTTATGCCTTTTTATGGCTAAGATGCTTATCTAAGGGGGAATATGTACACACCCAAAATTGCATGTGCTACATTGTCAAAAATGGTTACAAAAGTCCCCAATGATGATTCATGTCCTTTCAGAAGGTGTTCGAGTTCCTAAGCTCATCTGCAATGTATATTTGTAACCTAGACATCTTTACTTAGTTTTTCATGCTTTTTCTAGCTTCCCACTCATTCTATGCATGTTTTGACCTTCAGTGTCAAAACTACCACCATCTTTGGCGGTGGTTTTGAAACCACCACCCAGCTTAAGTGACGGTTTTGAAACTACTCCCTGGCTTGGGCGGCGAGTCTTGCGATCGTCACCATGCCGAGGCAAACGGCGGTCTATGATCATCACCCTATGCGGGATGGCGGTCCTGCACATTTTTTTCAAAACCTTTCATGCGTGATTTAAACACGTGACACTTCACTTAACTTGACTTCCAAGGTGCGTTTGTGAACCAAATTGCCTAAAAATAGTCTTGATTGCATGGTATTCCTTCCCTCTTCTATTTTTAAATAGATTTAATTAGTTTGAACTACCTCTTCACCCAATGATTTGGCACTCCAAGGTTTCCTTGTGCATGAAGGCACATCCCAACCAATTCATATATATTCAATGCTTGTATTCAAGCAAATGGCCTAGAATTTTGTGTATCTTGCATAGTATTGTTACAACAATCCTGCTGGAAATTACATAGCCAAGCTCTGTTCACTTGTGTTATCTCTCTTCTACTTACATTGTAACCAAATTTACCTTCAAGTTGCCATTGCTCAAGCACCTTCTCTTATTGTTGCCTTTGCATTCCCAATTCCTTGGACTCATATGGACACACAGAGAAAGAAAGGATAAACTGAGGGGACAAGTCATCACACAACTGGATTTATCTTTGTTCTATAAATTCCAGGTTGGGGTTGTTGTTTGATTTTCCTTCATTTCTGCAATTTATTATTGTTATATCATATCAAATAGAGTAGAAAACTAATATTCTTTCATTTGCAAGTAATTAGTTAATTTCTAAGAGGTTTTAAATCATTAATAATAGATCTAGTGATGATCTTCTTCTTCCTATCCCTGTGGATTTGAAGGAGAAAATATCTAGTAGGAAGTTGTCTACATATCATAGATTATTTGGAAAAGTTCTTGTTTTATGTTAGCATTATTTAGAATACACTCAACACAGGTGAATAACCACACTGGGTTATTTTTCTTGTTTAGTTTTAGTGTAGAAGTAGATTTGATTATTTAGAATAAAAGAAAATTGTTGTTTGTAATTATGATGTTTCAATTTTGTTGATTTATTTAGGTTAGTTTCCTTTCGAAGATAGCATATATTGTTAGTTTCATCTTAGTTAATTTGGACACTTCAAACTAGTTTAACATTGAGATTCAGTTAGACAAACCATAGGGAATTTACGCTACCCATTCATAGCCTCTAAATCTCCCCTTTGCCAACTCAACTACTAGGAGATCACACTACCATATCTTAGTCACTAATCCTCCTATAGTTAGCCACACATATTTCCACATTGGCTGCCTGGCACGACCTTGGGGGTCGAGTGTGGTTGAAGGTTGCATGTCAATTTTCATCCATACAAAGAACCTAGCTTTAAGGGACACGATTCTATCACACACATACTATAACTACATTGAGTCTGAAATGTAGTGCAGTGTTTGGTGACAATCACATTGGGGTGACTGCCGAGGTCATTCCAACTCAAACATATGCATATTTTATTCCATATAATGTGTGCTTGAGCCTTGTGCAGGTAGATAGGGTTTGTTTTGCAGGTACAAATGCGATAAGAAAACCCTACAGTGAAGTTGGAGTGACACAAAGTGAAGTGAAAGTGACATGATCAAACCCTAAAAGAGCTAGTTCCATACTCATTTCCAAGACACTAGCACCCAATACATACACTAGCACTAGGGGTGGTTTTATCACATTCTGGGTACTTCTATCCATCGTACATATAGATCACTTTGTTTTAAGACGAGCATGCACAATCTAGATTGAGATCATTCCATCATATTTCCACCAATTTGGTACAAACAATGAGTTATCTACTAATCCACTCTTAAATTATTGTTGCTTGTGCTTGCTTGCTTTATTGAATGTTGCATCTTGTATATTTACAATATTATTTGATTTATCTCAATACTCTGATTAAGATTTAATTTTATTAAATCACTCAATATGATGCACATCTACGAGTTACTAACTCCTATATATACCCTACTATGTTATGCAAATTGCTTAGGTTGTCCTACTAAACATATGAAAGCATAAATAAATGAGACATGACATGATAAGATTTATGTTAGCCACAAGTTGACCATTCATATCCCGATGTATGACATAAGATCAAAGGCATAACTCTAAATTTAGAATAATAACTATAAAATATATAGTAAATTTGACGATCTTAGATTAAGAAATGATGATTTATGTTTTATTAAAAACACTTATATAAATTAAATAAAAAAATTAGGGTTAGGGTTTGTGCATATTCACCCCAAACATGGCTTGGGATGTGTGATCGTGACCTAAAACTAGATGAGGATGTTGTGTAGGGTGTCATATTTTTTCTTGTGAAATATGGGAGCCTAGGAATGAGTGGAGGATAGTTTGTGGACAAGTTCACCAAATAAAAGTGTCTTATGGATTATGAATGTGTGCTCTACTACTCGTGATATGCAATATACCTCTAACACCTACTTCACATGTATCCTTAGATGTATTTTTGTGTCTAAATATCTCCACTAAATCTCTTGTACTTCAGTATATGAATTCTTTCATCTTGAAGACCTTATTGACCTAAAAGAGGGTATTTTATCGTGTACAATGGACTAACCTTAAAATTCCCCCACTAACATGAGGATTGTTGCATTATGTACCACTATGACGAAGTGAGTTCAAGCCACATATAGTTCTCCAAGTCCTAGGGTGGAGTGAAGGTTAGAAAAGTGTAAATAAAGATGGAGTCATAATTCAACACTCGACACTTGACATTGACGTCTAGCTTGATTTCGGTGTGTGGATGTGATCTTGGGATGAAAAGATAGATGTGTTCAATTTTTCCTAGATTTTCTATGATGTGCTCTAAGGGAGAGATGCTTTAATGTTTATCTTAAATAGCTTCTTAGAGTGTGCTTGGATATAAGATCCCTAGATGCCCCTAAAAGGTTCGGGTGTGCACATTTATATGCATGAATCATGCAAATGATTTTATGTTCAACTAACCTAAGCCAACTAAGGTAGCTTTTACATTTGAAAATATGATTGTTGTAAGCCAATGGACAAGTTCATGAATCTTGGGACAAAGTCGTTGGTTGAACTTGTCCATGGCCAAGAACCCATCTAGCTACAAATGAAATCTAAGAGAGTATGAAGATATCTTCTATATAAGGTGCATTGATTCTTATATGTTGATATGAAGAACAAGCCATAACTTAGTGGACTCAAAGTGTAGGATTAAATAAGATGCTTTAGGTTAAATCAATAAAAGTGTAAATGAGATAATGATGTGATAAATGTTAATGTATTATTTCTAAGTGCCACAAGACCAAATTTCGGTATTACACACAAAATACTTATTGAACAACAATTCTTAAAACATGAATATACAACAAGACAAAAGTTTCTAAGATCCTCAGGTAACAATATGTACTCAATAGTGCAAAAGTTTTTTTTTAAAACACCATTCATTACTATAAAAGACTAGTAGAAATGTGTGTTACCATCGTGTTGCATGAATTTTCAACAAAATTCCATGGAAATTGTATGTAATTTTGGGTGACCAAATTCACTTTCTAATTCAAAACAAGAAAATGAAGCAACTTCAATTGATTGGACTAATATAATTTTGTTTCACCTCTCCATTTAATCATATTTATTTTCTTCAAGGAATCAACCAAAATGCACATAAACATTATAATTAAAATTTACAGATAAAACCCTCCATAACAATTAAATATACAAGCACTAAACACTTATAAGATAATGTAATTAGCATTCGGTCTATGTATGGGAGAAATTGTGGATTTTAAACAATACAAACATTGTTTGAAGAATACATAGTGTAAACCTTTAGATTTCCAAACTCTCTAAAAGTGTACTTCTTTGTATTGCATCAAATCCTAGTTTTCCAAAACCTAATCTCAAAACAAAACACAAAGCAATTTGAAACTCCATGATGTAGATTATAAAGATTTTGGAATTGCCAAATAATTTTTAATTCGGAAAATTTGCCTTTTGTAATGAAAAAAGCCAAAGTAATGTTCACATATACCTACAAGAACATAAGCCTTAAATTGATAATTTGTAGTAAATTTTAGTTATTGTACAAAATACTATACTTACAAAAACTCACTTTACATACGAAAAAGATAATTATAATACGCATATGAAGAATTATTACATAGATTCTTGAGCAAAAAGGTGCAAAACAAATTCATATTTCAAAAAAGAAGTAAATTCATATTTCACACTAAAAAGAAGTATCAATTATTATTTTTAGATTTAGAAACATATGCTCATTACACTTGGAAGCTCTCACCCTATAAAAACAAGTGTTGCGAATGTGACTAGTCCCTACCAAAGTGTTTGTTCAATTGTTGTAAGTCAATTCTTGTCGCGTCATTGTTATGTTGATTTTACTTTTATAGATGAAGAATTTGCATTTTCAGATGATGATGTTGTTGAATTTGCATTTGCAAATTTTGTTGTTGATGTATTTGTATTTGCACATTCTGTTACTTGTTGTGGCTTGTGAGGCTATTTAATGGCGTGTTGATTGTGACCTGCATGGTGTTCATGCGCTTGTGGGTGTATATTGTTGTGCTTTGGTGATTATCATGCTTGGTTTCTATTTTGGAGTCAATGACAAGGATATAACGACCTTGGTGTTAACTCCCGTTGCACCTCACTATTTATGACATGTTTAGTTACCTAGAGGTCGATGTGAATTTGGATTTAGTTAGTTTACAAGAGAGCAATGCGTATGGAATTGGGATTCTTGTGATGTTACAATGTACAATTACTTTGATGGCATTGTTGATGCAGAGTGTTCTCTATTTTGTGTGCAAAGCTTGGCATGATAGAAACCATTGATAAATGGTAGGTGTTGGGTCAGCGGGAGCGCTATCCTGCGACGTATTTTCCTGTCAAGACCACCGATATACAATTCAAAGAGTTAGCATAGTAATGCACTCATGTAATTGAATATTTTCATGTAAATGTGCCATGATTAAGTTTAAAATTATATTAACAGTAGGTTTAATGTCATTCTAAAAAAATGTGGATAGTGACTACCCTCAAATATATGCATAAAAATGTGGAAGCATGGAAAAGAAGTTCCAATTGTTTGAAAACTGCATAATGCAAACATGGTGTCAAGATAATCATATGCCCACATCCCGAGAAGTTGCAGTCATAGTTATAAGAGAGGGTGCAATTGTATACATATATAATTTTTTGCATTTCTTGTTATCATGGTGTTTTTCATGAAAGAAAGAAAAAAATTAATATCGGAAAAAATTGTCAAATTCCTGAATTTCATTTACAAGGTTTGGAAGTCATATAGAGAAGAATAAAGGATCCCTTGTTGACAACCTTGGAAAGGTTATCCTTTGACTCAAATAGGTTGACCTGCAAGATAAAAGTATCATCAAATATCATTTGTAGCAGAACACTAGGTAAAGTTGTATAAACAGAGATAATTTTTTTATGACAGCAGGAGCTAGTTCATTGCAGTTTGAAGAAACTTGGCAAGGAAAAGGGGCATCCATTTTGTAAATAATTCTATGAAAATAGGCAAGAAAGGAATTAGTGGAATAGGAATAGCCGAGGCTCCTAGGGAAAGAGGTGTTAGTAGAAGCCATGCTCTATGTTCAAAAAAAGTTCAGGTTCTAAATTTATCACTGATCAATGAAACTTCTACCAAATAGATTTCCTCCAAGCGGGACCAATTGTGACACCTGGATATATGCACAAATAACGACATGAACCCAAGAAATTGGTTAGAAGCATTAAGTTTCACAGGGCTGTGTTTAGTACCAGTTCATAGGAGCACCTATGATATTCAATAATCCTTATGAATGTTCAGGATGCTCACTAGTTCAAAAGTCACATTACTCAAGCTGGAAAGAACTTATCAAGTCAATGAATCAAGAGCAACTTATAACTCATAAAAACAAACAATATATACATAATAAACATATTCACAGTATCAAAGTAGACACAAATCCATACTTTAAAAATCTATTGTCTACACATCAATATTCATGTAGACAATTGTGTAAATGAGCACATAAAATTTGTCAAATACACCATATCAATGATCCAATTTTCCATCATCATACTCTACATTCATCATTGTAGATACAGTTTCTGTTACTAAGATGAGAATGATTTCCTAATATCAGGAAACAAATTAGTTCTTGGAGGTGTGAAACTATCATCAAGGAAGATAACCAACATTCAAAATGATTATAACAACATAAAACAAAAGCAAAGGAGATGAAAGATAAGGCAGCAGTCTGACTTGGCATTAACTTGTGAGTTTTTGGGTCAATGAAAAGTCGTGTGACTATAGCTGATTCCTTGTATTGCTAATTTGCAGGTCTGAGATGTTGTTTTCCTTCAACTCTTCGTTTTTCAGGAACAACATAGAGCTTGTGTCCTAGAAAATGAGTTGAAATGAAAATGCATAAATGAGAGGCTAGTACCACATCCAAGCTTGCAAATAGTCAATCATGTTGCCACGAATGGCTAAAACTCAAATGTTGAAACCTGGAAAGAGAAATGAGGGTTGAGAAAGCTGATATCCAAGAATTTTATAATGGTCAAACAATGTAAATCAAGAATACATTCAAGAAACCAATGAACAAGACTAAGGCTAATGAGAATGAGCTAGAGTCAAACCATTGCTTATCAAGTGACTATATGAAAATATTTAAAAACAATTATTGAAACATGGGCACATTCTTATGGATTCGATTTAAGGCTTCAAACATGGAGGAGTTGTTAAAAAAATTACAACTGTGCAATCTTATAAAGACACACAATTTTGGTGAATTTCATTTATAAGGTTGGAAGAACTTACACAACTGTTTGAAGACAAACATGAGAAGGTGAGGTTATTGTTGATTAAAGAAAAGAGAATATAAACATGATAAGAAATGAACATGATTGAAATTGAAAAAAATTGTGATATCTAAGAACTTAAATATTACTTCATATCATTGAGATTCTATTGCAAGAGTTTTCCACTTTTGTTCTAGTATTCCATACCCCACATAGCTAACAAATCATCTAAAGAAACATGCATGCAAATTTTCAAAGTAAAAATGATCTTACTTTATGTTTGAAGGAATGATCTTCATTTTATTGGGAACCACTCCATTCATGAATGAGGATAAGCCAAAAGAAATTTTGTTCCCCCTTTGTTCTGTTTGGATGTCAAATATTGTATATATCGCTGGGGAGTTCTGCTAGTCATTCTTTGCAGTGTAGTTGTTGAAGAAAGAGGATCAACACTTGAATCAAGTAGAAATTTGTAGAAGTCCCGCACGAGAAGGGAAAGGATTCGAAATCACATGTAGCTCATAAATAGAATTATAATAATAAAAACAAAGTTAGGCCCACATACATTTCAAATAAATGTATTTGTGTTCAGATGCAATTCAAGTGGGTAGTAATATTTTTTTGGTTCACAAGAAATGCAAATCAGGTGGGCAGTATCTAGACCCTCTGATAATGGTTTTCTTTGCACCTTCTCCCACAAAAACCAGATTCATCTTACTGCGAGGAATTCTGACTATTTCCTGGTAAATCTCCACTTTAATACAAATCACAAACGTATAAGTAGAGTAATCCAACTCGCCATTCACCGCATCTTGAAGGCTGGACATGGACTCTCTGTCCTTAAACACAATCACATTGGGAAAAGACAATACGCCCAAATAATCTCTCTTGATTTAGCTCTGACAAAGGAATAGAGTCCACAGTTGGCGTATGGTGAAGTGGTGATATACATTGATGAGAACCTTGGAAGCTAATATAGAGTACCACATCCCAAGTCCACCGCAAAAAAAGATCAGATAACCAAAAACCCTGAAAATTTTAAAGAACCCATATAACTGACATTTCACTGCATTTTTATGAAATAAGAAAGACAAAATATAAAATGAAGTGCAAAAGAAGAGCAATTAAAGCCACTGGTGTTGATTATCTGAAATCGGAGAGATATGAACCCACAATTGTATGTAAATGACTCTACACAAAATCTTGGCAAGGGTAGATTATACTCCTGCATCTGCTGCTAATTAGATTAGCCTTGATTCATTAACTCCTCAACCTACGATTGTGCCTCAAAAATAACGTCAAATCACACAAAATTCACATCCTAGCCATAAATGTCACAAAATGTTGAGCAAAATTCATGAGAATTTAAGGCGCAGAGCACAATTGCTTTGGAAGTGTTGATGGAGATGAATTGACAAGTGATTTAATGTTGTACTTGCAACATTTAATGCAATGTGTCAACATTTCATAATTATAAAGTTTAAACTATAGTATATGAATTTTTAAAATCCTGTTTTTATTAATAGAAAATTGTTGAGATGGTTATAATTTATTTTCAGCCAATCAGAAAAATCAAATTAATTTTTTGAAAAAATCAAATAAATATATAATTTTGAAAAACTATATACAAATGATATAAAATGTCACATGCATCATTGTGATTGGTCAAGCAAAAAGTTAAATTAGTTTTTTTGAAGGCTATCTACCACAAATAAAAACGAAAATATAAATGTTATTGAATGTAAGCACACAAAAATTGTTGACAATTTATTTTCCGAGGCAATTGGTGCAAAAATGTATATTTATAAATTGAAAATACCTTGGTGTGCCTGTAAGAAAATTATTTGGGTCAATTGAAAACAAGAGTAGCAATGCTGTAAAATCTTTACTTCAACGGTAGTAAAAGTGAATTGATCAATGTTTCATATGTAGAGAGAATTGTGATTCTAATGGGCTGTGGAATTATGCATTCAATATCGCAATGGTCTAACTAATCCAAATTTTGGCGGAATGTTTCCTTTTAACTTATTATCGCCAACATTTAGTATGTAGAGAAACTGTAATTCTGTAGATTTGGAGGTAGATTTCCGGTAATAGAGTTCCCTTAGAGATCCAACACTTGCACTTTGAATGGTCTGATAATGCTTAAAGGAAATTCTCCGATGAAGTTGTTGGTAGACAAGTTAAGAATCTGAAGTTGCGTTGTATTTACAACTTGTAGAGTTATATATCCATTAAGCAAATGCTGAGACAAATCTAAGGATAGCAGATTATGCAGAATTGTGGCTAGAAGCTTTGAAACAGGGCAAATAGGTTCATTCTCAGATCATTATGATCGGGTGTCTTATAGATATTATCTCAAGTAACATTCTTATTGAGATGTACTCTAAAGGCCACTCTATTGATGATGCACGCAAAGTGTTCGACAAAATGTCTCGATGGGATATAATATCGTGAAATACCATGCTTGCAGGATGTACGCAGAGCAGATATCGGGAAGATATTCTTGAATTTTTTCAACGGATGTAAAGAGAAGACATAAAATTGAATCAATTTGCATTCTCCAAAGGGCATGTCTTTGCGATCACATGCAACTTCGAGGGGAAAGAAAGTTCATTCCAACATTTTTTTTTTGCAAAACAAAATATCAGATTTCTTGAAAAATACATATTTAAAACAAAATATAAGATTCCTTGTGCATGCAGGTAAATCATTTTAACAAAACATATGCATCTAAGTTGATAACATGCTCTATATAAAGCCCTTTTTTGTCATTTCTCTAGAAGAGAAAATAACATTAAATAAAAGAGTTGAAACAAAACAAATGTACTTCATTTGTCTCTGTCTGACCCTTTAGTTTCCATCGTGAATATGAGGAACTTGAAAATGTATACTCATTCTGAGATGAGGAACCCGTATTGATTTGGGGTGCATGATACTTGTTTTCTTCAGTTTTGGGGTCCCAAGTCGATGGCCCACCTGTTCCGATTTCTACATGTCTCAAGTTCTGAAGGAACATGCAATCGTTTCCCATGGATGGTCTTTTCCTTGTCTTCTGGTGACTTTTAAAGCTTAAAATAGGATGCCCATCAAGGGTCTGCAAGTTTGGAAGTAATTCTTTGATCTTATACTGATACTCTCTGTCTTCAGATTGAGGTTTTTCAGTTCATGTAGAACACCAATAACCTGTATTTCTGACAAAAAGCGGATATAATTATGTCCTAAGTCCAGGATTTGAAGCTTTCCATTCCACTCCAATTCCATTGGGAAATTCACTAGCCGATTGTAAGAAAGATGAAGGGTTTTTAGAGCCACACAACACTTGAGTGATGATCCAATAGTTTGGAATCGGAAATGAGACAGAGATAGTTTTTTGATTGATGATATCTTTTCCAGTGACTTGCCCAAGTTTCGAATGGGATTATGCGAGAGCACAAGAGTGTTGAGATTAACAAGTCGATCCAACCTGCAATTCGAATCTATCTCATTATCATTCAAGATGACATCCCGAAGGTCCACAAGGGAAGCAACCTCATCCATCGATGTAAGTTCATTATGATTCCCATACAGTACAATGAGCTTGGAAAGACTTTCAATTCCTTTTAAAGTATGAAGACAGTTTCCTGCAACTAAAAGCCATTTCAGGTTTGTACATAATGCAAGTCCCTCGAGGGAAGACAAGTTGTTATTGCTGAGGTCAAGGCGTGACACCTATAATCTCTGTAAAGCCTGTTTGAGGAAGGAGAGAGTTGTGATGGTGGCCAAGTCCTTGTCGGGATGTTGAGCTAATCAATGGAAGGGTTAGCCGCTGGGTTACCCCCATGACTTTGCACACAACTATCAGAACTGAGTTTGACCATGGCATTATGCATCCAAAGGCACAAATATATTTAATTTGTTAAAATGATTTTTAAATGTAAAAGTAAATAAGAAAATAAATGCCATCTTAAATGCTATGACATCATAAATATTAATGACATCATGTTTTCCTCGAAATTGCTAAAGGTAATAACATGTTAATTTTAGGCCAATCACATTAAACATAAATACACCTTTATAATTATTTTGTTAAAAATGTGCAAGTTTATTAATATTTATTAATGTGGAGAGTGTATATTTTGTTAATGAAAATAATAATCATGTTTGATTGGTTGAAAAGTACAAACAATAACAACATGTTAAGCAATTGTGAAACCTATAGTTATACTGCCTTGGGCAGTACTAATAAGATAAATAGATATTTTGAAAATAGTTTACCTGATTTCATTGGTGGGTGTGTTGAGAATTAATGAATGAGTAAGACATAGGGTGTGCAATAACCTGAGAGAAAGATAGATCATTCTTAGAAGTATATGGTAGTACATTTCCAGGTAGAAATGGCAACCGTGGGCAGGCAGGCTCCTTCTATTATTTTCCTCACCCACTGCAAAACCAGGTTTACCTTCACTCCACCAATTTGCTCGACGCATTTCATTTTCCATTCACAGAAGCTCCCCAGGTGTTCTGTCGCCTTAAAAACATCATCAATCTACAGAAATAACCTATTAGGAAGCTTTGGGTTCAACAGACATTTTCTGCAATACCCGTTACTTCGCAAAGAACCCACAGAAAACACAGAGAAATCTTATCAGCTTTAGTGGAAATGGGTGGTGTCAAAATCACCAGAGATGGTAAGTTATTTATTTACTTCAATTTTAGTATCATTTTATTGTGTTAGTACATTAAAATCCATATCCCTCTGAAACTAAACCCACCATGACCGCACGAAAATATATTAATGTATTCATAAGAAACCTAAATTCTAGTAAAATCCCGCTTTGAGAATGCACCTTAAGGTAGCTAGATTTGGAGTAATGAGAAGTTAAAAATATGTTTTTATAGTTGTTTTGATGGGTTATATAAGCATTTGGAATCCTTGTGGACAGATGTAGTGAGGGAAAACGATCCAACAAACAATGTGCCAGATTCGATATTTGCAAAAATTGGGCTACAGCTTCATAGAAGGGACAATCACCCACTTGGGATCCTGAAGACGGAGATATATAATTACTTCGATAACAGTTTGACAGACTCCTTCAATAAGTTTGATGACCTCTGCCCTATTGTGTCAGTGAAAGCGGTAAGGACTCTTATCATCAAATGTCTTGATTAAAAGAACTTAGACCCGCTTGCCCGGGTCGTGCATATTGTGATCGCTTACCATGTTGTTTATTCTCTGTTTTTTCTATTCTATCAATAAATTGGTACACACACTGAGAAGTGAGCTATCAAGCTTAGGATATGCTCAAATGTCTTGATTAAAAAAACTTAGACCCACTTGCCTGGGTCGTGCATAATGTGATCGCCAATGTTTTAAAAATCGGAACCGGACTCGGAACTGGCTGAGGGTAGGACCTGATCGAACTTGAACTGATCGGAACCGGACCGGTTCAAACTTTATGAACCGGTTTACTAAAAAACACATAAAAATTTATATTTTTAATGAAAACAATATATTTGAAAGATTAGAAACCATGATTCCAACAATTACACACAAAATATGCAAAGCTTGCTCTTGTATATATGTAAGAAAGGTGTTTATAGCAAAATGGAATGAACTCCAAGTCCAATACACAATACATATATCATATTATATGAGATTCCGAAACAAAATACATAAATAATGAGGCTCTAAATGGCCTCCATAGTCCAGACTCCAAAAAAACAACATGCTATGATTATTGATACATTACAGATACTAGCAAGTTACAAAACTCTAGAAGAAACTAGATGACATCAATGATCAATCATCAAACTCTGCACCATCTTGAGAATGGGATCCTCAGGGTCATCCTCATCAATATCATCACCGTCCTCTGGCTTTGACTCGGACCCATCCAAATCCTCAGGTACATTTGCAACAATTGTATTGGCACGGGGAGTAGCATGAGTGCGACTAGTGCCTGCTATGTCTCGTGATGATGGAGGTGGCGACGGTGCTTTGCTAATGGCTCATCATCCTAATCCAAACCCATCCACCCCAAGTCATCGGGATCAAACTTTGTTGGCTGACTCTCCTCTACCCAATCTGAGGTTGGATCTATATCATCTAAGACAATGGGATCTTGTATCAGGTCTTCGGTTCAACAACTGGTTGCGCCTTAGCCGAAGGTTGTATTGCACAAAGACAAGATCATTCAACCGTTGTTCCAAACGGTTTCTCTTCTTCGTGTGAATCGCTCAAAGACGGACCAATTGCGCTCGCACCCAGAAGCACTTTGCAAGTTTGGCTCAAGATCCTAATTGCAAACTTTTGCAATTGAGGACACTTGACTACCAAATGAATCCCACCAATGTGCTGCAACAAAAAATGTAAATGTTTAATTATTAAACAATGACGATAAAAATACAAAGTTAAACTTAAAAATTAAAAGTAAAACTTATAACTTAAAGCCTAATTCAACAAATTAGATTGTGTCTTATTCTAAAAGTTCATGATTATTCATTAAAAAATTTTAATCAAATGAACTTAAAAAAACTTAGAATTGCTTACCTACAGTTGGTCCCCATCTCTTGCAATCTTTGCAAGTTTTTCCCAAAGGTACTTGTGGCTTTCTTTGAAGAAACTGATCTGTCGGTGAACCTCAAGTTGTTGCCTCTCATCAGGGACCATGCGCTCTAGGCACTCGTACAAACCATCTTTTACTTCTTATATTTGATCTTCACCAAGTTGAGCTTTGTAATGATATTTTGGGTTCAAGAAATATCTAGATGCATGTTTAGTGTGATGGAGTTGATTGTTCCATCTATTATCTATAATTTCCCATATAGGCCCATACTTAGTTACCTTGTCTTTGTATGTTGCCCTTATCTGCTCCTTTACCTGATCCATAGCCTCATAAATATAGCCCATGGCTAATTTTTCCCCATCCACCAACCGAACACCTTAAAAAGAGGCTCAACAATTTTCACAATCTTTGCTTATTTTTTTCCAAAATAAATTGTCAAAAACTTTTTTTTTTTTCGTGTCTTTCCCATCTTGTTTGCGGCTCCACTTTGATGCATTCCATTCATCACTTGAAAACATCTTTTTCAAGTTTTGTGCTTGGGAAAGAAGAGATTGCAACATGAGGAAGTTTGTTGCAAATCTCGTGATGGTTGGCCTAACAAGTTCTCTGCCCTCATTGTTTTTTCCTCATTAGGCTCAATACCCATTGGTGATTGTAGATGTATTTTGTGATGCTTTTGGCATGCTCTACAGTGTTCTTGATCCAATCTTGTTTTCCTATATCCTCAAGCATGAGGTCTATGCAATGTGCAACACATGGAGTCCAAAATATTGTTTTGTGTTTAGTCTCTAACATCTTACCAACAAGAACATAGTTAGAGGCATTATCTGATTATGATTTGTACAACATTTTCCACCCCCACCTCTACAACAACCTCATCCAAAAGCTCAAACAACAAATTTGCATCTTTCACCCTATTAGATGCATCAACTGATTTCAAAAACATAGTACCTTGTGGACAAGAGGCAAGAAAATTTATTATGGTGCGGTTCTTGCCATCACTCCACCCATCTGACATAATAGTACATCTTGTTTTGACCCATGATGTTTTACAACTCTTCAAATATTCATCTATGGATGCAACTTCTTTCTACAAAAGAGATCCTCTCAAGTCATGCATACTAGGGCCTTTGAAGCCCTTACCAACAACAACAATGGAATCAAACATAGGCTGGTAATAAGGTGAGCGGGCAACATTGAAAGGGATATCTGCATCATACCACCATCTAGCAATGTATTTAAAAGTGCTTCTTTGTATTGCTTCTTCCAATGGTTATTCAAGGTGGGCTGATTTTGTGTTGACATGGAGGCACTAGTAGGTGTGGAAAATGGAAAAAAGTTTTGGACATTCTTTCATTTTTGAGGCTGGTTTTTTTGACTATGAGTGGATGGGGGAGGCATATACCGAAAGGGATCTCTAACATGGACAAAGGGGTCAGAGCAAGAGCCTTCAACACTTGTTTGGGCCAAGGCATGTTCCCTCTTTCTCCCTATTTCAGCTTCTATCTCTTTTTGCCTAGCCTTCTCTTCTTTATGTTTCTCAAGCAAGTTTATTATTTTCAATTTAATGGCATCAATATCGGTGCTCACATGGGGAAACATGGCCTCTTTGACCAGCCAAGTGTTGTTTCAACCTATGAATCCCCCCTTTAATGTGTTTCTTACAATATTTACAAAAACTTGATTATCAACTATGTTTGCATGGTTCCATGTAGGGTCTTTAGCTCGGGGGCCATTGCAAATGCAAAGAAATTTTTTTACATTTCCTATTTAATAAAATTTACAAATAGGGACAAGTTTAAAATTTAACATATTTTTCAATGTGCACAAAAATGAGGTGAAGAAACACTCCAAGCTTGTATATGGGCTGCACCCTCCAAATGTAGATGTGAAGACCACCACTAAGAGCCCACACTAGATGCCAAACAAGCCCCAAACTCACTCTAAATCAACACTCTTCAATGCTGCCCCAAGCCTCCAAATTCTTCCAAATAAGAGAGGTGCTCATAAATAGAGGTGAGGAACTCTTTATATGGATGCCAATATCACCACAATATTTACAAAAAGCTTGATTATCAACTATGTTTGCATGGTTCCATGTAGGCTCTTTAGCTCGGGGGCCATTGCAAATGCAAAGAAATTTTTTTACATTTCCTATTTAATAAAATTTACAAATAGGGACAAGTTTAAAATTTAACATATTTTTCAATGTGCACAAAAATGAGGTGAAGAAACACTCCAAGCTTGTATATGGGCTGCACCCTCCAAATGTAGATGTGAAGACCACCACTAGAGCCCACACTAGATGCCAAACAAGCCCCAAACTCACTCTAAATCAACACTCTTCAATGCTGCCCCAAGCCTCCAAATTCTTCCAAATAAGAGAGGTGCTCATAAATAGAGGTGAGGAACTCTTTATATGGATGCCAATATCACCACAATATTTACAAAAACTTGATTATCAACTATGTTTGCATGGTTCCATGTAGGCTCTTTAGCTCGGGGGCCATTGCAAATGCAAAAATAATGAATTTTTTTTACATTTCCTATTTAATAAAATTTACAAATAGGGACAAGTTTAAAATTTAACATATTTTCAATGTGCACAAAAATGAGGTGAAGAAACACTCCAAGCTTGTATATGGGCTGCACCCTCCAAATGTAGATGTGAAGACCACCACTAAGAGCCCACACTAGATGCCAAACAAGCCCCAAACTCACTCTAAATCAACACTCTTCAATGCTGCCCCAAGCCTCCAAATCCTTCCAAATAAGAGAGGTGCTCACAAATAGAGGTGAGGAAGTCTTTATATGGATGCCAATATCACCACAAAGAGCCCACAAGCAATGGCAAACAAGCTCCAACTTCCAAGCTCACTCCAAAACTAAACTCTTCAATCTTATGCTCACAAATGTTCAATGAGAGAGGTGTGAAGTGAATAGAGGGGGTGTATATATAGCACCAAATTAGGGTTTAGGTGTTTTAAAAAATATAAATTGTAATTAAAAATGTGATTTTTTTTTATAAAAGCGTTGTAAGGCAGCGCAGGCCACGACTTGGCGGTTTTGGTTGAAACCGGACTGGTTTGGGGCCAAACCGGTCAACCGATCCGGTTTTTAGTCCGGTCGGTGGTCAAAATGTTTGAACCATTTGCCCAAATGTCTTGATTTAAAAGAACTTAGACCCATTTGCCCGGGTCATGCATAATGTGATCACTTACCATGTTGTTTATTCTCTGTTTTTTCTATTCTATCAGTAAATTGGTACACACACTGAGAAGTGAGCTATCAAGCTTAGGATATGCTCAATTGAGTAGGGAAAATCCTCCCCCAAGTATTTGGAGGTGAGATTATTGAGCTTTTGCCATTTATAGGCCTGGAGTGATCCCTAATGTGATTAAGTATAGTTTCTAGGTCATTAGGACTGCCTTCCTTTGGCCCTCTACTGGAGAATTTCTCCGCCAGCTGAGTGGGAACTTGGTCTTCTTATTAAGCATTGGTTAACATTTGACCCCTGAGCCGCACTGCACCACAATATTATTTAAGTTTAGGACTATCACATGACTGCAAAACCTTGTGTGAAGGTGATGCAGGACTCTGAATAAGAATGTACACTAGCTGCAATTGCAAATACCAAACAAAATAACACAGCAAACATAAACAACAAATGGATAGTTTTTCCTCATTTTGCATTCAACAATCTCATGGATACTTACTTTTGCTCCTCTCCTCTCCTCTGCTCAATCTCCTTTATAACATCCTCACTTTACAAAGGCATTATATGCATATTCACTGAGTCCTAGATATAAAAACTGCTAGGCATGAAAATCCAATTGGCCATACTTTATTCTAACATCAGTTCTAGCTGTGCACATGTATATGGTTATTTGTAATATTTCCTAAATTTAGTGCAAAATTTATTATGCAAAATTCATTGGAACTAATAAATTGTTGATTTCTGCATGCTTCATCACTGGAAGGGTATTTTTTCTGCCAAACTTTGCCTTGGGAATTTCTCTAGCCTTATATTTGTCTCTGCCCAAATTATTGCAGATTTTCTAACATGGACATTGTGCCCAGAAAGGCTTGAGTGGAGGTCATCATCATGGCATTGCCCTGCCTTGCATCTAGACTATGGCCCTCTGTACTTCCTTGTTTTCTTTATTATTCATATAGAAATATGCTGGGGTTTCTCTCTTGCTAGGATATAAGTATCCCTGCCATTTTCACCATCCCAAGCTGTGTCATTGACTATCATCTGATTCTGTACCCAAACCTCTGCCTATACACTTTAGGTTCCACAGCTAGTTTAAATTGGCGTTTTTCTTGGCAGCTCGAATTCATACTTCCAAAGGTCATTTAGTAGGACTTGTGTACATATGTATCCAGGGAGGGACGTTGTAATAAAAGCAATCATCAATATCTCTTTACCTAAAAGAATCTGGAAGCTTAGGATCTAGAATATAGAAGTTTGAACCAATAATTTGAGATCCTTTTAATCGAAGTGTTTATGAACAATAGTAGGAACCATGGAAACCATAACACGTATGCGAAGCACTTATTTGTTGGGCGAACTTTGTGATGGTAATACGTGGAAAGTTTCTTGCATAAAACTGGAAAAATATAAAATATATTAAAAAACGTAATATCAATGTTATGTGCATAATCAGCATAAAACATAATAAATTTTTATATACCATATGATTGATAATATCATAGGTTTATGGGGAGATCTGGGTTTGGTGGGGTGGAACAAAGGCATTAAAAGTGGGTTAGGTTTAGTTTTGTAAATCTTAATTTGTAGTTTTAAACTTTTTAATTTTTAGTCACTTAGGATTGCGTGCTCTCCATGAAGATACCAGGGTTCCTTTATGGAAATGTTATTAAAACATCTGGTCCTTCCTGGAAATGGCTATGAAACACCATCGACATTTCCGTAAAGGGCTTATCATTTCATGGGGGAAGGAAGGTGGGAATTTTGGGGTTGGGGGAGGGTGGATGGAACAAAGGTGTTAAAAGTGGCATAGGTTAGGTGTAGATTTTTATTTTACCTTATAATTTTTAATTTTTAGTCACTTAGGATTACGGGCTCTTTGTGGACATTCTGTGGGCTCTCCATGGACATGCCGTGGGCTCTCCGTGGAGCCGCCACATGTTCTTTGTGGAGACACCACGAGTTCTTTGTGAAAACGTTACATAAACATTAGGCCCTTCTGGAAAATGGCTTGGAAACGTTGTCAACGTTTTTGGGAAGGGCTTGGTGTTTCTGGAGAATCTGAAATGTTTCCATGGCAAACCTGTAATTTAATCGGAATTGTTTCCAATAAGAATGGTCAGCTAGGAATGCTCAAAATTGGAACAAGATGTTATCAGTCTAGTAGAAGTTATGCACTTAATGCACAAAGAACATTTCCTTTAAACACAATTCTTGTATAATAACTTTGTCTCACATTGGTCTAGATCATAGGGGATATCTGGGGTACAATACTTAAATTGCGATAACCTTGATGTGTTTTGTGTGGAAGCAATGTTAAACAAGAATACAGGAATAAAAATTAACCTTCACAGAATGCTGCTAGGAAAGACACTAGAACTGTAATAAAAACTTCATTAATCTGAATGTTGTGTACATGAAGTACTCTCGAAGGAGATGCATGGCTTTCTATCTTTGTCTTTCTGTCTATATTGATCTATGCAACTAGATACATATGTATGCATGATTATACAATTCCATAAAAGGGAAAGAAGTGTTATGAAAGATAAAACTTTGCACTTTTGTCAATGGTTGAGTCAAGTCAATATGTAACGGTCAAATTTTGCATGCCCGGTGTTGCCCCTTCACCCCATGAGGGGAACCCCTGAGACATATGGGGGACTCTGCCCCACAAAGGATGAGAATAGGAATACTGTTGGCACTCGGCAATATTATAAACTGAGAGTAAGCTCTGTGTTTAGGACCAGAGGTGTGGGATCATGATGTATCCTCTGTTGTATGCTGCATGAGACTTGGTGAACTCTTGAGATGGCATGCTATGTGCAAGCTTCCAAGATTTCCTTGTGCCATTGAATTGTTGGCGCGGTATCTAGGAATAGAGCTTGGCTTAGTAGACTATTGATATTGGAGGTACTATGCAAGTCAGCGTTACCACAGATTATAAAGATGGTTGGGCATTACTGCGGACCATGAAATTGGGCTTGTCAGTAATGCTGGTGTTAGTATTGGAGCTGCTACTTGGATCACACATGGCTAGTA
Source organism: Taxus wallichiana var. yunnanensis (assembly GCA_018340775.1). NCBI lineage: Eukaryota > Viridiplantae > Streptophyta > Pinopsida > Cupressales > Taxaceae > Taxus > Taxus wallichiana. The sequence goes on along the minus strand of CM031240.1, from coordinate 651,246,702 downwards.
TATGAACAATTGAACTATTGAATGAGAGATGCGGGACCATCTCAAGCCACGAGTTGTCAAAAAATATTTGTAAAAAACAGATTAATTGACAAAATTTAGGACACACTAAGATTGAAGGTAAAACTTATGCTCAAACAAGTCAACATCACGGTTACAATTTATCTGGTCTTGAATTTTCTTGTTGGGGATAAGGCAAATAATAATAATGTTATCAAATCAACTTTGGTTTCCAGTCAAAGCAATGTTGATGTTAATTTATCTACTCCAATAAATCTGTTTTTGATAATTCCTTGATGCCACTTGTATAGTTCTAAAATTTTGACCATTATATTTTTAATGGTGAAGCAATGAGCGTTTAAAAATCAAATCACATATCAAGTCAAAGCAATGGAAAACATGGTCTCTTTTTTTTAAGGTTGGTAGATTATATCTCAATTTGTTGTTATAAACTTTCTAAAGGACATTGCCAAAAATGATTATGGTGATGGTATGTATTACACTATGAATTGGTTCTTCGTGTCCATGCATGTGATCACACTTGGTGCTCAGGATTCAGTTGAAAGTTTTATTTACTGTAACCTCCCTAAGCAACCATTGTCTATCTCATCTTTACGTTTAACAAAGTTGTAAGCTCATTCAAACATTCAAGCCGCAAATGCCTTCTCCAACAGCAGCGGTGAAACTTATTTTGAGCATTTACTCTAAAGAATAATAGTCTCGGACTTTGTACAGTATGTACAAGCATCCATACTGATGCAGTCGCAGTTAGGAAGTCCAATGAAGGACTGTCTTAGACCATGCAGTCCACAGTACTTGGTTGCCACTTCCCAGAATGGGTGCACACTATCAGTATTTTGTGTGCAGTGTAAAACAAAAGTATAGAAATTTATGTGGAGGAAATTCAATTACAGGCACAGACATGACCTTCTTATTATACTCTTGAAATTCAAAGATTAAAACGTTCCCCAACAAGTGATATTACAATAAAATGCTTCTAATCTAGTCTTGCAGGCTTGCAAGGCTCTACGTGAATCAACAATGGTTCCTACTACTCACACAGGTCGCAGCAACTCACAGTCTTCTTCTCAGACTCGGCTCTGTATATTCTTACTCTGGCTGCCAACTACTTCAGTGACTTTGACAATCATATGTACAGGCACAGAAAGTAGTTACGGAAGTTGAAACAGTTCACCTTCCTTGTCAACCCACCATCCATCCGTGACTCTTCATCTTCCTTCTGTTATGTGTTCAAAACTGCCGTGGTCATTCCGAATTCCATGTGTTGACACATGGCATCGCTGAACTGCACTGACACGTGTTTTCTTCCACCCCGCAGGGGTGAGCAAGCAACAAAGTTGCACACAAGTGTTCCTGCCCACTGATTCATATGCTGCATGAGAGCTGCGCAAGACCAACTCTAGTGTGCAATGTTTGACGTTGCGCATGGTTCGACATCTTCAGCACAGGGTGCACAGAGCTCCAACATTTGTGCAAAGCTCCTAAATGCCGCTCTGCAAGCCTTCCAACCCTCTGAGCAAGCATGCGCCAAGGCCAGCACCTCTATTCTTTCACTAAAGAATACACGCATGCCCAAAGGTTGCTCAAATCTACTTATTCCTTCTCCCAAGTCTTTTTGGGTGATGTGGATTGCTTGTGCGCCCGGATGCCCCTGCATCATATACCTTCCTCCCAAGCATTCCACCTTCCAAAGAATATTTATATCTGTTTCCAGAGGGAAAAATTGTCCATGCCTGTCCTATGCTGTTAACATTAGATTTGGCTGTCATACACTTTAGTGAAATTGAACTCAAAACTTGTGGTACTGAATTGCTTCAAGATATTTAGCATATGATAGTGAATTGTCAATTTCCATAGTAAAAGCAGTGGCTCCACTCCAAAATGGTTCAAATTATTGACTAGAATATGTGTTCACAAAACTAATAGTTAACTTGAGGGTTGAATTAGCATATAGATGTTTTTCCCAAAAAAATTGTTCGTGCTCAAATAAAATTTTCCTATTTGCATTCTCAATTCTGCCTTTGAATTTGTCGTATATTTTCATGCTTCCATCCTTGACAAGAATCCAGTTATTGAGTTGCATGTTACTTCTTGAAACCCATGGTCTATTTTCTGTCCAAAACTCTGTTATTTCCTGTTTTATGCTAGATTAGTGCACTGTATGTCTTTCTCTGAACACAACCACCTTGAGCTCTTTAAATCTATTACAATTTTCTGTAGTCAAGGTTTATCCATGTCCGGCCAATTCCTGTGACATCAGATTGGTACATGGCAAGATGGTTTCCATGTTACATACACAATTATATTATATATGAAGATAAACACGAGCCAGGTCAAATCACATGATGACAAACCATGGTGCCTAGTAGTACCAAACTTACAAGTTGGTACGACACTTGAACGGTTATAATTGTCTACATGACTGTCTAAATAGGAACTCACGGACAAGGAACAAACTAGTTTGTAAAGCAGTTGATGGTAAAACAATTAACTTGCAGGCTTTTGGGATTGTTCCATGCTCCTAAATATATTTAATGCAACTTTCATGGAATATAAATGTATGGTATATTTGATTCATTAAGATGTATATGTTCATTGAAACATAACTTTTCCTTATACTTATTTGGGTGTGAATTAAGCATGAGGAAATTTAACACAGCCACTATTTGTGCCACATAGAGCCGGTAAGTTCCTTAAATTAGGAGGGGAACATGTCAAGATTAAAATGACAGGAGAAAACATTATGAGAAGAGAACAAACAATGCTGGGAGAAAATATCTATAATAATTTGAAGAATAATGTTGGAGGTCTGGAGTTTAAGTGAAGCATCTTGAGATTAGATCACAAATGGTGTGGGAGATGTGGAATTTTAAGTGAAGCATCTCGAGATTAGATTCACTATAATTGGGTGTTATTAAGAAGTGAAACCTAACAAAGATAATGACCCTAATAAAATTACAAGAATATATGACATTCACTATAAAAGTATAATCCCCATGAGAAACAACAAAGTGAAGTGAGCAGATATTGAAGAAGATAGAAGAGTTGTGAGTAGAAGGAAAAATCCCCAATCCTCATTTAAAACGAAGACAATTTTGTTGTGTTATCAATCATTGTATTTTGGATGCTATGGAGTCGGATAATGGTATCGGAAGAGTGGCTTGAGTTGTGATGAGATGGAGGAATTTATACATTATCAAGAAAATTTAGAATGAATATGGGGAGAAATAGCTCTCACCCTATGTTGATGTTTGGATTTCACAATGTTAGTGGATATTTGAACATTTTGTTTGCACGGACATTGTTAGATTGGTTTCTTACTGTATGTGCCAATGTCAACAATAACTGAATGGTGCCTGATGTTGCATCGCCAAAAGGGGTTGCAAGAATAATGTAATCACTATGGTAAGCCTAGGGGATTCTTGTAGTTCTTGGCACCAAAGAGAAGAATGTCTTAAAAATGGTTGCGAATGCTACTCATGAATATTTTGAGGCTGGCATTTGGGAAAGTACTTGCCATACTCAAGAGTATTATTTTGCATTAAACTAATCTGTAACTAATTTTAGTAGCCATGAGGATGTTAAGCAACTTGATGAATGAGTATGTGTATTGCACCCTTAAGAGAAATAAGGCCATGTCTCTTTGGTTGGAATAATGGAAGAAGTAGATAAAGTATCCTAGTCTTTAGAATATTTGAAAAGACAATAATATCTCCCTTATATCAAAATAAATTGAGCACATTAAGATGAAGTGTTCTTTAGTATCCAACTCCTCAAGAGAGAATAGCTTGTAAGACTTATCCTTCTGCCACTGAGGGATAAGGATCATAGTGGTCTATATAAAGTTGTAGCTAGTATGAGCGTACTCTTAACTAGCCAATTAAGAGGCAAGGACTTTGTGGCTTGTATTGTAACAGCTAGTTTAGATGAAGAATAACACCATAAAAAACTGCAAGAAATGTTATGTATAGAAGGACAATTTAGGGCTCAGAGTATAAGTTACCAGGGTATGGGTTGGGGGTTGGCCGATTTTTTTGGGACCCCAGGAAGACTTTTGATTTGTTTTGTCATGGCTAGTCTAGATGAAGAATAACACCATAAAAACTGTAAGAAATATTATGTACAGAAGGTCAACTTAGGGCCCAGAGTATAAGTTACTAGGGTTGGCTAATAAGGGGTTGGCCAATTTATTTTGTGACCCCAGGAAGCCATGCATACAAATTAAAACAAAATTAACCATGATAAATAAAATGGAAATGGTTAGTTTAGGTTTAGTTGTTTTTGTGTTTGTTTTATGTTTATTTATAGTGTTTTAAATACTTTTAATCTTTGTTTTTTAACTTTTTCTTATGACTGTCGTTTGACATTTGGGTACAACCAGCATGGCCTAGGTCCTTCTTGGGCACTATAGCAACACGAGAGGTACAAGGACTACTACAGCTACCATAATCCTACTAGTATGGGGGACTCCAGGGTTGTACTCGATAACATAGCTGAGAGGTTAAGAAGTGGGAAGCTGCATTGACTAAATAAATAATTAGAATAGACAATTTAAAGGTTTGTCGAGCCAAGTTCCATTTGCAACGACAATCTTACAAAGATATTGTTTGTGGTAGAGATAAATAGAATATTGCAACTGACACAGTGATGACATCTAACTATCACTATGGCAATATTTTGACAAAGGTATGCCACAAACAGGATTGGACAAGAATTAAGAAGGCAAACTGATTCAAAAAACAAAGGGCAAGCAACAAATTAATGTGGCTGATGAAGTGGGTAAGATATTGAAATAGTGGTAGACGTGTATCTAAAAGAAGGGGGAACTTTGATGTCTTATTGAGAAATTAAAGAGAGAAATAGTGCTTACTAGGCAAAATAAGAAACAGGCCATGCTACTGTAAAGTAACAATATCTTATCCAAAATTTGTCTAGTTCATTTAATTTTAGATGCTGAAAGATTCAGAAGACAGAGATTGGAAATCAGGTTATATGCAAACCAATCCTATTTATAAGCTATCACTAATTGAGTCAAAGCCGTCATATGTTGATGTATATATTGATCTGGTGATAAAAATGCTTAATATCCCGCAACTGTTTTGTGCATTTTTTCTCACGGTGAACATTCTATTAAAGTTTCACAGGCGAACATTCTATTAAAGTGATATGGTTCTCATTGAGTCAATCCACTTTTTCGATGTTGCAAAAAGCAATTAAAGCTGATTGGATAGCACTTTATGGTCCACGGGTTACTTAAGGGAGTATTGCACATGGCAATTTTGTGACTCATCAGAGAAAAAAGAACCATACCGTAATGGTTGGTTGATCCTAGGGAAATTTACTAAAGGAACCTTGGTTGTGGAGAAAGACCATCTAATTTTTAATACAAATAATGGGTACATGTGGATTGAACCTTGGGAACTTGTTAACAAATGTAAACATATCAATCATTAAATAGAATCAATAGTTATGTGGGGATAAGTGGAATTGAAGTGTCGCATCAGGTGGACAGTTCATTTGGGAACTTGTTTGATCAATAGGTGTTTCATGAAATTGCTATAACATTTGGAGAATTATCAAGGCATCGATATGGAAGAAGAAAAACTTGTTTTATGTTGACTAACAAATGAAGGACCGACTTGGTCATTGAAGATTCTTTGGTATGTTAGATTTACTCCTCACGATCAACTTGTTAAAAACGTCTCACTTGAAATTCAAGGGCAAGGGCATGGAAGACTTCTTGCCTCATGAGATATAATAACTGAACTGATTGGTTGGGGGTGGCCATCAAACTAGCCAAACTCAAGAATTGGGTCATGACAAAAAAATTATTATGTATAACACTTAGAAGGCTGCAATCTTAGTAGAAATGATACCTCGATTCAAAGTGAGCAAACATTCATTTGAGCATGTAAATGCATGATTTATAATTCTGGAAATATCAAGGATATTATCCTGAAGAGTAATTGCCATATCCACCAATGTAGGTATTGAAAAACATTATATCCTTATAATGTGCCATATGTTTAGGTAATGTAATAACAAACTAAGATAAAGTTCCATTTTGGGGGTTTCATCATGGGTTTTGGTATTAACTTCCATCATTCTATTGTCCGGCTAAATTCAAAGAACTATTTGTCCTAGAAACAAGGGATACAAGATCACTACATATTGCATGATCTAATGCCATATCTTCTTGGACTCGTTCCTGAGCCTAATGACTATAAGTAGAAGATGAAGTGGTTGAACAAAAATGACATGGTCTACGGACTAATATGTCTCACTGTTCTGAGGATATCAACATCAACTTGCGTACATTGAGTGCCCTTTCACTGCTTGGACATTCATCCGACAATTGTATGGAGACCATGATTCTCCATCTGAAAGTGATGCTTCCTCAGAAAACCATTCATGTGTGGATGATACTGAGACTACTATTGATTCTCCTCATATGACTAACACCCAATCTGCAGTTGTGGACAATTCTGTTGCTACTTTGGAGTCCAGAGTCGCTTCTTCGAGAACTTCTAGTGATTCTTTGCAGTAGGTTCATGACATTCCTCCTACACTTGTTGCTACTTCAGAGTTTAAAGTTGCTTCTTCGAGAGCTTCCATTGATTCTTTGCAGCTGGATCATGGCATTCCCTCTGCACCTCTACACCTATTACTATTTTAGAGTTGAGAGTCGCTGCTTTGAGAGCTTTCAATGATTCGTTGTAGCAGGATCATATGTCTTCTAGATTCACCTCATTGGGACACATACCTACTAGACATTGCTTCTTTGTTTGTAGAGTCCCACATTTCAGATCTAGATGACACCATTGAGGACATTGCTCTCCTATTTCAAGACATTCCCCATCACTTGTTGTTTCATCAAAAGTTCAAAATTGCTTCTATGAGGGCTTCCTCTATCACTTTGTTTCATCGTAGTTAGATTCTCTTCAATAGGACATTCCTCTATCACCTGTTGTTTCATCAGAGTTCAGAGTTGCTTCCTTCCTTGAGGGCTTCTAATGATTCTCTACAATAGGGTTCTCCATGTCTACGGATCCACTTCATTGGGAGGTCTACTTACCAAACATTTCATATCTATTTGTGGACTCACCTTTCAGATCTTGATGACACTATTGAGGATATTTGTCCTCTCTTTGATAACAACTATGATAAAGTTGTTTCTTCTACTTTTTTGGATGTATTTTCTCCGACACTACATGCTTACATGGTGACACCACTTGCACTTCCTGAATCCTATGATTCACCTCCATCATCATTCATGTTGACACCTTATGCAAGAGTACTTGGTTCTTGGTTTAGTTCTCATATCCATGTTGGGAACCCTGTTGAGTCCTATTTGGTACCTGATTTGATTCATCAACACTTATCACAATGTTGAGCATTGGTGTTGTTGAGAAACATTTGGAGACATCCTTCATTGTCACTACCTTCGATCCATAATATTTGAGTGCAACATTAGACATTCCTCATTAGGATACAATATTTACCAATTCCTTTATTGACAACAAAATTTTTCATTTGCGGGATCTATTGGGAGTTCATGAGGCTTCATCTTTTGGGGGCCTGGCTAGTCCTCTCTTCTTCTCTTCTTTTTCTCTTTATTTTTGGGGGCTTCTCTATGTTCTTCTAGGGAGGCTTATCTACCGAGAGATATTTTCTATGCACTTCTCTTTTCTCTCTTTTGGGGAGGATTTTTTCCTACGAGTTTTCTCCTTTTCTCCACTTTATGAGGGATTTGATATGTTCTTGGGTACCTCATTAGGCCTTATTGTTGGGACCCAATTCTTCTACCCATGTAAGCTATGCTTAAGAGGGTGTTAGTGTGGGGTTTTATTCCACGGCATGATTTATTTCTACACACGTATTTAACTTGCATAGGTGTTGGCAAGTTAAATGGGAGTTACACTTCTCCACCTTTTTAGGTGGTGGTTACACTTCCCCACTTCCTATTTATACACCTCTTGTAAATCTATTTTCTTAATGCATTCATTCAATACAAGCTATCTTTTGGCTCATGTTTGGTTCCTCTCTCTCGCAACATTACTCTCTTTGTGCATTCATATTTTATTAGTGCTCGATCTTGGCCCACAATCTCACAATTTTGCTTCTGTTACCTAGTCCATTACTAGAAAACAAACCATTTTTTGTTGGTTAGATAAACCTCATATCTTGCTGTTTGTTGCAGTATTGATGGTGCATCCCAACTGGGGCATTCAATTACTTCTAGCTTCTCATCTCAAGAAATATTGACATCTACTGAAAAATCAATGACAGGCCTAGTTAATTTACGACCTTTTCTTCTTTCTTGTTTTATATTTCATGAGTTGTTTCCACTTAAAATTGAACCATACCACCATTTTCCTTTTAAATCTTCAGATATGACACGTCTCTTTATATCTAGAACTCTCCCACTTTTTCTATTTCATAGGCTTTTCCCTCGGCCTTGCTTGATTGACTGATGGTTGCCTTTTATATATCAAGAAAATACAAAAGCATTCAAATATTTTTAAAATTCAAAACCAATACCTACTTATGGCTTGCGTTTTTGGTACATAGATTCAGACTTTGTTACTTATCATGCCCCTAGCATTTTATTATTTATATTGTTTTGTGGAGGGAAGTAGGAGCGGGGGAAGATTTGTCTCTTCCCCTTGACCTTGCAAGAGACGTTGCACCTTGACCCCACATGATGAAGAAAAAAAAAGGGGGATGTTTTGGATGGGGCTGACACTACAGGAGAGACAATATGGTGTAGTATTGGAGATTCTTCGAGAGGAACAACTTTCTGGAATTACACAATTATTGAGGGAATACAATGGCGTCATTACTTGAGGCCATAGAAAAATGAAAGGAATGCTCACATAAATGGGAAAGACAATTATATGTGATGGAAAAACATGCAAAGAGAAACCTTCTGAAATTATATAAAATTAATGTTCAAGATGAGGGTTAAAAGGGAGCTTGGCGATGATCCGAATTGGATCCTAGTAATCATCATAATATAGATGATTGAAATGATCAGCTAAAATTATTAGTCTATGGACTAAAGAAGAGCTTAAGACATGCCTTTAACCTCATTAAGACAAAATTGGGAAAGGCAAAGACACAAAGTTGAAGTAGAATAGGGGAGGAAGGCGCACTTCGGCTCATAGGTGATTTGGAAATCTCGGGTCACACAGTTTGAGAATTAGTCCAGAGTGATGTTTTCAACTTACCGTAAAACAGTTTCGGCTTTTGAGAAAATAGTTTATCAATCTTAATTCGTGATAAAATCGTACATCATGGAACATGGTTACAAGATGGGTTTGGCTTGGTACGAAACCATTCCATATGGGGCAAAATAGCATGACTGAGTGTCCAAAAGGAACTTGAATCGGTTCTTCCGTCTCTGTGAGCGGGAGGCATTCAGAATCCTTCTTACAACTCATTCGTCCATCCCTGAGCACAAGCATACTCCCTAGAGGTCAATTAAAGGCATTCGAGAAGATCCAAGCTTTTTTTTTTTTGATAATTAAAAAGGGCTTTTATTCATTGAAGGCTGATTACAGAGAGCTGTAGTGACATGCATCAAGCTTAATAAGGATTGCAGAGGCCTTCTGAAATAAACAAAAAAGTGCACTTGCATCTAAGGGAAACATTTGTACCAACAAAGGGCATGACATATTACGAGAAAACATCGACATAGGAAAATGGGAAAACAAAACAAGGGACTGTCCCGACAGGGATCAGTTATCATCCACCAGCCTGTTATTCCTGCCCGAGTTCTCTGCATCCTTTGGGCCCATGGTTTACATGGCAAACCTAGAGATGGATGCGGTTTTTGAGGATGCATATATCTTCTGCCTAAGTTTCTGCTTTTGACCAATCATATGGAAAAAACCAAAATTTGTTGAATGCAAAAGCAGCTAGAAAAAATCGCTTAAATTTGTGAATGCATCTGCTTTATTTTTTATGCCTTGTTATATTCAGCAGGTTGGCGTTCACAGTCTGCTTTTAATGTTCAGTGGACTATTTTTGTTAATTCGCTGTGTTGGAGAAGCATGAGGCAAGGAGAAGGGGTCTTGAGGTTGTGAGAACCTACAACTGACACAGAGAAGAAACACTGTGAACGGGTGAAGCTTTGAGCAATGCCATGAACGATAGATAAGTTCGTTTAGATTTATCATTTAGGTTTTTTTTTTTCAGTTTAGATTATTTAATTTAGATTTAGGTTATTTTTATTATATTTTTACTTTATTTTATATAGATTTAGGTTATTTTATTATATTTTTGGTGAGGTTATTTAATATATTTTAGTTTGATTTAGTTTATTTTTAGATTATTTAGTTTACATTATATTAATTTTTAATAATTTTGAAGAATCTTTATAATTTAATGTTTTTTAAATATGGTTATACATTATAGCTATAAAATATGTCTTTATTTTAATAGTTTACAATTTATTGTATATAATTCTTGAAAATATATACATTTTCATTTAATTTTAGGTAGTTAATTATTGGATTTCGAATGTTGCAACTAAGCTTTCTGCCATACTAAGCATGTCGATGTTCATACTTTTCTAGCTTGCAACTATCGATTCTAATAGTTTGCAGAGAATCCATTTGGAGTTCATTAGCTCTCCTACTAGATTCTGCATCGTAATGGATCAGACCGGTATCGTCAGTTATATTTCGAGAATTTGTATCTGGGTCATAGCAAGCTTCCTTTTTCATCCACAAGGCTACAAATATTTGAGTGGAGAGCAGGCAATTCTTGTTGAATTTGTTGTATCCAGTCGTTAATTCGATTCAGTAGTTCATTTTGAATCCTAAAGCTGGAGCGGTTCCGTGTCAGCTCATTGCAGACCTCCTAAAACCCACTCTTCATATTTCAGGTGAGGTTATAGTTGCTGAACATTTGGATGTCTGTCTCGTGATTGGGGTGCTGAGCGAGAAGCTTGCCCCCTTCCCCACTCGACTATTGCCCTCTCTCTATTTGATGCAAAGGTGTTTTTTTATGCCTCAAATTACTCGTGTTCACCTTTGCATTCTTACCCAAAATGTCAGGCTGATTTCGCTATCCCCAGCTCTCTCCATGTCTTGGTTGTTTGTGGTGCGGGTTGGGTTGACATCATTGCTTTTGTTGTCCTTGATATTAATCGCTTTTCTCATCCGGGAGTTGCCTTCTCCCAATCCACTATTAGTGTTCAAGTACCTAGTAAACACTCTTCTTCCATTAGAGTGATTCACATGGAATCGGGATTTGGTGTTAGCACTGCTAAAAGTCTTCTCATTAGAGACCGACATATCAGCCTTGTGATTCAAGTTGTTCTCATGGTTGGCATTGGTATTAATGGTCTGCCGAACTGGTGTCTCTCTCCAGTGGACTGCCTGGATGGCCTGTTAAGAGATATTCGTAGCAGGATCGTGGCCTTGACCGCCCTTGTGTGGCCCTAAGGCGTGGATCTGCTGCTGCCTTCCTGTGCAGCTCCTGTTTTGGCCTCTTTCTCATCTGCCTCCATTACAACATCCTCTCGACTGACCTACATGCCAATGGCGTCCATTAAAATGTAGGCACAAAGACTAGATGAATCTAAAAACCGCGTTGAACACCATCTTGGCCCATATGAAATTGATCGAGTTAATATTTTTCCCATAAAGGCTGCAATACAATGAAGGAAATTGCGTTGTAGAAGTGATATTCTGAATGCTTGCATTGAAAGACCAATTATTATGTCCTTTACAGCCACAGCTGACAGAGTCTTCAATTTTTCTAGTCTTCTTGACCCATCCATCATAGCAATAGCCCTGCTAAAGTCTCTATTTGATTGGCTTGCCATGAGCCAGCTGACACCTGCACAATAGGAGTCTACATCGGTGATTGCGCATCCCCATCTTCTTTCTATTTCCGATGCTCGCTCCGATACCTTTCTTTGTGAACTTGCCATATTCAATATTCTTAATACTGCCATCTTTGCAAATCACACCAATGCAAGTTTCTATGAGCTTGGAATTGATGCATGGTTTCAAATTAAGGTTGCAGTTGAATTTTCTCTTATCCACATTGTAAAAATAATATTGTTGCGCAATTCTTGGTTGCCTTGTGAAGGTCACGAGGTTCCATGATTTCACTTGTGAAAACTTCTGCCACTTGTCAAATATGTGCCAATGGTGAACTTATTGACTGCAACCAGATGGAAAACACCCAGGTGGAAACTTCTGCCCCTTGTTAGTAGATATGTCATGTAGTGGTTTACACCAATCAATCCCCTAGCTTTCAAAAGGAGAAAAGACATCTTTCCACTAGCATTCAACAACTTGTTATCTTGAGCTGAACTTACCAAGGAGATATGAGATTTCCCTTCATAGGAATGGATAATGTAGCTCTTCCCATCCTTGACCAACTAATACTGATTTGCCCTCCGCATGAAGATTGCATCATGCTCATACATGTAGGGGCTGCCAAAGACTATGCCACAAACATCCATAGGTACTACATCCACAACAACATTGTCAATGAAATGTTCATTTATAGCAAACTTGACATTACATTGCTTGGAAACCTTAATCTTTGCTCCTTGTTTCACCCAACCTAATGTATAAGGATTAAGATGATTTTCCACTTCCAACCCAAGTCTATCTACCAACTCTCTACTAATTAAATTTGCTTGAGAACATGAATAAAAAGAGCATCTACCTTTGTCTTCTTAATCTGAACTTTGATATGGAAAAGCTTAGAAAGATCACCTTTTTGTGGAGTAGCCTTGTCATTGGAACTGCCCAAACATACCTTCCCTTGAAGAGAAGTGAAGCACTTTCTCTCTTCTCCATCTTGGCTGCACCCATCCTCTTTTCCAGAACCGAGGTCATAACTTTTTTCTTCCTCTTGTTCCTAAAAGGATGCAATTCTGGATGCAACTTCCAACAAGTCTCCTTTGTATGACCATTCACATCACAATGCCCACAATGCTTTACACATTCTTTGTTAGAAATAGAAGTAGCATTCAACTCACCTTCCTTATCATCATTGAAGAGGGAGACGAACCTTTGTTTTCATCCATCTCGAGATAATGAGATTGAGAACAAGCCTCATCAAGATCCTTGGGCTTAGCTAGCAACACCAGCCTCCTCAAGTGACTATGCAATCCCCCAACATACTTCATTAAGATGTCACAATCAAAGGTGTCTTGTCCCATTTGCACCGCCATCTTCTGAGACTCCTTCACACTCTGTCCTTGTTCTTGACTAAGATATTGCCAAACAATATATCTTTCCTCTTCATAACAAATAGGATAGAATTGTTTCTTAATCAAAACTTTAAATTCCTCCCACTTACTAAGGGGTGGTAGCTTCTTCATAACCAAAGAATGAACATAACTCTCAAACCAAGATAATGCATGTTTAGATAACTTCAACCTTGCAAATGATATTTGCTGACATTCATTAATTTGATGTAAACCAAAGTATACCTCAAGCTGAGCTAGCCAATGGTCTAGCCTCTTTGCATTCACCTCTCCATCATACGGCTGAATTTCAATCTTTGCCTCAGCCTTGAATGGAGGTGGAGCTTGGTTGGCATGGGGTGGTTCTTCGATCCTCTCATGTTTGGGAGTGTCCTCCTCATTTGCTTCTAGTGCCTCCGTCGAAACACCAAGCTTCTCCATGAGAGTCTCCATGATGGACCCCAACCTATCTAACTTCTTCAATGAAAGAGAAATACTTGCAACATCCTCCTCCAACTTGTGGAACCGTTCTTCAGTTGTACGGGTCTCCTCATCATCAAAGTGTGCCATTCTTCCACTTCTTGGTGGAGATATCTTCTTGTAAGGGAGCCAAGTCACCTTTTCCACAAGCACTTGTTGCTTGGGCATACAATTGCAACACAAGTCACACAAAACCACACGACAATGGAACACAAACTAACACAACTTGCAGAAAGTGTTAGAAAACCTTTTACAGCAAAAGGAAAATTGGCTCTGATACCAATCTGATCCATAAGCCAAGTGGATATTCCACACTAGGCTTCACCAACACGGACCTTGTGATTCCTAGCTTACAAAGAGATTGTAAAATAACTCATTTGTATACCAAACAGAGCTATGAAGAGCTGTAAATGAATGTGCACAATATTAAACACACATATATGAGAAGTATGAAAAGTTGCAAACCCATGTGAACACAATGTTTATCCTGGAGAAACCCAAAATGGGAGAAAACTCCAGTGGGTGAGGCAATTGCACTCCCCTTTCACTATGTAATTCACTCAAATGTACAAAATACTGCCATTAATGGCCTTCATGGAGTTGAGCTTTCACTTGCACAACAAAATGCTTAACACTTTTCCAACACTTCTCTAACAACAACCCACAAGAACAATCCCTCACTGTTAGTAAAATCAGTAACTCCCATGGACAAAGAATCAAACTTGCTCATCAACAACAATCAAAATCCAAATTCATAACTCTCTTACATTCTTTCATGATAACTGACACCCAATAGACCTATAAAGATGTCCATGGACATGAGAGACTACCAAGAAACTGCCAAAAAGTCCAAAAATAGCTTATGGAAGTTGAAATGTTTACAACGGTTTCAAATTCACGCTTTTTTCAGACTTGAAACGGAACTGCTGCCTTTTGCAGGAGGTGGTTATGCAACCGCCATTGACGACTTGTGTTCACCACTGACGAATGTGCAACTGCCACTGACGAATGTGCAACTACCACTGATGACTGTGCATTCGCCACTGATGACTACACGTTCGCCACTAACGAATGCACAACCACCGGGGAGGTTCTGCATCAAGGGAAGTCTTGTAATCTCCAGAGGCCATAGCTTTTTCATACAAATTCAAAATTGGGTGCTGTTTGTTTTGAAAGTGCGTATTTTTCCAATAGGAATCCAAACATGTCATCAGCAGATATAGGTTCTATGATAAATGTTTTTTTACAAGTGTTTACAATATGAATTACATGGATTGGGCATAATTCAGATCCAATTTTGGATGAGCAATGCCTGCTTCAGAAGCCAAAAAAATATCGCCTTGATCAAGTCTACTGAGATACTAGACTAGCAAGAACAACATACATAGAATAGCAAGTGCAAGTACACACGTGCATACCAGAATGTCATAACATGATATAAAACAATAGGAGCTTTGTATTTTTCAAGACAAGATCTATTACAATGTTTGTAGTTCAGGAAGGACCTGATACAAGTGCCCTTACCCCTGCATTTTATGCTACTTAAAGGGCAATACCCAGTTGTTGACAGTTCCTACAACCATTGCAACTGACATACAACAAGTCTTTTTAATTTCTACAAAATGCCAACAAAACACTAACAAAACATGCCAGCTACATTTATTTATAATTAACACTTTAACGTCCTGCAGAGTTTGTCTTCGTGGTATGTCATGTTGACAGATGACTTTGTCTTTTAATAAGCTGAATTTTATGTCACGATTTTTTTACTCTCCTTGAGCTATTTTTTGGCAACCATGCGTTAAAACCAATGTTCAGATTCCTTTGTATTTTTCCTTAAGAAACCATTTCTTTTGCCACATGGTATGTTCCATCTCCTTTGGTACATTTTCCCCCTCCTTTGTATTACGCCACTTCTATCAATCGTTTAATAGGAATAATTAAATGCAGAAAATTTAAGAATTGCTGGAGGCAAAGTCTGCTCACTGAAAAGTCTAATTGATTGTGGGAAACAATAGCTATCCTTAATAACTAAGATGAAGACAAAGTGATCCAGAATAGGAAAAACAGCCATCCAGGCTTTTCATCCAGCTTAATGGCTGGCATATCTTCCATGCATATAAGGTAGAGGCAAAAGACAGGAAGTTTGATTCTCTCTTTACAAAAATGAAATGCCGGTGTCTGAGATCCTGTCCACATTCCTGGCCTGTTGAAATTTTTATCCTGTCCTGATTTTCCTCAATTTTAATGAAAAGAATTCAGAATGCATGGTCGTTCTTCCCAATTTTTTTACCTTTGTTATCCATTTTCTTATTTAATTTTTCTGGGATCCTTGCTAATTGATTTCTGTTCACTGTTTTGGTAACAATGCTCCTGGCCCATAAAGACATGCAACTCGAAAACTTTGTGTGGATAGCACTGTCTAGCCCAAGAAAAAGCCTCCAGTATGCAGTGTATGGGAAAGCCACTGAGTTAGCAGGGCCTATGTCTGTAAATATCCATGCTAAGCGAGGCTCTGGTTTTTTCCATGGCATGATAGCATACAACTTGGTATTCAAACTGCTGTCAGAACATTTTTTTATGTTGGATGCCCTCAATAACTTGATATCAGTCCTTGACAAACACGACAGATGTTTTTCGCTCACATTGTTTTTAATTTATTCGAGCATATAGTGTTTGGCCGTGTTGCTTCTTGAGTTGACTGATTAGTGTTGGATTGTATTAGAAGCATACAATCTACCAGTTACACATCGATGAGAAATTTCTATAATTCTTACTTTGTTAGGTTTTCAAGTACTTTTGTGAGGGCTCATCTCTTATTAATTAATTTTATAATTTCATATATTGCAGAACTTTGATGATGTATTGGTGCCACCTGACCATGTAAGCAGAAGCTACAATGATACTTAACTGTTCTGCGATTGCATACAAGTGCTCACCAAGCAGAATTGTTGCGTGAAGGGTACTCTCATTTTCTCATTACTGGAGATGTTTATTGCAGAGATTCTATTAATTCTACTCATTACCCAGTCTTCCACAAGGTATGATTTCATATAGAGTGGGAAATAAATTAATAATATTGGTTCAATCATGCATTATAAGTTGTCCATGCTGTTAGATGTTGCCATCTGTTATTGTTGCAGATGGAAGGCTTTCGTGTGTTTTCCCCAGCTGAGTGGGAATCATCTGGTGTATATTGTACTTCTTATGTAACTATGGAACTAAAGAGGAATATTGAAGGATTGGTACACCATTTATTTTCTATGCATGCCTGTTGATTTTCTTAATACCTATTTGGTCCCGTCATTCAACTTTAGAGGACTAGATCACGAATAATTTATGGTCTTCAAGGTTGTCCATTTTACAGAGATCTTATTTTGACTCTTATCAGGCAACGTTGAAATACACTGGGTGGATACGTACTTCCCATTTACCAATCTATCCTTTGAGCTGGAAATTTATTTTCAGGTAAAAATTTGCAGCAGTGATCCAAAATTACCAACTTTGAACAAATTTTAATTTAAACATTGTTTAGCCTTAGATGCAATTGTTTGCCCATCGCTCATTTTTTTCAGTTTCATCTCTGCAACTTTCATTGTTTGGACAACTTACAAGTGTAAGACAATTTTTCGAAATTAACTCTTGCTACTTTAGATCATTTGCTCAGGGGAAGTGGATGGAGGTGTTAGGTCGTGGTGTGACTGAGCAAGCAATACTAAATTGCAATGATAGACCAGCTGGAACTACTGCATGGGCTTTTGGACTTGGGCTTGAAAGACTTGCAATGGTTCTTTTTGATATTCCAGATATTCATCTTTTTTGGTCCAGTGATCATCACTTTACTTCTCAAGTATGTGTCTCTTAATTACATCCAATTTTCATTAATCTATTGAATTGTGAAATATATATATTTTAAATTTTAAATAAGTGAAAATAATATGCGTTTGAGTATTTTTGGAGGTCACCTAATTTGGTTAGCGTGCTTTTTGTACATTGTCTGCTGTTATTGCCAAATGCCAGCAGATACCTGAAGGCTTCCCTACATGAATCATTGTTCTTCTACCTCCCATGTGTTCCACGACATTGTCATATAAAGAGAACATTGCTTTATCCTATACCTGGTGGACAGACTCTGTTACAATTGCTCATAATAATTCTCCTTACCCTAAATTCTACAAGCTTTTCAATTACTTCATTGTTCTCAATTATGTGACATGGATGTCGTAGTGGGGTAGTTGGGAAAGATTTACAAGTGGACCCTAGGTGTTGCCTTTTCTTGATTATACTATGTTTTGTTTTGTCTCTTCGAGCCTAGTCTTTGACATCCACTATATATTTGGTGCATACATTCCTTTGTTATAGCTTGCATACCTTGCATCAGCATGACCTTGTAGTTTCATATATATTTTAAAGGTGTTACTAAGATTGGGTCCCAGGGTGATCGTGTGGCATTTGACTCATAGAGCTGTATAAAAGTAGCATGATTCTTTGGGGTTATAGTCAGTGAGTCACAACTGAAGGCTGGGTACTGAGGCATATAACAGCAGTAATTTCACTCATAAATATCCATTTTTTTGTATTGAAAATTTTATTTCATTTTAAAGGAAAAACATTCATTGAAAGGGAAGCACCACAATCAAGAAAAAGGGAGCACTGGCCTTTGACTAATGCCAATACTGGGAATTTTGTATCAAAACCATTTTCATATTTTGTGTAGAGCACAGGCTAAATTGCAAGATGTCATGATTCATTTCTGTATAAGCAAAGAGCATGATAAGCGCTAGCCACAATTTATTGGATGAATGGGTAATGATGGCTCATGACATGTTACACCTGCATCCAAATCAAACAAGCAAGGAACAGTTGGGACCATGGCCATAGGAAGCACATAAACTAATTGGATTCATAAATAGGTTGTTCTCAGCTTCTTGAAGACCAGCTTTTTCCCGTGGCACACACCTTCCACAATGCCTGGGTTGGTGGTTAACTTATAATTCCTTTGCATTCTTGTGACTAAACAGAATTAGAACCTCCAAAACTTTAATTTTTAGACACACACATGGGTTGAATAGTTTCATGATGTTGGATGATGTGGTCATCTGCATTTTATTATTTTGCAAATGAATCATGCATGATTTTCACCTAATTTTTCAAATGTTGGAATTGGATCATATCTTCAACAAAAATCATGCACCATTGCCACATGTGATTGCACAGTGGGGGATTTTTTCTTCCTTTGTTTCTTTCTTTGGTCAAGCTTTCCTGTAACATTAAGAGGATGTTGTTATTTCTTCCATGATATGCAGAAAACAAGCTGGCTTTATTTCTGGGTGGTCATTTTAAGTCGTCTATTGTAATGCTTAGTGCAGCAGCATTTTTCGATGTATGGCAATAGATCTTCAGCTCTTGAATTCCTATTTGTTGAGTGAAAGTTTTTACTTCAATCATCAAGAAAATTATTGCATTTACTGCACATATTGTAAAGCTATCTTGTTTGCTTCATGTTCTATAGCCAATGAAGATGCATGTGTTAGAAGATGTGAATAGAGAAATAACGAAGGAGAGAAATGAACAAATAGTTCATTGTCTGTTTGTCATCTTTTTATATGAGAGATGGTTACAAAATGGTTTAAGTGGTTACAACCGTTTATTAGTTAATACTTAACTAATATTGACTTAATGCTAAATTATAAGCCTTATATTCCTACACCCCCTCTTAAGGCTTACACTACAAAAACAAAAACAAACATATTGACAAAAGATTAAAATAATAGAGCTCAACAGAATCATGTATTCTTCAGAAGCTTCTTTTTTGAACACAATGCTTTGACTAGGTAGAACTCCATCAAGCTACCTCCCGACCCTTGTAAAGGTGTAGTTCCTGAGCTGAATTCCTGAGTTCCTGGATTCCACCTCCCCAACTCCTGAATTACAGAATCTCCTGAATTGTTGGACAACCATCCATACTGAGCTACTCCCACAATGCTCCATCAAGTTGTCTCATGACCCTTGTAAGGGTAAATTCCTGAGATCCACAGACTCCTGAACTATTTGGACAACCATCCATGCCGAGTTTTACCTACATTGGATTCCTTCCTGTCTTCAAAGTGTTAGGCTTCTTTAAAATACTTTGTATTTCATCTATTTGGTTTGTTTTTGAACTTTCCCTTCTTATATGTAGAAGGCAGATTGTTTAATAAAATAGCTTTGGCATCTTCGTCATCTACTGTAGTATTGACTTCTGCTAACTATTTGATGAGAGACCTCAGATTGTATATGAGGCTAGAAATGGTGACTTTGTCATCCATTTTCACTCCAAATTTAATTTCCAACCGCAAATTAATGCAGTAAAATGAAAGTGATAGTCTATACTTCAGGTACGGAAATAAAGTCAACAAAAAGAAATACAATTTTGTATTCTGATTTAAATTAATGCAGGAATTTTTATTGTTTGAATTTGGTTTCAGTAAAAGAATGTCACAGTCCACAAAAATATTCTGCAACATAAAATACCACTACAAAAAATTTTTGCAATTTAAAATACCAGTAAAAATTGTGGTGGCAGGAATACAAAAACGTGAAGCTTTTTTTTTTGCCCTCAAACCACACTATGCCCACGCTGTTCCACTATGCCTTTCCATTCGCGACTGAAATATGTGCCTGAAATTCATGTGTGAAATTCGCGACCGTGTTTTTGTGCTGTAGAAATTCGTGACTGTTTGTACTTTTCCCTAGATGTCTGTATTTTACCCTTCGAAAATCACGACTGTTGTATTGGCTGTATTTTGCTCAAATTGCGACTTTATTTATGCCCTCCAATGGAAACTTCGTTATTCTTTATTTTGCCCTTCAAAACTTGCCTCTGACTGTGGTATTAATGGCGGAAATGGAGTTTGGGTTCAGGACTGAGTTTACAGCCCTTGCAGGCCCTCAGGGACCATTTTTTTAGGCCCTCACGACCGACTGTAAATTCTCTCTGAAACTCACGATTTTCTTCAGTCTGAAACTTCTTGAATGGCTTCATCCTGGCTGTTTTGACAGTGTTCTTGTACTAAAAACATGTCTACTGTATTCTGTTCTATAAAAGTATCCTAATGGACGCTTTTAGGCTCAAAATGACTGCAAATATCCTCGAGTTTTGCCCTCATGCGACTGTCATGAATTTTCTCGCATAAATGGTGACTTGCGATGATTTTTTTGCGATTCAGTCTTGAAATGACGTTTGCACAACCTTCTGTTCACAATTTGCAATCTTCTATTTGAATTACAAACCCTATCGAGCACCAATGGCTCTGATACCAATGTTAGAAGATGTGAACAGAGAAATAATGGAGTGAAATTCACACATTGTTCATTGTGTCTGTCATTTTATTATGTGAGAGATGGTTACAAAATGGTTGAAGTGGTTACAACTGTTTATTAGTTAATACTTAACTAATATTGACTTAATGCTAAATTATAAGCCTTATATTCCTACAGCTTGATGGCACTATATTCAGGGGTATGAATTCCAATATGTCAATATAATTAAACTGATTTCATGGTGTATATCATCTCTCTATATTATGACATGCATTCCATTTTCAACCTAATGCAGGAGAATACAACACTATTCTTCTGCACAGATGGTAGTTAATTTTTTTCCTATTATTGTAATGTGCATGCAATGACATGCATGGATAGTACCACTGTTAGGAATGAATAACAATTTTATGTGCATGCAAATAACCTGCTAATTTAGGACTAGATTACACTCTATTTTTCATCAACTTTGTCTCTGTTGAAAAGGAACGAGGGCTATTTGTGAGCTAGAGAGTGGGCATGTTGTGGATGTAAAGTCTTAATGGATAAAATAGTGTTTTTGGGTATAGTTTTCAAGATTTTGAGAATTGTAAATTTCATGCGGATTTAGTGGCATCAGAGCCAGTTTTGACTTGGTGGACAGCAACATAGTGGATAAGAAATGTGAGATGTGCAAGGTTTTTACTGAGAAAAAGCAGGATGCTGCCTACGAAGATGAAAGAATCTGTGATTTGGGAGGTGAATGTGCTGCATAATCAGATTGGTTATCTACAATAAACATTGGATATTTTGTACAATTTGACTGCAGATATGCTTCAAAATCAGGGTAACTCTTCAAATGCTGGTGGGTGGGGCTGCAAGTAGTTTGGGAGGAGCACCATTGATTCCAAACAAACACATCTTCAGGGAGCCGTGAAAAGGGTTAGTCAAATATGATGGGAAACACAAGCTTGACATTTTACATCACTGGATTTTGGGAGTTGAAAAAGTTTTTAAATACATGTAATTTCTGGAGATAGTGCAATTTGGTATCTCTAATGTTGAAGGGGAAGCAGATTTGTTGTGGAAACGTTAGACCACCATTTCAAGGAAACAAGGAATCTGCCTCCCTTGCATCTCAGAAGAATTTATTAGGATTGTGAGAGGACAAGGACTAGTCCCATCATTTAGCAGGGGTTTTGTATAGGTATTTTCAAAATATTAAGCAAAACCATGTTGAGTCTATTGTTTATTTTTTTGAAATATTTGAGTTTGAGAATTAGAATGAAATTGTTAGAGGCAGCACAAGTCTCATACCACGGCTATCGGATTTGTAAATGAGTTGAGATTCCCATCCTAAGAGAAATGGGATTTATGGACTCAACAAGTCTAGTGAAAGCACGTAGGTGGGGCTAAAAGTTGAAACAAAATTGTAGGATGGTCAAGATTAGGTGAGTGGAGCAAACAATACTAGAACATTTAGCAAACCAATTTTGTCGATAGAAAAGAGCTCTGAAAAACCAAAATTATGGATGCAATGAAAGGCATGCATATGGTTGAGGATGTATACATTATATAGGAAGGTAACCAATTATTTGTTACTTGATGTGGGGATGATGGAGATCACGAATCATGGGACTATCTAGTTCGCTTATAGATTAATAAGAGGAAAGAAGATGAATGAGCCTACATGTCATAAGTTGAGAGCGAGAGAAATTGGAGGAACAAGTGTATAAAATATAAAATTTAGCGAACCAAGCTCGGAGAAAGAAGAGTTAGCTCTCAAAACTAAAATTGAGGACATCATGAAGGTATGCATATGGTCGAGGATGCATAGGAACTTAACCTACTATTTATTACGATGTGTTGATGATGGCGAACATGAATAGTTGAGTTACGGGATAAGCATAAGCATGAAGATGAATGAGCCAACATGTTGAAGTTTAGAGAACACTCATTTGCCAAACAAGTTCATGAACTCAAAAATGGAAATTTTTGTGGACACGTTGTTAATTTGATTCTCGAGACTAACTTAAAACTTGACCAAAGAATTTAAGTAAATCACGAAACTTGATTCTGTCTTGTTGTTCATGCTCTTAAACTACTAAATTTGATGCGTTGTCTGCTCGATTGCTTTCTTGAGAGGGATTGCTTGACCACTTGGTGAAGTAGTCTGTGGTGGTGAGAATCCTCTTGTGGCCAACATTGGAAGGTGGTTTGATCATGCCAATGAAGTCAAGTCCCCATTGTGAGAAAGGTTGATCCACCACGATAGGTTGCAAAGGAAGTGTTGCTCTATGTTTTTACCCGTGAAGAACAAACATTCGCGGCATTGCCTTACCCACTGAAGGCTTCTGCAAACATGGTAGGCCATTAAACCAACTCTCATGATCTTTATGGTTGTGTTCCCGAGAGAATCCTTGATGGAATTCTCTCGAGCATCCTCGCCACATCCTCGGGCTCAATGCATCTTAGCAAGACATCATCCATGCCGCTTCTAAAGAACACCTTATCGATTAGCTCATATGGGATGTTTGGGAGTTTGAAATGTCTCCTTTTAGTTCTGTCCAAATTTGTGGGGTATTCTCTAGTAGAGAGATATCTCACCATCTTCTCAGTCCAATTGGGCTCGTTTTCTTCATATTGTGGTTTGTCATCATGGGTGCACATAACTTCAAGAGAGCTATCCCAATTTTCGAGCAAGGTGTTGGCAAAATGCTCGCCTCCTCGATCAACTTGGTCGCCCGATCTCAATATCAAATTCCATGATTTTGGCAATCCAACTCGGCTCTTTTATCACTACTTTCTCCTCCCATGATGTAGTCTCTAATGCTCAAATGAATGACGAAGGCCATGAATCATTGTTGGAAAGGAGATGTTTGAATATCTTCAAGGTCTTGAGGACTTTGAAAGTTTGCTTCATAATGAAGCTATACCTAACTTCATAATCCTTGAGTGTTTGGCTGGCAAATGCGATGGGCTGCTCAAAGTCTTGCTGATTCCACTTGTTGGTGAATAATTTGTCACAAGGGCAAATTAGGGGTTTTCACCAACGCTCTGGGACTAGGTCCCTTTGCTTAGGAATGGGGCAACTCCATTTATTGAAAACAAGAAATATTTACACTACTCTAACCATCATGGTGGCCTTTCGACCGGGATCACACATGAATACTCCACTAAACCCATGTGCAAAAAGGAGGTGGAGGAAAGGTGTGTGTATGGAGAGGGAGAAAGTGAGAAGGGGTTTTACTCAATAAATAGCAAGCTGAGTTTATTGACATAAAACTAGAATATTTCCAAGTTAACAATGAGAAGACACCATGTCAAGGAAAGAGGAACAAAACACAAGTAAATCCAAGTTTATTTGCATAATATTGCACAAGTAACCATGCTCATGGAGTAAAGTTGAGATGGAGAGGAAAACATAAGACAAGGAGATAGAAGAATTGTAGTTTCTTGCTTGTAGTAAGACAATGAGAGCTATCAACCAAAAAAACTAACCCCTTTGGAATGGAGAAGCCATTCCAATTTATAGCTTTACAATGTGTCTCTTCATCTACCCTCCCACATGACCTTTCATAGTCCCACCACTTGTGACTTTTCACATTCCTCTAGGAATGAAAAATAAGCCCCTTTCTTATTAATGGAAAAGGGACTTTTGCAATACAACATTAAGTCACTTAAGTGAATAAGACGAAAGAGATAAAAATACATTCTCAATTAAGAAATAGAATGTAGAGAGAGAGAGAGAGTAGGGAGGAGAGAGAAGAAGAGAGACAAGTGAAAATTCGGAGACAAGAAAGCATCTTGTTGACGAAGAACCTGCTTCCAATGGATCTTGAGTGAATGCTCCATGAATGAAGTTTCCCCTTTGACCTCCTGTTGAGTTGGAACACTGTGATTGCAAATTCCTCCTGTGAGATGCGAACACACTCCAAGGCATTGAATGAGTATTTAGAAACACTTCTGCGAGACTTGCACTGATATGGAAACATGATGATCCTTTTTGAACACCACGTTGGAGTTAAAACATGGAGATCATCACCTTACTCTTCTTGGCTTCAAAATTCACCTTTGTGACATAGATGTTTCCTTTTTGAATGGAATCAACCCCATGATTCTCAAGCACTTTCTTGCTCATCTGTTATTCATTGGAAAATGTCCTCTCCTCCAAATAAAAGAATTGCTCCTTCATTCAACTAAAAATGCATAGTGTGAAATCATGAATCCGTTAGGTCACTCAGGTGTTCTGCATTGTTTCAAACTTATCTAGGTGCTCTTTCTTCGCATGAGAGGCTCAACATCCTTGTTTCTTGACCAATATCTTGACACTTACTATTTTTAGTAAGCCTTATTTTGAGAAGTCCATTTTAATTGCTAGTTGCTTAATTTGGCACTTTTGAGTTTCCCTGATGTGCAAAGGGCAATGACAACTCTGATAATGAATTGTTTGTAGCACTTACTATTTATAGACAGTGATGCTTAGGAAGGCTTACTATTTTTAGAAGTGGGTCTTCCCAGTGTCGGAATGGAATGAAATTGGTCTCAAAAGTTTTCTTAATTCACAAGGATGCTTTGCTCCAATTTTTGAAGGATTTCAATCACCATAACTCTATAGATCTGAAAAATGAGTTTCTATTTCGGGAAACTTTGTTTGGCCATTAAAAATAATTTAGAACACCATTGGATGCAAGGTTAGGATCATTGGAAAGGTGTTTTGGAGAGGAACCTACAATCCAAGTTTCATGGCAAATGGGCATGGGGATGTCCGAAGAATTTTGGCAGCACAATATACCAACAACAATGGAGGAGAGAAAATAACACAAATGAGGCTCAAAAATAGGGAAAATTTTAAGACCCCTTACCAAAATCCGACTTGGATTTTTTTTGGTGAATTTGTAAAAATAAATTTCGTGTTGATGGCGAATGTGAGAAAAATGTATATAATGATGCAGGTGAATCATTTATTCGGGAAAAGGTATGCCGGCGACGGTCATGCGGGAGCGACAACAAAAAGGCACAGATGCATTGGCTATACGGAAGCCCGAAGAAGGGCGTTGCGTCAGTCTGCAAGTGCAAACGAGTCGTTGTGTAGAATCATTAGATGGTGGATGCCTTCACATACACATGCCCATTTGCATATGCAACCGGGCGTCTACACATGTAGATGCGGTCTGCATACGCAACCGGGTGGTTGTGCTTGCAAATACCTGTCTACATATACTACGAGGCTGGCAACAATAAACACAAATAAATCTGCAATTGAAACTTCCCAAATATGAACAGGGGTAACATCCAATCACCATATCAAATGATATAAGACTTCGTAGAGCAAATAAACATGAATCTGAACTATGCATGACATATCCGACATTACATTAATTTTAGACTATAATGAAGACAACACAACTGATAAAGTGTTTTCACGGATGAAGAAAGAATGCTAACCATTTTGCTTCAGACCCTGCACTTCTTCGCTTGAATGTGTTGCGCTGTAATAGAGCAACTTCCCTTGCCTTCACACAACAAATGAATGAGAAGTTTCAATCTTCCATCTCAAACCCTTATAAACTCCTTTACAACCTTCAAACAAACCCTTGTGTTTGTACATGCAGCCGCCTGATTGCATATGCAGACGGGTGTTTGCATGGTTAGAAGCTTGTCCACACATGTAGTTGGGTGGTTGCATGTATAGATGCTCAACAATCGGGTGTCTATGCATGCAGCCGCCCGGTTATATACAGAGACTGCTCGACATTACATTAATTTCAGACTATAATGAAGACAACACAATTGAGATAGTGTTTTCAGGGTCTTAAGAAAAATGGTTAGCATTCTTTCCTTGAAGGTGCAGGGTCTGAAGCAAAATGGTTAGCATTCTTCACTTGAATGTGTAGGGTATGAAGCAAAATGGTTAACATTCTTCGCTTGAATGTGTTGTGCTATAATAAAGCAGTTTCCTTGCCTTCACACTTAACAAATGAATGAGAAGTTTCAATCTTCCAGCAAAACCCTAATAAACTCCTTTATAACCCTAAAGAAAACCCCGAGCCTTCGATTTTCAAACAACCTTAACCCTAACTGTAGTATTTTCTCCTCTTATTGGTTAACAATAGATTGATTTTATAGCCCCATTAACACCACATAAAATACATACGATGAGCCCTAAAGAGCACGAGAACAATTAATTTAAATTAGGCATTATTTGTGCGTTTGTCCCCTTTTTAATTTTTATCCCCTTCTCTCTCCTATGTGATTCTTCCCTAAATGCATACACTACCGGGCAGCTGCATGCACAGACGCCCGATTGCATGGATTTTGTAGCTGGGCGTTTGGGTTATATAGCCGAACGTTTGGATTATAAGGTCACACCTCGAAATTATGCGAACAAAGCGTTTGAACTATGTCGTCGTGCGTCTGGAGTATGCAGTCATGCATATGTAGTCAATCGTCTGACTATGTGGTTGAGCTCTTCCGTTGGTCGTTTGCGATCAGCATTTGGACTATGTGGTCGAGCTCGTCTGTCGGGTGTCTTTTATGTAAGAGCCTTTGAATTTTGCAGATGCTTAGATTTTTATTAGTATATATTGGCGAATGTACCCGATTGGTGTTTCGAGGTAGTGGCGATATACATGCATAAGTATGAAATTTATTTTAAACACTAGGTGAGCCGACCCACAAAAGTAACTTGCATCCCAAAATTTTAGGCGAAATGTTTGCTCACGTCAACTCCTCAAAATCACCAAATGCAAATTTCAAAAATGTAAATATTTGTGAATTAGCAAAGATTCGCCACTAAAATTTACCTTGCTAAAAATGGTTAAGTGTTGCATTTAAATGATTTTCCCTCTTTCAAATTTGTTTTCCCTCTCATTTTCACACCTTAACTCACATTAAACCCAAACAAGCTCAACCCGGGTCAGGTGGAGGTTAGAGGTGTGGTTGCTCCTAAAAATAGGGAACAAAGGGACATCAACCTCTCCAAAATGTGCCATGGGTGAGGCTCTCATGAGGAGGGGGCAAAATTTTATGAAAATGGTGAGTTGTTAACACTTCCCTAACACCCAAGTTGTCACTTTTAAGTGACAAAAAGTTGCCTCCATAGGGGGAGTGCATTTTTGTGTCCCCATGTCCCCTTAGCTATTGGGATAAAGGGACAAGGGACATCAAACCTCTAAAAGGCCGCCATGGGTCTATTTGTCATGAAAAAGTGGTCAAAATTCAAGTTATGGTGAGTTTATAACACTTTCTAACACCTTAAGTTGTCACTTTAAGTGACGCAACCAACTCCTCCATAGGGGAGTGCATTTTGGTGTCCCCCATGTCCCCTTGCACCAAGGGACAAAGGGACAAGGGACATCCATGCTCCAAAACTCCGCTCAAAGTTGATTGGTTGTGCTGATGTCATCAAACTCAATGTGAAAATAGACTAAGGAGTGGATTTTTAGGCCTGAGAGCAAGACATGGAGTTCGAAGGCCAACCTTATATGATTTTGACTCCAAAGGACCCACTAAATCCATTCCCACCATTTTCAAGACCTGATTCAGCTTGCAATTTGCCTTTTCAGTCCACTTTCCACTTTTGCCTTATTTTGTGTGCCCAAGAAGCGAGTTGCCACCGGAGTCTAGAATGAGTATGAACAAATCCAACACATGGACCATGAGGAGGGTCCAATGTACTCCACTTTGACCTTTGGTTAGGCTCCTAACTCTTCTCGAGGTGTCTGAAACCCTTTGAGCAAGTTCCACCTTGTAGAAAGACTCTTGTCTGCACTGATGGACAATTTTCGCATTTTTATACTCCTAGAATTCTATCTTGATTATTGCACCATGAAGTAGGCTTTGTTAGCTTTCCAATGCTTGGGATATGAGCTCCCAACACTTCACGAGGCTCCTAAAACACTTCGAACAAGGCAACTAGCTCCTTTGGAACATGCATTCCCAGTGTCGTGCCCAAAAAGACTTGGTTTTGCTTGAAAGTTTCCTGACCTCTCATGGCTCCACATAAACTTCCTAAACTGCCTTGGATCATCTTATTACTCTCCTACACAACCTCCAAATGGGTTGTGCCCTTGCAGTTAGCTTCCGGGGATGTCCTCCTATGACAAAAAGACCAAAAATAGCCCTTTTGAAGCCTCCGGGAGCACTATTCTTTCTTAGATCTCAGTACCCTCATGAATCAAGCTAGGTACACTTCTCTACACATGAAACACACTTGAAAATCATGTTAGCATGTTCCTTTCGGCAAAATGAGGGTGACACAGTTGAAATGTTGGCTAGAGGAAAGGTTTACATTGATGGGAAAGAGAATTTCAAGTGTGGGTTTGGTTGTCATGACCAAAATTTTAAATTTTGCATGCTAGACATTTAGCATGAAAACATTCTTGAGTAAGAATCAAGCGCTATACTTGTGTAGAACGTCGAAGGTGTAGAGGGTGAAGGCCTTCTCAAAGTTCAGGTTGGCTAACATTAGAGCTTGAGAAATGGCCTACTTGATGAGTTCAAAGCTCTCTTTTACTTTTGGTGTCCACTTGAAGAACACGTCCTTCCTCGACATACATATGGTGGGCTTGACAATGCCTGCAAAGTTTGCGATGAGTTTCCTCACAAATTTTATCTTTAATAAGAAAGATTGTAGTGTTTTCATGTGAGGTGATAATGACAAGGCAAGAATAACAAACACCCCTGTCTAGATCGATGGCCACTTTAGCTCGTGAGACAACATGACCCATAAATTTTCCTTTTGGGACCGTGAAGATAAATTTCTTGGGATTGAGTGAAATTCTTAACTCTCTGCAACATTGGAAAACTTGCTCCAAATGATCTAGATGATCCTCCCGCTTACTTTAAAAATACCGTGATATCATCCGTAAACCAAAATGATATCATTGATGAGACATCTAAAGGGAATGTCCATTGCCCTTTGAAACGTTGCTTCATATTGGATAAACCAAAGGACATCCTTTTGTAAGCATATGCCCCTACTTGGTGGTGAAGGTTGTCTTGAATTGATCTTCCTCCTTGATCCTCACTTGAGTAAAACTAGAGAAATTGTCAAGAAGCGAAAACCTCCACTTCTACCACCGATTGCAAGATTTTATCCATGGAGGTAAGGGAATAGTGGCTCATGAGAGATGCCCTGTTAGGTCCTTGAAATCAACGCACAAGCATATCTCTCCATTTTTCTTTTTGATTAGCACTAAATTGGCCACCAAGTTGAATACTTGACGGGGTAGACGATGTTGGCCTCAATTAGTTTTGTCCATAGTTGGAAAACTTGGCGAGTACTCGCCAAAAACCTCCAACAATGAATACTCGTATGAAAACTCGCCACTCAGACTCGACAAATGTTCAACAAATATTCACCAATATTCGGTGAGTCTCGAGCCAAAACTCGTCTAACCCGGGACAAACGCGAATACATGGAAAAAACATTGGAATTTCTCTTTTAAAGCAACACACCCCTTTATTTTTGATCACACAACCATTGAGCATCCTTTGCATGAGTTGAAGGGATTTTATAGCAAATTTGAAGAATTTCATTTGGAGGTAAGTTTTTTTTTTCTCTTTTCGTAAATTCGTTCTATATTATTTATATATTCATATTGTATCCGAATATGATTTGCAATATTAAATGCATTCACCATTGAACATCCTTTGCATGAGCTAAGGGATTTTATAGCGAATTCAAAGAGCAAATTTGAAGAATTTCATTTGGGGGTAATTTTTTTCATAAATTCGTTCTATATTATTTATATACTCATATTGTATCCGAATATAATTTGCAATTTTAAATGCATTTAATTCAATTGTGAATGATTTTAACATTTCTAGTAGTTATTAATTTATTCATGTTTGTTTATCGTCGTTAATGAATGAAATTGCTGAATGTATTGTTGTAAATGTTATTTTAATTTTTTTTGAGAATGTATTCTTGTTCGTAGGATTTACAATTATAAATTTGAAATTATGGTTAAATAGGGTTATAAAGCCAATTTTTTAATTTTTAATTTTTAATTTTTTAATTAAGTTTATGCGGTTTTTAATTTTTAAATGTACATTGTGTTGTAGATTAGAGCTTAGCAATGACATCAAGTTCGGCATCTGGGTCAACATCACTAGTAGGAACCGTTCCTCGCTAATGCCCGTACCATTGCTTGGAAGTATGGTGTAGTGGAGTAGTTCAGGAACCGTGGTTTGCAATTTTTGCGGCAAAACGTTTTTGGAGGCATCAATCACTGAAGTATCATCTTGCATGTATTGTTTGTTGGGACATTGTGGTATGTCCCAATGTTATAAAAGAGGCAAAATGAGAGATGAAGGTAGAGTTGGAGGAGAAGAAACTAGAGAGGGAAATGGTGCATACAACCATAACAAAAGCCATTAGACTTGGAATGGCAAAGGATTCAGAGGATGATGTGGCAACGATTGTGGGCTCTACTTGCGGTCCACGCATACAAAGCGAAAAGACACATCTGCTTCATCGAGTTCGAGCAAAGAGATACATAACTTTTTTGTACCAAGAAACATGTCCGAGGCATAACCTTTCTGCAAGGTATAGGATGGAACAAGGATGTGCACGAGGAAACAGATAAAACATGTGCAAATTTATGGTATTACAACAACCTTTTCTTCAATGTGGCGAAGAGCCCATATTGGGAGTACTTGGTGACAACATTGACAATTGTAGGGAAAGGTACAAGGCACCCTCTCCAAAAGACTTGAGTGGGAAATTGCTCAAAGGTGCAGTTGTAGATGCAACGACAATCCTAGAAGATCAAAAGAAGCAATGGTAAAAATACGAATGCACCATTCTTTTAGATGGGTGGATGGATGGAAGGAACCGCATCCTCATCAATTTTTAGCGCTTCAAATGGTGAGATGGTATTTTTGAAGTCAATTGATGTCTTTAACATAGTTAAAAATGCAAACAATTTGAGTTTTATGTTGGAGAAGGTCGTATTAGAGGTGGGTATCTAGAATGTTGTGCAAGTTGTCACAGACAATGCAACAACATATGTGGCGGTTGAAGAAACTACTACAGGAGAGGCATCCATCACTCTTTGGACTCCTTGTGTGGCTCATTGCCTTGACTTTCTTTTGGAGGACATAGGCAAAATTGATTGGGTGAGGCCGGTTATAGAAGATGCAAGAAATATAACAAAGTACATATATAATCACCCTTGGGTTCTCAACTTGATGAGAGAACACAAGAAGGGGAAAGAGCTTGTGCGAGCTAGTGTCACAAGGTTTGCAACTATCTTCTTGACATTGCAAAGTGTTTTCTAAGTTGTCATCATTGAAGCAAATGTTTGCGAGTTAAGCATGTATAGACTCACATTATTCAAAGAAAGTTGATGGAGAGAGGATTGTAAAATAGTTTTCGATGATGTCTTTGCGAAAGTGAGCTATGGAGATCATCAAGGTAATTTCAAACTTCAATTTATATTTCAAGTCGATTCCTTTATTTTAATTTGTTAAATTATAAATATATTGTTATTTACTTATTTACTTTATTTGTAAGTTAGTAACTTTAAATTTTAATTTGTGTGTAGGTGTTAGAGCCGTTGGTGAGGGTTTTGCAGCTTGGTTGATGGGGAGCAAAACCCTATGGGGTACATTTATGAGGCCATGGATAGGGCCAAAGAGGCCATCCAAAACTATTATAGGGGGATATCACCAGATTTGGTCCCTTTTGGGAGATAATTGATCGGAGGTGGAACAATCAACTCCACCAACCTATTCATGCAACGGGTACTACTACCTCAACCCCAAGTTTTTCTTCTCCGATGGCTTCACAGATGTGAATAGGGAGGTTATGGAGGGCCTTTCAACATGCATTGAGAGGATGATACCAGAGGTTGAGATGAGGGACCTCATTATTTTAGAGCTAAAAATTACAAGCATGTTAGGGGAGGCTCATTTCTTCTTCGATGTTAGCTATTCGAGGGAGAACCACGCAGTCACTAGGTAATAAAAATTAGAATGTTTACTAAGTTACTTATATGTTACAAGTTACAAATTTAATTTTATTAATTACTTATAAACTTTTGATTATCTTGTTTGTAGGTTCTTGGTGGGAGGATTGGGAGGAAATACCCCACATCTTCAAAAGCTAGCCCTCAAAATTTTATCTCAACCTTGTAGCACTTCTGGATGTGAACGCAATTGGAGTTTGTTTGAGGCCATTCACACAAAAAGCACAACAAGTTGACTCAAAAACCCTCAATGACTTGATTTTTGTGCAATACAATCTCCATTTTGCACACAAGAAAGGTGGAGGCCACATCGCAAGAGCTTATTGATTTGGATGAGATCGATCCATACAACAATTGGATTGGGCAAGAAGAGGAAATCCCTACATTCACAGAGGATGAGATTACTTCTTTCGAGAGGGAAGCTATAGAAGGAGAAACACTAGTAAGAGATTGGATTGATGACATCTTTGGAGGTGATGTCAAACATGCAACAGAGGAGCCATTGCCATCTACTACCATGGTGGAGCCGTAATCGAAGCCTTCTAGGAGGAGCGAACAACCGCAACCGAGTGTGGGGACTAGTAGAGGCAATAAACCCTCTCCCCAATATTTCTCTAGAATAGGGAAGAGGAAAATGTAAATTATTGTAAATTGTAACTTGCATAGATATGAAATTTATGATGATAATTTTCAATGACAATCATCATAAATTCATAGCACTTATCAGCCGATTGTTGTATTCGCATGATGATGTGATTTTGTATTGTATTTGTATTCAAATCTAATAGAAAACACTTCTCCAACATTTTACAGACTCATTTGATACATTTTGTAGCTATATTTTGCATAAAATTTATGTTTTTAAAAGAAATTTGTGTATTTTTAAGTTGCTGAATATTCTTGAATATTCACCGAGTCTTGCTGAGTTTTTGCTAAGTCAATTTTTTTGGGTTGGCTGAATATTTGCTGAATATGAGAATGCAAACTATGGTTTTGTCAGCTCTTTCCTCCTTAATGGCTCAATTTTGGGGTTGACAAGTTGCCATTTCTTCTTGATTGGCTTTGTGAGCTCAATGGTATGTTGGATGATCTCTTGCCCTCACTTGTGGGGGTTTGGCTTTAGGGTTCTTGTTTGTTTTGGTTCTTTTCCCTTCTTTTGTTTTTGGGAACTCGTTTTGAGTTTTCCCCACTCGCACTTTGTATATTGTTTGGGCTGCAGTCCCATTGACCTACTTTTGTGGTCATTCGTTGGACATCAATATATTTATCTTATCTTATCTTGATCGTTGTACTTCAGGTCATTGTAAGTCCATGCAAAGATATCATCATTCTCTTTGCATTTTTAATGAAATTTACTTGCTGATCAGGATTGCATGCCTTTCCCAGTTTGACAGACTTGTTTGAGTCAATCATGCTTCTCTTTTCACCTCTGTACTAGTCATTAGAATTGAACATTCTTTTCAAGTTTACAAGTCCTGTAAGAAGTTTGTTCGTCTTCAATTGGATGATCTGATCATCATATGTATGTTGCAATTCGGGTTGCAATTCATTTGAGAACTCAACCTCGTACTGGATTAAAGTGGCAATTTGATTGTCACTCTCAAAGACCTGCCAATGGCAATCATTATCTGACACATAGGGTCTAGCTAAAAGCTGTACTAGTTGCATGCGGTCTGCCATGAGGTGCTTAGGTGGATCAAACTGAGAGCCAACTGCCACCATTCTGTTTGCCTCTGCATTTTCTTTTCTTGGGACAATTTAAATGTTGAAGGCATCAAATTCTTCAATGAGATCCCACACACGGTGTCTTTAGGATTTCAACATTGGATTTTTGGCAGTGCATTGTGATTTGACCTGTTTGCCGACCACTTTAATGTCTCCAAACACTTGCAGTTGCTTGAATACTTTCTTTGCGACTATGTGGAGACCTTGAATTAGAGCCTTGTACTTCGTGGCATTGTTTGTGCAATTGAATTGCAGTCTGTGGGAGGTCTCTTCTCGCTTGGAGAGATAAGACGACACTCGCGCCAACACCAATTTGGAAATTGGAGCCATTAAAGAACATCTTCCATATACCACGGCTTGGGCTTTCCTCTTTGAGCACCGGCAGAACACTGGTGCTCTCTCTTTCATGAATACAATATCTACCCATGCCGCATTCTTCAAAGTTATTGCAAGGATCAAAATTCCAATTGTTCTGAGTCCACTGCTCAAGTTGCTCATCAAAATTGGAAATTTCTTTTGGCTCTTTCTTTGAATGGTGTAATTTGCTTCTGCGGTCTGCAGAGCAAAGTCTCCACATGAAACTGAGCAATTGGTTCAGTCCGAATGGTCACCTTAGTGCCATATCTAGTTCTCAATAGCATGTGAGATAAATCCAAAGACATGTATCCTCTATCTTGGCGGTGAAATCTCTGGACAGGCAGATGGCAAAAATAGGCGGTAAGTCGATGGTCATGATCTCTTGAGGCACTATTATGCTTGGGCAAGCATGCAGAGTAAGGCACATGTCCTTTGATGATACCCACTGTCTTGACCGCAGTGCCATCCAGTTGGACACCACCTGTACTTATAGGAGTGTAGTTGATATCCAAAACATCAACAACTTGTTTAGGCATTATAGAGGTGCTTGCTCTGGAGTCAATCATGTAATTATGTACAAAGCGCTGACCAATGATCAGAGAAAGGTAGAAAGGAGGAGGTTTCCCTTGAGTACCTTCCTTGATTGGAGTTGACTGATAGAGGTTGGTGGCCACAGAAGTTGCCTTCCTTGGTGGTCTGGGTATTTCTTGCAATTGCTTAAGAGCCTCTAGAGGAGAGCCATTTGTCCAGGCATGGTGAGAGCATCCCACAATGTGAGACTCACACTGGCCTTCTTCATTTGATTGACCACGTTGAATGGAGCAATTTGAGGCTTATGTTTATTGTATGCAGACCAATCCTTGTTTGGCTTTTCCATCAGAGGATAGGAAGCTTTAGACATCCATGTGGCTGTAGTGAGCAACTCTTTTGGTGACAGAGTCACTTTATTGGGAGTTCATCTTTTGGCTGGCCGCATTACACTGAAAGTGATAGGGAAGCCGTGGATTGTAGAGATTGATCCAAAACTCGCTTCTTTTCCCGTGTTGTGATTTGATTGCACTTGAGGCCTTGATGGACTAGAACTGCTTGCATTTACTGTGCAACATGCTAGATTTCTTCTTCTAGCCAACATGCTAGATTTCCTTCAGTGGCAGTATGAAAGATTGACTTGGTTCAGTCTACAGAGCTTGCTATATTGTTTGAATTAGTTGTGCCACAGAACTTTGCACCATGAGTGCTTGAGTTGTTTTCCCAAAGGCACAATTATTTGAATCATGAGGCAATCTGCTAGGATAACACCATTTCATCTCTTCTGCCATGTTGTTCTGAGTAGGGACAAGAGCTTTGTTTGGATTGGAGACTGTGGGGATTGTTGGTATAATGATTTGACAGGGACAATTTGGTTTTGATGCAGTCTGTTTGGTTGGTAAGCTGGGTTGTAAGGATGAAAAGGCCTAGGAGTTCGTTGAGCTTGCTGCCTTTTCATGGTGGTGAGCTCATTTTCCATATATCTTCAGAGGACTTTAAGTTTGTCCAGCTCATAGAAGAAGTCCTAGGAATGGGCTGCACACTTACAGGTTTGGGAATGGATTCTAGAGGTGGGGTTGAGACAGGGCTAGCATTTGAGATGTTAGGAAAAAGAGGCGTGGAAGGTCTAGTAGCAACTTTTCCAGCTTGGACTAGGCTATTCTCAGCAAATATTGCAATCTCAAAGGCATTAGGTAGCAAAGTGACACCCATGGATTGGATCATGATTGCAACATCAGAGTTTTAAGGCTTTGAGGAAGAATAGGAAAGTTGAAAGGGGTGAAGGCCTTACCTAAAGTGAGATTCTGTCCCAAGATTTCTGAAATCTATAGTTGAAGTCAGACATTGCTTTAGTAGGAGCCCTCTTGATCCTTGTTAACTGTACCATGAGAGATAAATTGTCTCCCTTTTCTTGAAACTACTTGCAAACTTTTTCTCCCTACTCATCCCAGTTGTGGACTGAGTTAGG
The DNA here is from genome assembly GCA_018340775.1 of Taxus wallichiana var. yunnanensis. Classification (NCBI taxonomy): domain Eukaryota; kingdom Viridiplantae; phylum Streptophyta; class Pinopsida; order Cupressales; family Taxaceae; genus Taxus; species Taxus wallichiana. Next base: position 651,209,648 of record CM031240.1, on the reverse strand, counting down.
TGCAAGACACCTATACCAATCCAAAGCTTTACCTTTGAGGGAAGAGGCTAAAAGCCTCATAGCAACATCATCTTGAATGACATGATGGAGAGAATAGAGGCTGGCAATATCTTGAATGTGCTCAACTAGGGTGACCTCATTTTCTTTAGCGAAGAATGGAAGACTTTTGAGGGCATTTACTAGGATATCATTCCATGCAGTTAGAGCTAGATGACTACGTCCATTGAAGGTAACAAAAACAAATATCTTTGAAGGGCCATGAAGACTATAGGACAAAGGTTTCTTTGAAAAGCAACAAAAGGTCCATTGGAAGGAGTGGATTGAGCTCTTTGGATGAGGAAAGTGGTTCTTTGGACAAATCTTTTTCTTGGAGAAAGCTGAAAAAAATCAAATTGTCCTTTTCTTCTAGGATTGCTTCTTGTCATTATTTGTCTCATGGGTTGTGGCCACTGGATCTGTGGAAACAAAGGAGGTTGGGAATGGTGGCCATGAGACCAAATGAGCTAAAAACAGACGAAAACTTAGCTATACATTGAAAATACACATTCTTGCATTCATAAATACTGCAAATATTTCAACAAGAATGAATACTTGTCCCATTAGGCGTGCCAAAATTGAAGGTGGTGGTCTGAGCTCATTTTCAACACAACATAAGGATGCTTCAGAAGTGTGGGACTTGTGCGAATGAAGAAAGCCTCCAGAGCTCATCTTCTACTCCTAACATCACTAATTTACATAATACTATAGAGGAAAAGGGAGAAGGAGATAACATAAAAAGCAAAGGCAATGTGGAGACTCTTCTTCCAATGAAACTAAACAAACACATGTATGATCCACAAGCCAATAAACAAAAGGCGAGACAAGAGCAAGGAGTTAACTAATGTATCTCATCTATCTCTACTAGAGGCGCTACAATTGCTAGCATAGAGGCCAAGACAAAGAGAAGAAGAAATACTAGAAACCATGAGGAAAAGCCCAAAAATGGTGAGAAATTCCCAAAATGGTTGAGTCTGGATAAGAGAACATGCTATGTTATTTATAGAAGAAAATGAAGAGAGAAGAAGATGAGAGAAGCATGAAGGAGACTTGTGAAGCAAGTCAAGATTTGTTAGAGAGGGGTGGTGGATTGTTCTTGATTACTGAAAATTGGGATCTTGGATTAGGTAATGAATTCAAAACTTTAGTTTGTAGTTGGATCTTGTGATGGTGATGACTCCTGACATTGCCCATTTGCTTAAGCATAGGTTAGAAAACATTAACTTCCACAAAGACCCTAGTTGTGACAACAAGAACCAAGGCTATTGTTAAGTTCTTGTATTATAGGCATGGCTTGAAGCATTAATTGATTAGTAGGTATGGGTAACAACTCTTTTGTGGCCTGTGAAGAAATGGTGGAACAAGTTCAAGTGCATAATGACATAAAAGATGTCGTGGAATGAAGAGGAATCCCTACATGTGCTTGAACTAGTAAAAGAGTGCATGGAAGGCAATGTTGCATGAGAATGCACATGAAATGATTGAACGTGGTTTGCCAATTAGTTGGGGAGTCAAAAAGAAGAACAACGTACCAAAATGCAGTGTATTGCGGCTTGAGAAGAGCAAGGTGAGAACTAACAAGGTGGTATGGCTCGAGATAAGCATTTTAAGGCAAGGATAGTGCTTTATGAACAAGTATAACATTGCATGGGGCCCATAAGGTGGCTTACAAGCATTTGCGACCTTACTGAGGTTATTTACCGCTCTGAGTGCCTTCATGGAAAAATGTAAGATACCGCGGCTTGTAACATTACTCCACATATTTGGTAGTGCAACGTGACATGTTGTGGGCTGTTAGCACAACTTGGCGACAAGAAAGAAGGCATAAAGGAGAAGGAAAGGAAAAGGGGACGGACATAAGGATGCAAGGGAGATGAAGGCCTAGCACTTTGAGGTTGGAAAGCGAGGGGTAGTGGTAAGCACGACTCAAGACATATCACAAATAGGTGAGTTGGGGCATTTTTAGTGACACACATGCAACGAGACACAAAAGACATGCGATGCGGCTTAAATGGGTGCTTAGCGGCTCATCAAGGCTTCATGGTTATTGCCCGGTGGTGTGCGACCTACATGTAGTAGTTTGCAGCTTGTGAAACGGAGGAAGCGCCACACCATAGTAGTTTGCGGCCCATGGAATGAAGAAATTAGTATTATGTGGCCTACGGATTAAAGAGTCTACCTCCAACTTCATGAAATAAGACAAGTGCTCAGAGTCTTGGATCCTTTAGAGCACAATGTTAACAAAATGGGCAAGGGGGCTCATTTTAGATAATTTTGCTCATGTATATACCATGTAAGGGTAAATATAGCAAAATGGCACCAAATGCACTGCATATCTAAAACAAAATACATAAACAATGAGGCTTTAAATGGCCTATAGAGTCCAAAAACAACATGCTACAAGCTACTACATGTTTGATATCAATCATCAAACTTAGCACCACCGCTAAGAATGGGATCCTCATCCTCATCAATGTCATCATGTTCCTCTGGCTCGAACTCGTTGGACTCCTCAGGGACATCTACAATAGTTGTAGTAGCACGGCTAGTGCCTGCCATGTTTGGTGCTACTAGTGGTTCATCATCCAAAACCATCCACCCCAAGTCATCGGGATCAAACTCTGTTGGGTGACTCTCCTCTACCCATTCTGAGGTTGGATCAATATCATCCAAGACAATGGGATTTGTATTAGGTCTTCTATTCAGTAATTGGTTGCACCTTAGCTGAAGGTTGTATTGCACAAAGATGAGATCATTTAATCGTTGTTGTTCCAAATAATTTCTCTTCTTTGTGTGAATCCGCTAAAAAATAGACCAATTGCACTCATACCCTAAGTGTCAGTAAGTTTGACTTAGGATCCGAATTGTAAACTTTTGTAGCTGAGGACACTTGGCTACCAAATGACTCCCACCAATGTGCTGCAATAAATGATTAAACTAGGACAAAAAAATAAATTTAGTTAATTCAACAAATTAGATTGTGACTTACACTAAAAATTCAAGTTTTTAAAGTTTAAACAACTAAACTTAAAAAACTTTGGAATTGCTTACATGGCTGGTCCACTTCTCTTGCAATCTTTGTTAGGTTTTTGCCAAAGGTACCCATGGTCAGTATTGAAAGCACGATCTGTCCATGCATTTCCAGTTGCTTGATCCTCATTGGGGACCATGACCTTTAAACACGCGTACAATCCATCTTTGACCTCCCTAGTTTGATCTTCTCCAAGTTGAGCTTTGTAATGATACCTTGGGTTTAAGAAATACCCAATTGCATGTATAGGGTGATGGAGTTGATTATTCCATTTGTTATCAATGATCTGCCATATAGGCCCATACTTTGCTACTCTATCCTTGTATGTTGCCCTTATTTGCTCCTTTGCCTGATCCATAGCCTCATAAATGTAACCCATGGCCAATTTTTCCCCATCCACCAACCACAACACCTTAACAAGGGGCTCAACAATTTTCACAACCTTTGCTGTTTTTTTCCAAAATGAGTTGTCAAATACATATTTTTGATGTTTTACCATATTCTTTGTGGCTGCACTAAGATGCATTCCATTCATCACTTGAAAACTTTCTTTTTGATGTCTTTCCCATCTTGTTTGTGGCTCCACTGAGATGCATTCCACTCATCACTTGAAAACATCTTTTTCAAGTTTTGTCCCTGAGAAAGGAGAGATTGCAACGTGAGGAAGTTTGTTGCAAATCTTGTGATGGCCGGACTAAGAGGTTCAATACCCATGAGTGGTTATAGATGTATTTTGTAATGCTCTTGGCATGATCTACAATGTTCCTGATCCAATCCTCTTTGCCTATATCCTCAAGCATGAGGTCTATGCAATGTGCAACACATGGTGTCCAAAATATGGTTTTGTATTTATTCTCTAACATCTTACCAACAAGAACATAGTTAGAGGCATTATCTGTGATGATTTGTACAACATTTTCCACCCCAACTCTACAACAACCTCATCCAAAAGTTGAAACAAGTTTGCATCTTTCACCCTATCAGATTCATCAACTGGTTTAAAAACATGGTTCTTTGTGGGCAAAAGGCAAGGGAATTTATTATGTTACAATTCTTTCCATCACTCCATCCATCGACATAACATTGTGTATCTCGTTTTGGCCATGCTTGTTTACACCCTTTCAAGTATTCATCTATTGACCTAACTTCTTTCTCGTAGAAGAGACCCCTGAAGTCATGCATACTAGGCCTTTGAAGCCCTTATAGGCAGCGACAATGGAATCCCACATAGGTTGGTAATAAGGTGAGCGGGCAACATTGAAGGGGATATCTACATCATACCACCATCTAGCTATGTATTCAAAAGCAAAGTCTTTGTATTGCTTCTTCCAATGGTTATCTAAAGTAGGTTGATTCTCACTCGCCTAGAGGCACTGGCAGGGGTGGAGGATGGGAAAAAACTTTGAATGTTCTTTGAATTCCTCTTTTGAGGCCGGTTTTCATGAATGGGAGGAACATACCGAAAAGGGTCTCTAACATTGACAGAAGGGTTAGAGCAAGAGCCTTCAACACTAGTGTTTGTTTGGGACATGGCAAGCTGCCTCTTTCTCCCTATTTCAACCTCTATCTCTTTTTGCCTAGCCTTCTCTTCATTATATTTCTCAATCATGCGTTGTATTTCCAATTTAATAGGTTGAATGTCCGGTGCATCATATGGGACAACTTGGCCTCTTTGACCAACCAAGTGTTGCTTCAACCTATGAATGCGTATTCACAAAACACTTGATCATCAACAACATCAACATGGCTCCATGTAGGGTCTTTGACTCAGGGAGGCATGGCAAATGCAAACAAATTTGAAAAAAAAATGTAAACAAAAGAAATATATTTCAGATTTGCAATATTATGAGAGAGAAAAATAGGGGCAGATTTATGTTTTTAACATACCTTTCAATGAGATGAACTATGAAGATCAATGGGCACAAGAATCTGGTCAAGAAATCCTCCAAGATTGTAGATGGGTTGTAGCTCCTAATGTAGATGCCAAATCCACCACAAATAGCCCACAAGGAATGCCAACCAAGCTCCAAGCTCACTCCAAATCACAACTCTTCAATGCAGCTCCACAAACTCCAAATGCTCACAAATGCTCAATGAGAGAGGTGTGAGACAAATAGAGGGTGGGTCTATATAACATCATTTTAGGGTTAGGGTTGAAAAAAGTAATTTGAAAGTAACTTAAAAGTTAAAATTAAAAAAAAAAACCGTTTTTGGGCAAAAACCACCACCCAACTAGTCCATATCAGTTCCATATGGAACCGGATGGTTTAACCAGTTTAAATATGGAACTAGTCACTAGTTTGGTTTTTCAAATGATTTGCAATTTTTTTAATGGATCATTCGAACTGGACAGTTCTGGTTCCAGTTCGACTGGTTTTTAAAACATTGGGTAAAATATGATGTAAGGTGTTGGCTGGGAAAAGGGATCAACCGAACTAACAACCTGTATCTATGAGATATGATGTAAAGGGGCAGCCAAAAATTTGGGCTAACTAACTTGTAAGGATAATATAGGAAGTAAGGTGCTAGCTGGATACTAGAGCTCAATCAAACTAGCAATCCTATAAATATAGGATGTTAAGGGGTAGCAAAGAAATTCATAATAACATGTAATGATAATATAGTTAGAAGCTAAAAGCACAATGATAAAACATAGGAGCATGGGATATATACAATGAGAGAAAACATAAGATGTTAGTACTTCTTTAGTCCATAAAATTAATGAAAAACATGATAAATTAATAATTATGACGAACTTAGCTTATTAAATACAACAAGAGAAGAAAAAACGCTATTCACAAGAAAGGTGGAAGGTCAAACATAGTATTTCTTCAAGAACAGAGTGTTCATTGATTCCTTGAATATATGGCCTTCCTTGGTTTGTAATTGGTAAGTTCTTGGTTCAAGATATCTGTAACTAGTATAGACCCCACCATTGCTGGGTGTATTTGCCCTCTTTATCGTGGGTGCAATCCAATTTCAGGACTAGTTCTCTGATTTCAAAGTTCTGATGTTTTTCAAATTTGTTGTAATGTTTTGCACTGTGAGTTTTATGCAAACTAATAATTATGTTGGAGAGCGTTTTGCGCGTTTTTCATCCAACAAATCAAGGGATGAATTTGGTTCAGTTTAACATAAACAAAAATAGAATAAAATCTCCATTGTATTTTTCAACAACAATTTACACATATAGGAATAGGATCTCTTTAAACTAAGGAGTCTTATTCTATCTCCACGAACTACTCAAACCAATCTTATGTGGATTGTTTCAACTACCGAAACAATATTATTCTCACAGTACATGTACGAACTAAATATATCTAACTCACATTATTATGAAAAATAATAAGCTTACTAAACTAATGACACAATAAATCCTAACATTCCCCCTTGGTGTGAACATGGGGAGTAAGCACTGTACAAGGTCTGTATTTTGCTACTCGGGATATTTGTTGCACGTGATAACATACATATGCAAGCACAACTGCTCACACTTTCACTTCTAGTGAATTCTGGGGTTTTCACTGGTCAACCACATATTCCAACGATCACCTACTTCACGAGAAATCAGTTATCGCTTTCACTTCTTGTGAGTGCTGAGCTTCTCACTGGTCAACTGCTACAGAAGTATGCACAAAAATACATAGTAGACAATTGCTCTCCTATTCATCTACTTATAACTTTTAAATCACACCACTCACAAAAACAAGAAAATAGAAATTGTTTGAGGACTGAGTCCTCGCTGCCATGTTTGCAACCACCATTTTGGATCGTTGCCACCTAATCGCATAATGGTACAAGCGATCATCATTGCGACTTGGAGACCGATCCGGCTTTAGTTGTTTTGGCATTGTTGGGTGTGTCACTATCGCGATTTTTTAAACAATTTGACCGGTTTTCTTTAAAAGCACGAACCGTTTAGTTAGTTAGTTTAGCCCAAACCGGCCGGTTTTGTGCGGAACCGGCCGGTTTTGGGCTAAAACCGGTCAAACGTCCTACTTTTGTGGTCTTTCATCTTGAACCGTTATGTAAAGACAACATTTCTTTCCTTTTTGGATTTTGGTGAAAAAAACACAAGGAGAGAATAAAATTTGCCATTTTTGGAAAGGGTCAGGAAGATGTATGCTACTCATGTGCCATATCTTTCATTTTGTGGCTCCGTTTGGTCGTTTTCTCTAAAAGTGCATATTTTCTCGGCTCTACACAATGATGGCAATATTTTCTTATTTTCATAAAATCCATTTTGCACCTTTTTGGACCAAGTAGCTTCTTGCCTTCCATGAGCTTTGATTGGTACACAATTTAGTATTTAAAATGCTTAGCTTTCCTAATTCAGCGATATTACGGCCAAATATTGCCAATCTTTTTTTTTTTTTTTTGGGTCTGCACATCGTCGAGTGCGAGCATTCCAACTATCACTATATACATGAGCAAACTTTGCATATTTTGTGTGTAATTGTTGGAATCATGGTTTCTAGTTTTTCAAATATATTGTTTTCTTTAAAAATGTAATTTTTATGTGTTTTTTAGTAAACCGGTTCATAGAGTTTGAACCGGTCCGATTCCGGTCGGTCGACCCTCGATAGTTTCCGGTTCCGATTTTTAAAACATTGGTCACTATCACAATACATGGCCCTTGAGTTAGTATTGAGGGCAAAATCCTTTTCTTACTGGCCCCCATCCTCTATTAGACTCACTCGACAAAATCGTGAGACATCTTATTGAATAGGAGAGTCTCCCTTCCTCGGGAAATGCTTATCTAAATGATACTTGATAATGTGTTGATTTACATAATATTTACTGACATGAGATGATTATTGACATGACACCTTACATAGACACAAACGTGGACACCCGAAACTAAATGATACTAGACATAATTGTACTGCTTGATCTTTATACATAATACCACATTGTACTACAACTATGACTTGATAGTCTATGACCACTGTTATGCGGGGCATGTCCCTTAGATTTTGGTGACTTCCCGGAAGTCCCGAATGTTTTGGGGACTTGGAGGGGACATCCCTATTCTTAAATTTTAATTTTTTTTCTGATGTTTTAACTTAAAAAAGCTGTTATTTTTACCAAAAACATTGAATTCTAATCTCAAAAGTACCTAAAACACATTAAATACAGTTTAAATTCCTTAATTTGATTTATAAAATATTATTTTTTAAATATTATTTTAATAGCTGTCCCCCTGCTGTCCTCCTGCCATCCCCAAAATTTGGGAAATTTTGTGCCATCTTGGAAACCCCGTTCCTCCATCTGCTAGTCCCTGAGACTTAGGTAACTATGTCTATGACCACAATCCAATTATAAAACTTGTTTCTAATTGACTATGTAGCTAAATACTTAAAAATGACTATATAACCAATGAGTACATTAAACAACACTTTTATAGACTCACGCTTCAACGAAAGAATATTCTATAATCTTATAACTTAAGACATGGACTATTTTTTGCAGTCCTAATTTTAGACGCGAATGCATGTTTGAGGTAACCTTTCATAAGGACGGCTCCACAGCTGTATGGTTCCATGGCAGAGCTCACACAGTGCAGCACAGGGTTAATACTAATCATAGAACATTCGACCATGCATATACTTGTTGCATCAACATATATATTGATAACCACATGAAGCAAAACAATCATAACACATGCACAAGTGCATAGATTTATAGGTGAGAGAAGAAACCGCTGCACGTTTGGAATGCATGCCCATTTATCAATTTTGATCTATGTAGTTCACAGACATTGATCCAAGGCGCACATGCCGGCCTATTAATACCAATCAATGATTGATTGACAGAGGAAGACTGCACATAATCAATGCTCATTTAATGAGCAGCGTACAGATTTGCAAGTGGATTCCAACGCTGTCAGAGAATATAAATATGCAGTCGTGTAACAGATCTGGAGCAGATGACAGTTGACAGGGCTCGATAATAAATATTTAAAGAGCCGTGGGCATAAATAACAGTTGCAAGTTGAAACTTGATTCAAGGTTCTTCAAACTTTGAAGAATCGAAACCCAAATGAGAGTTCAGATGCAAGGCTTATAAAGATCTGCACGGTCTAACGGTCAAACACCATGAAATGCTTTAAATCTTGATCCATGAATGGAGTAATTACATCAATTCAATGTACATGGGTACCATGCACATGAACATTGGATGACAGCCAATTGAAGCACGAAGCTGACAAATTTTCTGATGCCGTAATAATCAATATCTTAATATTTTCAAAACAAAATTAAACTATGGCAAAATGCAACAGAGACTCTCATTGGGATTTCATCGCTCTGATACGAAATGATGAATTTGGTTCAGTTTAACATAAACAAAAATACATTAAAATCTTCATTGTATTATTCAATAATGATTTGCACATATATAGGAATAGGAACTCCTTAAACTATTCTACCAAAATGCGTGTGTTGTTCCAACAACTCGTACATAATCTTAACTATATTGTCTCACTCATATTATTATGAGTTGTTTCTCAACAACTCATATAACAACAAACCCACACTCATAATAATATTTTAATGTACGCGGTAATATTTCCTAAGATTGAGAGTGTGAAGATTGGCTTCATGAAGTTCGTCATTGGGGATGATTCCACAAGAGAAATGCAAAGAGAGGACAGCTCAACTTCTAGTGCCAAGATGACCTTAGAGCCGTAGACTAGAGAAAAGGAGTTGCCCTAGTAGCAGTACAAATACTAGAGTGGTATGCCTAAAGTGTCGATTCATCTTAAGGTGCCAATTGGTACATGATTCCTAAATGATTTTGGAAGAATTTTGTTGATAATCTTGGTGGTAGATTTTTCTTTGCTGTTACATTGGGGATGATAGGGAGTTAAGATTGTGCTTAATTTTGAATTTAATACAAAGTCGCTTTATTTTTGCACTTGAAATTCCCACCATTTTCAAAAATGATGGTTTGTGGGGTTCCAAAGCAGCAAATGATTTGATTAAGGATGAATTTGGTGGTTCTTGCTTTAGTCACATTAATGAGGGGCATGGACCCAACCCACTGCAATGAAGTAATCGGTAGTGATGATGATAAAAGGTATGCTGTCCTAGGAATGTGGTAATTTTCCAATATAATCTAACCCACACATGTTGAAGGGCTAGGGTGCTTCAAGGGCTTGGAGCTTGGGCAGGGGAGAATGGATAAGATCATTGTGGAGTTGGAAAGGTTTGCATCTTTTAGCAAAAGCATGTGCATCCACTTCTAGGGTAGGCCAATAGTAACCCATGTATAGGCATTTGTTGGAAATAGCGTGTCCGCATGACAATGACCTCTACAAATGCCCCCATATGCTCGCTCGAGGAGGAGGAGGGATGTCGTCCTCAATAACACAATGAAGCGGGGTACCCTCGAAGCTATGCTAATAAAGAATACCATTTTTAAGCACATACTTGAAAGATTTATTGCGAATTTTAACTTCCTCTCGATAGTTAGTGTTAGGAGGATAAGTTTGGTTTTCAAGGAATTGGATGAGATCCTTTACCAAGGACTTTACCTCTTTTTGATGGCCTCGATGTGACAAATGAGAATAATTGGAGTGGAAGGTAAGGTTGAAGGGGTCTTTTGGATTTGGATCTGAAATTGATCTTTTGAGGAGTTTTATTAGGTAGAAGTGAGATGATGTGGAAGCTAAGGAGTCAACCATGGAGTTATGCTCTCGAGTGATGGGTTTGATTATGAAAGAGACAAATTGTGTGGCTAGTTTGATAAATGTCTTGTGATAGGTTTTAAGGTTTTTGCCTCTTTATTGATATATTCCATTGACTTGTGGACGATAAGTTATGAATCACTTGAAACATTTAGATAGATGATGTTAGAAACAAGAGCGGTGTGCATACCAAGTATGAGGGCCTCATACTTGGCCATGTTATTAGTGACATCAAAGTCAAGGTGAAAGGAGAAAGGAAAAATCTTATCGAAAGGTTCAATAAGAACGTAACCTGCCCTTCGACACCTTTACGACTCTTGGCTCTGTCAAAGTGGAGGTCCAAGTGTCTTCGTGAAGGTTGATGGTGGTTTCTTTTTGATCTTAACTCCTTTGTTTTTGGTTATAGATTTTGGATCACTTACTTTGAGGGTTTGAGCCTCAAGACTAGTGTGTGAATGGATGAAAATAATCTTTGAGGGTGACGGCTTGGTCCATACCTCTAATGAGAAGTACATCTTCATCGGTGGGGCGTCTAGGATATAATGATTGGATGGGATGGGAGCAGAGGTAAACGGATCAGATATAACTTGCCCCTTGATTGCTTTTTGCGTGATGATATGCAAGTCAAACTCCATGAGAAGGGTCATCCATTTTGTAATCTAGTTTGTAGGAGAATAGTTGTAGAAAAGAATTGACAAGGGGATCGATGTGGATGATTACATTAGTTGTTTGATATAACATGTAATGCCGAAGCCTAGTGTTGGCAAGATATATAGCTAAACATGCATGCTCTACGGTAGTGTAGTGCATCTCATAATCGAGGAGTGCTCGACTAATATAGTAGATGGCATGTTCTTTGCGTGTCTCATCTTTACTGTGCAACAATGCCCCAATTGATATAGGGGTAGATGAGGTATAGAGGATAAGATGGTAATCAAAAGTTTGGGTTCATGTTTCAGAACATCAAGTAAGGATTTCTTCATATAATCAAAGGCTTGTTGATATCCTTGTTGCATTATAATTTGGCACTTTTTTGAAGAGATTGTTAATGGAGTTTGTCCGATAAGGCGAGTTTGGGGATGAACCATTGGATTGCCTCAAGCTTTCTTATGAAGATGTGGATTTTGGGAATGGAAGTGGATGAGGCATGTTGAGAGTGGCTTGGATTTTTGCATGATCTACATCAATTCCTCATTTAGATATGAAAAATCCCAATAACTTTCCTTGGGTGATGTAGAAGATGCACTTTTTGGGTTAAGATGGACTTGTATATCCGGAGGCATCCAAAGGCCTCTTTTAGGTCGTGAGCATGATCTTTTGCATGTTGAGATTTGACTAGAAGATCATTTACATAGACTTAAACAAATTTATGGATGGGATCATGAAAGATGTGGGTCATTGCGCTTTGATAGATTGCCACGATGGTTTTAAGGCCAAAGGGCATCTTCATTTATCAATATGTGTCCCACTTGGTTGTAAAGGTGGTTTAATGTTGATCTTCAAGAGCGATGCAAATTTGATTGTAGCCCGGTCATAACGTCAACTAGGCATCGATGGACGGTAGAGGTAAGTTATGCTTAGGATGAGCTAGGTTAGGGTTTTGGAAGTCGATTCAAATGCGGATGGCTAGGGTGACCTTTTACGGATAAGTACAATGTTGGAGACCCGGTTGGCATAGTTAATTGGTTGGATAAATTTGGCATTTAGAAGTTTAACGATCTCCTTATGACATAGTTTGGAAATTTTTGGAGGAATTTCTTAATCTTTTCTTTGAACAGGAGCGACATCGGGGTAAGTGACGATGTTATGTACAATAACCTCATGATCAATTTTGGGCTTGTTAGATTAACCCCAAGCAAAGATCTCCTTGTTAAGAAGAACTTCACGGTGTTTTGCTTGGAGATGAGGGAAACAATCTCCTATCATAACTACGTGGTAGTCATCATTTTGTTGAGGTGGATGTTAATGGTATTTGCCACAAGCATAGAGTTGCCATCTTGGAAATAATAGGGGCTTTGGGAGTTGAGATATTTCATTGCCTTTGAGGTCAATGGTAGTGACAAAGTTGTCAAAAAGAGGAGGTTTCTTGGTAAAGTTACCGAGTTTATGATGTTGGTGAGGTGCTTGAGGATGGCCTCATCGTTGTCGAATGTAGGTAAGGGATTGTTGTATTCGACATCGATTTCAAAGTCAACATACCTTTTATTGTTACACCTTTGTTGGGATCATATTTGCTTGACATCTATTACCTAATCATTGAGAGCGATTTTTGCTTGCTCGAAAGTAGGGAGATTTTGAATGGCACTGGCCTAGCCTGCTTAGTATCAATTTGGTCGATGTAGTTGATGGTGATAGGATTTGGTAGAATTGCATCGAGTTTCTCGAGTTGGAGGGCTGATGTAGTTTTTAAGGGTAGGGTTTGTCTAAACAACATCGAGCTTTACGGGGTAGGGTCGATGCGAGTCAAAATTGTTGGTTTTTTTTAGGTTTTTGTTTTGAAATGGAGCATGATATTTGTTGAATGACCCAACTAGTGTTTTCCAAGGGTGGATTATCCAAGGACAAAAAGGTAAAGTTTCTTTTGCCTCATTGTCACTAGTATCGAAATGGGCAAGATCAAAGTCGTAAGAAGTGGTGATCATGTTAGCTCCATGGTTGAAAGCATGCATTTGAGTCAAACTTGATGATGGAGGACGTCAAGGTGTCTTGCTTCAACATGGGACACAATGTAATCCTCATTATAAGAGGGCAAGATGGTACATGCTTATGGATCACTATGGTTAGAATATGTAGATGTTTCCTTGGCGGCTATGCCATTTACTAAAGGACCAAAATATTCCAAACTCGTTGCATTCATAATGATCCTCCCAAGTTTCTAAGAGATGTTTTTGTGTTACAAGGAGGACCTTTCTCAATTTGGGGTTCGAGGATGTTAGATGATGTGAACAGAGACGGAATGAAGAGAAACTAGAATGCACACATTGTAAGTTGTGTGCCCATCGCTTTATTATGCAAAAGATAGTTACAAAATAATTTAATCTGGTTACTGACCATTCATTAGTTAACACAACTAAAATGACTTTATAATAAATTATAAGTTTTATATTCTTATACCCCCTCTTAAGGCTTACACTACAAAAAACAAAAAACAAACATAGTGACAGAAAATTAAAAATAATAGAGTTAAACAAAGTCACACATTCTTCAGAAGCTCTCTTTAAAAATAGTTCTTTAACCAAGTAGAACTCCATCAAGCTGCCTCGTATTCCTCGTAAAGGTGTAGTTCCCAAGTTGAATTCTCAAGTTCTCGGATTCCATCTCCCCAAGCTTCTAAATCACGAACCTTTAGAATTATTGGACAATTGTCCATATTGAGCGACATCCACAGTGCTCCATCAAGTTGTCTCATGACCCTCGTAAGGGTATAATTTCCAAGATCCACAAAATCGTGAACTTATTTGCAGCCATCCATTCTGAGCTTCATCTACACTAGATCCCTTCTGTTTTCAAAGTGTGGGCTTCTTTAAAATACATAGTCTTCATCATCGAATTTTTCACCCATTTGGTTTGTCTTTGAGCTTTCCTTTGTTGTATTTAGAAGGCAGCCTGTTTAACAAAATAGCTTTGACATCTTCGTCATCTACCGTAACATTAACTTCTACTAGTTTTTTGATGAGAGACCTCGGATTGTTTATGTGGCTAGATATTGTGACTTTGTCATCTATTTAACACACCAATTTTTAATTTCCGAACCACAAATAAATGCAAAAAATGAAAATGATAGTCTATATTTTGAAGGAGGTAAATTCAATAGAGAATACAATTTTGTATTTTGATTTTGTATCAAAAATTAATGCAAGGAATATTTAATGTTTGAATTTGTACAATAAAGGAATGTCATCATCTACAAGAAAATATTTTGCAAGATAAAATACTAGAAAAATTTGTGCCCTTTTTGGCGACTGGCATGTGCAGAATATACTGCCCAAATCACCCTTTTTTAATGATATAGTCTTCCCATGTCCTAATCGTAGCGTTTTTGTGGTGTATCTTTGTGATGTTTGTCTTTTGGCGGTGAAAATATGCCCAGCAGCATAAATATGCAATAATGAATAATGAATGATTCAATTGTAAAGGCTCTATCGTGTTTTGGACATTTTTTGCACAATTTTTGCCTTAAATTGCATTGACTTTTTACATGATTTTCCCTCTAAATTGCGATTATATTGTTTGCACAATTTTTGCCCTAAATTGCGACTATATTTTTGCACGATTTTTGCCCTCACGTGATTGTCACAACTTTCCTAGTATAAATGGTGACTAGCAATGGTTTTTTTGCGATTCACAGTCTCGAAATGACATTTTCTACGAGTTACAATTTTTGTTCACAATTTGCAATCTTCTATTTGAATTACAAACCCTATTGAGCACCAATGGCTCTAATACCAATTTCAGAAGATGTGAATAGAGAAGGAATGAAGAGAAAGCAAAATCTGCATATTGTACGTTGTGCGTCCATCATTTTACTATGCAAGAAATAGTTACAAAATGGTTGAAGTGGTGACAACCATTCATTAGTTAATACATTACTAATAATGACTTAATAATAACTTATAAGCCTTATATTCTTATAGAGGACAAGTAGAAATCTGTAATGTTCCCAAATGGACAAATTATGCCCCTAAATGGAATAACCACAAATCTGATTTATAACAGCAATTTATGGGAAATATATTTGATAAAAGAATGCAGATCTGAATTTCTACAAGGAAATGTGACTTGCCTTGGAGATGATTGATACTCAAACTGATTGAAAATCATCCAAATCTTTAACCAAACAATTTAGGCTTTATTATAGATGCAAGAACACCAAAAATATAATTTTTCAGATCAAGAAGAAGAGCTGGAAAATTTATTAAAGTCTATAGAAAATCAGCTTACAGACAAGGCTGGAAAAAATGTTTCCAAAGCCCAAATCAGATGCATACAAGCTGGAAATGACCTCTAAAAATATGGCAATGAAGATGGAGATGAGATCCGGATCAGCCGTGCCCTAGAATGTGTCAAACTCCACTCACAAGGGTGTAGATAACCCTAGATTTGGCTGGAAATGCATGCCAAAAATCAGCTACACTCTTCTTCAAACCCTAGTTGGATAAAATATAAATCTGCACCTTAGGGCCTTCAAACACTACTGAAAATTCAGAATTTATCCTTAAACTCAATGGAAACCCCTTGAATAGAGCTCCCTCTCATAAAGGATGAAGAGTTTTCGTTCTTCAACCTTGGCAATAGAGGGTTTTCATCCTCTAATGCAAAACACTTCAAAGGGTTTTCATCCTTTGAGGCAAAAATGGAAAGCAAATAGCTCAACCAATTTTTAGATATAAAAATATGACAAAGTGATGCCTTCTCCATACATGGCGACTTGCTTTTATAACTTTTCTTGGCACATTTGCCACACAAAAGGGCCAATCAACTCCTTTTTCTTTATTTAATATTTTTCCCTTTATTTAATATTTTTTTACCCCTTGTTTTATGTCCCTATATGGGTCGCATTTTTCCTCTAGGGGGAAATAAAAATACGATTACTTTTCCTTTTTAATTTTATTTTGTCATTAATAAATTAATTTAAGTGCTTATAATAAAATTTTATTATGCACTTTATAATTAATTTATTATGACTTAGTTTCCCTTTTTCTCATCCCTTAGCCGTTAGGAAACAATGAATGGGCTAAGGGTCTTCAACAACTACTTTCGAGAAGGGGATATTACAAAATCGATCACAACGTAAGTGAGATGGTGTAGCCAATATGTAATACATTGGGCTAACGTGTTCTTGTTAAGTGTATTTTGGAGTTTGTTAGGTTCTATATCATTGGATTCAATAAGAGCGAAAATAAATTTGGGTCATTAATCATAGAATTTTGGGTGAGGGAAACTGCGCATATTTGGTGTGGTAGGAATCCGGAAGGGTTGTTTATGATGACGGATGGGGATGTCCCATGGGTTGGGATCAATCTCATGTTTTTATTTTTGATTGTTGTGGATGAATTTAAGGCATTGGATTACGGACGAGACAATGCTCTCATGCGATGCGTCCATGGCCGACATAGAAGAGGTTATAGGATAGAGCTCGGGCCGAGACGATGACCTTGGTGCCCACGATTTTTGGTCCCATAGTGATGGTGGCCCAAAGACAACCAAGGGGATTTTGGTGGTTTCGTTAAAAGCACGATAAACGAGTTGTGTTTGTTTAAGGTCTTGAGTGGAAAATTTGAGGTTTTGGATTAACCAAGAGGATGCAACATCGATTCGAATCCTTTATCCACAAGAACCTTTCTTATTTGGACATCCGATATGAGGCCGCTAATAATGAGGGGGATCGTCGCGCGGAAAAGAATTTTCTCATTTACCATGTCATCCTTAGGGAACTCGATGACAAGTGCCTTGGTAGGTTGAGGAGTAGTCATACTTTCTACGAAGTGGGAGGAAGTTGAAGTGCTTCTTCGATGGTTTTTGAAGAATCCTCTAAGATTTGAAATTGTTGAAGAAGGAATCTATGATGTTGAGGAGAGGTACATATAAATTCCATTAGAGGAAAATCCTACAAGGTATGGGATTGAGTTCAACAAGTTCCATTGCGAGTTTTGGTACGATCCATAACGTTACTTATGTTGAGAAGAATTATAAGTAGTTGGGTATTTGATAGTTGTAGAAATTTGATTAGAAGAGGGTGGGAGCTTTTCCTTACATTGAGGAGTAGGTTCCTTAGGTTAAGACTCTGTCGGTGAGCAGGTTATTCATTAGTAGGTTGATCATTAGAAGTATCTTCAAGCAACATCTGAATTTGAGAAGGCTTTTTAGGATTTTGGACTTGATCTGTTAGCTATGGTCCTCTTGGAGTCACTCATCAGGACATGCTACAGTTGTAGTCTAAGGAATTTATAGATTCAATACAACCATTAAAATAGTTCACAGTAATCTAGGGTAACATAACTTACAAATTGCGCAATAGCTACAGATTAGGAAAAACAAAATGAAAACATACGAGTTAGGGAGAGAGAGAAATCACATAAACTGGAAATGTATTATTGTAGGAGCCAAACAACCATCAACTATATTCCGGATATAGATCAAGAACAACAATCCCTCCTTTTGGGCAATGCGCGTACATCACTTTATACATTCCAAGGGTGACTATCAGCTTTCCAGTCCCTTTATCTTCCTTTTCCAGGCTAGAGGAGTGTTTCACATTCCTTTTCTAGGCTAGAGGAGCTTTACATTTCTTATACTTTGTCTTATCTAGGCTATACATAGAGATTGGATATTGCACAATATATACAATTATATAAAATACTTCAAGTCGGTTTTTTGGCCTTAATAATCTTCCAACACTTTGCCATCCATTGGCGATTGGATTTGCTGTCTTCAATGTACTCATCTGTTGGGCCACTTGCTTTTGTTCCGCTAACTTCCTTCTTTAGTCTACTTGTGAAATTTGTTGGATATGATCTTGTTCCCATTTACATCCTTTTTGTTCATACAAACTCACCTTTTGAACTATTTTAACCTTTCCCGCCCCTTTGGTCTTCGTTATGTTGTGCAATGTTCCTGGACTTATTCAATTCAACCAGATCGTCAAAGTTTCTTTCATAGATTCAATGAATTTAGTCGTTGGGTTGTGACTTTGTTGATTGCTTGTTGCAGCTCTCTACTCCTACACACACTTAACCACAAACTATTAAATTTATCTGTCACACGATGCATAGAATTGAAATCCTACTCTCACATTGTGTTGAAGGCACTTATTTCTTTTTCTGCTTCTGCGCAATCACAGATTGTAGGCTTTGAACCTACTGTCATTTATCCTTTCAGGCAGAATGTTTTCCTGTAAAGTGCGCAATACAATTGTCCCCTGTTGAGTCATGTGATGTATGAGATATGGACATTTCCATTGAATGCGCAATTTTCCTGGATGTGCTCTAAACTTTCTTTCATATAGGACTATATGTTGTGGCTTAAATTCTTTGGTGCACAAATTCCTATCATGCCATGCCTTTTGACTGCGCGTGTGTGCTTCCTGATCATATTGCGTTGTCATTTTGTTTTCCTCCATTCTGGTCTAGTCACATTAACTTGCTTTCAATAGACTCCTTTTCCCTAATCTGGTTATCATGGCAATTTGTAAACTTGTACAATGTATTCGTTTGGCATGACTGCTTCTATGCCATAAATCAACTGAAAGGGAGTGTATCCTGTACTGTGCTTGTAATTTATGTTATATGTTCAAAATACCATTGGTATTCCGTCTTCCCAGTCATCTCTTTGAACATTACAAGTTTTAGTGAGCATACGCTCCAAAACCTTATTAGTTGCTTCCGCCTATCCATTTTCCTATGGATGGTATGCAATACTCTGATGATGCACAGTCATGAATTCTTCTGTTAGGACTTTGATTTTACTGTTGAAGTGTCTCACTTAGTCACAAGTTTTTGTGGGCATCCGTATCTTGTGATAATAAATTTATATAATTTTTTTGCAGTGTCTCTTGTTGCGCAATTGGTGGTTGCTGCAGCCTCTACCCATTTAGTAAAGTAATTCATCACATGATCATGTACCTTGGCCTTTGATCTTGTGGACGGTGCATGGATAGGACCTACAAATTCGATTCCCCACTGCTTAAAATGTTGCACAACTAGTACCATTAGAGGCATCTTAGCCCATTGATTTGGTTTGTCTACTTGTTGACATACTCGCAATGCTTTGCAATGTGGTGCGCATCTTAAAACATTGTTGGCCACCAAATTCCACTTTGTAATATCTTTTGTGCAGTCAAATTCTCTGCCAAATGTCTTCCTGCTACCCTTTCATGCACTTCTTTGAGTATGGTTCCTCTTTCACATTCTAGTGCTACTCTATGCAATACTTCATCTTTGCCTAGTTTGTACAAGAACCCATTGATAATTATAAATCAAAGTGCTCTACACTAACTGTTTTTTCTCTTTTTCCATGTAATGATATGGCAAAATGCCATATTACAAGAATTGCACAATCTTCCCTAATTGCTTTGGAACTGTGGTGACTCTAAACAAATGCACATATGGAGAATTCTCATTTAGTTCTTCCTGTTCTTCCCATGTATTAATTATGTTCTAGTGATCCGGTCCCACATGCTCACTTTTGGTTTGTCATTGATTTTGAATTTATATTCCCGAAATAACATAAGCCATCTTGATATTCTTCCTCCCAATAATAGTTTATTAACTAGGTACCACAATGCTTGGTGTTCCGTGAAGAAGTCAAAGGGTGTTGCCAATAGATACTGTCCAAATTTTTGTAATGTGAAGACCATTGCCAAGGCTTCCCTTTCCATATTGGTGTAGTTTTTCTCCGCACTTTGACAATTTGCAACTTGCAAAATGTGCTGGGTGATTGATGCCACCTCGTGGATGCACAAGTATTGCTCCTATTGCGATTCTGAGGCATCCACATGAATATGGAATGTTTTGCTCCAGTCTGGAAATACCAGTATGGTTGCAATAACTAATTTATACTTTAACTGTGCAAATGCATTCTGACATTCTGGTGTCCATTCAAATTTGTAACCTTTCAACTGGCGGTGTTCCATTGTACCAGGTTTCGAATGCCCCCGAAAAAATCGTTTCTTGGTCAAAAAGGTCAAAGATGACTTTTCAAATTTAAGAAACTAACCCCAACCCGAAATTACACCCCTCAAACTCTTTTTAAACAACACCAAGACATTTACCTCACATTTGCATACTTATCTTACCTTGCACGTTTGCTCTCTCATATTCAAATTTGCATGGTCAAGCTAGTGGGAGCGGCATTACTGCTCCTTGTGTGGTTCTAATGAACCACATGATGGTTCTGATGATGCTCTCACTGAATACACTAGAGAGCATTATGATTATGAAAATAATGAATATGCTGATTTCTCTTGATTTTTGTGTATACATTGTAACATTTGCACAATGTACTTATTCTAAGTTCGACCAATGAATATCATGACATTTGGCATTGAATTATCATTATGTTTTGTGGTTATTTAGCTTATTTTGTTTACTCTATGCATATTATATGGTTAATTTGCTTATTTAGCTATATTTCTTTTATATTTTTAATATTTTATATATTTTTTGTACGGCCATACCCAAGCCCCCAAAAAATTCGGAAATCTGAACTTCGATGTGCTCATATAACTGATGGACCAGGGTTGGGTAAAAGCAGGTTGATGGAACAGAAATAGTCTGTTATGCAGCAAGTAATAGCAGACCAGATTAGACCTGTTATCGGCTCAAAACTGAAAATCTTGTCATATATGAGAGTCAACAGCTGAAAAAAACAATAGGCTATGGCTGGTAAATATAGTAGGAACCTTCACTAGAATCTGATATTTCATAAAACACAATTTTATTCTAAATCTGGTTTCTAGACCGGGGACAATCAAAGGTTGGCAGTGATAATGTAATAGGTAAAGCTGTGATTATGCTTGTAAATCTGAAATCACCATTACAGTTTAAAAATCATTTAGCAGAAATCTAGACCTCTGATATATGGTTGAATTGAAATTACACTGAATTGCTGAAGCGATATAGACTCTGGCATAGCAAGAAGACCATCATCAAATAGTTGAGATCTCTAAACAGAATGCTAATATCACACGTCACATTTAGAGACAGTATATAAAGTAATAGGAAGCTTTTCAGAACAGCATTTCAAGACAGTGTAGAAAGGAAGAGGAAGCATAGAAACAAGCTATGAACAACAACTTAGGCCTGATGGACTTCAAGAGCAATCTAAACACCGCACTTTGCCAAAATCTGTCCTTCATAGACTGCCTGCATAACACTTCAAGGAAAAAGCTTGGAGGCCTGTCTGTGCTTACTTTTTCTGTGTTAGTTCCCAATCATTTTCCATGTGGGTTGCGGCATAGGTAAATTTATTTTGTTGACTTTTTCCCTTCATACTTAGGAACACCTATGCT
This sequence comes from Taxus wallichiana var. yunnanensis, assembly GCA_018340775.1. Taxonomy (NCBI): domain Eukaryota; kingdom Viridiplantae; phylum Streptophyta; class Pinopsida; order Cupressales; family Taxaceae; genus Taxus; species Taxus wallichiana. The sequence continues at coordinate 651,187,883 of CM031240.1, read as the reverse complement.
AGCCCCACTAATGCATAACTGAGCTTTTAAATAACCTAGTTCATCTAAATAATTGCTAGGCATGAAATCTAGTATTTCTCTTTAGCCGTTAGTAGTACATAGTCAGATACCTTAATATCCAATGTGAAATCATTTTGGACCAATCCTGGATCTGCTTTTTTCTATGTGGACCATGCCAAAAAATTCATCCAGGCCAAATGGTACCAGTACTTAGGGTCTAGGGATCTCAGTTTTCTTGGTTTTTTTTTGAATTTGGGTTAAAGTTGAGGGTCTTGAAAGGATCCGCATCCTTTTTAACAATTATGGAAACCATCACAAGGAACCCGAGTGAAGCAAATTCTGGTGTGCTGCAACTACAACGTATTTCAACTAGGAGTCCAGCGAGTTGCTTCTGCAGCGGAGTGAAGCCATTTCTTGAGAGCTGCATCTGCAGCGGAGTGAAGCCATTTTCTGGAGTGCTGCCATCTGCAGCAAGACATAGTGCTGCAGCAAAGACATAGTGCAGCCACTGCAGCGTTTTTCAGAGATGCCGCATCTGTGACGAGTAGTGAAGCCACTTCCTGCGGTAAAACCACCTCCGGAGAGGATCGTTCCTCGGGGGGATTTGAAACCGGGTGGACCAGCACACAACCGTGTGACTTGACCGCACCACTCCCACCCCATTGGCCCGGTTTTCTTGGTTTTACCCCACACATAGAAAGAACACATTATAAGGCTAAATGCTTTAGGCACAAAAGTTCTTATTCAGATTCTTTTTGAAGATGGTCATCCCGTTGCCTTGATTTTTCATTTGGTGGTTTGGGTCCCAAGTGAACATTTGTATGGCATTCTTTGAAAGTAAGCCTTTGCAAAATCCTTTCACATTTTCCAGATGATAAGAGTTTGCCTGCTATACCTGACCAATTCTTTTCATTTACTCATTTTTCCAGATGATATGAGGTTGGAAAATATTCTTACCGTTCAGGTTTTATGTGGATTGTCAACTGTACAAGAATCTTGTCAAAATTTGTTTATTAGAGAGCTTGTTTTTCTCCCCTATTGTTGTCTTTTGATTGGGCTGACAACCATCTGAGACACAAGAAGGGGGATCTCAGTCCCTAATTCCTTTACTGCGCCTGATTGTTGGTGGTATTTGAACCTGGGTTGCTCCTATACGAGTGTATCCACATAACGGTTACACTACTACTTGGGATGTTTATTAAATATTTTGTTATTTGGTAATGTGTTGAACTGTGGAGCTATGGTACCTGATTTTTATCTTTTATTTATGTTTGCTTTGTGTTATTAACTTATTGGTAAACATGAACTTTAAGAGTTATGTAATTACCAGTACCCCAGAAAGCTACATACCTCTTCAAGATATTGATGCTTTAAGATTCATCTTTAATATGACCATTTCTAGCTGATTTAAGGATTTTCAATCTTGCAGTTTTCCAAGGGGCAGCTTGGTGTTAAGTTTAAGCTTTTTCAAAGGTATGGTAATTGGACTTGTTAGTGGATTTCCAGAATTATGTGAGTTGTTTTATTTTCAAATTCTTCATGTTAAACAAAATGTGCAGCTTGTTCATTTGGATTGCTTTTGGTTTTGCTAGTTTCCTCCATGTTACAAGGATATAAGCTTTTGGATCAATGAACCATTTACTGAAAACAATCTCTGTGAAGTTGTGCGCGGCATTGCTGGGGATCTTGCAGAGGAGGTAAATTTTTTTGCAGGGGGCAATCATCTCTAGCAAATATCTTTTTTTGAGAATCTAAAATGTTGTTGTCTTTTAATTTAAACTTAAAAAGAGCTAATTGTAGAATGGGAAACATTTAAATTTCTTGAACTATACTTCTTAACTGTAGTGGTAAATCCATTTGTGATTGTCAGCATTGTCAAATAGAGCTTATTATTGGACTCTGTAATCTGTCCACAATGTCACTCTGGAACCTCAGAAATAATAATGGGCACATCATATGGATAGGGGAAGAAAAATATCAAACTTTTTAAGTTGGCAATGTATGGCAGGTATCTTTGATTGACGAATTTACAAATAAGAAGGGAGTGACTAGCCACTGCTACAGAATTACTTTTCGTTCCATGGAGCGTTCTCTTACTGATGATGAGGTTAACCGATTACAGGTGCTGCATATATAACCTTACGCTGATTTGAATGTATTTGTTCCAATTTTTGATAATGTCATGATGCTCTGTGGATGCAGGATCATGTTAGAGAAGATGTGCAATCTAAGTTGAATGTGACTCTCAGATAACAAAAACTCTTATTATGACAGGTATAATGGATCTAGGGATTTTTAAAAATTGCATATGAACATGTTTTATTGTACATATGCAGAGAAATATTTTCCCTTCAGCTAGGGACATGCAAAGAGACAGTTAAAAAAACTCTATTAAATGGTTGAACATTTTACCCAGATGAGAGATTGTTCTCCCTATATGTGATTTATTTCTTTTGACCAGGCTACAAGGCTGCAAGCATTAACATTGTATATGATAATTGAAACTGGACCTGAACACAGGTTTTTGATTCAGCCAAAATTTCTCTTAAAACTGTTGCTTCCAAAGTTTGATTTGTTCAATTGATTGAATGAGATCATTATGAGGTGAAAATGATGGCATCTCTTCTGGAATGCTTTGCTTGTATGTCTCAAATGCTAGGCTATAAGATTGCATCTAAGTTGAGATAAACATGTTGATGCAAGAGCATCACTCCAAGCATGTACATATGGTTTGAAATCTCCAAATTTTGGCTTGTCGGTGTGTTCTAGGTGTCATTTATAGTTTCTTGTGTTACCTTCAAAATTTAAATTTTGCATTTTCCCTCCAAAAGTGCAAATTTGAATTTAGAAGGCATTTTGGCTTGTATTTGGGGTAAAAGTGAAATTCTTGGAGCATTCAAGAGATGTGATGAGTTTGTAACAAGTCTTAGTGGAGCTAGAAATCATAATCATGCTTTAGGTCATGGGAACTTTAAATTCTAGTCTAGGTTAGGCTTGTAATGAAATATTAAAGGCAAAATATGTGTCTTAAGGGCTCAAATTTGGTTGAGCATGGACCTCAAGATGTATTTAAGGCATTTCTTGTAACTAACTTCACATCATTTGAAAGATCAACGGAAGGACAAGTAGGAGCTCCAAGAAGAGTTTAGTTTGCAAACATTTTGGTAAATGTTTTTATTTGTGTTTATGCATGTGTATACAATTTGATCTAAAGTAATTATTGGTTGAAAGTCATTCATGTTTTTCAGACTGTAAGAGGAATCCTTGAAGAAAGAAATTATTGTGCAAGTGTATGGAAGAGCTAGGGAGCGAGAGGTTCTCAACTTAATACTCTATTTTTACTAAGAAATAACTGTGTGTGGGTGCGTGCGCGTGCGTGTGCGATCAGTCAAGAAAGATTCACTTTGATTAACAAGATTTATGTATTTTGTCATATAGGTGGTTGGAATTCCTTGGAGAATGTGTTTATGAGGAGTCTCGGGTGGATAATTGTTTGATTTAAGTTTGAAAGAAGGAAGAAACTATGAATGAAACTATGAATGAAGTGCTAGACTCTGCCACAAACTTGAATAGGCTAGAAACCAAACTTCTTTCTAATCACATTTCTCCTTTAGTTCTCTAAAGCATCACAACCCATGAACTTTGAGGAAGGCTAAACAAAGTTTATAGAGAAGTCTTAAGATTTGAAATTGAGATTAGACCACCATATAGCAAATCAACTATTCCTCGGGCTATTTATAAACCCTCACTAGGGATAGAGTAAATTCCTTGAATGAAGAAGTATTGCAAAGAGTCTTGGCCTTAGATTAGGAAGATATAATCTTGAAGGTGTTTATTAAGCAAATCATGAAGTTACAAGATCGAATAAACCTCCATAACATTGATGTCATGATAATAGTTCATCAAGGATTGCAAGGTACTATGGTATATTGGTAAGAAGACAAGATAAGGGAAAGTAGAGTTAAGAAGGTTAAGGACCAAGTTGAAATTTAAAAATACTTACAAAGCATCCCAAGAGTGTTAGAGGTATATTTTAGAGGATTAAGACCTTGAGAGTACCCATAAACATCACAACTTATATCAATCATTGCATACAAACTTGTAGAAGGAGATTTGAGACTAGGGTTTGAAGTGATTAACATGTAGGAAGACTTGTGCAACGTTTCAAAAGCTAAGATTTGTAGAAACCGTATTTAGAGAACCATCATTCATACTCCGGAGGAATTATTGCAAACGCTAGTCTCGATTAATAACAATGGATGACAATTTTCTAACTAGGGATGGAAGTGCACATTACATGCCTAATTGGAGACTTGGAAAGTGTGATTTGACCAATTATTGCCAAAGAAACCTATCTTGAAATTTTGCATGAAGATTGTAGACATCTAAAATGTCAACATAATTAATTACGATTAATTTGGCCCGCAAATATTCGACATCATCCATATAATAATTAATCGTAAGATGAATTATTATTATTTAATCCATTTGATCATATTTATTCTTTATCATTTTATCATCATTTATCATTTATTCCATCATCCCATCATTAATCCTCTTAATCCATCATCATATCCCATTTTATCATTAATCACTTATTATATTCTATTATCCTATTTTAATCCTTCATTAACATTTTCTAGGAATTTAATATTCCTACTTCTACCTACCCACCTACCTATACATCTCTACACCTAGCCTTTCCATGTAACCTCACCTCTAATAATCATTTATTAACCTAATCTAATTCTAATCCTAATCACATCCTCACCTCTAAATCTAGAGGCTTTTATTTCTAGAAGCCTCTCTAAATTTCCCTCTTTCATATTTAAAAATTCAAATATATCTCCCTCTCTCCATTGAATTTTTAATTCAATGGAGACTTCTCTCAAATTCTAGAAATCTCCATTCTAGAATTCTCCATTCTTCTCATGCACTCTCCACCCTTGATCCAAATCCAACTTGGCTTCATCTTAGCCATTGAATTCTCCATTCCTCAACTATAAATTTAGCTCTCCTCCTCCATGAGAGCCATCTTAAGAATCCATAACCAAAATTTTCCATTTTTATCATCCAATCAATCCATCCACTCTATCAATCCATCTTCAATCCACTCCAATCAATTCATCCTTCATCAAACATCTAGCAATTCAAGGCAATCAAGGGGAGGTGCTACTCAAGTTTCTCCACATCAAATCTAAAGCAATCCAACTTCCATCCAAGATAAAATCCAACACATCAAAGGAGTTTTGCAATTTTTAGGTAAGTGCAAGTATAATCTCTCTCCCCTTTCAATCCATTGCTCTATTAGGTATATTGTTGAGGAGATTAGATTAGAGAGGCAAGTTTATTTGTTTTCTCACATTTTGCTCACTAATCTTTTTAACATATACATTTTTGCGCCACCGTGGGGCTTACCCCCCACTTCTTTATCATTTTCAATAGTATTTCATCCCTAAAACAAGCTGTCAAAATTTGAAGAATTTTTCGTTTTCGTTTACACCTTCAAAATTTGAATTTCATGTGTCATGTTTTTCACACATTTTGGCGCCTTTTCTCTGTGTATTGGCGCCTTTGCAGCATACAGTGTCGTCTTTGCCTTATATTAGTGCTTTTGTGCACATTTTGGCACTTTTACATGTTTTGGCACCTATGTAAATAGTTTAGCGCCTATGATATTGGCGCCTATACAAATAGTTCAACACCTATGCTCTTTGTTGTAGTGCTTTTGTTGCCTAACTTCCAAGAGCCATAACTTTTGATCCCAAATCGAAACAACTCCGTTTTTTCCTCGAAATATATATATATATATATATATATGTATATTAAATATATATATATATATAATTAAAGTGTTAATTTAACATTTTATAAGATAATTTATTCATGGTTTTCATTTTCCTAAATCTTGTCATTTTAACTACACATTGAGTTATATTTTCTTGTTCCAAACTACTAACACTTTGTGTGCAACTTCCTACACTTACCAAAGATAAAAAACAGTCTAAAACTACTAACCCTTTGTTTTGTAGCATGATCGGTCCAAGACATTTGGGTTTATAAATCAAATTACTAATCTTTGTTTTGTAGGGCCTCCTCTTGAAGACCCAATCATCAAATTAATAATCTTTGTCGTTCATTTTATCATCTAGCATCTAATTATCTTGCATTTATCATCCTTTTTGTGTGTTTTCCTTTGTTGCTTGTTCATCCCAAAGGTGAAACCGTGTATGCTATCCTCTCACGTCCTAGAACGATCTTGAGGATCAAAAGCGGATAGCCTTCCCTTTTTTTTTTTGTAGGGGCAATATGACGTGGAAGTGATATCCACGCACTTGTCATAGTCCTAAGGGTCTCATGACCACGGGCTTGATCTCCACAACTTAGACACACCCCGTGTTTTGACGGGGTATTACAAATTCTTGGACAACTTTCGTTATTGGCTAAGTGTTTGCTTGCTTTAAGAGTGACGTGAAGTGAGGCAATTCCATGTCCCAATAGCCAGGCCTTAGACAACATCCTTGCAACACGGACTTGGCTCTCAAGTACCAAAGTTATATCGGGAACTCCCCTAGTGAGCTCGTACATCCTAGACTAGGCAACCTCTTGGCCGCATATTAAGCTATAGTGCAAGGAGGCCGCACTCCCCAGATCACTCACTAGCCGACCCCACATTGACATATAGGTGGAGAGCCAATTGTGGCACCATCGTTGGTGTGTGGTATTGAAAGCGGGTTATAGCTTGATTGCAATCCCACTTGACTAGTTAGGGTGTGTGTTGCATGTTTGTTTCTTGTTTGTGAACACCCTTAACCATCCCATTACTTTAAAATTTTAATCAATTAAATATAATCATAATTAAACATCCTTAATAAAACAAATCACAATCCTAAACCCATCACCATCCTTAATCCACAATCCTAATTTAAATCTAATCCCCCACACATTTTATCTAACCATGGCCTTTGATTCTCAATCCCCATTCTCTCCAAACCAACATCCAAACCCCTACATCTTTTCTAAATCCATCAACCAAGTTATCCCATCATCCTCCACTATCAAAGTCAACCATCTCACTTTGACCACGAAGTCCCACACACCATCCAACACATTAACAAACAAATCTCAAACTTAACATCCTACCTCAACCAATCCCATCCTCATCATCCAAATCAACCATCCCATGTCGATCCTAACATCCTAAAAACCATTCAACAACTTAATCAACAAATATCTGATCTTCAATCTTCAATCAATCAATCACCTCCTAACCAAACCCATCCACAATTTCCTCTTCCTAAGATCCCTACTCCTCACCCCATTGAATTCCTCTTTGAGGAACCCGAATCATCCCAATCCACACCATGACCCAATCAACATAAACCACTATCCCCACAAGCCAATTTCATCGACTTTGACTACCTCACTAACTTTGACCTAGACCAAGAGGACCTCCTTTATGTCCTTGCTAGTCTAGCCACCAATCCCAAACACACAAAACCATCCCAAACCCCAACCTCCAAATCCCCTATCAATCATCATGATTTACACCTTCCTTCCATCAAAACTCATACAAATAATCCACCATCATCCAAAACCTCAACTCCTAAATCCAATCATCATAAAACCTATCATCGAGTCCCATTCACATATCCACAACAACTTCATCCAAATCATCATCCCCACATCTCATCTTATCCCTCCATCCTCATCATCTTTATCATCCCAATCCAATCTTATGGACTTTCTCCTAGATTGTCCCACAATCCCTAATCCACCATCAAATTTATCCCTAAGCCTATTTCATCCCCTCCATCACCTACACCCAATCCTATCAAAACTATCTCATCTACCGTGACTCCTAAGTCACCCTCATCCCCTTCTACCCCCAATCCTAAACCATCCAATGTGGCTCCTATGCCACCCTCATCATCTTCATCCACATATAATCCTAATCCATCTCCTTCATCACCTAAATCTCACACTATCCTATCCTCTAATCCTATTTCATATCCACCATCCCCAATCCTAAAACATCTAACGTGACTCCTAAGTCACCAACTCCTAAACCTAACAAATACAATCCCAATCCTCTCCCCACCCCATCTCCTACCCAATCTAATGAGGCTCCTATGCCACCTTCATCTACTTCATCCCCTAAATCGACCAAATCTAATGTGGTTCCTACACCACACCCATCCCCCAAATCTCCTTCATCCCAACATCACCCAAATCTAATGTGACCCCCATATCACACCCATCCCCTTCATCTAAATCTATCCCCACCCCTTCATCTACACATAATAATCCCAAAAATCTAATTCTAAGCCAAAACCATCCACCTCAAAACCACATACTCTAACCAATCCAAATATCACCTAAATCTACTTCGACCTCTAAGCCCAAAACATCCACTTTGGCCCCTAGGCCTAACCCATCCCCTTCATCTTCTAAGCCACAACAATCTAATCCAACTCATAAATCCAAATCAACCAACACATCTCATTATCCACCCAATTCGCATCTTTACTTCATACTCCCCAAAACCATTTACCCTAAACCACTTCACTTCTTTAAGAGAATCCTTAACCACCATCTTCCATCATCTAAAACCTTCAACATGATCATCCATCCCCCAATCAAATCACGCAATCAAAACCTTCCCAAACCATCTTGGTATCATGAACACTATTATTGTGACTTCCATCACACCCATGGACATTCGACCAATCATTGCATGCAATTCAGGTCTTATGTCCAAAGCCTCATTAACCAAGGAATTCTTATTCTTGTACCTCTTTATCCACCACCTTTCCATCCCAATCCTCTCCCTAACCATCATCCACCATCCAAATCCCACTTAACATCCAAACATCATCACCATCCAAATCTCATCATACATCCAAACATCCCTCACCAACCAAAACCAATTACAATCTCATTTCCCATCCTTTTGTAAGTTTGACATCTTGACGGATGACAAAATTACAACCCCAGTCTCATGATGACCACATGGCATCATATTCCCCATCCAATTCATATCCTATAGCTAAAAATATGTTCACTAATATGAAACATCGAGGAAAAAGCTTAGGCATCCATGAATAAGGAATTCACGAACCCATCTCCCTTCCTCAAAATCCAGGTCATTTAGGCTTAGGTTATAAACCTAACACTAACAATGTCCCTCCCACTACTCAATCACAACCCATTTCTACTACTCCACTTGTTGATCCTATCATACCATTTCACCACTCAACCCACTCACAAATCATTTAACCCCCTCTAAATATCAAACACCTAAAAATGCATTGAGAACATAATTCATCACCTACGCACGGATGTTCTTTGCTTCCCACACATTCTTATTCCATCCAATATCCAAATCCCTTTGCATATAATCCATCATTATCATCACATCCATTCATATCCTCTTCCAATCCATTCATTTGAACACTTGATTAGCTTGCTCACACATGTTGTAAGACAATAGTACCTACTACAACCGTGTGACCTTTGGTCTATCATTACCTTCAACATTCAAGCACCATTGTCCTCTTATAGATCTACACACTTTAACACACTTAATTAACTTGTGGTGAAGACCCTTGGGTGCATCTTTTGACACTCTAGCCAATGTAATTACCACACTCATTTCCATCCCCCATTAAGCCACTAGCGATTCTTAACCTCGTGAGAGTTTTCAAGAGAGTGTAAGATCTTTGTGCAAAAAAAAATCCAAATATAAAAAATCCAAAATCATATTAAAATTAAAAATATCAAATAAAATTCACCTCAAGACTCTTTCTAGGGGTGTTTCCAACAACTATATCATTGGGGTTATGGATTCTGGTCGGTAGAAAAATATTGTGATAAGAATCAAATGTATCTTCATTGGGGCTATGGACGCTCGACTAACAATGCGGTAATGCACACTTAACCTTCCGTTCACCTTCCATCAAACTACTTGACTTAATCAATCCTTATACATTGGCTAGTTTGTCTTCACATACCACCCATCAAGTCTTCACTTCAAGTGGTAATTAACCCTCACAATCACACACACTTTGATCTCACAGAGACATATGGCTCGCATGTTTCTAGGTATTGTTTAGACCTTGGTCACACTTCTATTTTAGTCCAACTCTTTCCTTACAACATGTGCCGTTAGGCTCATCTTTTGTTCATCACTGATGTTATTTTCCTTTCATCCATCACATCCACATCCTTTGTCCTTGGATTGAGCATCAATGGGCAAGCGATGACCCTTTCTTTTTCATCCAATCCTCCTCATATCCCTTTTCAACCGCATCATCATGATGGGGGTAGCCTTACTACCATCTTGCTAGGGGCATCATCCATTTTAAATACCCTTCACTTCCCATCCTATCCTACACACGGGGAAAATTGAACCCATTCATCCATCCACACAAACCACCCTACTACTTTACACTTGGGGGCACACCACATATATCCCTTAATATATCCCCCTATACATAGGGAATATATTATCACCTTCCATATCCCCCATCTTATCTTATACCACATCCCATCCAATCCTAACCTATCCACCCATCCCTATCCTATCCAACCTATCCAATTTACCTCAATCCTTCCCTTTCATCCTACCCAAACATATTTTGGGACTTATAGGAGAAAGTCACATCCCACCTTACATCCCTTCCCACCCCCATAGGCTATCCCAAATCTAAATCCTTTCATCTAACCTATTCTCAACCATTCCCCCATCCCACATTTAAAATCTTAAGCATCCAACATCCACAATCCAAAATCTAAAAATATAAACATACAAAATCCAAAATATAAAAATCAAAACATTTAAAAAATACACAAAATTATACAACAAAAATACAAAAATGTAATGTGTGTTTTTGCTTGTGTGTGTTTGCTTACTTGTTTGCATTTACATTTTGGCCGATGATATGAGGCCCATTTTGTTTCTTTTTTCTTTTACACGGTCCAATGATATGAGGACCATTTTTTTGCACTTTTGCATAGTCCAATGATATGAGGACATTCCTTTCTGTATTAATCTATCTAATGATATGAGGATAAGGGCATTTGGCAATTCAATCATCATGGTCTTTATACCTTGATGCATCTTGCTTTATGCCACATCAATCACAATTTCTAATGATGATAATAGTGGGAACTTTATGGTAACACACCCCTTTCTATCATCATAATTTAGCCTTATCATCATCCACACCTAATCCTCATCATCATCTAACTAACTATCTAACCTCCTCATCCTCCTATCCAATCAATACTTTATCAATCAATCAATCTCCACATCTAAATCTTATCATCTTGCATCAATATCCAAACTCCTCACCCCTGGTAGGGCATCTAATATCCTCTCATCAATCAAACTTGATCGTCATCCCAATCCTCTCCTATCATCCAAATCGATCCAAATACCAATCCTCAAAATCCTCAAATATAACATCCTCACCTCCAACATCCTCAAATCTACCATCTTCAAATCCAACATCCTCAAATCTTCAAATCCTAACCCCTTGACTAGGTCATCCTATACTCCAAAATCCTAAAAAAACATAACCCCTCGAATGGGGAATCCTCTAATCTACCAATACTAAATCTTCACCCTCATCATACATTGTTGAATGAGACATCCTCTACTCCAAAATTCAATATCTCTTAATCCTCTAATCTCCCTCTCTAATTTTTTAATATTCTAATCCAATATCTCCTAATCCTCTAATCTCCCTCTCTCCAATCTTCTAATCTTATGAATCCTCAAATCTTATAATCCTCTAATCCTAATCCTCTGAATCCTCAATATTCTAATCCTCTAATCCTAATCCTCTAAATCCTCAAATATTCTAATCCTCTAATCCTAATCCTCTAATCCTCAAATCTTCTCATCCTCTAATCCTCTCTCATCTACTAACTTAGGCCTCTCCTCTTTTTGAGTGGTTACCCGCCTCATTCCTCCCCACCTAACCCCTTGAGGGGGCATCATATCACCATCCTAACATATTTTCTTATTTTTATTTGAATGGTCATTGCTACGCAATAACCATTCAAAGAGGGGGAAAATGTAGACATCTAAAATGTCGACATGATTAATTACGATTAATTTGTCCCACAAATATCCCAACATCATCCATATAATAATTAATCATAAGATTAATTATTATTATTTAATCCATTTTATCATATTTACCCTTTATCATTTTATCATCATTTATCATTTATCCCATCATTCCATTATTAATCCTTTTAATCCATCATCATATCCCATTTTATCATTAATCACTTATTATATCCTATTATCCTATTTTAATCCTTCATTAACATTTTCTAGGAATTTAATATTCCTACATCTACCTACCCACCTACCCTACACATCCCTACACCTAGCCTTTCCATGTAACCTCACCTCTAATCATCATTTATTAACTTAATCTAATTCTAATCCTAATCACATCCTCACCTCTAAATCTAGAGGCTTCTATTTCTATAAGCCTCTCTAAATTTCCCTCTTTCATATTTAAAAATTCAAATATATCTCCATGTCTCCATTGAATTATTAATTCAATGGAGACTTCTCTCAAATTCTAAAAATATCAATTCTTGAATTATCCATTCTTATCATACACTCTCCAGACTTGATCCAAATCCAACATGGCTTCATCCTAGCCATTGAATCCTCCACTCCTCAACTATAAATTTAACTCTTCTCTACCATGAGATCCATCTTAAGAATCTATAACCAAAATTTTCCATTTTTATCATCCACTCTATCAATCCATCTTCAATCCACTCCAATAAATTCATCCTTCATCAAGCATCTAGCAATTTAAGGCAATCAAGGGGAGGTGATGCTCAAGTTTCTCCACATCAAATTTGAAGCAATCCAACTTCCATCCAAGAGAAAATCCAACACATCAAAGGAGGATTTTTGAATCTTGTAGGTAAGTGTAGGTATAATCTCTCTCCCCCTTTCAATCCATTTCTCTATCCGGTGTATTGTTGAGGAGACTAGATTAGAGAGGAAAGTTTATTTGTTTTCTCATATTTTGCTCACTTATATTTTCAACATATAGAAAGACTAAATGGCCAAATGGGTATCCCAAATGATTTCTATTTTGTCAAATGAGCTACTAAAAAAGCGTATGTGAGAAAAATAGTGTAGGCATAGCTAGAAGGAGTTTAGGCAAGGGAAGGAGGAGCAAATTTGAAAAAGACACTTAGGAAAAGAGTTGAGCCAAGAAATTTTGCACACACATCAAGGAGGATAAAATGTACTTAGAAGTATATTTAGTTTTTATGGGAAGGTGTGGTTTTCTCCACCACTAACTCACAGTGGCATTTGACTTGAGAAGCCTAGAAGGGAGTTTTGCTAGAAGGTGAGAAAATTAGAACTTTTGATAGATTTGCCTCAATTTGATGGTTGAAATGACTTGTTCTAAGGCCTAATGACATGGTGTAATGGTTGGTTAAGTATAATAAGGTTAAAATAAAGAATTTTTCATGATTTAGGGGTTCTTGCATTGGAAAAAATCACTAGTTTTGAAGGTCTAAGAGACAATTTTGAGTTTTTTGTGATCATTCTAAACTTGGTGATTGATTATAAGTGAATTAGGCTTTGCATCATATGCACATTTCATAATGGTCATATAATATGAAGCCATAAATTTTAAATTCATTTTGTAAATTGACAACAAACTCATTGATGGTCTTCCATCAAACTTCGCTTATGAGGCGAGAGGTGTGTGGGTAGAAATAAAATCACATCTTCTCTCTAGAGAAATGTGTGGTACTTAAATGGTAAGGAATGTGAAGATGATTGAACCTAAAAATATGATAGTGACACTTGTTCTTCGGTTTGCGATGAAGGTAAACTATACGAGGATGTTCATGATATAAAAAAATGGTGAAGTAGTGTGAATCATCATGCGGTTGTAGAGTCCCGGATATAGAACACACGAGTTTTTATACAACATAATTAGGGGAAGTCACTCAAAATCAACATCACCTTGTACCACTTCCATAGTTGGAACCAATAGTAGGGAATTTTATGTAAGATGGGCATTTAATTTTGTTAAATTCTCAAGTTGTCACATGGATGTAGAATTCGGGAGGAATAAGGAGAGTTTGTGTGGACATTTTTCACAAACAATTGTTTTTTTGTTATTTTTATGTCATGCACATTTGCATATTACTTGGGCTCTTCTTTGGGTTTGTAGACACCTAAATTTGGTAACTTATCCTTTGAAAATGACAAGTTTGGATTTGTTCTTACACTATGACTTACACTCACATTTTAAGCCCAAATGACATAAAATTATCCTTCTTACATGCCTTACTCATCTATACACATTGCCTTGTCATTCTATCACTCAAGAAATTTATATGAAGCAATATATCATTCACACACATCTTACCCAGAACCTTAATTGAACATCACCGGTTGCCTCTATGGGATTGTATAGTGTGGGAACTAGGCTATACTAAGGTCTAGGACGACTTGAATGGTCAGTATCCCACCTCCTAATGACTCTTTTATTAATTTAAAAATAATTTATGGGTTGTTTCTTATCCCATATGTTGGCCTTAATGTGATACCTAACCTACACAAACATATATAAGAAATTCTAATTCACCATTTGCACTAATGTAACATTTTCATAAGCATGCATTATAAGTTACATTCCTACATCACTCAAGGCTATCCTATTTCTTCCTAAAGTAGTTTCAAATCCTTTAGATGAACCACCACATAAGTTTGAAGAACTCAAAATAGGTTCAAGAGTCCAACTTCATCCATTAATAAGCCTTCAAGGTCGTAGAGCCATATGCCTTAGCAAGAGAAAATGACACCAAACATTGCTAAAGGTTTAAGAAGCAAAGGGAAATCAATTTTGCATCTACAACACATCAAACTATATCACTACCATGTAAAGTACATATCTATTCTATCTATAGATATGCCCATTTCTCATTTTGTAAAAAGACACATAGGCCCGATAGGGGGTTGGAATAGATTTGCATACACTATTATAGTTACACTAGGAAAACTATATAAAGTTTGTTCACACGTGGGAGGGGATGAAGTGTAGTTATTGGTTCAATAGGGTTTGGCTTGTGGCTTGAAGTGTAGTTATTTATTATTTTGTTATCTAATTATGTGAATGAAGTGCTAGTGTAGACATCCTAGGGTTTTCTCTATTGCAGTCATTACAGGAAGGTGTTGTATAGTTACGAAGCCCTAGTGACATGTAATAAAGCAAATTTAGGTCACCAAAAGACACTAGAAGTTGTAGAACCCCAAATATGTTGGTCCAAGACCGTCTGACTAAGGACATGACCGTATTACACTTTGGTAGGAGCTATACAATTTTAAACTGGAACATTTTACAGGTCATAGTCTTATAAACGAAGAACTTGCAAGTCATCACTACTCTTTTTAGCTAGTATGTACACCCAAATCACTTTTGCACCTCTCAAATCAGCTAAGCATTTATCTTTCCTTGTGTTTTAAGAAATCGTTTCATCGTTCTATCATTTTTTACTATATTAATAACTATATTATGAGTTGCATGGTTAAGGTGGATTAATCAAATAAGAATATTCTACCTGTAACATTCTTACAACTATTAATAAGTAAGGAAATAACTCTTATGGAACCCTTACCTTATTTTATTTAGGGTGTAAACGTTTAGTGAAATCCCGACCTTGATCAAACCCTAGGTGCCCCTAGGGTTTATCCTTATTTCTTTGATGTATGATTCTCTTGATAGCCTTTGAATTTGTTTTTTTGGTTTCATTTTCAATTTTGCATATGCTTTCATTTTATGTCCTTTACGTGTAGTAATTGGCTTAATCATCAACCTATTGAGTAAACTAAAGTTTTTCCTCCTACTTGTAAGATCTAGGTACATATGAATTCCTCCCCACTACATGGGTAGGGTATTCCTTCTATGCCCGAGTATGATGACCATGATGTGCCTTTGAATAATCTTGAAACACATAATGAACACCATATCACTTTTTCTGATGATGAAGTGGAACATGATCATGTTGAGTTGTTGTCTAATTTTGCTCCCATCTTTTTGATAGCCCTCAACATATTAAGCATATTATCGAGATCCTCCTCATCAACAAGATCTTTCATGGTCAACCATATAATAAGGGGTCTATTTTTGGGATGTGTCCCTTACATCTTCCACTATGAATAAATCTACCATTCCTACATCTACAGTTCTTATATCTTTTAGGGAAACTAACACATCACCTCACAACGTTAATATGTATAATTCTATGTCTACCACTACTACCACATCTATGGTATACACCGGTGGGGTAATAAGCTGAAATGCAACTTTTCTCCTCGACCAAATTCTAAAAATCTAGAAGAGGAGCGAAGCCTTGTAATTATATTGATGCTCGATAAAATCAGATTACAATAGAAGGGCTGCAATACTTATAGGTATTGTACAACCATATGCAATTGACAAACAGATGTTGCGTATAGTGCGACAAATTACATATCCACGAATAAGAAAATAATATGGTTATAGAAATATAACCTCATAACAATAATCATACATGACCACAATATGCCAAATAAAATGGTTTTAACAATACAACAATATTTATAACCTGTATTTACCCAAGTAACTACTAAACAAACTCAATAACAATCTAGTTACCTAAGGTAAACAATAAATGCTAAATTAACCTAGGTAAACTATGTTTTACCTAACATTCCCCCCCTTAATTTTGCATTGCCTCAAGGGATGAGGAGAGGAACTCTCTGAACAAATCAAACTTGTCACGTGCAAGTGAATTTGTGAAAATATCACTTGTTGTTTAGCTCTTGGGAAAAAATGAAGTTGTATATTGTGTTCAAAGACATGCTCGCGTATGAAATGAACTTGTACCTTGATGTGATTTGTTCTCTTGTGAAACACTAGATTGCGAAACAAGTTTGATAACACCTTCATTGTCTACATACATGGTGGTAGGTTTTTCCTGTGGTATTCCAAGTCCTTCCAATATGCGACATAGCCATATCGCTTCGTAGATAGCTCCACCTACAACACATGATATTTGGATTCGTAGAAGAGTGAGAAACAAATTTTTTTCGTGCTTCCCCATGATATCGGTCCAAGATCTCAAAAATAATACAAATCCGTAGTGGATTTTATATCATCAATGTTACCTGCATGATCTGAATCCGAATATACATTTAATAAGAATTGATCATTCTTCTTGTATTCTAGACCAAGATCCACTGTACCCTTGAGATATCTCAAGATCCACCTTACTTGCCTTCCAATGACAAACTCTAGGTTCCTGCATGAACCTAGAAAGATAGCTCATTGCAAAGCTGATATCTGGTCTAGTATATGTTAGGTAAATGAGACTCCCAATCAACTATCGATAGAGAGTTGCATTTACCACAGGAGATGGATCTAAATGAGATAATTGTAGTCTCATCTCCATAGGTGTAGCAATAGGTGTGTAATCCATCATCTTGAATTTCTCGAGCGTTGTCTTGGTATACTTCAACTAAGAAACAAATATGTGATTCTCCTTTTGCCATACTTCCAATCCAAGACAATAGTGCATGAGCCTAAGATCTGTCATGTCGAACGATCGATTAAGATATTTCTTCGTTGCATCGATCATCTTCATTGAACTTCCAGTGATGACTAGATTGTTGACATAGACAAAACAATCACAATCTTCCCCCTTTATTTTTGAGGTAGAGATTGGGATCATATGGATTTATGACGAATCCATGCTTTGAACGAGATGTTCATCAATTTTGATGTACTAAGCCCGGGGTGCTGTTTAAGGCCATACAAAGATTTTCTAAGTCTGCATACCTTTGTTTCTTCTCCAGGTATAACATAACCCTCAAGTTGAGTCATGTAGACTTCTTCCTATAGATCTCTGTTTAGAAAGGAACTTTTTACGTCCATCTGATGGACTTTCCAACCAAAAGTGCGTTAGAGAAAAGATCATCCCGATCGTTTTCATCTTAGTTGTTGGAGAAAATGTCCCTCATAGTCAATGCTTTCTTTTTATGCATACCCATTTGTGACCAATCTCACTTTTTACTTTTCTATGGTCCCATCTACTTTGTACATTGTTTTGAATATCCATCTCGCAACCAATGGGTTTATTCTCTCGTGGAAGATCAACATGCTTTCTAGGGGTTGTTTTTATCACCGATGATACTCAACATCCATGACATGTTTCCAACCTTTTGATCAGGGATTCTTGGACAAGAGATGACTCAATATATTCAACAACTCTACTCATCAAAGCAAATTTTACTTCTTCTCGTGCTTTATTGGGCCTCCATGGTCCAATGGTGGATGTATCCATGGAGCATCCAATTTTACATCTTGTATCATGTTAGTATACCACTTGGGCATACGTTGTACTGCTCCCATGGTTTGTGGTCTGTCTAATCATCACCATCATCCCCATCATCACTGTCATCATCAACGGAACATCAACTTCTATTTTTACAATAGGTGAAATATCTACATCAGGTGAGTCTGGAGAGGGAGTCTCAACTTCCTTCTTCTCAAAGAACTCAACATATTTGCTGGTGTAGACTTTTTGGTCTTTAGATCCATCAATTTGTACCCAAGAGTCTCTTCACTGTAACCAATGAAGATGAGTTTATGTGACTTCATATCCAACTTCTTTATGTTCTTCTTGGGTATGTGCATACTAGCTTTGCACCCAAATACTATGAGGTGTGCAACAGATGGCTTCCACTTCGACCATGCTTCATGTGGTTTCACTCCATCAAGAGAAATTGTGGGAACTCTATTCAACAAATAAACTAGTGTCTTTTTTGCTTCTACCCAAAATGTCCTCGCTAGTCTAGAATCATCGATCATGTAATGAAAATTTCCATGATAAGTACGATTTCTTCTCTCAACAACACCATTCTATTGTGGTGTGTGTGGAGGAGGCATCTGTTGACGAATCCCGTGAGCTTGAAGGTAGGATTTGAACCCATTACTTGGTGAATTCCCCCTCGATCTGAGTGGAGAGATTTGATATGCCACCAGTCTCATTCTCTATAGCCACTTTGAACCTTTTGAAGTTCTCAAAAGCTTCACTTTTCTTACGAAGACAAAATATCCACATTTTTCTTAAATAGTCATCAACACATAACATGAAGTATTGAAATCCATAATGACTAGGTTGCATCGGACCACAAAGATTGATATGAACCAGATCAAGCTT
The DNA here is from genome assembly GCA_018340775.1 of Taxus wallichiana var. yunnanensis. NCBI lineage: Eukaryota > Viridiplantae > Streptophyta > Pinopsida > Cupressales > Taxaceae > Taxus > Taxus wallichiana. The sequence goes on along the minus strand of CM031240.1, from coordinate 651,168,614 downwards.
ACCATGAGCTCGATAAGTACTCTTCTGGAATGAAGCTCTATGGTTTTTACTTGTTAGCAGTGAGGACACTTATATGTATCCTCTTGGGGAGATGGCAAGCCTCTCACCATGTTGTACTGGTGAAGTGTTTTGAGATATTTGAAACTGATGTGACCAAGTCTCTGATGCCACAATTGTGTTGATGAATAATTCTTAGCCACAAGTTCTTGATCATCCCTGTGGATAAAGTCAATTGGAACATTCATTCCACATTGGAGGATTTTGCAACAATTTTTGAGCCTCTTGATTTGTCTCAAATTAAACACACTTTCTTACCAGAATGAATATCAAATTCAATCTTTAGATTATGATCTAGAAGTTGACTCATTGATAGTAGATTTTTTGTTAACCCAAGGACATATAATACATCTGATAGTCTACATTTATGTGAACCAAGAGGTAGAAATTTTTTCCCAATCCCCTGTACTATGTACAAAGAATCATCACCTAACAAAACATGATTTTTCAAAGGTGTGTCCCTCATTGTAGTAAACCAGTCTTTGTGCCCATTCATGTGTCGAGTGGCTCCCGAATCAACATACCAAACATCACTAGATGACGTGGATGGTTCATTAGAATGACAATGTACAAGAAGTCCTCATTTTCTGAATGATCTTCTTGCTCAGCTATATTACCTTGTTGATGGGGTTTTCTTCGCTAGTTCCCCTTTTACGCGCTTGATTATAGTGTGAATGTCCCTTATGAGATTGTTGATTTTGAGGTCCATAATTACTTGATGAACCTTTCTTGTATGTATTGTACCAACAATATTTCACATCATGTCCTCTATTGCAGATAGGACATTTCTTCTTTTGCTTGTCCCCATGTTGATGCTGATGTTGTTTTTGGGACTTTTGAGAAGAATGAAATTTTCCTTTTCCTTTTCCTTTCTGATGAGAAGATAGTGTTTGATCCTCTTCATCATATTTATTGTACATTGCTTCTTCTTGTAGTAGATTTATTAACTTGTCAAAAGTAATTATGATCCAAAAGTTTATTTTCGTCACAAAAATGTGATATGAAGGAGGGAGTGCTCTCAAAATAATGGGAATGAGAGATGTATCAGTGACCTCCTCTCCTGGGATAGAAGTGAAGCCCTCAATTCTATAACTCTTCTTAAGAAAGCTTCCACTTTCTCGTTCTGTTTGAATTTCAGTGTGTATAACTGACTCTGTAAATTCAAAATTATTTTCTTGTTTTTGGCCTCGTACACTATGATCAACTTATCCCATGATTCTTTGGATATTATCGCATCTCAAATGTGGGGTTGCACTTCATCAGACACTGCGAATAAGATTATGACTTTGTCCTTCTGATTGGCCCTATCAAACTACCTCTTGTTGAGCTACATCATTTGGTGATCTGGTTGTGGAACCATTCACAATAGGCCATATCTCTTCAAACTCAAGTTGTGTTTTGATCTTAGTCTTCCATGCAACATAATTATCTCCTCTTAGGAGTTGTGAGTCTGGAAGAAAGAACTTGGGGGCATTGGTGCCCATTTTTTGAATTTACTTGATAAAGGGTAAGGCTCTTATCACTCCAGGTATAAGGTCTCCCAATATATACCATCGAGTCTAATATATCTAACCTTTCTATATACACGCCCTTCTGATATACCCGTCAATACGTGGAAGAAGCTCGCCCTTTTGATATAATCGGTGGTACGTGAAAGAGGCATTAACATACATGAAAGAATTCAATACTTGGTACCAAAACAAAATTTTGAAAGGGTGCAATGCGATTATTTACACCGGCTCAAAGAAATATCCTCATACGCGCGTAACTTCACAATATACTCGAATAATTTCAGTGTCCAGATTTATGTCTTGCAATTATTCATAACGGATGGGATGGCTCAAAGTGTGTGCACTATGTCCTTATTAATCCCCATCGATTTATAGGATGATACCTAGATGATGTTGTTGTAGATATATTAGGCGTTAAGTGTAGTAGTAGTCGCGATGAATTTACTCGTAAGCGCTTCCTAGAGGCACTGTATATACCGAACGTTGCGAAAGAGATCCAAAGATCTTGTGAGTGTTATAGAACCAAAATTTTACTTGATTTTGTTTACAAATCTCTATCATTTTTATTAGTTACAATGTTTGCGGTTGAATATGGAAACTTGCAAATTAGTACAATACACTGGAAAATACACTGAAAATATATAATTACATCCAATATGCGAAAAATTGAATTACAGGAATTTTTTAGTTTGTTTTGCGAGGTCCTGGTGGCCTTTGGAGCACAATATGGCTCAGAAACTAAAAACAACAAAAAAATAGCTGAATATTACATTTTTAGGTACCCCCTTTTGGAAAATGTTGCTCAGAATGATTTTTATGCAAAATGGGAGAATTTTTTTAACCCTTCTATAGGGTTTTCTCTTAAAAATGTAGGGGATTTGGTGGTGGATAAGGGGTTTAACAATAGTTTTTCCCCTATATATGGTAGTTGTGTGCTAAATAGGCCGCTAAATCAAAAAATATTAAAACAACTCGATTGGGTTGTGGTTGAACTTGTGACCTACCATTCACATCGCCTTTTAAACTTTCAACTAGCCATTTAAACGCTAAATTCACATGTGAAGGTATATGAAGAAATTTTATTTTAACAATACAAACTGATGGATAACGTTTTAAAAGTAGGCGTGGCGGGTAGATGGAGAGCCACGTGGCTTCATAGTAGTGGGGAGGTTTAGGTTTCCCTCTTGGAGCAGATCTCGAGACTCCTTTCTTTCCCCTTTCTTTGCCCTATTGTTATACTTTTGAATTTGTTTGTTGCTTTCCGTGGGAGGAGAGACCACTATTTGTAGGTTATGGTTTGGCCGCGCTTTGATATTTCTTCCGCATTTGATTTTTCTTCAAACATTTTTTGAGTTAGGGGCATTGTGTGTTGTAGCGGGGACTTGGTCGTCGATCTATTCAACATGTCCAAATATCACCTTTTGTTTGCAGATCTCGGTCTCGGTTTTGAAGAGGCCTCGGCTTTGTTTAAATGTATAGTGGCTCATCGAGGTAGGTTGGATGGCTATGTGATTCGGCCAATGCAAGCTTGGTACAGGGGGGCGTTAACAACTACACCACAGGTTGTTTGGAAGATCCTATCTCGGTCGATTAAAACAAAACTGACTATTTACAATGTCAATGTAGGGCTCGTCGCTTTGACCAAGGGCTTGTAACTCGGCTATGGCTTGTATTGTAGTGAGATGTGCCCAACTCACTCGGTCGGGAGCTCGGTTCCTTGAAATAAAATGCCCGGTGACTCGGTGGGGACTTGGTTAGGATCCCTTCAACTAGCTCGGCTCCCTTGTAGCTCTTTGGCGGTCGGATCGATGCATAACTCTACCAAGTGGATGGTGAGCTCGCCAACTTGAGTGTTGTCTTCCTATGACAAATCACATATTTATTATTATTATTATTATTTTGATTTCTAAATTTTATTTTGAATTAGAATGGCTCCAGGGAAGAAAATTTTGCATGGTGAGAGGCACCAAAGTGCAAAAAAATTTATGTTCTAAACACCTAGAATCGAACAAGAGGTTGTGGGGAGGCGAGGGACGGGGATGGGAAGTTGCACGAGGGTGCGATGCTTCTCAAGATCCTCTATCTCTTATACACTCTCTATTCCCATCTTCTCTCGTTCACAAGCTTTCATATCTGTTATGATACCAAATCTAGAAGAGGGACGAAGCCTCATAATCATATTTATGTTCAATAAAAATCGGATTATAATAGAAGGGTTGTAATACTTATAGGTATTGTCAACCATATGCGAGACAAATGAGATGTTGCACAGGTGCAACAAATTACATATCTATGAATAAGACAATAATATGGTTATAGAAATATAACCTTATAACAATAATCATACGTGACCACAATATTCCAAATAAAATGGTTTTAACAATACAATAATATTTATAACATGTATTTACCCAAGTAATTACTAAACAGACTCAATAACAATCTAGTTACCTAAGGTAAACAATAAATGCTAAATTAACCTAGTAAACAATGTTTTACCTAACAAAAATTCTTGGTAAAATATCAAATTGCTGAAAGTTTGATACGTTTTCTATGATTATTATCTTTGTTAAACGGAGAAACTATGCCAAATTAAAGAAAATCTATATGCTTTCATTTAATAATTTATTTAACTTAAAAAACTAAATCGAATTATAACTATATTGATTAATAAAACTGTGAAGAACTTTTAAAACTATGGTTATGGCTAAACAAGATTAATTAAGGCTTTAAACCGAAGACACGCGTCGAGATTTCGTGGATCTTTCCAATAATTCTACCTTAAGGACTCTAGGCTTCCAAAATTAACTAAAAATAAATAACCTCGGGTCCAAATTGTTAACGAAGACAAGGATAAAGATAGGTGTTAATAATTCATTGTAAATATATCTAAAGTTTGACAACTGCATGAAAACAACATATACATGGTGCTTTCTTACTAGTTCACTCTTCACGATGGAACACATAAGACCAAGTCTATTAAAATTGTACATATGTGGAATTATCTATATGGCTCACTTTTCACATTCTCGACATGGTTATGAAAAATATAACAATATGCAAAAGAACGTGGACAAATTCTATTGGTTCACATTTTGACAAATCGACAATGGAAATAACATATCAAATCGATGGATTAATCTTATTGGTTGACAATTGTCAAGAATGCAAAAAATTGACATCGTGAAATACTTAGAGCTATTCTATTGGTTTGCATTTCACATTGGTCATGAACAAGTTAACATAAGTCTAAATCCATGAAGAACGTGTTGGGATATCATTGGCTCACACTTCGCGATGCTCGAAAAGATCTAACAAAGGTTTGACATTGCGAAGTTACATGGGGCTATCTTATTGGCTAGAACTTTGCAATAGTCAATAAGTCTAATACATTTCGACATGATAGTACTTTGCATGAATCTTTTTGATTGGCTAAAGCTTTGCAAAATTTAGAAAGGATCTATTAAAATTTTGACACAACGAAGTAACATGGAACATTTTTATTGGTTTTAACTTCGCTAGGTTAGATATTGTATCGGTGTCGAGGCGGACTTAGAAACATATAATTAATTATATCTAAGGGAATTTTTGGGTTCATAGCATACACAAGACAAAAACATAGAAAATATGACCATGAATGACGAAAAAACATATAATTCATCCCAAAATATCATTAGATTGTAAATTACTTTAAATATGATCAATTACATACATACAATCTTATTCTATATTAATGTAACAATTTTTTAAACAACATACATATCCAAGATTACGTATTTCATTAATTTATTTCCTAATTCATTGTTTCTGTTAACACAAACATGTATTTTCAAGATATACATAGCAAATTAAACAAAATACATTCATTTTCTCTTTTAATAGAATAAACAAAAGAATTAACTTCTTTCCATTAGCTTTTCAACCAAATGTACATAGCCTTTGCATAGATTTACATAGTTTACAGAGAGATAACTTATCTCGAGACAATAATTAGTACAAATTCCAATGCCGAGAGAGAACAAGGATCAAGAATTCTAATACCAAATTCCACTACGAGAGAGAGAAAATGATCCGGAAATTTTATACAGAATTCCAACGCATCCATAGGTTAACATACACTAGACTATGGCCACCTATGAGAGGAAAATGTTATACACCTTGTATATATTCACCTTTCCCTAACCAGAATCATCCGAGGTTGTACTCTATACCCCGGTTAGGACACCTCTGGTACCCCTCTCTCTTGCCCACCGCCTGCATGTAACTTGGTCAACCTTGGAATTACTTCCATAGACTAAATTCACAAAGTCCTTAAGACTCTTTTTACAATTGTTCTCTTTCTCATAATCACAAGCACAATTCCTTGTCTCTTTTCATTCAATAATTCCTTTTTTTTCGTGCTCTCTATTTTACATTTACATCTCTTTTATAATACATCACAGGTGGTTACAAACCAACACAATGGTTTCCACACCTTTTCATAAATCAATTAAGAATCTTTAATCAAATGCTCGGGATATTCATTCCCACATTAATCAAATAGATTATTACAAAATATTTATACAAAACTTTACCTAAATTGTATTAACAAGCCTCAAATCAAACTCATCTTTAATAATCTAACAAGTCTTTTAATGATTTAAAAGCTTTGGGGATTTATTCACATAACATTTCTCCCCTTGAATCAATCTATGTCCTCAATAGTGCCAAGTCTATTCTAAAAATCACAGAAAAAAACACAAGTCATTAGTTAAACAATTCAGATATTGCTCTTTTAGGAAATCTTCTCTTTCCCATGTAGCACTTTCAACATCACAAAAATTCCATTTTACTTTAACCTCTTTAATTTCTTTATTTCTAAGATTCTTAGTCCTTTTATCCAAAATCATTTCAGGTTCAATTTTGAATTCACATGTAGGCTCAATAACTATATTTTTCCAATCAATAACATGATTAACATCATACACATATTTCTTTAACAAGCTTACATGAAACACATTATGAATTCTAGACAATTCAGGAGGTAAAGCAAGTCTATAAGAAAGATTTCCTATTCTTTCTAGAATTTCAAAAGGTCCACAATAGCAAGGAGCTAACTTAGCATATTTTCCTAATTTCAAAGAACTCTTCTTAGGTTTAACTCTAAGAAATACTTGATCACCTATTTCGCAAATTCTCTAACATACCTTTTTGAATCAACCCAATGTTTATACCTATCTTGGGAAGCTTTCATGTTTTGTTTTGCTTTATTTATGATTTCTTCCATTTATTTTAAATTATCATTTGCATACCAAGATCTATGTTCAAGATTTGACCATGAAATAGGAGTAGTACAATTCCTACCATACACAACTTCTAAATGGGTCATTTTAGTTGTAGTGTGATAACCTTGATTGTAAGCAAACTTAATCAAATGCAGATATTGTTCCCAATTTCTAGGTTTTTCACCTATATACATCCTAAGAATATCTTCTAAAATTATATTTATTCTTTCAGTTTGACCATCTGACTCAAGATGATAAGTAGTACTAAAGCTCAAACTAGTACCCAATTCATCAAATAAAGATCTCTAGAAAGAAGAAGTAAATCTAGGATCTCTATCAGTTACTAAATCTTTAGGAAGACCATGCAAATGAAAATTTTATTTAGAAAACAAATGAGCTATATCGAATAGAGGTTTTGATTTTGGTTGGTAGAAAATGTGCCATTTTTTCAATCTATCAACCACCACAAGAATAACATCATGACCATTCTTGGTTTTAGGTAAACCTATAATAAATTCCATACTAATTGACTCCCATTTCCAATTAGGAATAGACAAAGGTTGCAATTGACCAGCTTTACATAATTCTAATGTCTGCTTCATCCTAGGCTAGAAATAATTATTTTTGACTGACAAGTAAGTCTTTTGAAAACCAGGATGTCCAACTATGGGAATATCATGAGAATCTCTAAAAATTGTTGTCTTAAACTAGGAAGATTAGGAATACACAATCTACCTTTATAATACAACAATCCATTCACACCAAGAAAATAAGAAGTAAGCCTATCTTTTAAATGCACATTTGATGTTCCATTTTTCAAACCAGAATATAATTCAACAAAATAATATCATTAGGCAATGCATATTTTATTTCTTGATCAAATTGAATTCTTTCTAAAGACAAAGCATTTGCAAACATTCTTTTCCTACTTAAAGCATCAACAACTAATTTTTTTACAGGGAAATACTATATTTCAAAATCATACTGACTTAGTAATTCTACCCATCTTCTTTGTCTCATATTTAACAAGGGATGAGTAAAAATATACTGCAAACCTCTATGATCAGTTTTGATTCAAATTTGTGACCTAAAAATAATGTCTCCAAATTTTCAAAGCATGGATTATCCTAACAATTCCAAATCATGAGTAGGATAATTCTTTTTAATATGAAGCAATTTTCTAGATCTAAAGCATACAACTCTACCATCTTGCATTAATACATAACCAATACCAGAACCAAAAGCATTAGTAGCAACAATAAAAGGCTTAGAAAAATCAGGAATACATAACACAAGTGCACTAGTTAAGGATTCTTTCAACTTATTAAAAGCAACTTCACATTCCTCAAACCAATGATATGAGTTATTTTTCTTTGTTAAGTTTGTGAGAGGAGTAACTATTTTAGAATAGTTCTTAATAAATCTTCTATAAAAACCAGACAAACCAAGAAAACTTCTAATTTCTTGTACATCTTTGGGTGTATCCCAATCTTGTATTACTTTTACTTTAGAAGGATCTGGTGCAATTCCTTTTCAAAGATAATGTGGCCTAGATAGGAGACTTCAATTTTAAAGAATTCACATTTACTTAGCTTACCATACAATTGATGTTTTCTTAAAGTTTCAAGCACTAGTCTAACATGTTTTTCATGTTCTTCTTCATTTTTAGAATAGATCAAGATATCATCTAGAAATATAATCACAAATACATCTAGAAAAGGTTTGAAAACATCATGCATCAATGTCATGAATGTGGTTGGGGCATTTGTTAACCCAAAAGGCATAACAACAAATTCATAATGACCATATCTAGTCCTAAAATCAGTCTTTGCAATATCAACATCTTTTATTCTAATATGATGATATCCAAAATGTAAATCAATCTTAGAAAAACATTTAGCACCATTCAATTGATCTAGAAAATCATCAATTCTAGGCAAAGGGTATTTATTCTTAATAGTTAGCTTATTTAATTGTCTATAATCAATACACAATCTCATAGTACCATCTTTCTTTTTAACAAACAATATTGGTGCACCCCAAGGAGAAACACTAGGTCTAATTTTTCCTTGCTTTAATAATTCAATCAATTGTATCTTAAACTCAACTAATTTAGGTATATACTGTCTATAAGGTGCTTTTGACACTTTGGTTTAGCTCCAGAATAAGATCAATAACATGTTCTACAGATCTTCTAGGTGGCAATTCTTCAACATCAAAAGGAAAAACATCCATAATTCTTGGACTATAGGGTGAACATATATGTCTACTTTAAGCTTATCATTTTGAGTAATCAAAGCACAAAAAACTTTACATTTTTCTTTAAGACTTCTTTTAAGTTGAACAACAAAAATAGTTTTCAAAGTTAGTTGTCTTTTTGTTCCTTGCAAAATATGAGTATTTGCATATTGATCTTGAATACAAACTTGTTTATTTTCACAGTTAATGAGAGCATGGTTCTTTTCTAACCATGTCATTCCTAAAATAACATCATATTGACCTAAGTTAAGTACATGAAAAGATTCACTAGATACAATGTTATCAATTTGAAAATCTAGATCTTCTACTAAATCTCTTATTTGCCTTATTATCCTTCCATCAACCATTTCTATAGCTACTGGTTCAATTTTTCTGAAAAAAATTCAATTTTTCAACTAAGTTAGGAGATATAAAACTATGACTACTACTAGAATCAATCAAGAAAACAAGGGCTGCATTTTTAATAGACCATTTTACTTCAATCAGAGACACTTGCTTATGTACTATACATGTATCAACAACAACATAAAATTTCATATTTTTATTACCTTCTTTAGATTTATCATCAGTTTTCTGATCTTTATTTTTATCCCAACTCTTCTTTTTTTTAGAGGACACCCCTAGCAAAGTGGTTATCTCCACAATTCCAACATTTAACTTCTTCTGGTTTAGATTTAACATACTCTTGTTTCTTTTGTTGATTTCTAATCTGAGTATTTTTGCACTTAACAATTTCACTGAATGGTCTTTTTCTATCCTTAAAATGGAAATTAGAATTATTTTTCTTATAGTCTTCTTTCTTTTGATGAACCACAGTCTTGTATTTTTCAAATTGTTTTGAAATTTGGGCAGCCTCATCTACTAAAGTAGGTTTTCCACACCAAACATTAGCCTTATATTCTTCTCTTAGACCATTTATAAATCTAACAACTCTATCTGTTCCAGAAATAAAAGGCACAAATATATTTAAGTTCTCAAAGGCTTGTTTATACTCATTCACAGTCTTTAGACATTGTTTTAGATCAAAGAATTCATTTTGCTTTTGTTGTAAGAAATGATTAGATAAATACTTCTTCTTAAACAAAATTTTAAATTTATTCCATGAGACCTTATGAGATTTAATTTTTTTAGATCTCAATGTGTCTTCCCACCAGTTAAGGGCAACATTTTTCAATTGATAAGAAGCTATTTGTGTTCTGCTTAACTTACTAGTTTTCTGTAATTCAAAATATCTCTCTAAGCTAGATAACCAAGTTTCAACTTGTTCTCATGTTCCTACTTCCCTGCATATTCAAGAAATTTTATTTTTTACAGATTTTTTAAATATTTTAGTAGAGTTCTTACTTGAACTTGCTTGTTCATTACTAGAAGAATCAGAAGAACTAGAAGAATCAAAGGAATCATTTGTTTATTATGAGGAATAGAATCATCATCTGAAGAAGAATGTTTTATTTTTCTTATTTTCTTTTCGACTTAGAGATTTCCTTTCTGATTTAGTACTTTTATCTGATTTATTAGACTTATCAACTTTATCAATCATAGCTTCTGCAAATTGACTTTTCAAAGTTTCTAATTGCTCAAATAAATAAGTTACTTCCCTGCCCAATTGTTGGTTTTGGTGCTCCAATTTATTGTAATCCATGTCATTATGTGAATCCATTCCATTCAAATTCAATTTTTCTGTCATTCTCTGTGTATATGCACAATTTTATCCTTGTGAGAAAATCACCATAATCTTTGTCTGTAAAATAGTATATCATCATCTCAACATCACAACATAATGTCTCTAATGAGGATAATTAGCTTTGATACCAAATGAAATGTAACTTTTCTCCTCACCAAATTCTAATAATTCTTGACAAAATATCAAATTGTGGAAGTCTGATACGTTTTCTATCATTCTTATATTGTTAAATGAAGAAACTATGTCGAATTACAGAAGATCTATACACTTTCATATAATAATCTATTTAATTTAACAAGCTAAATCGACTTACAACTATATTGATTAATAAAACTATGAAGAAATTTTAAAAACTACGTAGTTATTGATAAATAAGATTAATTAAGGCTTTGAAACAAAGACATGCGTCGAGATTCCGTGGGTCCTTTTCAATAATTACGCTTTTGACGACTCCATGATTCCGAAATTAACTAAAACTAAATAAATTCGGGTCGAACATTAATAAGACAAGGAAAAAGACATGTGTCAATAATTCATTGGTAAAGATATCTAAAGTCTAACAACTGCGAAAACAACATATACATGGTGCTTTATTATTATTTTTCTCTTCGCATTGGAACACATAAGACCAAAGTCTATTAAAATCGTACATATGTGGAATTATCTATATGGCTCAATTTTTGCATAATGACATGGTTATGACAAAAGAAAACAATATTCGAAAGAACATGCACAAGTTCTATTGGTTCGCATTCTGACAAATCTGAAAAAGGAAATAACATATGAAATCGGTGGCTTAATCTTATTAGTTGACAATTGTCAAAAACTGAAAAATACTAACATCACAAAATACTTGGAGCTATTCTATTGGTTCGGTTTCGCATTGTCAAACAAGTTAACATAAGTCTAAATCCGTAAAGAACATGGAGGGATCTCATTATCTTGCACTTCACACGCTCGAAAGAATCGACAAAGGCCTGACATTGCGAAGTTACGTGGGGCTTTCTTATTGGATAGAACTTTGTAATAGTCAATAAGTCTAATACGATTCGACACGACAATACCACATGGATCTTTTTGATTGGCTAAAGCTCTGTGAAAGTTAGAAAGGATTTAGTAAAAATTTGACACAATGAAGTAACATGGAGCATTTTTAATGGTTCAAACTTCACTAGGTTAGATATTGTATCGATTTGTCGGTAGAAATAAAAACATAGAATTAATCGTATCTAAGGGAAGCTTTTGGATCCATAGCATACAAAAGACAAAAAAACAATGGATACGACCATGAACGACCAAAAAATAGATAATTCAGCCTAAAAAAACATTAAATTGCAAGATTATACTTTAAATATGATCAATTACATACATACAGTCTTATTCTATATTAATTTAATAGATTTTTCTTTAAACAAACATACATATCCAAAATTATGTATTTCATTAATTTATTTCCTATGCATTCATTGTTTCTATTAACACAAACACGTATTTTCAAGATATACATAGCGAATTAAACATAATACATTCATTTGCTCTTTTAACACAATAAACAAAAGAATTAACTTCTTTTCATTAGATTTTCACCAAATTTACATAGTTTATAGAGAGAGAACTTATACGAGATGGTAATCAGTATAAATTCCAATGCCGAGAGAGAACAAGGATAAGGAATTCTAATACAAAATTCCAATACAAAGAGAACAATGATCCGGAATTATTATACAAAATTCCAATGCATCCACAAGTTAACAGACACCAAACTATGGCCACCTATGAGAGGAAAATGTTATACACCCCGTGTATATTCACCTTTCCCTGGCCAAGAACCATCCAAGGTTGTACTCTGTACCCCCGGTTAGGACACCTCTGGTGCCCCTCTCTCTTGCCCACCACCTTCCTATAACCTGACCAGCCTTGGAATTACTTCCACAGACTAAATTCACAAATTTCTTAAGACTCTTTTTACAATTGTTATTTTCTAAGAATCACAAACACAATTCCTTCTCTCATTCATTCATCATTCTTTTTTTTTTTTTTGTGCTCTATGTTTTACATTTACATCTCTTTTATAATACATCACAGGTGGTTACAAACCAACACAATGGTTTCCACACCTTTTTATAAATAAAATTAAGCATCTTTAATCAAATGCTTGGGATATTCATTCCCATATTAATCAAATAGCTTATTACAACATCTTTATACAAAATATTTACTCAAACTTGTATTAACAAGTCTCAAATCAAACTTGTCTTTAATAATCTAACAAGTCTTTTAATGCTTTAAAAGATTAAAGATTAAGTCACATAAGAACCATCATCATTCTTTTGCTAATGCACAAGCTCTTGAAACCCTTGTTCATAGTTTGCAAGCTAAAATCTTCTAATTACAACAAGGTGCCTCTACCTCTTCTAATGCTATGAATTCTACCCAATTGCTTCACAACCCACTTGCACCTAATGTGGAATTTTTATCCCTTTCTTATCAATTTTGTTGCTACTAATATTCCTCTCTATTATGGAGAAAGAGATCATGAAGAGAAGATTCATCCTTTCCATTTGTTTTGCGTAGATTATGCTTACAATGACACTTACATTCTAATCTCTTTCCTACAAGTCTCAAAGAGTTTTATTTACAATCGTTTTATGACCTTCCTATTCATTTAGTTCAAGCCTTTACCCCTTTGGCTAATCAATTTCTTGCACAATTCTTCATCAATATTGGAGATAATGTGTCTTGCGCAAATGCCCAAAATGCAACAAGGCTCCAATGAGCCTATAAGTGACTATGTTATTTGTTACAAGATTATGCTTTCAATATGAACAACATCCTAGCTAATATTGAGCTCCAAGATTTGTTTTCTCAAGTCCTTCTTTTCCTTTTGTAAGAATTATTTATCTTTGACACATTTCACTCATTTGATCACTTATGTCATACATTGAAAGATAAAGTAAGCATATTCACATGTAAATGCTCAAATATGTTGTTATGCTCTTAACACATCTAATCCTAAGTTCTAAGGCAAGCCTAATTTCAAATAAAATCTAATGATAACAAAAATAATGCCACAACCATCAATTACTTTCACAAGTCAACCTAAAATACTGAAGTTACAATCTCCTCAATGAAAATTCACATGTTTTTCACGCGTACCTCAATTGGTGCTTAAACAATTGCTCGAGTGTAACCTTGTATCTCTCCTCTGGATTCATAGGTTGATACAAGAAAGCCTCATGGAAATTTTTTTGACACTAAGGCCTTTTGTGATTATCATAGATGTGTTGGTCATTCTAATAATTGACGTGTCAAGATTCATCATGTTATACCATATCTTATTGATGCTAACACTATTGAATGGGATAGTCCCACCAAACAATTGAAACCTACCAATGATAAACCCGAGATTAATATTTTTAATGACCCACTTCCTCATAACAATTCTAAATTCAATTTAGAAGTGCACCATACCTATTGAGCTCAACATCCTCCTCCATCCAATGATAATCCATTGACTATTTGTTTAGTACTATTATTATTATGCCAACTCTAAGGCATATTATTACATTTGATGATTCTGATATGGCTCATAACATTGTTTAGAATACACCGTACATTTGTGCTTTTGTTGGCCAATTCCTTATCCATGGTGTTTTGTTTGACAATAGCGCTAAACACAAAGATGTGCACTTTCAACTCCTTTTTTCTCTTAGATATATTAAAAACATGTGCCATTTGATACTAAGACCTCTCAAGGGTATATTGTTATACCATCCATTTTTAGTTACTACTTCTCTTGACTCATGTGATATGCATTTTTGTCCACAAATTTTGGAATCCTCAATTTCAATTTTTTTGCTCCAATGTAATAACCAACCCCGAAGAATGATTTTTTCAATTCTTATAATAGTTATTTTTATGGTCCCAACCCGATTTTATTACAATGTTCATGTAGTCTAAGCCTATGAGAATCCATAGCAAGAATAGAAATCAAAGTGATCGACCTTAGGAGTGGTGTCACCCAGATTTCACCCTGAAATCTGCGACTACCCTATCCGAAAAAATTTCGTACTTTTAAAATAATGGGTCGTTTTGTGTTTTTATTGCCTGAAAGTTCTTGTATTGCGTCAAGATAATCCTAAAGAGCCATATTAGCCTTTTTCGCCAAATACCCAGATGCCCAAAGTTGTTATATTCTGTCGTCGGGATTTGTCTAAGAAATTTGTATTTAATTATTTTGAGCCCCGTATGAGGCTATTTGCGCCCCGTTTTAACTCTGTTATGATCGAATATGTCATTACTCTTATGTACCAAAAGGGTTTTAACTTGGAATAAGTTTTGGGCTTTATTTGTAACTTTTGGCAATTTTTCGTGTTTTTGTGTTGTCCGTTTCGTTTTCTGTGAAATTTCTCTAGAACAATTCCTTTGCCAGGTAAGCCCGATTTTTGGCCTGGAGTAGTTGGAAAACATATACGCACATTATGCCCGGAGGAAGTCGCCATCGGAGGTCTGGATCACCTGGGAAAAAGCGAAGTCGTGCACAATGAAGCCCCTCATGCGATGGGCACATTTTTGGAAAACAAAGGATTTAAGGCAATGGGAAAAATAGAAGCCGCAGGGGGGTGAGAATTTTATACCTTCTAAAGAGGTACTTTTCCCGTGTTATAAAATTCACTTAAGTTGCAGTGGGAAAGTTAGAGGCCGCAGAGAGGCGGAATTTATTACCTGCCTTGCAGGGTGAAAATTCCCATGATAAAATAAAAGGAAAGTGACTTAAGTGAAATCATGGGATTTTAGTGCCTGCCTTGCAGGGTAAATAATCCCATTGTCAAAGTCAAATCACTTAAGTGGATCATGGGATTTTGGTGCCTGCCTTGCAGGGTAAAGAATCCCATTGTTGAAAATTCTTAAAAATAGAATTATATGTGCAAAAAAGTGTGCCCCCTTTGGTGAGATGATGGATGACTTAAAGTGATTATTTTAATTAATCTATCCTTTCAAAAAGTGCGCCCAAGCTTGGAGGAAGTCAACAAGTCAAAGAGAGAATAAAAGAAATGAATTAAATGCATTAAATTTAAATTATCTAGTGGCTGCCCCTTCCTCTCAAAAAGTGCACCCCATTTAGGAGTTATTTAATGTTTTTAAGGAATTAAAACATTAAATTAATTTCTATTTTCAGTGGCTATGGTCAAGGCACACTGTGAAGCTTAAGTGAAGTGATGTGTGAAGGATTAAATTGGATTAATTTAATTTATTGGATGGCTGTCCTTAAACATGTTATTTTTAAAAGAGAAGAACATGATTTTTAATTAATTAATTGCCTTTAATTGTTAGGGCAATTATTAATTATATAATTGTGAAGGTTATATAAGCATGGGCAACCATATGGGTGAATTATTTGATTCACAGGTAAAGAATTGCAGCCAAGAGGAAAAGTGCGCCCCATTTGAAGAAGGATTTTGCTTAGGCAAGGTGGCAACAAGGCTAAAAGTGTCTAGATTTGGCGCATGCTTTGAAAGAGGATGATCTTTGTCTGCATAATTATTTACACAGTGTTACAGAGCTCGGTGTGTTGTTGAAAGGATTCATGCTCTCTTTATGTGCAAATTAAACACCAATTTTTGGGCAGCATGCTTGAAAAGTGCAGATTTTTACATTAAAATTCACTATTCATGCTCGGTGGCCATTTTTGTCGAATAAATTACCTAATTCATTGCAGTGCTTTACAAAGGAAAATGAGCTTTTATCAATGTCCAATACATTGCATATATCCTCCGAATCTGAAGAATTGTCCAGATCTGCACCAATTTTGAAGAAATCCGGCCAAGTAAGAAGAAAAAGAATCATTCAGACAAAGATAGACAAAGCCATGGCGAAGGGAGATGAAAAAGAAAGCACGATGGAGTCATGCATCACTTCCAAACTTGTAGACATAGGAGACACAGATCTAGGCCCGAAACCTCTTGCCGATTTGATTGATAGATCCAGAGCGGGAAAGACTTCACTCATGCGTGCGGTTAAAAGCAGTGGAATTATCCGAGCTGCAGCTTTTCCATGTACAGCCCAATTGCCAGAGTTTGTGATGGAGTGTGCTAGATCTTATCATCCTTCATCCAGATCAGTGCGTGATGCTTCGGGAAAGACAATAATTCGTTTGGACGCAGAGTTCATCAATTATTGTTTGAAGATTCCAGTGCGAAAGGTGGTGACTTCTATTAGCATTCAGGATGCTGACAGTAGATGGGAGAAGCATAGAGCTGATTGCGTGAGCATAATGAATAGCCGATACATGAAGAAGCCTAGATCTCCTTCAAAGTTCCCGAGAACTCTTCCGCAGTCCAATTTGGTGCAGGAGGTAGATGATGTCGTCAAATTGCTATGCAGGATGAATGGCGAAGCGAATGCCTACACTTTCCGTACATGGATGTATGCTTTCATCAGGACCATTGAAATCAACAAGGTTGATTCTATAATCAATTGGTCGAAATTATTAGCAACAACATCGGTGAGCAACTCCGGAACGTGAAGCGTACTTTCAACTTCAAGATGACTTCATACTTGGTGTATGTCTGTAGCTTCACAAGGCGTCTTTTCCAAGCTGGATAGATGTGGTGTTCTTTCTAAGGACCCCATTTTCGAGTGCTACCCGCAGCTTACTGCACCTGCATGTGAGAAAGACTTCAAAGTGATCAACGATGACTTCTTCTACGATTTCATCTGCAGGCTAGACAAAGACTTGAAGGCCAACAGGGTAAGCAAGGAAGCGTGGGAAGTTGTGTCCAAGATTGGCAGTCTATTCATTCAATTTGTAGATTTCACATACCTCAGGGTTACAATTTTACGGAGAACCAATAAAGATGCCCGGTATCCAAATGATAGATTGATCACGATGGAGCTGAGCAGGAAACTTGTGGAGTTACACGACCTTCAGTCAAAGCGGCACAAGTCTACGGGCTTCTTCCCAATCAACCACTTACAACTGCATTAGCATTCATAGAGCTCCGGAATGGAAGCGCAAATGTTATCCGAGTATGAGCAAGAGTTCTTCCTACACGGCTGAACTTCAATCCATTTGGAGTAGCCAGGAAGACAATCTCCCAGGAGTACGCACATGTGCCTTCATTAGAAGATTTCTGGATGAAGTGCAAAAGTGAGTACGAGGTTAGAAAGAGAGATTTCAGCAGGCTATCAAGCAAAGCAAGTGTTCGACTTTGGACTAGCGCGGATACTGCGGATCTTAAAGATGATGGGAATGTGGTACTTGACACTTACCATCAAATGGGAGGAGATAAAGCCATACTTTATGAAATAACATAGGAGGTCAGAACAATTGAAGAAAGGTCGGGAGCTGTGTTGGTGAATACTTCAAACTAGTTGCTTGATGAAGGGATATTGCCTTGATGAAGCATTGATGAATCAAGTCACGGCAACTTCGGCGCAGGAGATTCCCTCAAGCGAAAGCATGGAGGAGAAAGCAGCAGGAAAGTTGAGAAGTTGAAAGTGCATAGAAGATCTCAATCCAAGGAGAGGATCACTTCTACGACCATGACTTTAACTCAGTTTCTCCAGTACCCAATACTTCACCAACTATTGCACCGCAGCAAGAGGATGCTTCCATGCCTCCACTGAATCCAATGACATTCATCTTCTCCCTCGACCACTTCGTTCTCAAAGACTGCTCCAGGAGGATACGTCGAAGGTGCAAATGGTGGAATTCGAATGGGCTTTGTCCTTGGATGACTCAGAAGATGGCAGCCATAACACTGTGGCACTTTCTGACGGAGAGGATGCAGAGCGGAAGATGGTAGTACACTCAGTGACTTCTCATTCTCCGAGAAGTAACTTCTCGGAATGGTTGGCTTCGCAGTTGGTTCCAGAAGCGAGAATGGAGATGAACTTAGAGGAGCACGACTTGCAGCTACTCTAGAATCTGGGCGGAAGAGACAGAAGGCCTAAAGTTGCCAAAGCAACTTCTAGGTTGATCATCGAGGATTCGGGAGAGAAGTTTGCTGAGATATCAATTCCGGCGAAGGAAAGATAGAGGAGGAGCTCACGGCGAGAGGATGTGACAGAACAAAGTACCCCTCGGTCAAGCCACCACTGAAGGATTGAAGTAGGACACGCAGACATTGATGGATGCTTTATTCCTTAGGCTTGACAGTGAAAAGGCGGAGAAAGAAGAGCTGCAGAAGCAAGTATCTCAATTATGTGAGATCATAGCCAAGGTTGCTAAACCTTCCATACAACCCATTTCAGAGCAGGTGAGTGATCATCTTATGCAGGAAATGGAGGACGCAAGCAATCAAGTAAAGGCTATTGACGAATGGAAGGATTTGATTATTCGTCAAGCTTCTGTACAACTTGGGGAAGTGCTAGCCTGCCTAAAGGTTATGAATGATGTAACAAATCAACTAAAGCAACTGATGGCAAACATAGAAGGTATGAATACAGTTGCAGAGAGTAACCTGAGTATTTTGGCCGAGATCAACAAGCTGCCGAGAGATGTATTGATTACGGAACAAATTGTACCAGACGGATCAGTCGAGAAGGGGAAGCAGCTAGAGTTTGCAGTATCTTTCCGTTTGGAAATCTACAGAGTTTTGCTAAAGAGGATGCAGGCACTTGAGAGTAGGACATCAGATTTACCAAACAGTGTCATTTCTTTCACTGAGGAGAGAGTGGACGGGAATGTCACTTCATACGTGTGGATCGTCTCAACTAAGGTGCCTAATTCCTTGGAAGGTTCTCTTCTGATGGTACAAAAGAGAATTGATAAAGCTACCAAGCCTTTCACGATGAATTCTATCAGTGAAGATCGTGGCGCGCGGTGTAGACATTGCAAGGTTTGGGCCGAGCTTGGAAGATGTGGAAGCGTGCATCAAAGTGTTGAATGAAGGGTTGTTGCAATTCAGGACAGAGAAAGAAGTAGTGGCTAAAACAGATGGAAGGATGCTGAATTACATGTTCGATAAGTATATTCGATATCATAACAAGAAAAAAACATAAACATTACAACTTGGCATGACTTCTTCTATTTCTTTCTTCTTCTATTTTCTATGTTCCCGGATGAAATTGTAAAACTTCTAAGTTATTGGTTTTGCAACCATTACTTAAAGTCATGTGGAACCATTCTATTAGTTAAGTGATACATGTGTCACTTAAGGAGAAGATAGTTGAGGATGATTGTCAAATGTCATCTTTACTTGTTGTTTATGTTTCAGTTCAGTTTGAGTTTTCCATTTGTACTTTCCCTCCTACATTCTATAAGTAGGAGAAGAACCTCCGGTTAATGATCAATCAAAATTTGTAAGCAGCAATCTTGTGTTCTAGACTTTGTGTTGAACCCCTGAGAGCAACTTGGAGCAAAGGAATACAAAGGAGCAGGTTTCTGGAGAACTTTGTGTCACGGTGTCTTGTGTTTCTTGCTTTTAATTTTAGATCATTAATAGACTTTGTGTTATTTTAGATCTGGATCTAGAGCTGCCTTTGTTTTATAATTTTGTGTGTTCATATCTATTAAGTTTCTTCTATGTGCATGTAATTAGCTCTGCTATCTACTAATTGGGATGCACATCTTCCCCATTTCTTCTTTGTATTTCCTTTACTTCCTTCTTCTATAAAATACTTCCTTTCTTGAATAGCTGCTTACTTGCTGCAGAAATTCTTAGTTATGGTTCATGAACTAAGTGGTTAAAGTAAAACCCCTGATAGATAATAACACATTTTTATTGACAAATCTAACACGGAGCCTCACCGGTTAAATGAGGGAGATTTATCTCATGACTACCTAGGTTTGATGCTATGCAGAAAATCTAGCCAACAAGGAGAATTCGAGGGAGTTGTGAAGATGTATCCAAATCAATGGAGGTGGAAGAAGCTTGAGCAAGACATGAATGAGACTTGAGAGCATACACATGTACAACCATGAGCAAGCAATAGAGGATTATGACCTAGGTAGACTAGGTAATCGCCTAGGGCGCCATTTGCGATCGGGGGGCACTAAATCTAAATATTTTCAATATTTTAAACTATTATTAGAACTCAACATTAAATTTTTAACTGAAGTCTATATTAATTGACCCTTGTATTGATATTATTATAAAATCATATAAATTCCATGCATACACATAAAAGGTACTATAATATTTTTGCAATTAAAAATAAATATGCATCTTCTTAAGCTCATATAATTTTGTTGGTATTGTTACCCATTCTCTAATGTAGCTCTAGATAATTCAAGTGTGTAATTTTTTTCAAAAGGTTCATGTATTTTTTATAATGTCATTGGTGTAGCTAGTAAAGGCAAGTATAATTGAAGAAAAAAATTATTTAATTCTCTATTCCTAATATTTTGGGGGAAATATCTCTTTTTTATGGAGGAATTAGTAGGCTTGGTCCAAATACCACTCTTCACAAAACCATGGAAGCTACCTCAAATTAATTCTCTCCATCCATGGATTATTACTTGTCTTTATTTGATAATTTAATAGGATTTTTAATTCTTTTTATATACAATTTTTTCTAAATTAGTGATTTATTATTATCCTTATGAAAATTTTAAAATACAATAATGTATTTAGCTTTTATTTATTTATTTGATGGGGAAAAATTATTAACTAAAATTTTAAGAAGGGCATCCACTTCAATTATTGCCTAGGCGCTCCTAACCTTTAATTCGACTTTTTGAGGAAGAAGAAGTGGATCGAAGAAATAGAATACATATTATTACGACAACACATGGATTTCATAAGCCGAGTCACACTTTGCTCCATTAGCGAAAGAGGGGGTTGGTCTGCGAACATTCCATTTTCTTGGACATAATGTACCGATTGTTCTTTGTAAAATTCAGCCATGCCATGTTTTGCAAACATCATGCCATGTTATGGTTTAGTTTCCAAGATGACAGAAGTAGATAAGAGAAGAAACAATTCAAGGATCTCTTAGGACAATTATAAAGAATCTATAAAAGCATGATATAAAGTATGAGCTCCACTTGGAAAAAGTTCACTTCTTCGTATAATTCATCTAACTTTTGGGTCTTTGGTAGTTGCTTGAAGGAATTTGTTGAGAATAAAGGTGGGAGTGAGGCTCTACTTGAAGGATAAATTCTTGACACGACTTCTTTAATTTAGTATTATATAGACTCATTTAATTGATATGCTTTAAAGTATCTAAAGGCATTGGTCATAATCTGTGGAGAAAGATGACAATTTAGAACAATAGGGTTATGGGATGGTGTTCAAGATATAATAAGGCCTAGGTGGTATAAAGTAAGAAACTCAAAATTAATTAACTCTTTAATTGAAATAATTAAATATTGCAATAAGTCATGATGTAAGATCAACTAAATTTTAACACAAGCTAGGCCATAATTTGAGTTAAGTTAAAAGTAGTTTTTAACTACTTGAGGGGTTAAGTGCTTATAAAAGGTGTGAAACAATTGTAACAAAAAAATATCTCTCTTCTCTTTCAATAGTGGAGAATTTGTTGTAACTTCGTGTGTATATATTCTTTCCTAAGCTCATAAATAAAAGAATGCAAGTAAATTTAATGAGAACCATTATGTGATATTATTGTCTTATGATTATGAAATATGTTTTACCATTCGTTATCAAATATTTATTGATGTTCCATTGTTATCTTGTTGTATGTGATGCATTGATACATACACATTGTGTTGTATATCCTTGTATGTGGAATTTGTGTCATATCCATATAGTCTATGAGCCATGAAGACTTTGTTCTTATAGTTGGTTTTGATCCCCTACACATCTATTACTTGTATTCTTGTCCTCATATTAGAGAGGAGACTCCATATTTGTCTTTAACTTGAGTTATATAGGTAACTCTCTGCGTTTATTTTCTGCTATGGGTTTTTATTTTCCTCCTTTGTTGTCACCATTCTCATTTCTTTCTCTTTCCCATTTTTGATGTCTTCATGATTTCAGGTTAAAAACAACAAAAATACAAAGCACCCCATCATGCAAAGGAATTTCCCCTCTCAAATACAAAAGAATATCACCCACAATAGGTGATTTTCCCTACTATTACAGGTTTTATGCCACTTCCATGGGCGAGTCATTGAAACAATCGAAATAATTCACATTGACATAAAAACTACCAACATTGTTTAGGTTTCCCTTAGCCACGTGATCTTCATACTATAGGTCACATATTTTGCATTGTGTGTAAAGTTTATCTTCAATCAAAAAGTTTTACACTCAAGGGTATCCCATATGAGGCCCCAATACCTATGCTCCTTATTAGTTAGAAAGCGATGGTTCATTACACATAAATTTGCTACATCTACACATGATATTTCTTGTGTGTCTATCCCTCCCAAGCTTATACCTCCTAGTGTGCATACTACTTATAGCGGTGTAGACACTCAAATTGAATAATTTACTCTTTGACAATACACTTTTTTAAAACAAACACGCTCTTTCTATCCCCTCTTAGTAACTCCCGATGTCTCTTATCTAACTTTCTTAGTCATGCACACCGATGTGTCGATATTTTATAAGAATTAAATGCATAAAATCCATACAAAAACTCCACTTGATAGATCGAGCTTTTTTCTATGTTTTTATCTGCGTGTAAAAACATCTAGTTTGGTTGGCTTGTGATATCCGGTCCCGACTAACTTGTGCGGTTTTGAATAGACATATCCTTCATCTTTGCTTTTAATTTCATATTCTTTGTTGGATCATTTACTTTCCTTAGGTTTGCCTTTATATGATAATTCACCTTTGGAACCCTATATAAACAAATCAAACTCACCTCATTTTTGGACCTAGAAATCATATGGCACTACATTGACATACTCTCATGCAACACTCATAAAGACACCCAAGGCTCCCTAAATCTCACCAAACTTCATGTACATTCAATAGGAAACAATCACTATAAGTTTGAAGCATCATACTAGGTCAAGGAATCAATTATCTTATTTATAAGCATTCAAATATCCCCATTCCAAGCATTAACAAGAGCCAAACTCAACTCAAGCATTGTCAAGGAGTTCTCAATTTCCAACTCTAATTGCATTCATTTATATATCACATGTTAGGTGGAGATCGATGTGTGGTTTGAGGTCTCTTTAGAGTAGTGCCGACGTTGAAAGTGCAAGGATTGTACTTCAACCCAACTAATTTTTATTTTAAGGTCTCCTACCCATGACTAGGGTTTGAGATCTCACTCAAAATGTTTAGAGTTCCTCACAACATGTTTGACAACCAAGTTTTGACATCGAAAAACATTTATAGGTAGGAGACACTTTGAGAAATTTACAAATCTAAATTTAGAGGAGGTCCAAAACCGTATAGTAGGGTTAAAACTATACGATGGTCATAACAAAGTTGTATAGTCCTACACTAGGGCACTTTCCAAATACACAAGTTCAAGAATGAAGCACTCTCATGTTCATATCTCCCGCTAACACCCTGCACACCCATAACTTCCCATATCCATATGCAATTAGTTAAGTGCACTCAACCCTCTTATGTTTTCAAGTTCATATCATATTGTGTACATTAGTTGCAAGAATTAATGTGTTGTTATGATATTGCATAATTAATGTTGGAAGTTAATTAATTAGAATAACCTCATATAGCTCCTTACATCTTTTAGTGTACTTAACTCACTAAATCTAGATATAATCTAATAAGGGTGTAAATTTTTTTGTGAACCTGATTGGTGACTTGATCTTTTCATCATCAACCATATTTACCTTAGAGTTCTTCTTTTCTATCTTGTTGTATGATTTTCCTTATAGGCCTCGTTATTCTATTTTTGGTTGCAATAATGGCTTCCTCTCATGATCAAACCATATCATTCCTTGAATATTTAAAATGAAACCCCAAATGCGAGGGTATACTCTTTAAAATTCTTAATAACACTAGGATTCATCCTCATACACCCACCAAACATTTTCAATTTGTTCTTCACAAGGCTCTACCCTTCAATATTTTTGATCATACGAACAAATTTCATAATACTCGATCTTATTCTAGTACTTATATATTTTCCAATGTTGTAGTTTCCATTAACATTGATCTATCTAGGGTGAAGGCTTCAATAATAACCATGAAAATATTCTCGTGATCTTCCCGAAGATGAGTCCCAACAACTTACACTTTTCTTATGAGAGAATCCCACTAATATTAACATCCTTCTATATGTTGCACGAGATCAACCTAAGCATGATTCATTATCTCATACATAAACATCTAATATTCCTACATCTATGGTTCCTACATCCTTAGGGGCACCTAAACTTTCATTGTACAATGTCTTTATGCCTCTTATGGCAACCACTATTATTACTACACATCCTCAAGGAAATCATAGTGGTTCTCATGTCTCTTCATCTAGCACATAAGCTCTTGTAACCCTTGTTCATACACTACAAGATCAAATCTTACAATTGCAATAAGGTGCATCCACTTTTCTTTGCTATGGATTTTAATCGGTTGCTTTATAACCCTCTTGCACTTGAAGTGATTTCTTATCCTTTGATGGAAAAGGGGACACAAAAAAACATCTTCAATCATTCCATGTGGCTTGTTTTGAAAATGCCTCTCATGAAATCCTAATCACCAATCTCTTCCCTATAAGTCTTAAGGACTTTGCATTGGAATGGTTATATGATCTCCCTACACAATCTGTACGCTCTTTCACCACTTTGGAAAATCAATTTTTGGCGTAATTCCTTATCAACATTGGGGACAAGATTTCTTACACATAAATATCTAAAATATGACAAGGATCTAAAAACCTTTCAATGATTATGTCTTACGATACAAGACCATGCTTATTAAGATGAGCAATATTTGGATGATAGTGAATTACAAGATCTTTTCAAAATAATCTTACTTTTTCCTTTGCACGAATCAATCATATTTGACAAATTTTGATATTTGACCATTTGTGTAACACATTCAAAGAGTATGAAGCTAAATTATTACATATAAACAAACTCAAGTACATTGTTAGAACTCTTACTACATCTAATGTAAAGTTACCAAGCAAATCTACATTCAAAGAAAAAACTACTGATGTTAAGGCTACTTTTAAGGATAATATCAATGTTATTTCTCAACTCACTAAGCTACAATTACAACTCCGCACGACAAAATTTACACACTTACCTTATGCCCCACACATTGTATTGAAATAATTTCTTGAGTGTAATCTCGTGTCTCTCCCTCTACCATTTGAGGTTAATGCGAGAAAGCTCCAACGTAAGAGTTTCGATGATAATACTTACTATGATTATCGTAGATGTATTGGTCACCTAACTAATCGATAGTTCAAACTTTGTCACATCATTCGAGACCTTATTGAATCAAATGCAATTTAATTGGATGATCCCATTAAATCTTCTAAGCCAACCAACAATAATGCAAAATTAAAAATCTTCAATGATCCACTTCCTAAGCATAACAATGAAAAATCTACTTCGAAGTGCACAATACCTATTGTGCAATGCCATGACCACCCTCATATGATCATTATTTTGATGCAATTATTGGTATTGTCACTTGACATCATCTCCTACACCAATTATCACTTTTGATGACTTTGATATAGATGACACACTTGTTTCCGATATTGTCTATCCTTGTCTCTATTAATCAAGTACCTATACATAGTGTTTTAGTTGATCCACACAATAAAGATAATCTATGATATCTAACACTACTTCAATCTCTTGACATTTCTACAAAGAGGCACACATTCGATTCTATTCCTCAATATCAAAACATAACTCTACCTATTACAATTGGTTCTATTACTACACCAATTTCATTCTTGGTTACTTTGCTACTATTAGCTTTGGTTCTTTACAATTAGGTCTCCCTTAGCTATGTTCTCTTAGGGATATTCCATTGGTCATTCACCAATATGTTAAGTTTATTCATAATCAACAAGTTATCACAATCCGAGGTATTCCATTTGAGACCTCTTCTATTAACTTACCTATTCATTCTTCTACAATTTATATTCCTACTCCTAGTACATCTATAGATCTTTGGTCTTACACATTGTCTCTCATAGCTCTACTCCTAGGTCTCGTGACAGAGATTTTGGTTGGACATGTTGTATCTCACGACTCTCATCCCCTTAGGTCTCTAGTTAGGCTTTTGGCTTCACACATTGTCCGTAGTGGCTCTCACTCTCATAGGTTCCAACATCGGTCCTCTAGTGCATATGTTATCTCCACAAATTATCACTTTAATTATGCCCTTATTACTTAAAATAATAATTTTGAAAAAAATCTAAAATTTAATAGATAATCATTTTTATTACCATTTATTTAAGTATATATTCTAGATTTTCACTTTCCACTTTTTGAATATGATGTTCGTCCTTGAAAACTTATATTTAAAAAATATATTAATAAATCAAGAAATATATCAGTTAAGAAGGATAACACTTTAATTAAAGGATAAAGAAAGATGAGTTTTGATTTGTATATGTTTACACTTAACGCATGTGTTCGGTTATTAACTTTGTAGGAGTTCCCTTTTTCCTTTTTCAGGTTCGAAGAATTTTTCTAGTCAAACCATTGATTCTCAATTATTTTAGATGTTTATTTTTTAAATGTAGTATGCAACGTTTTTACCCTCATTTCAAGGAATCAATATTTATAGATAATGCTATTTTTCAGAATCAATTGGGGTGAATTTCAATCAAATTGCATATATGTAAATTAGGGCACTTATAACTGCATCTAACCAAAAACTAGCTTTTTATTATGCTATTATAGATGTTTAAGTTTTGTTATAAAGATCCCATTTTTACAATATTAGGGGACCCTAATAAAGGTTGAGGAGTTTGATTTTACACTAAATAACATTTGCACAAAAGTTCCCAAGGCCTTTCGAAAAAACCCATTTTATTTTTTTATTTTTTAATTTATTTTTAAATAAAGCATATTATACAATCATTGTAGTCTACTGAGACTACATGCCTTTGAGGATTTTTTGAATAATTCCATGTTTTGTACATGCTTCCATATTTTTCATACATATATACATGTATTAAAATATAATATTTGATTGTGATTTTACTTCTACATATATAGATTCTATTATCTTCTCTAAGATCAATATGTAACCATCAATATGCAAATTTTTTAGGTCTCATACATATCTCACGAATTACAATATAATTAAAAAAAAGTTTTATTTCTGCATATATCCTTTTTATTTTATTTTTTCAAATTTTAAAAGAGACAATTCACACACATATTAGCTCTCTTAGAAGGGATATGAAGCCACCTCATAAGTATCCAACCATAAATAAGACAAAGTGTAATGAAATTACTTAGATAGATCCGAATATCAACAACAATATAACATTAAATAATGCCAAAATATAGAGAAATGATCACAATGTGCAAGTAGAATGACTTAGCCACTTGAGGAGGAAACCTTCAAACCATGCAATAAGACTCCAGTTATCAATATGATGATCATATACTACTCACTAACTCCTATATATACCCTACTATGATATGCAAAGCACCAAAGCCAATGTACTAAGCATATGAAAGCATAAATAAATATGATATGACATGATAAGAGATTATGTTAGACACAAATCGGCTATACATATCCGATATATGACCTAGGATCAATGGCATAACATGCCTCTCCCCTTCAGAACGACATCGTCCCCAATGTTGACAATTTATGGATTTTGCTTCACACAAGCAAAGTCATCAATGTCGATAATCTTTGGATGTGGGTACAAGAAATCTTCATACTCCCATGTTTCCGCCGCATTATCACAATTCTTCCTCTTGATTTGATACTTATGGATTACCATCTTCTACTAGTGCTTCTTTATTATTTGATTGCTTGAACCTTTGGGTGGATCTTCAAGGTTGAGATGATGGGTGGTGGTTGGAATTGAGGAGAGTTTACAAAAAGTGTCTCACATAGGTTTCTTGACTACTAGCATATCCTCAACAATAACTGAATATTTTCCCCTCCTCTCTTGAGAATGTGGTGGTAGGTAGGCCGAGACTTTTTTTTCTTCCATTGATTAATCGTGATTTAGGTCCTTGATTTTCTGCGCATTTGATGAGAGCTCACCCTTTGAGGTGACTTTACATGCAACCCTATCAACTCAAACATATTTCCTTGTGAACAAAAATGCATGAATAATTCCCGAAGTACATTTTAGTTGTTCCCAAGATTATGAGGCATTAAACTCCCAATACAATATTTTCTCCACCCATAGGACTAGAAAACACGAGGGGAATCTAGCTTGTAGTCTCCCATGTCAAATTCAATACTATGGAATGTCCTCGAACAACTAATTATACCTCCAACTCGTAACCATGACCTGAAATTATGGGGTTGGATAAATAAAAAAATTAGACACGCAACCAACTTATTGTTGATAAAATTATGTGTGCTTCATAAGTTAATCAATATTGTTATTTTATATTCCTTTAAGAGACCCCTAACCTCGAGGGTTCACGGAGGAGATAACAAACATTGCACAACAAGAAGTAGAGGTTGGGAATCTCCAAACCCTAGTTCATCCATAGCCTCTAATTCTTTTTTCTTCATCTTTGACTTCATCATCAATGGCCTCCATGTAGAACAACTTCTTTTCAATACATCTATGTCCTTTGTTGTATTTGCTATCACAATTGAAACATAATCCTTTTTCTCATTTCTCTTCAATTTGTTGAAGAGTCAATCTAGTAGGTTGAGGGAATGATTGTGCTAGAATGCTATGATTTTTGAATGTGTTCCTTTCATTAGAAAGGAATTTTTCCTCTACCCTACATGCCATGATAATAAAATTAGAAACATTGGATGGATCAAACAATCATACCTCATGTTGGATGTGATCCTTGAGAGCTCCCAGGAATATATAATTCAGATTGGTATGTGTAATTATATCCACACACAAAGATAAGATATGGAACTATTAAATATAATCCTTTATTGACCCTATTTTCCATAGCTTTTTGAATTGGCTAAAGTAGTTCTCAGCCACAGTACTACTATAATGTGTTTGTAACTCTTTTGTAAAAATTGACCAAGTGACATTAAGACCTCCTTCTTTTGAGTGCACAACCAATGATACCAAGTGAATTATTTTGGTTCTAAATACAAGGATTCCATTACCACCTTTTGCCCAATTGGGACTTGATGCGGATCCAAAAATTCTCCATTTAGTTGATCCATAATTGAGCATTATAATGAACATGTGTATTTCCACTTTTAGAATAATGTTACGCCATTAGCTAGAAGATCCATCACAGTATGTCATACATCCTCCTTGGTTGATGTGATTTAGATTTTGTGTGCATTTCTTGAGGAACCTATGTGACTGTTAATGAAAATATTCGTGTATTGAAAGAGTGAACATCATCTCCTTCCTCATTGATTCAAACCCCAGGTATTTCACCCTTCATCTTAAGACCTTAAGCTACCTTCAGTTCTTGAAGGTGACCTTCCAATTTTCCTTCTAGTGCTTAAAGATTGTGGTTGAGGTCATCCTTACTCACCATATTATTAACATTTTCTTGAAGTTGGTTGAATACCTCTAATACTCTAGAAGATGAAGATTCAAAATCCATATCTTCCTTATTTGGAGTTATTCTTGGAGTGGCTTGACTTTCCTCGCATCTAGTTGATCTCCCTTTCATGATGTAGGGTTTGGGTCTTGGGATGCAAGGATTACGATAGAATTCGTGGTTTGTGTTTTCATATGGTTATTGGACAAATATAGAGAAACACAAAGAACAATACCTAGCTAAGTTTTGAAACTTTCTGAAAATATAAGAAACTTAGAAAAAATCTAAAAATAGCATCCTATAGAGCGAATTTATAAAAACCCTAAAATGACTATTACTTGTGCAAACTAAGTCAAAATATCTTAAAATTTGGACATAATCTTACTTGACTAAAAAAAGTTGTAGAAAAATTCACCACCTTTCTAGAGATATAACCAATCTTCAAAATTAGGTTTCACCCAATTCTAGCTAAATCAAGCTTTGATATCACTTGTAATGAAATTACTTACATATATCTGAATATCAAGAGTAATATAACACCAAAATATAGATAAATGATCATAATGTGCAAGTAGAATGAATTTTCCACTTCGAGGGTACAACCTCCAAACCATACAATAAGACTCGATGATCATTTACTACTCACTAATTCTATATATACATTGCTTCTTATTGCACCAATGCCATCCTACTAAGCATCCGAAAGCATAAAATGACATGATAAGAGATTATGTTAGCCATATTCAAACCCTTATTCGGGATATGATATATGTCCATATAACACAAATAACACAAGAAGAACTCACGCTTTACCAAAATTATTTTTTGTCATAGATTTAATTATTGTTTCAAATTGTTTTAAATAAAAACATTAACCAACTTTCATCTTTTTCATATTTTTATTTCCATTTCTTACATTTCCAATTTTTACTTAAGTTGATGCTTCAATTCATGCTACGGAACTCAAAGAAGGACGTAACCCCAAGAACAAGTGTGACTATGCCGACATATTTCACTAGATAATTTGTTTCAATGTACAAAAAAATGGTATTGACTCAAAACATAAAAAAGCTTTGGAAGCATGTTCAATATGGCATTGATTGTACTTCAACAACTCTATCCAACACTGAACACCATGCACAAACATAAATTTGTTAATAATAATCCTATAGTCGAACCTCCTTGATCCCAAGTTAACGACGCCCACATTTGCTCGCCATCTAGAACTAAAACTCGCTTCTACATGTGAGGTCATGGAGCTCTGTTTCATGTGTGAAAGTGTCAAGATTGTACACTAAGAGTACTATACACTTTTCATGTATCCTCACGGGTTCGGGCCTGGGGCGCGACTGGTAAAGGGGTTCTAGAACCAATTTTAATTTTTTTTTTTAGGCGTAATTTTTTTTTGCCTCGAAAATACACCCGACATATCGAGAAATGTGCTCTTCTCATATGGGCGAGTTTTTTGACCCATAGGTTTATGGAACGGGTTTTGCCCATGGTTTTGATATCCATGGTTTTGTAAAACCGCTTGCAAGCAAGCTTGTCTATTTATATGGTCTTATGATATGATAGATGTACAAGCAAATGTATCATAGATGTGTTTTGAATTCGGTGTGAATTCTCAGAGTTTGTTGACTTTCCGGGTATCAGTATTGAGAGAGTGGTGGCTTGTAATAAAATCCGAGCAAGTGATTCTTGGTGGACGAGCCCAAAAAGGTGAACCACGTTAAATATTGTCTCTCAGATTGTGTTATTTTATTTCGATCCGTAATAATTTCTGATATTAGTTTTTATTCAATTCTCATGAGGGATTATTCCACTTATTTTATCCCTTATTTCCTAACAATTGTATTAGAGCCTGGTTTGGTTTGTCAAGTGTTGAATCACGAGAAATTTTTTTAGCTTGAGTGGGAGCTATGGCAGATGATGGAAGATCTAGGGTTCATAAATTCAATGGGCAGAATTTCATCTTTGGAAGATGCGCAGATGGAAGATTACCTTTATCGAAGATCTTTATACTCCATGTCACTCGAGAAGGTGAACAAACCTCGAGTATGACAGATGTGGAATGGGCTAATCGAAAGGCACTTGGAACGATCCTACTGCCTCGCATCTTCAATATTTAATGTTTCAAAGGAAAAGACTACAAAAGATCTAATGGATGCATTAGGAAGTCAGTATGAAAAACCTCACCTCTAATAAGATATTTTTAATGAAAAATTTGTTTAATATGAAGATGTCCGAGAATAGTTCATGAGAGATCATTTAAATGATTTCAATACTGGCCAGAATATGCTAGTTTCGGTTACATATAGAATTTGATGAAGAAGTTAGGGCTTTATTAATTCTCGTGCTTTTACTTGAGAGTTAATAAAGGCCTGTAATGGCGGTAAGTAACTCGGTTCCAGGGACCCAAACAAAGTTGAAGTTCAGGATGAGGATGTTGTAGGGGTGATTCTAAGCGAGGAAATGCGAAGAAAAAGCTCGGGAATCTTCTACTTCAGGAATGCTTGATTAAGGGAAACTAGAGGGAGACAGAAGAATAGAGGAAACCGTGGAAAATCGAAAGATTGGGCAATGTCAAAATCCAAGAACAAGATATGTTGGAATTGAAAGCCCGGGCATGCAAAGAATTGATCATTGGGAGCTTGAGATAAGAAGAAACAACAGAAGAAAACAAAGAGGCAAATGTGGCAACGGGTAATGTATGTCGTGATGCTTTGATTCTTATTTCAGACAATATTATCAATCTTGGGTTTTAGATTCGGGCTTCTTTCCATGCTTCTCCACATAGGCATTATTTTGTTGATTATGTTCAGAGATTTTGGGCATGTTTTTCTTGGTGATGATGAGCCTTGCAAAGATAGTTGGAAAAGGTTTTGTTCGTGTTAAGATGTAGAATGAGAATACTTGGTTATCAAGGATGTCGGATTGTATGTGCCTACATTAAGAGGTTTGATATCGGCATAGTGGTAGTTGGGAAATGATGGTTGCCTTTACATATTTACAAATGGACTTCGAAGGTTACCAAAGGTGCTTGTGGTGGCATTTGGAACTCATATTTAACCACCGATAGTTATCTAATGATTATAATCTTGTGGGCTGTATATGCAGATACAACATTATATATAGGCTCATAATGAGCCATAAGGCATAACATCATAAAAAGAATTTGCCATATATATATAGGAACAGTTTTGGATTTTTGTGAGAATCGGACATATGGGAAACAAAAGTAAGATTTATCAAGGTTGGACCTACAAAGAAAGAGAGTAAGTTAGAGTTGGTGCATTCCGATGTGTGGGGGCAACTCGTGTATCATCTCTGGGGGTTCAAGTTATTATGTTACTTTTATCGATGATGCAACATGGAAAGTTTGGGTTTATTGTATTAGAAACAAATCCATTTGACACTTTTGTTAAATGGAAAGCCTCTGGTAGAGAATGAAACAGGTCTTTAAAATGTCTCTGGTCGATAATGGAGGGAGTATTGAGAATGAATTTGATGATTAGTGTTCTAAGAATGGAATCAGGCAAAAGATAGTTCCAAGAAAATCTCCACAAAGAGAATGGGGTATCGAAAAGGATGAATGTAACAATAATGGAACATCATCTGAGGTTACATGCAGGACGCCTCTTTTTGGGCGATTGAGCCAACCACTGTACTTGATAAATAGAGGACCCTCAAGTGTCTTTGGATGGAGGCATACCCGAGGAGGCTTTGGTACCTGGTAAGAAAGTTGATTATTCATTTCTTAGAGTCTTGATGTGGTGTTTGTTCACATCGGCAAGGATGATAGATTTTCAGAGGCTAAATCGCTTAAAATGTATTTCATTGGTTATGGTGGTGATGACTTTGGATATAAATGTTGGAGTATTAAGGACTTCATTCGATCTATGATGTGGTCTTTAATGAAAAAGTCATGTATAAGCAACAGTAGAAAAGTGAAGAATCCAAGAAAGAATATGCGGCAGAGGATCTTCCTGGATGGGAAAGTGACACATGAATCAGCTTTAGGAACCCTCAACAAGAACCCCAAACTCCTATATTGAGGAGGTCTTCAGGGTAAGAAGAGAACTCAACGCTTTTTCCTTCTCATATTATTTATTACTCCCGATAAGTCAGAACCAGAGAGCTTTGGGAAGGTCTTGAAGTGGGAGCAAGCCATGGATGAGGAGCAGGAATTTAGGAGAAACTGGGGATTTGTATATGCTACCAAGGAAAAAGAGCATTGCGAATATGGGTGTACAGAGTTAAATATGAAGAAGGATGAAAGAAAAGATATAAGGCCTAGGTGGTCAAGTTTTACAAAACACGTGATAGATTTTGATGAGATATTTTCTCCCGTAGTAAAAATGACTTCTATTAGAATTGTTCTAGCATCCTATAAGACTTGCACTTAGAACAACTTATGTAAAGAAATTTCTCCATGGTGATTTGGAGGAGGAACTATATATGCAGCAAAGAGGGCTATGAGTCAAAGGTAAAGAGGAGATGGTGTGCAAACCGAAGAGCTTGATGGCACAGAAACAAGCTCCATGTCAATGGTATAAGAAGTTTGATAGCTTCACTGAAAAGCAAGTTATATTAGATGTCATTCACCACCTTTCAGAGTATAACTAAGAAATTTCAAATGGAAGTTATATTATCCCGTGTTTGTAATTTGATAACATAAATCGAAAAAACATTTGCGAAATAAAAGTACTTAAGAAAACTAAGTGAATCTTTGATATATTTGGGGCATCCGAAAATCCTTGGAATAAGGATAACTCCAATAGGAAGGAACTAAGCTAACTTTATCTCGGAAGAGTACATTAAGAAGGTATTAGATAGGTTTAAAATGCATGATGCTAAATTTCCTTCCATTTTAAGTTATCAAAGGAGCAAACCCCAAGACCAAACAGAAAGAAACCAGATGTCAAAGTACTTACTCACTAAGGTCTATATATACATGGTGTGCTTATCTTATATTGCCCACCATGGGAGGCCAGTAGATTTATGAGTGATCCAGAAAGAGCATAAAAAGTGGATCCTTTGGTATTTGAGAGGACCATGGGGACGCTTTGTGCTAGGATCAAACACCACTTTACGTGGTTATATAGATTCGTATTTCGTCGGAGATGTCGAGTACATATAGCACGTCCATATTTACACAGGTGGGACAAATGAGTTGGATTTCACAACTAAGAACTCACAACCACGAAGTGAGTATGTTCGCTTTTGCAGAGGCAAATTAAAGAGATGATTTGGTTACAACAATTGCTTGAGGAGTTGGAGCATAAGCGGGAGGAATGTATTGATAGTTAAAGTGCTATACACCTAGCTAAGAACTCGCTTAACCAAGGTATCATTTCATTAGGACTTTTTGGAGGAAGAGAAGTTGAAGTTGGAGAAGATTCATACACTTCACAAGGGAAAAACTAAAGTTGTGTTCGGCTTTGGTTTTCACATTTCTCAAGGAAAACTAATCTCCAAGTGGGAGATTGTTGATGCTGTGGAGCTTGTTTTCATGTGTGAAAGTGTTGAAGACTATACATTAAGGATCCGTAACACCCAAGAACATGTATCCTTTGTGACTATGACAACCCCCTATTTCAAGGCATACATTTTTTTGTCTCGAAAAATGCACTACATATCGGGAAACGCGTTCTTCTCATATGGTGAGTTTTTGACCCATACGTTATGGAAAATGGTTTTGAAGCATGTTCAAAATGGGATTGATTTATATGGTCTTATGCATACATAGATGTACTGTATCAACATGTGTTTTGAATTGATTGTATTCATACAGTTTGTTTGAGCATATCCAAATGGATCTCAGGTATTGATTGAGAGAGCGGTGGCTCATGCAATAAAATCTAAAGTGATTCTTGGTGGAATAAATAATCCACGTTAAATATTGTCTCCTTGTGTTGTGTTATTTTATTCGCAATTTTATTTCCTTGATCCCAAGTTAATTTTTGCATATTAGTTTTTATTGCCTGCCATCTAGGATTATTCTTAAAATCCCTTATTTCCTAACACTACATTTTGTAGTTCTTGATTTCAAAAATACTCGACCTACCATGAGACCTAGTTAACTACACACATTTGCCAATATCTCTTGTTACATGCGAGAATCATTGACAAATGCCACACAAAATGGCATAAGTAAATTCAATACATAACTCACGGTGTATGACACTAGATAAGGCAACAATAGGTATGGACAACTATTGACAATAGGGATTACCATTCATTGCAGTCTCATGAGTACACTCAATGACATACTTGCATGTCTCTTCTACATTTACATGTGAATGCTACACACATGTCAAATGATTTACATGTATATGTAGAAAGACTGGAGAGACGAGACTACGTTCTAAATTTCATCCTCTACATTTCAAAAACATGTAAACTTTATGCATATATCTGACTTGCCTTTTCTTACACTTTTTACGTTTGTTGCATTCTTCCCTTTTCATTGGTTTTCATCCGACCACATCACAAAAACAAACACAAACCAATACTATCAAATACATTGCTCACCAATTACCACATGAAATTGTATTTCCAAAGTAATGTTGCGTTTACATCTCATCCAGCGTACCTGGCATCTCAGGTGCAATTGGTAGCAATATCATGGAGGAATCATGACATTGAACTGTTGTGAAGAAACCCACACAGCTTTGGCCTGAAAAGATGAAAGGTAGGAAGAAGAGAGGTGAATGAGATATCAGAGGAATGGCTTATTATAGCCTCATAGAAATATGCTACACAGACCCTGACTCTAAAACAATCAACAAAAATGAAGTCTGTCATACACCAATATTCTGAAACAGGGCAAGTTTGGCAGTTGTATAAAGTCTGTCATGGCCTAGTTGGCATGGCACTGGCCGGCTGGACACCAAATCAACGCAGCCAATTCACATATAACTCCATGCCATTGATGTCTCTGCTACATATTCACTCACTGTAAGACTTCATTGCAGTCCGCTTAGACCCGAGGAAAGTTGAATAATTCTTGGGCCTAATATCTGTCAACATCTCTATCACTTGTCTCATGCTCGGCCTGTCCTCTGCCTTAGCCTCTGTGCATTTCAGTGCTATCCTTATCATGCCCAATATCTCTTCTTTTACAGCTGATTCTATCGCTTCATCTCCAAGCCCTTCATCAATCACCACATCTTCCCCTTCATTGCATGATTTTACCCAGCTAACAATGTCTATCCCCTCTGCAAAACTCGAATCCAATGCCTTTTTCCTTGTTATCAATTCCAACAACACCACACCGTAACTGTAAACGTCCATCTTCTCACTCATTCTGGTTGTATGTACACGTTCTGCAGCAAGAACACGTAAAAAGCCAATGGAAAAACTAAGCTAAAACAAACATAACTGAACTCATACAACATAAAAATTGATCTGTGAAACAATACTCTTACCAGGTGCAATGTAGCCCAAAGTTCCCATAACTGAGGAGGAACAGGAATCAACAGTCAGAGACCTGTCCATGAGTTGAGCTATCCCAAAATCAGAAATGTGAGGTTCCATCTCTGAATCCAGCAGTATATTACCAGGCTTGATATCTCTGTGTATGATCCCCGGCGTGCAGTCATTGTGAAGGTATGACAGCCCATGAGCTGTGCCTATGGCTATCTTGAAACGGATATCCCATCCTAAAACTGCGGGGAATTCATCTGGTGCAATACATCATTCAAACTCCCGTTGGACATGTATTCGTATAGAATATATCCACGATCTTGCAGTTGCCAGAAGTCCAACAGTTTAACCAGATTTCTGTGGCGGAATTGTCCGGCAGTTTGGACCTCCCTTTTCATGCTCATGTCCTCTCTCTGTTCAGGAGCTAATTGTATTGTCTTCAAGGCATACAGTTGGCCGGAAGGCAGTTCCACTTTGTAAACAACCCCTCTGCCGCCTTTACCAATTACATACTTCTCACTTAGAAATTCCGTTGCTTGCAGAATTTGGTATTGTTTTAAGGACAATCCTGCAGCAGTTTCCAACATGGATTTGCTCGCAGGGAATGAGAGTTTCCATAAAATCACAGCTACTAGGAAACAGGCAAACATAACCGCTCCGATGGCAACGAGGACTATATGTACTGTGCCAAGACGTTTGTTCTCCTTCATTGACAGAGGAAAATTGCCCCTGCATTTACAGAAACTCCCGTCGTTCTCTGTTACACACAAACCTGGATTGCCAATGACAGAGATTGAAGATGAGTTCATTAACCTTGACCACGAGCTTGGTATGCATCCTGTGAGCTGATTATTGGAGATGTTTACTCCATCAAGGGACAATAGACCATCAAATGTAGATGGAATTTTGCCAGAGAGATTGTTGGATGACAAATCCATGCTCTCCAGTTTATCTAGATTACCCAGAGCTGCTGGAATTGCTCCAGTCAATCTGTTATTGCTTATTTTCAAACCAATGGCTAGATTCTGTAGATTTCCAAGTGATGGCGGAATTTGACCTTGAAATCGGTTATGCCCCAGATTTAGCTCTAGTAATAAGCTCAAGTTGGACAGCCAATCTGGAATGCTTCCGCCAAAACTGTTTTCTTGCAAAAGTAGATGCTCCAATCTCTGTAGACTGCCTAACTGGTTTGGCAGCGAGCCATTCAATGAGTTAAAACTCAAATCAACAAAATACAAGAGATGACATTTACCAAGCTCATGA
Source organism: Taxus wallichiana var. yunnanensis (assembly GCA_018340775.1). Lineage (NCBI taxonomy): Eukaryota > Viridiplantae > Streptophyta > Pinopsida > Cupressales > Taxaceae > Taxus > Taxus wallichiana. The sequence goes on along the minus strand of CM031240.1, from coordinate 651,129,602 downwards.
GGAAGTGGGCCAGTCAGCATGTTGGAGGAGAGGATCAGTCGCCTTAGCGTGGAGAGTTGTCCCAATTCTGGAGGAAGGGTACCATTCAGTTGATTCATAGACAGGTCTATGGAGCTCAGATTTTTGCAGCGCCCAAGGCATGATGGTATTCTTCCTTGCAACTTATTATCCCTCATGTCCAGGTAATAAATAACAGAGTTGGAACACAGAAAATCTGAAGGGATAACACCAGATAGATTGTTGTGGTTCAGTCTCAATCGCCTCAAGCTCCGACATTTACCAATATCTGGAGGAATGCTCCCTTCCAACTGATTGTCTCCCATGACTAGAATCTCCAATTGCCCTGAAGAGCAAAGTGCCGGAGGTATTGTCCCTCCGAGCTGGTTCCCTGTCAGATCAAGTGCTGTGAGATTGTTCTTGACACCCAATCTTCCAGGTATCGAGCCGGATAAAAGGTTATCAGCCAAAACTAATTCTTGTAATTGTTTCAGCTTGCAAACCTTTGGAGATATGCTTCCTGTGAGACTGTTGTTGGACAGAGACAGTTTCTGTAACCTTTTTGCTTCAAAAAGCTGTGGAGGGATTGGGCCCTGGAGTGAATTGTCGGACAAGAATAAAATTTGTAAACGCCCCAATCGACCCAACTCCGGAGGAATGAACCCCTGAAGTTTGTTCACATGTAACCTCAACTCCTCCAAAAGGCTGCAATTCCCAAGTTGTGCAGGGATATGCCCGGACAAGAGATTTTGATTCAAATAAAGCCCGTAGAGGTGTTGCAGTGATCCAAGGGAGGACGGTATGCTCCCTGTGAGCTGATTTTGGGTGGCTGACAACATGGCCAGACTGCTACAGTTTCCCAACTCCCATGGTATTGCTCCACTGAAATAGTTGGCGGACAGTTCAAGTTTGATAAGTTTTGTGCAGTTGCCAAGTGATTTGGGGATGTGGCCCTCAAGCTTATTGGAAGTAACATAGAGGTTCGCTAATTTTGAAAGCCGGCCCAGGGATTCTGGCAACTCTCCAACCAGCTGATTCTCGTGCAGATAAAGCTCTGTTAGATGCCCACAATTGGCAATGGATGAAGGTATCTCTCCAACTAACGAATTTTCTCCCAACCAGAAGGTGGAGAGCTGGGTGAGATTCCCAACATTTGAGGGGATCTCTCCAGTCAAATTGTTGGTGCTCAAGTAAATCACCTCCAACAGGGGAAGCTCAAAAATAGAATGAGGAATGCTTCCGTTGAGGAAGTTATTAAAGAGCGACAAAGAAGTGAGCTTTTGAGGCTACTCAATTGCACAGGGATTTGGCCATGGAGATTATTGTATGAGAGATCTAGAGACTCTAACTCTGTGCAATTTCCTAGCTCGGGAGGAATGGTACCAGAAAGACTGTTATCGCTCAAATAAAGTTGTTCCAAATTGTGTAAACCAGAGATAGCAGAAGACAAGGTTCCAGAAACTTGGAAATGAGAGAGGTCGAGAGTACGTACCGTGTGATCTGGATGACAGGAGACTCCATTCCAATGGCAGGGGTATTTGTTGGAGGAGTTCCAGGTGCTGAAAATGTTGGGTGGTGCATTGAGGTGTTGAAGAAGAGAGAGAAGAACCGTTCCATCTTGGCTCACTCCTCCAATGCATTGGGTTTCCAATGCCAGCACAAAAATGGCCAATTGTATTGCTGTGAATGTTGCAGACCTCATTCTGAATATTCCCCACTTTCAGCTGTTATTTGCAGGAAGGCAATGCCTATTAAAGAGAGGTTTTGGGTCCCTATGCGACTGTCAAGGAAGAAGAGATATAAAGTTGTAGTAAAGAATGGGCCAGGGCCGCAATAAAAACATTTTTACATCATATTTTCCTCACTGTTGCAGAAATGCATGGATTAGCTAAGTATAAAAAAACAGGCAGAAGACATTGCGAGACTTGACTGGACTTACATTGACTACTGGTTTCACACCCATTTGGAAAAATCGTAGAAAATGAGGGACCATTGTTGGTATTCGTCGTTCCATAGAAATTGTATGACTCGTTTGCTCAAGGAGAAAGCGTTCACAGTGACAGGAAAAATATGAACCTATATTTGTAATCTAAGTAACTCACGTTAATTTTTCGTTGTTTCTTCGATACTCCTCGTCTTTGGAGAAACAGACAAGAAGACGAAACAGAGAAAAATCATCCTTACGTGAGGGCAATAGGGCAGTACCTATAGATATATAGATTTCGATTCAAATTTTTATCCTTTTTTAATCAATTAAATAAGAGAAAAGGGCCTTCAACTTATAAGTAGTAGTAGCCATTACGCTCGAATGGTGTAATTATGTCGAAGGCGTTTATAAGTTGGGCTGAACCCTCCCCACTATGACAGCCGAAACTGATGTAGATCGCGAAGATTGGTAGTTTGGCATCCGTGCATACGTCGATATATTCTTATTTTAATTTGATCACCTGTCGAGACTCACCCACATTTGTCGACTTCAAAGTGTACATCCGGCTGAACTATCATGGTCTACCACGAGAATGGTGTCACGAAGGTTACAGTGCACGTAGCACAGTGTGTTTAAGCGGCGAAGAAGCAAAATCAATATAGTTAGACATTACGCCCAAATGAAATGCCTCCTAATCCTCAATCTTCTTGTTGTTGTTGTTTTGCATACAACAAACAAAACAATGACAAGCGGTAGTTTCCTCTTAGAGATAATTGAACCCGCTTCAGATACAAATATAGATCCAGATCGATCAATTTGTATATAGTAAAATGAGGAGATATTAGGGTTACATATTTATCTTCGTGTGTAGGTCTAATTTAACCCATAATGGTGTTGATTTTAGGATGGTTATTAACGAGAGCTCCGTTTAGCACAGTTATAGTTCATTTAAGCTCTAGCACCACGATCGCAATCACTAATAGAATGACTATAAAGTTCGCTATCTTTTGTTGGAGTTTTCGTCAATTGCCAAAACTTAGACAAAGCAACAATAAAGCAAAATGCGAACATCTTCCCCGTATCGATCCTTTTCAGCTACTTCCAAGTGGAATTCAGATAATAAATTTGTAAAGGTTGATGGAATTCGGATAATGAAGAGTAATCCTCCCCTCTTTATCCGCAACTTTTACCAGTTATTTTCTGAATTCAAATCGCAAAACTGACTTGCCAATGCCCTTGGAAAGTTTTTCGTAGGGTGGTTGATCTACTGTGTGATGTAATATCATGCTATGTTACTTACTTTCGCACTCTCCGTCAAGTGAAGTAACTCACTTTCATGCTCTCTAGCCTTGTCATAACTTTCGAGGATACTTACCCTTTAGGACGTAGAATATGACTTCAGTGACTTTGTCGTCACAACATAACAACAAGGTGACTTTTTGTTCTTCAACGCCTAATGTAATTCCATCATACATTTATGGAGGGAAGAACAATTATCCTTCTTTAATTATTTTTCGTTAAAATGTGATAGAGATGATATTGTTAAGAAGAGATTACTTAGCTTACCTTTTGGTCTTGAAACTTTTATTTTTATGTAGAAGCATGTCCCCCAAATTTGGCATGTACTCTTTAACATACACATATCCGTAGCCAAGGCCATCCACCCATCTATCCAACATGCAAGAAATATTTCTTCCATTTATTATCTTCCATATTGCTTTTGACTTCATCGTGAGATTGTTTTTGACTTGATTTTATCCATTTTTATTTTTATTTTGGCCCTTTAAGTGTAAATTGCACTCACGTGGATAATGTTAGCGAGAATAAGTTGATAAAATGGAATATAAATAGCAGATATTATTTTGATGTCACAATTTGAGTCATGGAAAAGGTGTAGTACATGCACGTATTAATTTTCACTTTTTCATTTCCAACTTTCCATTAATGTAGTCATCTTTTTGAAAAAATCAAACGTCGTCCAATCGAAAACCTTGATGGTGTACACAAATATAAAATAAAAAATATAATTTTGCAGATAAAATATACATGTCAGTCATATGACTAATCATTGGAAGGGCTCAATTATCAATGATTGTTCACACATCACCTATTTTCCTAGAATTATTCTTGTATTTACTAGAGCCTAAAACTTAAAAGGGGGATACAAAGTGCTACACAGAAAAAATAGTGTGATTGAGTTTGAACCCAAGAAACTATTGGATTTTCCCCATTTTTTTAGTTTGGCCCCTTTAAGCTCGAGCTTCACTCGAACATGAATAATGGAGTCTCAATATAAAACTTTTTCTCGCCAAACATGTATGGCCAACCACTGGAGGGACTCAACTATCGATGATTGTTCACACATCATGTGTTTTCCTGCACTTACTCAAGCATAAAATTGAAAAGGGGGCCTACAAAGTGCTCCAAGAAATAAGCATTGCAATTTTGAACATGGAACCTATTGAATTTTCCCCATTTTTATTTAGGCCCCTTTAAGCACAAATTGCACTCACATAAATAATGTGAGCAAGATCGAGTCGATAAAGTGGAACATAGATAACACATATTATTTTGGTGTTTCAATTTGTGTTGTGGAAAAGGTGTAGTACATGTAGGTGTTTAGTTTTCACTTTTCTATTTCCAACTTTCAATTGATTTATTTTTATTTTCTAACAAATCAAACATCGTCCACTTTAAAACCTTTACGCCATATTTTTTAAACAAATATTGATTGGAAGACAAAATCTACCTGCTGCTTATATGACCAACCAATGAAGGGCTCAATTATTGATGATTGTTCATGCATTGCATGTTTTCTTGCAATTACTCGAGCTTAACCTAGAGGGGCTCAATAAACAATGATTGTTATAATTCGAGTGAATTCGAGATGATAAATTGAAGCACAAATAGAAAATATTATTTGGGTAGGAACAATATGAGTCTTGGAATAGGTGTGGGATGTGCAGGTTTTTAATTTCCATTTTTCTATTCATGTTTTAGTCTTATCTAACAAATTAAATGTCATCTAATCAATAACCTTGCAACCAAAAATAATAAAATAAAAATAGAAAATCCCATTTTATGTCGATTGTCCTACTACTGTCATTAGACAACCATTTGCACTTCCCAAAAAATAGTTGTCCTTCCATCCAATCAAAGTATAGATAATGCCCATGGATGAAGGACATGGGCACCATTTCTTCCTTGGATGTAAACAATAAACAATGTCTATTGTATTTGTGTTTGTGGGACAAGATTGTCAAAGTGTGGAGGATGTTTGGTTTCAAATATGTGGAGTCTATTAAGGCTCAAGTTGGTGCCATCAATTCCATGGTCATCGACCCTGATAGTTTACTTTTCATCGTCTTGACCTATTGTACAGTTAAAATACAGAGTAGGCTCAAGACCACCCACTGTTGTGTTCTCACATTCCTCCATCCACTGGGGTGAAGATTCATCAAATATGGTTGTTTACACATTTCTTACTTTCCTACAATTACTCAAGTTTATAATTGAAAAGTGGGGCAACCAAGTGTTATAAGGAGAAAGCATTGTAATTGGGTTTCGAACCAATAACATATTGGATTTTCCCCCATCTTTTATGACTGAAAAAATGGATACCCTCTTTGTTACCCTGATTGCTAGCGAGAAACCCTAATCACAATTATGCATGGATACATTACCCTTGGATGCCAAATCCACTCCATGTGTCCCTACCTCTAAAATGTCCCATGAGACATGCAAGTGAATTCCCTTTACATTTACGTGTGTTCCAAATACCCAATAAACCCAAGGGCTTAAATTGTTTACAACAACTATTGACATTTACAAAATTGATGGACCAGTCCTTGTGTTCAATTATATCTCTAAAATTTGTTGCCTCGACAACTAGCTTGCCACACCCCTTTCTCCTTCAAAAAATCTACAAAATAGGATGTGATTGTAGGAAATAAGAATTTCGTATTGGTTCTCTCGCATCGTTTTCCCTACCCTTGCACTTCTACTCTCTCAAACTGCTTCTTCATTTCCCCTCATCCTCTCCCACTTTTCCACACACTCAAGTTTTATTTATTCAATCCACCCCCTTCGGCGTTAACATCGTACACTTCACGTATAATTGCTAGTGTAGAAATCAAAGAGGAAGTACTAATAATAATTGTTTTATAGTCCATGATGTTGAGTGGCTTGTTTTTGGGTATGCAGGCGGCTTATAGCATATGGGACTACCTCGTATCCCCAATATGCAGAGACAATTAAATGGGATTCAAATACGAGGCATACATATCCTACCCTCTGTATGATTTGAACTTGTGTCCTCCCTTTCAAGAGCACAAGTTCTTCACCATTTGGCCAACTCATGTGTAAAGAGGGGAATAAAGTGGAACATGATGTAGAATTTTAATTTTTAGAGTAATGAATGATCGAAGCGAGAGGAAGTGTAGATTTCTAGTTTTGTGGAGTAATGTTGGAGTGATTATAGATGTTCCTCTTCTTTTATTTCGACTTGGTTGTATGGACCTAAAATCATCTTCGAGTAGCACTAAAATGAGAAAGGTCATTAAGGGAGCGTACTCTGAGACTACTCTAGAAGTAAGACCTTGTTGTTCAATACCTCCAATGTCTATAGTTGCTTTGTGCAATGTTAGACCTTGTTGTTCATTTTCAAAGGGAGTTTCTAGTGGTTATTGTGTGAAATTGAGGGGATATGAACACGCAGGGGTTGTTCACATCTTGCTTAGGACCTATGCGTCTATAAAACTTGATAACCATAAAATGTAGAAGTTCGACAATTTTGCACCAAGTGTTATAGATGATTGCAATCACTTGGCCAATTACTCCATAAAATGTAGAAGTTCTAGTGATTTTGCACCAGTTGTAGATGATTGCAATCACTTGGCCAATTACTCCATTGTCAAATTAAAATTCAACCCATAAGTTGGCGTAAAAACATCAACTTAACGCTTGCAAAGTAGAATTTTGGGTTGTAATCGATCATTATCGAGGTCGGTGAATGTTTGGTGTCTTATGTATTCAACATTACAATGAAAATATAAAAATTCAATGATTTCAACATTTCCTTATTGTGGTGGTCAATCGAGTCATTTGTTGCAAAGAAATGCAAATGAAAGAGAACACTTTTTTCTTATTTTGAAAAAAATAAATCGTTACGAGTGGTATGAGAGTTTCCCAATCATTGAAGTGGGCCCTAACATTTTGAATGTTGAGAAGAAATTGCGTAAAAGAGACTTGCATTAGTCTCGAACCTTGTTGGCAAAAGATTGTTCACAACATGACGGACATTTGAAAGCTTCTCCAAAGGGTCATCCTATATGAAAGTAATTGGCCCATGTCACCATTAATAATGTTTGACATATTACCAAATGTTTTTTTAATGATATGGAAAGCCTCTTGTAAGCACAACTCAACATGGGAAAGCAATTTGGGGCCAACAAAGCTCATTTCATCAATGTGAATATATTGCACATACTTGAGAGAATCCTAGAAAGTTTCTAGTGACTCACCTACAAGTGGTTTTGATTTCCTTCAAATAAATTCAAAGGCATGCATGCATGGTGGATGTGGAAAATGCTTGAAGGTGACAACCCCGATTGGTGCCAAAAGAGAAAAGGGGGTCATTTATACTTGGAGTGGAAGAAACTATACCTTTGACAATATTGATGAGATATAATTTGGATCTATTTTATTCGTGCCTTAAATGATTAGTTTTAATGGCGGGATTGATTTTCGGCGTATAAAGTGGTGAAGGATAGTATCCAATGCAAGCCATTGTTTAGGTGATAAAGGACATGTACTTAAAGAGACAATTTAACATGATGATGGTTGTTTAATTAAAATCTATGAAAGATAATACAATTTCTTACATGGGAGATGGAAAATATATGGTGGTCCAACTATAGTGGATGTTGAAATCGCAATGGCCAAACATTTACAAGTGATCAATGTCCCATGTTATTATCAGGGGTGCTAGCTAGGACAAGAGTTGTTATTTGTCCGAGTTGAACAAGGAATTTTCCATTTTCACATTCCTCAAAAAATTCCTCAACTTAACTTTGTTTTAACATGGGGTGGGTGCAAGTAATATGATAAGGATGGTAGGAGAGGTTCGTGTACTTCCAATTAGAAATTATAATGCAACAATATATTGAGAAATGGTTTATAAAAATATCTTGATCCAATTAATGCTTCATTGAAAGCGGGTTGTCCCCCGCATGTACATAAGCGATTTAGGATGTTTCCTTTTAGTGTTGTGTGTTTCCTTTCTCATTTCATTTTTTTCTTGTCTTATGATTTTTTTTTATTTTCGTGTGTGTGTGTGTTCAATAAAGGAAGTTGTGTTGTACATCTCTGTGGTGACTATGTATAGCCCAATGGATAAGACATTGGTCCACATTGTTTATTGAGATTTTGTAGTTCATGATTATCATGTCCTCACTTCATTCAATCCGAACAAGTCCTAAAGCTACAACCATCTGTTTTCATGCAAATGTGTAATGTGTAATCTGAAAATTTCAAATTTTCAAGCATCACAACGGACTCAAGTGTCAAATTTTGTACCCCTAAGCCCTCCTAAACATTTTACAAATAATTCTACCCTCTCTGTGGTGTTTATCCTATCCCTACAAGTCTGAATATATGTTATGTATACCTACCCAAGTGTTCAAAATTTTGAGACAGGGTGACTCATGTCATTTCAATGCAGTGCTTCTAAAGGTGAGTTCTTTAGTAAGCCTAGGAAGGTTATTCTTAGCTTTCCCGAGATAGGTGTGCATCCTCCAGAGCATAGTTGAAGGCCTTAAACCATCCTAAAATGATATTTAGGAGTTTTGAATGAAATGGAATAGATTTACGGAGATATGGGAAAGTTTTAAAGGTTTTGAAGCAAGAACAATGAAAGTGGGTTTTGGAGGCTTAAGGAGCTTGCAGTGGAAAAAGGTACATGAACTTCAATGGAGGATTCTAGGAGCTCTAAGATGATTCAATATGTAAACAATATATCATTAGAAATATTAAAGGATCATATACATGATAGTGTTTTTACATTCTTCCCAAGACCCAAGTGCTTCTCATTACAGGATAAATCTCAACAAACTCACCTTGCAACCCCGAATGAAAAAGTGAAATTTTTTGGAGGAAGAATCATGTCTTGAAAACCATCCCACTAATCTTAAAATGGTATTTGGAGTCAAATTGATATAAAAATTTTAGAAATTTTTTTCCTAAAACTTCTGGGAAACTTGGTTTCATGATTTCAAGAGTTAGTGAAATTCATAGTTAGATAAATGATGCATTTTGGTGTCCAAATTGTCCCGATTATCTCAATTGTACCAATTTTCCCAATGGTCCAGGAAAATGGAGACAAGTGGGGAAAAATATACACCCCACCCCCCAATTGTATCCCTTGGACTCTCATGTGACCTTGTTCCTCTTTGATAAGTGCTAAATGGTTGTTTTTAAGATTTGGCTAAGTTTTTCCAAGAAAACCCATGGGCGCATTTTACTATCCCCACTTTGCCTTAGGGATAGTGGATACAGTTGGGAAAAAATGCATCCCACTTCCATCTCTTTCCCGTGTTCTTCATGCGACCTCAAACTTTGCCATTTGGGTGCTTAAGCCTTTCTCTCTCATCCTCCCAACTCTCCACTCACTTCCCGCCACTTGTCAAGCATGGGGAAGGGGGCACATTTGATGCCCCAAATATCCCAAATGTCTTAGGGATAGTGGGGAAAATTAGGATGACAAAATTTTCCCCAACCCCAAGTTGGTTGAAAACTAAAAAAATGACTAACTATTCATACCTCTTCTTCTTCTCTCTTCTTCGCACAACACCGCCGAAGTTCCAAAACATGAAATAACTTATACCCACTTCATATTCTCTCATGAAATCCATGATTTCTCAATAAGAACCTCCATTAAACCTATAAATTTTTTAGACACTATGTTAAATTTCTCTCAAATCATCCGAATTTCAAGAATGAATATTTTTCACTGCCGACGAACAAAGAAATTGATTGTACCAAGGGTTTTGAGCTAATTTTTCTTCTCTAGAGCATCTCAGTGACAAAGGAAGCTCAATGAATCCATTAGTAGCTGCCATGACAGCTCCAAACCTCAAACCCTAACCCTAGAAATCCACATTTTTTATTTCCAAACTTTTGTGGATGAAACACATTAAAATTTGGAGCACGAGATCATGACAAAGAGCCGAATCCAAAAATATGTTCTCGTCAGTAAACCGAGGTCATTTTTTCACTTACTAAAAATAACATATGTCATGCCCCTTTACATGCTAAAAATAGTAAGTCCCTCAATTTTCAAGCTCTTATCACCGGGATTACTCACAAACAATGCAAAATGGTAAACAAGGTAAAATTGTCAATTTTCCCAAATAATAGGTCTGGAAAAAGCACCTACTAAAAATAGAAAGTTGCTAAAAATAGTAATGCATCATCAATAGATGGAAATTGGAATGTTCTAGAAGGTTTAGAAGGTCTAATTTAAGAAAAATAGGTGATATGTCATAAAATAACAGGTCTTGGTCCTACTTGCTAAAAATTACATATGGCTCTGTTTTCACTCATATTTCCACTTTTTTGACTCTCCACGGGGTTATAGGATGATATCATAGCTCAAATAGAGAAATGAATCCTCTATAAGGGTCTTGGAAGCATCTTCTTGATCTTAGTTGTGCTCGAGAACATAACGAAGCATAACAAAGGAAAGCCTAGATCATTGAGAAACTGGAAAAGATTCAAAGGGTGTCAAGGACTTCAGGGAATCATCAAATGATATCATTATGTTCACCATCTGACTAGAAGTCATAATTATATCATTAATATGAGATGGTTAAAGTGAAATGGTTGAGTGAACGAGTTGGGTGAGCCAGTGAGCTAGGTGGTTTGAAGTGAGTTTGTTGGGAGAGTTGAGGTAGTTGAGTTGCAATTAGTCGAGTTGAGCTGATTGGAGTGAGATTAGTGAGCTTAATGAGCTGAGTGAGATAAGGGAGTTGATCAATCAAGCATTAAGAGGATCATCATGATCAATGCCTTCGGTCATCTTGATTGAGCTCACTTTAGGGTATCTCCCAACAATGTTTTTCCTAACACTCATTCGGCAGCCCGAGGTGCCCGTGCATCATGAAAATGAGAAGATTGTGACCATGATCAGAAATATCTTCATTGTAAGGAGCTTCTTCATCAAATATGGAAACTTCTTCCCTCTCCTCTCTTTCCCCCTTCCTTCTCTCCCCTTTCTAATTCTTCATTGAGCGTAATCATTGTAATTTTTCCTATTCACTTAAGTGACAATATTTGTAATTTGTAAAAGTATTCTCTCAAAATTATAAGAGAAATACTAAATTTGTCTCTTCTAGGGGAAATTGAAAGGTCATGAGTGGAATAGGACCATGAATAGTCATGTGAGGGAAGATGAGAGGTCAATTCACATTACTATGAGTTGGGATGGCTTCTCCATTCCAAAGGATCATGAAATCCTGAATTTTAGTTCTTGGTAGCAATTGTGAATTGTTGTAGATTGATTGATGCTTTGTATTCATCACTACACAAGAAATGAAAGCTACATTCTTCCTTTTCCTTTTCTCATGTTTCCTCTATTCTCTCTTTTGTAACTTTGCAAGTATGGTGATCAAGAAGGAACTTGGTGTCCTTGATGAATGAATGTAAGGAACTATGTGTCTAGATTTGTTAGTCTCACTAGGTGCTTCATTGTTACTTTCCTCCAATTGAGTGTTGAAATAATCTAGTTATTAGGTGTGAACTCGAACTTGTCTACTCATAATGATAACCTCCCTCTCCTAATTCCTCTCCTTCATCCCTCGTCCGCTGATTTCCTTCCTTGTACCATGTACAAACACTTTGCCATAGATTCGGTGAAGTGTGCCCGTGTGATCCTGGCACATTTGACCACCCCACAATAGTTGGATAGCATTATGATAGTTAAATTCAATAATGAGAGCCTTCCCATGCATAAGAAGGAGGCGTAGCCCCATGAGCATTGGTGGAAACACATAATTTACCACATCGACAAATTATTTCACCAACATTATCTAAACCAACCTTACTCAGTACCACGTCAAAGGTATGAATTTAATTAATAATACAACATTAATTTAAGATTATAAAATAAATGACATGGATAAAATACACATTACACAATGTTAACACCAATTTTACATGGAAAACCTCACAAGAGATTAAAAACCACGACAAATAGATATTTTCCATTATATGATAAACTTTCAGATTTTATAGTCTAGTTAACCACCCTCTTCACCTCACTTCTCTACAACTTACATTATTTTTTCAATGTCCCATTGATTGATTTTTTAGAGCCCTAAGTGCCCATTTTAAGTGGAGTGACCGGGTGTGACTTCCCGTGAAGCACCCCTCCATATTAATTGATTTTAAATCAATTAAACCATAAACTATAGTTTATATTAAATAAATAAAATATTTCATATTTTTATTTATTTAATTATAAACAAAAGTTTATAACATATATTTAATCTAATAATTAAATATAAATAAGAACAATAAGAGGGGATAAACCCTACTTGATATTATTGTTCTAACATCATACACGTGGAATTTCATTGAAATTAGAGAAATATATGTATTGGATTTTATTGAAAGAAGAGAAACATGTGTGTTGAATTTCATAAAGTGGAGGAAAGAATGTGGGAATTTAGTTGACTAACTTTTTTAGCATATACAACATTGAATTTAATTTACATATATGCATTAATCATACATCCCTTCTCACTTGACATAGATTGGGATTGATCTCTATTATATTACCCTCTCATGAGATTTGTTACAAAACTAATCTCTAGATCTGAAGTGACATACTAGTCTAGGATATCATGTTCCATACCTGTGGGACATGCATATTGGAATTTAGACTCCTTCAAACTCTCATATAATATTCATCCATTGTGCCAACAAACACAATATCTATTCTCCTATGTAGGCCATCAACCAATGCATGTGGATCTAGTAAAATAAGATTATGTAAGGTCTAACGAATCTAGACATGTCATTCAAATTATTCCATGCAAAACACAATGTCAATTTATAAGCTTTCATTCATACCATGTAGACCTAAGACCAAGGAGTTTACAATTCAAATTTATTTTTGATGATTATTTAATTACAAGTTCTTCTAAAAGTATACAAGTTTGATGAATGGTTTATAGGTCAATGAGTTGTATTTCAAATAGTTTGATTGAGTATAATTTATATTCAAATTTCTAAAAAGTATTATCATAAATTTAAGATTTTAGAAGCGTTATTAAAGAGATTCATCAAAAAGTGTATTCATAGGTAATTGTGTATTTTTCTGTTTCATTATCAAAAATTTAAAAATAATAATGTGTAGACATTGTAACGAATGCATTATTAGTTGAAACCAACGACCAACTCATCGATCCAAGAAAGTGAAAAGTTAAAAATGGAAAAATTGAATCTAGTTGAAATATTTGATGGTAAATACTTTCATACATAGAAATTATGAACTCAATTATAACGATCGATAAAAACCTATGGGAGATTGTTGAAGGAAAGTAAAAAATCCCATATATGTAAATAAAAAAATAAAATGGGAAAGAAGGGATAAAAAATAAATAAAAACCATATTTTGGGTCTATTAGATGCCTACTTGCATCATATTGATGCTACTAAGACATAAAATGTCATATGGTAAAAAATAAATAAGTTTTTTAGGGCTCGAGTTGATAGTATAGAAATTACACTAAAATAGAAACTATTCATGTTAAAAGGGGACACAATGACAATCTAGTGGAATGTATGAGTAAGATTCACTCCATATTGAATCAATTAGTAGGAATAAAAGTTAATATTAATAAATAAGATGTTAAATATGTCCTACTAAATAGCATTATGAATAAGCTACTCAAAAATTGTGTTTACTCTAAGAAAAATCATCCCAGTTTAGAAGATATAATAACGTCCCTACTTGACAAAAGCAAACAAAATCAAAATATTTTTACTAGAAGAGGAAACTTTAGTGATAAAGCACAAATTAATTCATCTTTCCTAAAAGGTAAACATAAGATAAATTATTTAATGAAACATTCTCTATGTCATTATTGCAATTAGTCAAGACATCACTTTATATATTCTAAGAAAAGAGCTCAAAATCTCTTAGATGATAAACTAGATCAAAAAATTACTAGAAAGAACAATCCAATGGTGAAGATATTTGTTTCCCTAGTGATGAAGAATAAGAATAAAAGATCCTTCCTGTTCATTTTTAAGAATGGTTTCAATTTTTTTCCTATTGTGATGATGTTAAAGAGTTCCATACTATAGAGACTAAAGAAAGAAGTGTTCTTGATATCTTGAATGGTTTGGTTGATGCATTTACATGATTCGGTTGATGGGTCCTAATTTATGATATATGTATTCCCATAATAGGTTGATGGTCTATATTCGTGGTAGATGTAGTTCCCATAGTCAATGTGAGTATCGTTACCATGTTATAAAGAAACATTTTTCTTAGTTGTAGGTAGTGATTTCTCCCATTTTCATAAGGGAGGGAATGTTTAAATAATCTTGTTAGTAATCGCATTGGTGAGTTATATATTCTTGTATTTTTTTGGTATGTTTATATATTTTTATTTGATTTATAACAACTCACATAAAAATACTAATGGCTCGACCTTTGTAGCACTTGAATCCTTATATTAAGGATATGTAGTGGATATTTTTGGATCATTGTTTACATGATGATTATAGAGAGTTTTAATTGTGTTGAACTCAATATGCGATTTCATGATACTCATTTTGACCACTTGTCTCACCGAGTTCACTTCTTTATATTCATTTGATGCTCGTATCCCTACTTTTGATCATCATGGACCTTTTGTATTATCCCCATTTATCTTCTTGCTTCTATTCTTAATATTTTTATACCTCATGACCTAAGCCCCCAAGGTTTATGCCATCACCTATGGGAAATGGTGTTGGGCTTGGTTTTTCGCATGGCTGATGTCATTGCACATAAATGATGACATTATATATGTATTCCCTTCACTTTTAAATTTGTATCAATCACCCATCCATCTTTCCAAAACATTTCAATTTCTTGCACATCATACATTTACACATATTTTCACTTCTAGTTGTTATACTTGAGGTTTTGGGGCTTTATATTTTGCTTTTGTGTGACCATAGTGAACTATGACTAGAGGTATTCTACTTGCACTTATCCCTTCTCTACCCATAACAATTCTCTCTTAGTTTTATTGTCTCTACATGCATCAATAGCCACACCACAAGTAAGTATTTTCAACTCTTATTTGTCTTTTTGTATTTTTGTGTGTAGATGGTTGGTATTTCATTACTATTAATTAGGGTAGATGTATATTTTCTTTGATCAATTGATTTGTCTTATTATGTTATGTCAATTGGATTTTTCCATCTCTTAAATCTCTCCTATTCTAAATCCTAGTATGATACCTATATTTATATTATATATAATCGTTGATAACATATATACATCCTAGGGTTAGGGTCACTATCCTATAGAATTATAACACTAGTGATCCTTATGCACCTTCGATATCTAACTTGTGTGTTCGGACATATATTTGTTCCCCCACATTTGAGAACCCACTTGAGGACCCGTATTTTTGTGTCATAAAATTTAGTGAACCCAACATGAAACTTACAATGCCCTAAATTAGGTCATATTCTCCATGATTTTAAATTTTCCTACTTTTCCTATGTGATTACCGCATATGCAAAACCATTTTACAAAATCAATCCTTTCTACACATTGTTTTATTTGCCCCAATTCTATTAACCACTTTGCAAGATGTTGCATGGATGATCCTCTTGATTATTTCTAATTCCTCACAACTATGTTCCCTAATTTCATCGGCCCTTGTGCATTATTTTTACATGGTTGATCCCGTAAAAAAATCTACAATCTCTTTCCCAATCATCCTCGTCTCATAAAAAGTTCACAATTGGAATACTTAACTAGTGGTTCTACCAATTCATTTGCTAAGCCATATTTGTATAACAATAATCACAATGAGGTTGGTGATCTTCCTAAGTCAATTCCTCATTAAATTGACTATTTTCCATAGGATTTGTTAACAATAAGAATTTTAAAGCATCGACTTGCAATAGGAACAAGTTTAGACCAAATTTAGCATTCAAAATCTTATTTTTAACTTCAAAGATGAATGGGAACAAAAGTATGTACATGAATTTGATTACCCTCTTTTTATACAAAAAAATCTTTAACAATTTCATGAATATGTAGGAAATTCACCTAATATGTTATAAAAATGCATTAATTACTACCTTTCTAACAAGTGGGATATACATGTGAATCACACTGATCCTCCTACAATTGTATCGAATGATGATCAAACCAATAAAACTAACCTTTCTCCAAATAAAAATCCTTTACAACTCATCATGCAACTTATTGATCACTTGAGTCAACAATAGAATGCTGCCAAATCGGTTCTTACAAATGCAATATGACCTAGCTCGCCTTATTGGTTAACAACAAATGGTCCGTTGGGGAATGATAAAAAATATCAACCCCATCCTCTTCTATTAGAGATCAATTAGAAACCTATTTCATAACCTACCATTCATAACAAAGTCCCTCAAGATATTCAATGAGCCTCTTGCTTCATACATGTTCTCCATGGACATTAGAGAAATATCCTCTTTTATCTCTTATGTTAGATCTAGTGACTCTAGTATTAATGTATCAAAGCCTTTGGAAACCTTTACAAATATTGTGTCAAATTTAATTTCTATACTTCCACCAAAATCTTAGTTAAGATAAGTATAGGAGATTATTTTGACTAGTGTCATACCATTCTAACTTGACTCTATTGTTTAACTTAAAAGCTTGGTAAATAAATTGCAATATCATGACCTCCCTAAAATAACATCATTACTTTCATCAATTGCAAAACAAGATGATGATGAATATACCAAATCCTTCATCAAAAATGGAATACCTTATCCAATAAGGATAAAAACATCATGCTTAGTGATATTCTATTCTATCTATTTTCTAGATCTCTCAAACTTTTCGTATAATCCAAGGAGAGGTCCTTATTTCCTTCTTCTTTGGAAGAAGTATTAGAGCAAAAAAAAAAATATTAACTCAATAAGTAATTTTAAAATCCTTCCCCTAAGAAAAAACCACCTAAGAACATTAAATTCCTCACGTGTTCTAGAAATAAGAATATCATTGATGATGGAGTCACATACACTCTTCCTCAATGAACATTTTCTAATAGGACCATCCATAACATTGATCAATTTACCTCTAAACAAAAATCAAAATCTCTCTTCCTCTTGTTTTGATTATCACTTGAGATGATGCCTATGTAAAACATTCACTATGTCTATAGACCTATAGTGACCTCTTCCTTAATGGCACATTTTAAGAAAAAAATATTGGTGGCATGCTAATTGGGGTCATTTATATGATAGATGGCATGCCCTTCAATCCTTCACCTATACCTTCCTCCTTGTAAATAATTTTGGTCGTGAATCCATCACAAAAGAAAGGATAAATGAGGAAATCAAGGCACTTGACAAATCTTAACAACATGATCGACATGAGGCAATTCATCAAGCCAATGAACATCTTAAAGACTATAATAATCCACTCCCAATCAATTTAAATACGAAAAACCTAACCTTGGTCCTAATTAGAACAATAACACCACTCTGACATTTTTAACACTTTGTATCCCTCTATTAGTGCATCTATAGAAAACACACTTAACATGTAAGGTGAAAAATGCATCATTTATTGTATTGAACTATCATATCCTTCTTCTAATTAGCGCTAAGAAGGCTTATAGATTCATCTATCCATGTTTTCCAATCTAAACCTCACAACAATAGGAATCAATCCTAGATTATAAATTCCAAGTAAATGCCTTCGATCCCTATGTAAACATTCCTACATGGAAAATCCCATATATGGCTTCATCATATTTTTAAAATGACATCAACCCCTATGCACATACACAACCGATTTTGTTTGATATTTCTTCTAATGTTCCCTATTCCATTGGCCCTATTAAAGATCCTTATATCTCTATAAATACCATAGAAATATCTTTAAAAATAAAATATACAATCCTTACCTATTTAAAACTTACTCATATTGATACCCCTAAGTTCATCCTCTTTGCATGAGTTTAGCCTTGAACATTAGGGCCCCCTTACAAAACTCTCTAGATTCCTAAATCATGTAAACTTGGTACAAATTTTTGCAAATGGATACACAATAAAACTCCCATATTTTCATATGGGATGGATTTTTATAGGCAATTTTAATTTTACAAAATAGGGAACTAAAAACGCTCTACCCAAAATACAATAACCACTTAACAATCATAACAATATAAGTAACACTAAACTATTCATATTTTATATTGTAATAATAATATATATCTGAATTCAACCAACTAACAAATTATTACTCACTTACTATATTTAACCATATGGTAATTACAAATAGCAAGTATTATTTACCTTACGCGGTGAATAACATAACAATGTAAATAGTATTGTAAATGTGAGCACTACTGATAATAATTCCTAACATTCCCCCTTAATGTGAGCATGGGAGAAAAATAATCATACTTCCTTTGTATCTTTCCTCCTCTCCATTCACATGATCTAGATGGTTTTTTAGGACAACCAATAACCTTCAAGGATGGTTTTATTGGACAATCACCAACCAACAAGGATGGTTTTTTAGGACATCCGACAACCTCAACAAGGATGGTTTTATAGGGCAACCAACAACCTAAATATCATGATGTTACTTTTCCTTTACTTTCATTTATCCATTATATTTTTCCCTTAGGGGATTACATAGGAATATTCTCACTTATTACAAAACTGAAAATAGGAAAACTCTACAAACCGATCACAAACAACTAAAGTTACCATGAAAATGAAACACACCGAAACAAAACACAACTAAAAACCAAACTTCCACCAATGCTACTATGTAGCCCCATCATTAGTGACCGAAGAGAGTTCATGGATCGACCTCCAACCTCTCGTGCCTCGGTCCTCCAAAGATGTATTTCTTTGCTTACTCACCAGATTTGAACATGAGGGTCTATTTCATGTCAAAGGATGTTGGATTCTACTAATAGTGTGTCCAAATGAAATGTGGGAAACTTTTTTGTTTTACTATTTACAAAGTTTACACAACTTGACTATTTTGAAATTGACTAGAAAATGACAATGATGAAACACAAATACTATTTTAATGACAAGACGAAATAATACTATTGTGAAAAATGATGATTCAAGATGCAAGGAACAAAACAATGACCCTAGAAACTAACTCATAAAATTATTGGTCAACATACCAATAATTGGCGATAAATAAACTAAAACCATTAAAATCATCATATGCAAAATAATGTAAGAGACCTTTATATTTGAGACTCTTATGGAAAATATAACTTATTGATTTAAGTTAACTCTAAAATTATCAACACTTATAATGTGATAAACATGGTTTGAAAAGACCAATATTAAAACTTAGGCAGTGACATTAAACTAACCAAATAACCTAGACACCATGTTTATAAAATTGACCCAAAGAAAAAAAAATATTGACTTCAAAATTCTGTGCACAAATCAATAAGATGGTGGTGATAGACTACTTATGTGAAGATGAATGCTTGACATGATTCTTGTTGATTGTCAAACTTGCACTCGTGCCTCGGATCTAGAAGAATCGAGTCGTTTGAGACAAAATGGAACTATCTCTAATTTATGGGACCTTGCGTGGTTGAGATGGATCTCTAGAGAAGGCCGGTTCCTCAACCTATCTCTAACACTACTCGAATGCTGAAATCAAATCCTAGACTAAACATGCCAAGGACCAGGATGGAATGATGTGCACAAAGGAGAAATTCGAAGCTAAGCTAAGGCGAAAGAGCCGGGAAAGGTTCGATCTCTCTTCACGAGCGGCGAAGGAAATAGAGCGGGCACAAAGAAGAGGGTGGACAATGCATTCCACAAATCAACACGCAAGCTTGGCCTTCCATCTTGCACAACACATGAACGTGGGGAATGTAAGCGGAGGAGACACACAACATGCCGAAAAATGCGAGACAGAGAGGCGAGATGTAATGAAAATGAGACAGGGAAGACAAGAATTCCACAAAACATGATTTTATTTCTTAAGGATTGCACAATCATTTACATTCATAAAGCAGAGGAGATAATACATTGCAGAGACCACATCAAGGTCTAAAACTCATGGGAAGTCAGGCCACCATTTTGGCATGGTGCCAATATAATAGAGAAGGATCCTTTTTAAAGTAGAACTATGTTATTTATAGAAGAAGAAGGAGAGAAGAGGATGAAAAAGAGATGGAAACTCATATTCAAAATCGCAACCACCAACAACAAGTGATAAATTCATGTAAATCCATGTGTAAGGCTGAGAGATGCTTCCGCATGTATGCTTGGCATGTAGAAGAAGGAAGGAGGAAAGATCTGATGAAATATAGTGGTTGGGGTTGATTGGATGTGTGCGTTGATGAGATGAAAGACATTTCCCTATTTTCCACCTACCAAATCCTATCTGAATCGATTTTGAAAATTTCAACATGTAGCTAATGTCGAGTTTTCAAATGAAACTAGGCACAAGGGAATCGAGCGCTACATCAAAATTTATGGTTGTTAGAAGTCTACAGTCACTTTGACACACAATGACATGTGGCACACACTGATTGACTAAGGAAATTGGCCAACTGCTTCATCTTATTTGTTACTTCTTCCATGTGTCATGCACCAGTTGGTTGTCCAGATTTGGCACCCTATTGGCACGCTTTGATAGGTTATGTGTAGCAAACTCAAGTCTAAAAATCATTGGCGTGGCACAAAATGGTGTAGAGGAAGGCGCAAAGGCATGCGTGCAAAAGCAAAAGGCGAGAAAGGGAAACAAAGGGAAGGTGCACATACGGTATCATGCACACAGAGGAATGAATGAGAGGAATACTTGTAGGAGGTAAGTATGGGGAAGGGCGTGTGGTGGAAAAAAAGAAAAGAGGGAATGGGAAGGAGCTAATCGTATGTAAGCATGTGGGACGAGCCGGGGACTTAGCCATTTTAGAAGGAAAGTTTGCAAAGGTGCGCGTAGGGAGTGCGCGGAAGATGAAGGAAAGTGGGTGTGCAAAGGGGAGGCAAAAAGCAATAATGTGAGGAGATAGAAGAATGAAAGGGAAAGAGAGCATAAGGAAGAAGGAAGTAGGGTACACAGGGGTGCGCGGAAGAACCGCAATCACATGAAATGTGCTAAAGAAACAAACTTGAGTACGCGCAACTGTAATGTGAAACATCAGAGTCAGAATAAAATATAAGTTGTCCAAATAACTAGGGGAGTTATTTGGGACAATATTTTGGTGACTTTTGGGGGCCATCTACCTACTAGATGAGGAGACTAGTAGCCTTAGAAGCATCCATTGGGCATGGAGTCTTGCATTGAACATAATTTGATCTGCAATTTGAAGAACACCCTTGGAGTCACCTGAAGCATGCCTAAACTCTGAATTGAACCGCTACTCTCATGAAGATATTCGACTTGGATTCAAAGAGTGGAAAGTTACGCAAATTGTTGGAACTGCCTCTGTTGAAACTGAACTACCATCCCAAAAGCAACAATGGTCACGTAGGCGCAATGAAGGAAGAGGGCACTAGAGGGAGCGTGCCGAACACAAATATGTACAAATTTGAAATCATACATGTCCCAAAGGGAACATACAGAGTGTGCACAAGCACTTGTGTTACTAAAAGAAAACCTAATCTACCCTACACTAATAAGAGGCAAAGTGCACTCAAGTAAAACATGTAACAGTAGGAGAAGTAGTTTCCCCTCCTCACAAATTGTGACCATGTAATTGATTTGGCACTAAACATGGTCAAGAATAAGAGTGAAAAAATGACTTGCAAATGGTGTTTCACCCTCCTCAAAGTATCAATAAACAAAATATATACCTCATGTATTTTTTCTTCACTTGTATTCGGGAGGTGTTATTGTTGACCTTTAGTGCACTGAAGCTCAACCTTGTGCTCTAAAATGAGCATGACCGGTGGTAACTCTGTCTTTAGCTCTAGACTAGCCAGATGTCTAATTTGGAATGGTTTGATCCTTGTAATTCTCCCACTTCTTTGAAACTCGATCCCACAGATGGGATCCTCATGCAGATTTTCCTCCTGGAGAGGAGTGCTTGCAGGCTGGGTCATGCATGGTTCTGTCTCTACAAGCAACTTGGTCTCCTCCAGAGTGTGCCCCTTGAGACTAACTACTTTTCTTCTAGAATAGGTGCCCTGATGATCTCATCATCCCATCGATTCATACCATTCTTTAACTATTCTACGATTTGTCGAACATGATGACATTGGTTAGGAAAGGAACGTTGGTAGGGGTTGTTCATTTACATTGTAGATAAGAAGAGGGGACTTGGAAGGAAATGGAGGATGGACGTGGAAGGTGCATGCATAAGAGGAGTGGAAGCACACACATGAGGGATGATGCGAGAAAAATGAAGGTGACAGGATAGAGGAGGGGAATTCTCAATGGGTACAGTGCGTAAAAAGCGATAACATGTGCGCGAGGTTGAGATGATGTGAGTTGGCGCGGATGAGTGGGAGGGTTGTAGGATGATAATGTAGAGTTTCCCCATTAATAGGGTTCCTCAACACTATATTTGTTAGCCTCCATTTCTTCCGCCCACTCTGTAATTTGGGGAAACATCTCAATAATAAAGTGCATCTTCTTGGGTGCTAAACCAACCTAGTACATGGCCGACCCATGGATAAGGGACCTTGTAGCCAACTCTAATTGCCTTTATGGAGCACTTGACTCGAAATGCATCATGTTCATCTCCATCTTTTGTACTTTCCTCTCAAAATTAGCTTCTGCTATGAAGTCACCACCATCATCTACATAAACATGTTCTTCATAAACATTTTGGTTAGAAAAAGTGGGTTATATGCATTTTTAGGATAATGGGGCTTATAAAACTGATTTGGAGGAGGATTTTGAAACTGTGGTGATGGAGGGAAATATATCTGTTGTTCTAAAATGGGAATTCCATGAAGGGAAAGAAGTTATGATTACACAACTTCAAAAGAAGATGGTGGAACAATGGAAAAAAGGAGAAATGAATGAAAGAAGGAGGGGACTAGTCTACAAATGAGATAATGGGTGTGTTTGAATAAGTGGAGTTACCAGATGTATTGAAAAATGCCTCCAAAGGTTAGATCTCAACAATAATACATCAAACTTGTTGAGATGAAGATGTATACGTCTTGAATATTGTCCCACTTTGGACATGCCGGAAACTATTGGTTGTCAAATTTACACTGTGCCTCGGATCCGGAAGAACCGAGTCATTTGAGACAATAATGGAACCATCTCCAAGTTGTGGGACCTTGCACACTTGAGACGGATCTCCGGAGAAGGCCGGTTCCTCAACCTATCTCTAACGCTACTGCTACTCCTAATGCTGAAAGTAAATCCTAGACTAAACAAGCCAAGGGACTAGGGATAGAAGGATGTGTAAAAGGGAAATCCTAAGCTAAGGAAGGTGAAAGCACCAGGGAAAGGTTTGATCTCTCTCCATGAGTGGCAAAGGAAATAAAGTGGGTGCGGAGAAGAATTCGGATGACATGCGTCATAGATCAACACGCAAGGTCGGCATTCAACGTGCACAACACATGAATGTTGGGACTATAAGTAGAGGAGATGCACAACATGCCAAAAAATGCAAATAGAGAGGTGAGATGCAATGAAAACGAGAAAGGGAAGACAAGAGTTCCACAAAACGTGATTTTATTGCTTAAGGGATGCGAGTCATTTACATTTATAATAGGAGGCAAGAATACATTGCAGAGACCATGTGAAGGTCTAAAACCCATGGGAAGTCAACCACCGTTTTGGCATGGTGTCGGTCTGACAACAGAGAGGATCCTTTTTACAAAGCAAAACTCTATTGTTTATAGAAGAAAGAGAGAGAGGAGGAGAAATATAAGGAAACTCATATTCAAAATCGCAACAACCAACAACAAGTGATAAATGCCCGTAAATCTTCCTACTGAAGGTTATCGGATGCACTTCCCAATGTCTGCTTGGCGTGTAGAAGAAGGAAGTAAGCAAGATCGATGAAATCTAGTGGTTGGGGTTGAATGGATGTGTGCATTGATGAGGTGAAAGACATTTCCTATTTTCTACCTACCATATCGCGCCTAAATCTGATTTTGAAAGTTCAACGTGTAGGCGATGTCGGTGGCTTTCAAATGAGGCCAAAAGGTGCGCAGGAATCGAGCACCGCAGAGTTATGGTTATCAGAAGTCTACAGGTCACTCTGACATGCAATGACACGTGGCACGTGCCAATTGATGAGGAAATCAACTAACTATTCATCTTATTTTTCATTTCTACCACATGTCATGCACTAGTTGGTTGTCCAGTTGGCACCCTATTGGCACGCTTTGATAGCTTGCATGTAGCACACTCAAGTCTAATAGTTGATGATGTGGCATAGAATGGCACAAAGGAAGGCGAAGGCATGCACATGGAAGTAGAAGGCACACAAGGGAAATAAAGGGAAGGCGCGCATACACATATCGCACGCGGGAGGAATGGGAGGAATAATTGTAGGAGGTAAGTATGGAAAAGGGCGTGCGGTGGTAGAAAGAAAAGAGGGCGTGGGAAGGAGCTAACTATATGTAAGCATGCGGGAGGAAGCCATGGACTTAACCATTTTGGAAGGAAAGTCGAAGAGGTGTGCATAGGGAGTGTGCGGAAGATAGAAGGAAAGCAAGTGCGCAAAGGGGAGGCACAAAGCAAGAATGTGAGGAGATAGAAGAATGAAGGGAAAGGGAGCATAAGGAAGAAGGAAGCATGGTGTGTGGGGGCACGCGGAAGAACCACAATCACATGAAATGTGCCAAAGAAACAAACTTGAGTGCGTGCAACCTGTAATGTGAAACATCAAAGTCCAAATAAAATATAAGTTGTCCAAATAACTAGGGGAGTTATTTGGGACAACAATTCCTCCACGTCGAGCTCCATGTATATCTGATTTTTTTACTATGGATAACACATGCCCAATCAACATCAACTAAATGGATGGAAATGAATAATATGTGGGTTATGACCTTGTGAAAAGACTATGCACGAGATCATGCATAAATATTCCCCCACACACACACATATGGTTTGGAAAAACAACACTCGCTTCACTAACTTGAACACTAAACATTTAGTATGGATAGGTCTAAAATAATGATTGGAAAGGGAAAATGCAAGCACACAATATTCAACATTGATTATTAAGAAATTTACAGGTTCAAATTAAGAGAATCGGTGTGTGCAACTAGAAGAAATTATCCAATTTTGATTGGAGTCTAGATGTTTCAAGTTGACGCCTCAACAATAATATAAAAAATTGAATTCAATTCACACCAATATTGACGATCCTCAACCAAATATAAAAAATAATAAGGAATTCTCAGATAAAATAAAATGCAACTTGATTGATAAACAAAAATGAATATTATAGCGAGGCCATAAAGGGAAAAGGAAACACAAAATCCACGTCGTATTTTCCATGTTTTCTAGATCCCGCATGTGGGTTTAGCTGAAATTCGATAACATTTTCAGCTGAAATAACACTTCAAACCCATTAAAAATTACAAAGACCCAAATTATAATATTAAAATTAGGATATGTTCTTTAGATAAATTCTCATAGATTTGAGAAATTGCAGAAAGATAGATGAGAATTATAAACCAATGCAATATACAAATTGAATATGCCCTACACAAATCTCATAGAACTATCATTCTGCCTTGATACCAAATGTAAATTTGGTACAAAGTTTTGCAAATGGATACGCAATAAAATATCATTTTTCATATGGGATGGAGTGCCTAATTTATGGGAAATGTTAATCCTACAAAATAGGGGATCTAAAATGCGCTCACGCCCAAAATACAAGAACTACTTAACAATTCTAACAATATAACTAACACTAAACTATTCATTATATATATATATATATATATATATGAATTTAACCAAGTAACAAATTATTACCCATTTACCATATTTAACCATATGGTAATTACAAATAGTAAGTAGTATGGACCATGCAATAAATAACCTAACAAAGGGTAATAGTATTGCAAATGTGAGCACTACAATAATAATTCCTAACAAATCAAATCCCATTTTTGGATCTTATTTGTACTTCACCTAAACATCATTAATACCTTATGTCAACACTCTTCATTATGACCATCCCTTTAAGACCACTTTAGGGCGGAACCTACCCTACATAGTTCGAAAGAAAGCATGTGTCAATGTGAAGAGTTATCTATTTCCAATAATATTTTTACTGATCATTCTTGGTGCTTTCATTTACCTCTTGATTCCATGAATCCCAATGAGCTTCTCTTTCATGTAGATGACCCTCCCCTCTTTATCTCAGTCAAGATTATCCACACTACGGTTAAGAGATCTCTCATAGAAAAATATTTTGGTAAATATGTTTCTTTTCTTCATTTCATGAAGATAAATGGCTACTCCATTACATGACCTTAAATCCACTAGGAGAACATGTCAAGTTTATGATCATAGACATATTCTCCCCACGGATTTTATTTGGCTCCCCATCGCTATGCCTACTTGCACTTTGTCCACATCAAAGTCACGATCTTTAACTTTCCATTGTCTTATAATATCCTTTTTGGCATGCCATGGATTCATTACATGTGCTAATCATGGAATTTTCCTTCCAATGTGTTAATTTTTCACACTTAGGAGTTATTTATAAAGTTAATGTGACACCAATTATTGGAACTTTGGCCTCTTCCAACAACATGGAACATTTAAAATTCCCACCCTTAAAGAACTTCATATCATCCCATTTGAAGAATATCAATGATTCAACTATCCTATGGAATCCCTTTTTGTATATAATGGTCACCTTGAGGTTGTGGGCCATAATCTTCCTAACCTTATTTACTTACAGTATGATGAACCGATGAAATAATTCGTAGGATCAATACTTTTGGCTCCACTTGGTACCATTATATCATAGTTTTTTCCTACTTTATGACCACACTCATGAAATAAGGATGTTGACTAAGTCCTTATAACTATTACTCACACTAAGCATCCTCTTGTAGATTTTCTTATTTATCCAAAAACAATCATCAACTCATGTGCCAATTTATTTTAGTATACCCGACTACGATGATGGTTATGATCTAGATGACCATTCTTAGTAGGATACGCCCGGAGTAAGAATGTGGGAATTCTTCATTATCATGAATCATGACAATATATTTTTTGTTAGAGCATCAACACCATCATATCCTCCTCAATAGGCCTTCCTATTGACTTTGGCATTTTATGTGTTTCATAATTTTGTACGTTGTATGCATTATCTACTTTGTTATTTTTCTTTTATGACTACTCTACGAACTTGTATATTGTATGCTTTGTATGGTGTGCGTTATTATCTTATTTGAATTCTCTGGCACTTATATGTTATATGCTTTTACTTGTTTGTTATTTTTTCTCAAACTTATTGGAGGCAATTATGTTTTATACTTTTTATCCGGATTGAAGTGCAACCCGAATGGATAACACACTAACAATGGTATTTAATGTGCTATGACAATGCAAACTACAATGAAAGAGCAGTAAACAAAACAAATTTTATTGTGAATACAAATTGGAAAACTCCATGAGAGATATATATGCCCGAATATCTCTCTTTATTCAAAAATTAATAAAAAATAAAACTATACAAAGAATATGAAGGGCTCCAGATGGGAACCAAAAGGTCATCCTACATGGAGACCATTCGTATCCACCTTAGGGGTAGATTCAAAATACGAAGTGAAAAAAACTAAAGTATTTCCTATTATCACTTATTATTTTATTTAGTGTCCCTTGATGGGGCCATATCTCCTAGCTCGTTGATTCGTTTTGTGATATGGATGATCTGTTGGAAAGAAGAGTGAAACACAAAATTAGAGTGCAACTCCGATTGATAAATCTCCTACCCAAAATTTTGCTAAACCCAAAAATGCTCTGAAGACCCTCAAAAATGCAAAATACAAAAGTTGTTAAAAACTACCAAAAATAGACTTTCAGGACTTTCCCTGAAAACTGCCAAAAATAGAAATTTTAGGACTTTCCAAAAATAGCTCTTTGAAGTCATTTTACTGGATCAAATTTATCGACTATGTTATCTTTTTTTTCTCTTACTACTCTAAGAAGTTGTATATTTTAATGTTTGTCTATAGTGTGATATTTTCTACTATCATTGTTCTAAGAACATATATGATTTAAATGCTCTATTTTTTTCCTTTGATTGTCCTAGTAACTTGTGTGTTATCTTCTACTTTATGATCTTGCATGTTGTATTATCTATGATTTATTATGTTATGCAATTTTGTATGTCATCGTCTCTATGATATTATCTAATAAGTGATATTTTATAATCTATAATCTACTTGATCTATGTAATTAAATTCTTTATGTTTTGTTTACTCCAAGAAATTATAATATATAATCTCTATTTTATCATACATAATTGTTTATCTTTGCATGATTTATCCGTACTTATAATTTTTATGCTAAAACACATAAATTTACCATCATCCATACTATTTCCTATACATATTACTTGGTACATCTCTAGATTCAAATGAATCTCATATGACATATTTCTTATATTACTTGAGTTATTTCCATGAGACACACATTTCTTATGACATGCCTTATTAAGAAACAAAATTCTTGTAACACACATTGCACATAATAGTTTTTTTAGAACACATAAATTATTGAAATACTTGATTATAATACATCTATGTCTCTAATCCCATCGAGTTGATGTCATTATGATAATATCACTACTTTATATGTATCTTTCTCTCAACACATTAATAGATCTCTTGAATTGGATATTACTTCTTCACACACACTCACACACACGTGCATGCACGTTACTTTGGGAACATTATTTGTTCTAGGCATAATGGTTGGACACTTGATTTCACAAAAACATATAACTAATAACGTTGGTCAAGTTGTGAGGCCTTCTTAGTTATGTTAGTTCTAATGTGATATTCATTTCATGTTGTGTCATGTCACGTTATAGGTCAATATGTATTGATTAGGAATTGATTCATGTGTTGTTGTCATACTACTCTACCAATAATGGATATGATATTTGCTAAGTTATTATACATTTTCATGTTATGCCTCATGATTTGACATAAATATTGTTTATTCCAAAATTCCTATATCTAATGCACATAATTCATTCCACCATTTTATTGTATATGCTAGATGTTATGCTTATGCACTTATAGGTACATGATTTAGTTGATATTATATGATGAAATTAACATAGGTATTATAAAAACATTACAAACAATCAAGAAATTCCACTTTATGACATATTCATGTAGTATGATGTACACACCACATTATGGAATATACACCAAAATCATAAAAAAATGGATCATAGTAGGCTTATGTGAAAATTTGGCTCTATAGAAGGATAAATTTATACTTTTGGCTTTGTTGTAAGATCAAGTGCTACCTTGGATCCATAACATGCTTAAGTTCTATAATGGACCCATGAAAAGATCAATTGCTACAATGAATACATGATAGGATCACGTGTTGCAAAGGATCCATAGTAGGTTCAATTGTCATAATGGATCATGGAAGAATCAAATTGTAATGTTCTCAATATGATATTTACACCCATTATGATGAAACTAGGGGGCAATTAGGTGTAACCATTTCATGCTTTAATTTTAGTTCTTTGTTATTTATTGATTTGATATCCATCGGTATTGGGAATTAATACATGATTTGGCATGTGATGTGCATATTTACATGTATGGTGAGAAATAGGAACACATTCCCAACTTTGTATATGTTCGACCCATTGGGAGGTTTGCATTTTCATTTAATTTATTTTAATTCATCGATTTTCAAATACTAGAATTAAAAGGGGCTATTGTAAAACCCAAAATTTGGATGAAAGGAACTTGGAAAAAATCATCCAGAAATAATACTAGTAAAATTCCATTTATAAATTGTTTGACTTAGTATTTAAGGAATCATGTGTGATTCCATATTTTAAAGCACTAGGTCAACACTTGTTACTAAATTTAAATCTTTAGGAACCATGCATCATGTACTAAACACGTCTATAGACTCATGGAAACCCAAATCTTGTCTCAAGTTAGGTCTTATTGGTGAAACATTTTCAAGGAAAAAATTTTTTTCATCAATGCTTGTGGGATAAATTCCCTCCTCTTGGGAATGAAGAGGCTCTCATTTATTGAAATATGGAAATTATGTACACTAGACTAATATCCTAGGTGGCCAAAGACCAAGGAATGTGTAGAAACACCCTTATTGTGACTGCAACGCTAGACTAGAGAGGGAGAAATTTGTAGGTAGGGGAGAGAGAAAAATGATAAGGGGAATTGTATTGATGAGTTGAACACATATTTCATCAACTACAATTTAGAGGTGATTCCAATTTCAATCAAAGGAAGCATGCGATCACAAATCAACATTATGACAAGGTAGTGAAACATATAATACAAGACAAATACAAATCATCATCAAGATATAGTTATTCCAAAAGAAGGAATAAATTTCTTAACCTTCTTACAAATGTCAACATGTGCTCAAATAAGTGACAAGATGAGAATGGGGAAAAATTACTTAGGTAGGAAATATAAGAATATAGCTTGTTTAAGAGGGAAAATTGATCCTTACGAGCGGAGAGAGCCATAAAATTTATATCCAAATTCGGTGACTCTTTGCATTCCAATGTGACTATTAATACAAAATCATAGCACCCCCAGTGAGTCGTCGGATCTACTTTTCTAAAGGCAGATTCATTTGGTGTGATTCACATTACATTGAGTTTTCCCCAAAGTTTGGGACTTTGCAAATGGGAGAACTCTCAGTTAAAGGCCAATTCCTATTCCTCTGTTAAGGTGCATTCGTGGAAACTTGCGGGGGACATATTCCTAAACCTAATCTAAGTTTTACCAAGGAGACAGGGATAAAAGGAATACAAGAAATCAAAACTAAGCTATAAGGTGATGCACCTAAGGAATGATGAACATCATTTTTTACAATAGACACAAACCAACAAAATACATACAATAATCAAGCACAAATAACCAGATTTATAATGAAAGACTAGATGAGAGCAAAGGAGACAAGAAAGGATCTAAAATTGATCACAAACGTGTTTTATTGCTTTGCGTATTGCTCACTGATGCTTTACAAACGGCCAGAAGGCATGAAACGTATTGCAATTTAAATTAAAGTTCTAAAATCCACAAATTCCTTTACCACGAGGAAAGGGAGCTGCAAAAACAAAAGAATGTTCAACCCTTCACAATGAGTCTCGACCTTACTTTTATAGATTCAACACAGAGGGGAGAAAGAGAGAGAAGTGGGAAAAATAATCGAAGATCAACTACCGCTATTAATGCCTCCCATAAAATATGCCCCCAAATCTATCTTGACTATATCAATTTCTTATTCGGCACCTCGAAGGAGGAAACAACGGATCAGATCGAAATCCGATCTGGTTGTTGGGGCAAAATAGATCCTACATTGATGGCCCTGAAGATGTTTCTCCATTTTCTCCCACCGACCTCCCCAAACTTAAAGTCTTAGTTCTCCATGGCGTAGACGAGGCGAGATATTTCCAATGGTGTCAGATTTGTAATATTTTGAGCCCTGAGTCGAAAGATATGCCCCTTCAAAGTTTGTATTGGATCCATACAAAGGTTAGGAAAACCGGTTTGAAAAAATGAGCCCCCTTTTCTAGATGGGACACGTGGAGGGTTGGCGCTTGTTCGAGGGCGGCCTTTATATTTTTCTCTTGGAATGGCGTGGGGCTGACACGTGGCTTCCTCTGTCGGCTGCTTAATTTCTATGTTTATTGGCTAAGTCCTTTGCTCGGTGGGGTCATATTTCTTAACCGGGGACACATGGCGGTCTGGCGCTTGTCTAAAAACCTTCTCTTTATTCAACCCTTGAGTTAGCACCATTTGGACACTTGGCACTCTTCGTCGGCCTACCACCATGTATTGACTATTCAACCCAACTCTATCCCCTTTTTGAGGCCTGGACACGTGGAGGCTCCGTGCTTGCTTAAAATCCTAATCAAGATTTTCTTTTGAAGGCGCATCAAGTTGACACTTGGAATCTTTCGTAGGTCTTTAGATTTTTCAACGACCTCCCTTTTACCTTTTCAAATCCTGGGCTACATGGCGAACTAGTGCTTATTTGAGCCTCGCCTTTGAATCTACCCTTGGAGATGCGCCGAACTAACACGTGGCGGCTTCCACTGTGCTTTTATACTTAGCCTCTTTTTTTAGCCCCGCCATATCTGCCTTTTGACCTATGTTGACCATTTGCTACATGGAGGGTGGCACAAGTTTGAGTCTCCCTTTTTAGATTCAACTTTGGAGAAGCATCGTGCTGACATGTGGATCTCTCCGCTACCTCCTCCATACTTATCTGATTTTTGGACTGCGTTACAACCGTTTTGAGCCCAAGACTTTGGATCTTCCCTTTCTTGCTCTTGGCTTCTTTGTGATGTTGCTACTTCTTCTCTAACCCTGCCATTCTATTTCTGAGCCCACCTATAACCTGTTAAATATATTTAAGACATAGATTCACTCGACAGAGTTTTTTCTTCCCTTTCTTCTTGCACAGGGTTGTTTAGTCTTTCGCAGCCCCATCACTCCATTGTTGAGTCCTTTTGTGACCTGTTTGCAAGATTTAAATGTGTTTCCTCTGGTTCTTCCTCTACGGGGTCATGGTTGATCTAATACTTTTCCTGAGGGAGAAATATGGATAACAACGACCTTTCAACTTAAAGTGCAATATCAAAAAATAAATATAAACTTTAAGTGACTTAAGTCAATTTTACTAAATTTGTTTCAAAATGAAGAAATAGAATGTTAGAGAGTGAAAATAAGAGAGAGAAGGTGATCAAAATAAGATGTTACAGGATGAATTTTGTATCTTCCTTCATTGTGGAGATGAATGTTGCAACTTGATAGGATCTTCCTTGGCTTCTTCTTTGATCGAGAAAATGTCTATTATTTGACCTTGAAATGATACTCCACACCTTGTTATGACCGATCATCTTTGGTCATCCTTATAAAAATCTATTTCAACTCTCCATCAATGTGAGCAATGGTAGGTTGCACAAATAAAATCTTTCTCACGAACATGATCTCTTATCTCTCACATGAGTGAAAACCCAACTTGCCATCACCATGAAGAATGAACTCACGTCATGCATGCCCCAAACTTGGCAACCATAAGCTCTCTTGGATTCAACAATCTTAGACATTTCTTGAGAATTGTCAATGAGAACATCGCAATCCTATGAATGGATAGACACCTTATTTTTGAGATGGAACCAAGCGATGACTAGATGGAAAATGTCTTCATGTAAAATATGGGTACTCCATATCATATCTCTTGAATGGAGAATGGTGAGGATATCAAGAATACTCTAGCACCATGGTTCCCATCATGAAAATCTTCAAATGATTCAGTTGGATGTTTCATGGTCAACAATCCTCCTATACACTCTGACTCAAGTTAACAAACGAGTTTTCCTTCTTCCAATTGTATTGATGGTATTCAATGATGCTTTAAGTTGTGTTATGGATGTGGTCATTATGATGATTAACTCAAATGAATCACTTGAGAATGGATTCATTTAAAATATATTACCAATAGGAAGTGTTATCCAAAATAAACCCCAAGCCATTTTGGGTTTTTTTATAAGTCATGGGAAAAAACCTTCATCTTCTAAAACTCTTTCTAAAACTTTCTAGAAGGGAATTGATCAAATATTGGGAAAAAATCATGTTTTGGGGAAAGTTTTAGTGTTCCAAGAATTTCTCCTCCATCTTGTTAGGCCTCATTATCCGGAGTTAGTCAAAATTAGCAAAATTAGAGAAAAATTAGGTCAAATTGGGTAAAATCAACCTTTGGAGGAACAATAGGAACTATTCCTTTGTTCCTCATGTTCCCCACATCTCCATTAGCTCCGCATTGCAAAACAAATCAAGTAAGTCGGGTTTCATTAGCACATTTAGAACATTATTTTATTCCATCACTTCCCCGTATTTATGAAATTTCGGTGAGGAGGGTCATAAGGGTATTAAATCAAATAAATCAAGTTATTTAGGCACATACGAGAATAGTTCATGTGTTCCTTCGCTTCATTGATCGACTTAGATGAGGTAAAGGAGAGGGAAAACGTCGAGAAAATTTGGGAGTCATGGAAATAGTGGGAATTGTTCCCACATTCTAGATGTTCCCAAAACTTCTACATAATCTGCCAAAAAAGAGACATAGTCGAGTGCAGTAAGTCATGCATTGACAACACACATAAACGTTCTAACATTCTACAACTTCCATGAAACCCTAACTTTACCACAAAATAAAGGAAAAAATGTAAGACAAATAAGGTGAAGTCGGACCCACCAAACACAAGTGGAACGCGTCCTCCATTCCCTCATTCCCCGATCGTGTGATTCATCGATCCAAGGCACAAATCATTAAATCAACTTTTTAAGGCCCACAAGAGAACATTCCTTTGTTTTGCCTATTCTATTCTCGAAACTATGTATGGGCTGATTGGGATCTTTTTTTTGCCATAACTTTTGACTCAGAACTTCAAATTGCACAAAATTGGTGGCATTGGAACCGTCTTGTTGAGGTATTCATTTTGGAATAAAGAAATGTAGAAAATGTTAGAATTTTGGGGGTCAAAATTGCAAACACGGGTTTAGCGGAAAAAGGATTTTAGGGGTCATAATTTAATGTTTAATGGTGCCCACACCTCCACTTGTGAGATTTGATGGAGTGTGTAGGAGGAAGAAAGGGTTCCCATACTTAAAACTAAAAAATTGATGGCATTTGGTCCTTGGTTGGTGGTTAAATTTGAATTTGGCATACCCTCTCTCATTTCTCTCCTCTCTCTCCTCCTTTCTCTATATATTTACAAAATCATTCATTTGTAAAGGGTTGGACTCTCTCAATTTGCAAAGTCACCATGCCAAAATGTTTTTCTAAGTAGATTTGAGTTGCGGACCTCATATTTGGACTCTTACATGTATTTGGTGCCTTCTTCCTTTAATGTAATGGTGTGTGCACACTTCAAGCAATAAAATCTTGTGTTTATGGATCTTTTTCACACTATGCTTGCATTTCATTTGTATTCTTTCCTCACATTCCTTCTTTGGTATATTGTGTGTGTTATATTTATAGTTTGCTCCATTTTTGTTATGTTTTGTGTGAGAAAAGGAGAGTTAAATGTAGTTTTGGGTATATGGCACATGTGTCTCCCCTCTCCTCCTTTTTCTTCTCATTTTTCCTCATGGAGAGTGTCTATCACTTTTTCTTGGTGTTATCACCTCTTTTTAGCTTAGGATTTCATTTCCATGCATCCCTCTAACTCTATTCATTTTAAATGATTAGTTCATGCTTAATTTGGTTACATTTTGAAGTTGTAGAAGTAGTGTTATCATTAGGATAGGTAGAGGAACTAGCCTTCTCTGGAGGTTTTTCTCAAGATGCAAGGTCCCACACTTGGAGACAATCCCATGTTATCCAAAAGTATTGATCTTCCATGATCAAATCCTAGGGTGTTACTTTTACATGATAACATTTCTTGCACACTGGTGGGATTAAGATTGAAGAAATTTACAACTTCATATCATCAATTTTGATGTGTTCTTGGTGATATTTATCATTTGAAGGTAGGTCTTAGCACATATGGCAATTCCATTGGTCCAACAAACCCATTTTCTCAACCAACAGACCACCTTCCATCATTTTAGTCCTATTTTCCATGAAGTTACGTAATCATGACTTCATTTATTCACTGGAACCCTCATTTTCAAGAGTAGTATCAGTCCCCTCCATCTCCTTCTTTCCAAAACTACCCTCCAAATTAGTTTTATGAGCCTTATCATGATGAATCTGCATATGACCCAACTCCCATTGATCCATATAATTATCTATTTAACCATAATGTTTCTCAAGAATAGGGGTATGTTGATTTTGGGGGCAATTTCATAACTGAAGATGATTTATAGGTCAAGTTTCAAAGGAGGGAGGAAAGGATGGTGCAGATCAGGATACATGTTACATGAAGGAAGTTCAAATTAGTTTTAGGCATGTCTATCCATGGGTTATTCATATGCTTTAGATTGGTTCAACCCTCAATAAAAGCTAGATTTTATGATTGAGTTGTCTCCTCAAATATCAATATGAGTTGAGTTAATGGAGGCTCATCAATATAATTGTAAGGAACCCTGTTAATGGGGAATCCTACAATAGCACCTCATAGCCCTCCCATTTTTTCTTCCCAACCTACACCATCTCAACCTAATTTTTATGTCCCTAGTTTCCTCAAGGCTTCACCTGTCGATCACCCTCTTCCACAAGAAAAGGTTACACATCCTCAATCATTTGAAGCTTTACAAACTCATATTATAACTCAATCCTCCCTTCACGTCACAAAATAAAATTTATGTATTCTCTAGCCTCATGAAGAACCAATTTTAAACCATGAAGCACTACAGATTAACCAATAAACCGAATGCCCAACTACTTGGTTTCCTAATTTCCCATTCCTTCACAAATAGGATGTTGAAGCTTTCATGGTAAAAGGGATTATTTTTCATCCTTCTAGATAGAAATATGTCCATATGTGCCTAGAGGGGTAGGTTGGGAAGGAACCAAATAGAGAAGAATAAATTTATAGTTTCAAGAACTAGAGCCAAGGGTTTGAAGCCAAGGAGGTTCATCATCAAGAAGCTATTAGTCACTCCCTTGCAAATGCATCAAAATCAGATGAGGTGAGTTCCATTGCTATTAATCATGATATATATGTCGAAGATTGGACTGATTTTGATAGAATAGTGGAAGGACTTCCCCAAACATTTGAAGAACATTCTATTGTTTTCACTAAGCAATCTATAAAGGAGGATGTTCTTTAGCTTTCAATTTCTAGTTTAAGGAGTTTAAGTTTGAGAAACACAACCAAACAAAGGAAGAGATAAGAAATGAAGATCAATTTGATCTTCATGTGGAGGAAGAGGAGTTTCCAAGTCAGCAAGATTTTTTGATTGAGCACAATGATCCTCATTTCTCTACATCTTTAGAGCTTTTTTATTGTTATAAAATTATAATGAGATGTCAATAACATCCTTAGATGTTGCAATTGATTAAATTGGAGCTTCGTGGTGGGGGAAGAGGATAAGTTTGATTTATCAAAATTCTTTCTTGAAGATGAGGAAAATGAGAACACAAGGGTGGAAATAATTTTTTTGCACAAGAGTAGGCATAACATAATTTAGGTCAGCTTACAAGCATCTGCAATGATAAATAATGTGTCTCAATCAACTCTAATCTAGGAGCTAAGTATGAAGAAGATGGGAAAATCACAAGGATCGGCCAATCAATTACAAAGAACACTTGTCCAATCACGTATCTAGATAGTTTGGAGTCTAAATCAGATTTTCCACTAGTCATTTTCACTTTAGAGCATGAGGAAGAGCTTAAAAGTGTCAAAGGTCAGCTTAGAAACCTCCAAAACTAAATAGAGAGGAACTTGAGGAGGTATTCATTCTCTTTTTAGCTAATACTTTGAGAAATGGGAAGGGAAATTAGTTTCAAGATAATTTTCCACTCTCATTAAAGACCATGTTTGTTATAAAACTGATCACATGGTCTAATTTTGTAAGGAAGGAAGTTATTTCTCCCAACCAATAGCTGGTTTTGTTTAGCTTCATTTGCCTTTGGTTAGAGTAGGAGTAGATTAGGTTTGTTTATTGTAAAACAAGTGCTTGTGCACACTTTGCATGCTTCCACTTGGAGCATGTATGATTTTCCATGTTTGTACATAGTTTTGGGCCTTTGTTGCGGTTATGCGATCTAATTCAAAGAAGGTTTCATGGTTGAAACAAGGTGTTTTAGGGAAGCTTTTAAGTGAATTCATTCAACCCCAAGATCGATTGTAAATAAGAGTATTCCATGCGTGTTCCTTAGAAAAATCAAAGTTTTAGGACAATTTTCAAGTCATAAGCAAAACCTTCTAAGAAATCAACTTTCAAGAGCATGAGTATGTAGTTCCAGGTCATCTCTAAGTCCATGCCGATCTAGGGGTAAGATTTTCTATTTTTAAATCATTTTTCAAGTTTTTCAGGTTTTGACTCCATGCCCAATGGATTCTTTAAGGCAATTAAGCTTCTATATAGTAGGAAGATATCCTCGTTGAGTCGCCAAATTATTATCCAAAATTAGCCTCCCGACATTTTGGGTGTTTTTACAAGTCATGGGAAAAACCTTCATCTTCTAGCACTCTTTATGAGCCTTTTGAGAAGGGATTTGATCAAATAATGGGAAAAATCATGTTTTGGGGAAATTTTAGGAAACAAGATAGACTAGTAACAAGTGTTAGTTGTAAAAATAACATTCAATATAAGACAATGCAACAAGCAACTAGGAAGACAAGATGGACTATGAAAAGTGGGTTTTATACATGGTACATCGCTCAATGTCACAAAACAATCGGGGCCAAAGTAGCCATAAGAAAACAATGATCAAGAAAGACATAGGGCATATCCCACAAATAATAACAAACAAAAAGTGACAAATAACCATGGTTGTGTTGATCCTACAAGGAAAATGTTACACATGAAGCACCCATTAGTATGTTAGAAAGATAAGTAGTATGTCAAAACATGTGTATATCAACGAAAAGT
Source organism: Taxus wallichiana var. yunnanensis (assembly GCA_018340775.1). Taxonomy (NCBI): domain Eukaryota; kingdom Viridiplantae; phylum Streptophyta; class Pinopsida; order Cupressales; family Taxaceae; genus Taxus; species Taxus wallichiana. The sequence continues at coordinate 651,090,712 of CM031240.1, read as the reverse complement.
AAGTGATAGTAACAAGAATAAGTAAATGATGTAACAATAGAACCTGTAATGTGTAGAGTATGAGAGTAGAAAAGGTAGATGCCCTCAAGAGCCTCGTGGGACTGGTAAAGAGTAGTTTCAAGCATCTTGAATTGTGTGAGAATCAAGTAAAGTCTTGCATTCACCTTAGGATACCAAGTGAATGCGCATGTGTATATAGAAAAATATGATGACATACTAAGTATCCAACTAGCATAGGAAACAAATTGTAACATGTGAATAGTATAAGCTAGCAAGAGTAAATGCAACCAAGATATATGCAATTTTTTTGTGAATGTGATGGTGTGATGTGATGTGAAGATGAGGAGAATTACATTTTCCCTAAGCAGATGTACATGAGATGAGGTTCATTTAGGAATGCCCCCTTAATAGTTAAGTGTGAACCGTATCACTAGAGTCTGTCATCGGGAAGTGAGTGTTTTGTGTGTGATTGAGAGTAGATGCTAGAAAATATGTATCATGAAGCACTAAGCATGAAGTGTAGATGATGCGAGGTTCATTTAGAATGGGAATATCAATGAGACAAGTATAAACCGTGGAACTACAAAGTGTGTCACCAAGTAATGAATGTTTTGTGTGTTATGGAGAGTGGATGCTAAAAATATGTATCGTGAAGCACTTTGGGTGTGAAGTGTAGAGTATGTGAGGTTCATTTAAGAATCGGACCATCAACAATTGAGTATGAATTATGGAACTAGAGCGTGTCATCGAGTAATGAATGTATTATATGTGATTGAAATTAGGTTCTAAGAAAGATGTAACATGAAGCACTAAGCATGAAAAGTAGTAAATAAGTTACAGTAGAGACAACTAATAGGGATGGAGGGGGAGAAAGTGCTATGACCCCAAGTGTGTATATCGGGAGCTATTGGTAAATAGATGTGATCATTATGAGAAAGAATAACCAAAGTATGTATAGTGTACGAAAGGATGTATGTCGTCTATAGAAAGTAGTATGTGTATCATGAGTAGAAGGATTCATAAGTAAGCATGAGTAGAAAAACGTGTATGGAGTAGCATAGGATCATAGATAGATGTAGTTGTAGACACAAAATCATGCACTTGGGTACATTTCTAGGTCCTGACACATAATATCATTCATATGATTCCTAAGCAATAAAAATAGTAATTGACGATTGTCTTTGGCCTCTTTTATGTGTTTATTGTTTTCTATTTGGTCTTACACACCCTACAACTCAGTCGATAGTTTACTTATTTATCTTTGATGGCTCCAAACACCAAAGGCCCATCTAGGACAAGATTTCCCTTGAGCCCTTGTTCCCCTCTTGGTACCCCCGACCCATTTTCACTTTACTCGATTCTTTTAGGTCTCTTTTATCTTTTGGGCACCTTTTTCACTTATGGGTCAGCCTTCCAGTTGTCAATTACAAAATTCAAACAAGGGATTCATATAAACACATAGTTATGTGACCAAAATCAAGGACCAAGCACTAAGCATTACTATCATCACCTAAGCTTGCATTCAAAAGGAACCTAAAGCACTCTAAAGCATCCATCTTACTTTTATTCAAGGGACAAGGGATTACATACATTGCATAGGTAGGAGAAGTTATTTCTATTCTATACACACATTTTACTACATTATTACATTTATCTACAGACCGTTATTGATTGTAACTTGCAAAAGGGCATCTTAGAGCACAATTTCTACCCACACTCACCGAACTACATGGAGTTTGAGATGTAGTGCAATGCTTAGTCGTAAGTTCACTCTCGGGGTGACCATCGGGGTCGATCCAATCCCCATATTACATCTTTATATTTTTAAGTTTGGTGTTGTTTGTGGATTTTTTTAGTTGAACTTCTATTTTACGATTACGAGTACCTTTGGTGATCATTTTGAGACTCTCAAGTGATCAACGGAAAGCAACAATGATGACCTTGCGACATAGTGAAAACTAGGTTCTAGATATTTCTTGCGATCACGGCGCCCAGATAAGGTATTTAACGGCAAGGTGCCCATGTCCTATCATGGGCGCCCATGTCTAGCCTTGTTATTGCATTCCATAATTTATTGCAAGAAATAACAACACTTTTCCCAGTCTGTTCATCACTTTTCCTAGTCCATATTAGCTTTGGATCAATCGTAAATTAGCTAAGTCCTCTTTCTCTACTTCTTTCTTAGGGTTTCAAATCTTAAATCTTAGTTTGCTTGTGTCATTTCCTCATTTTAGCATTTATACATTATTGGTTCAGTAGTGACTCTGAAATACATAGATTTGATTGAAACTTAATTAAATCATTTGGTAAACCCATCGATTGAATCCTACCTTATCTCTAGGGTTTTCTTTTTATGCTCGTCACTCATAGTGGTCATTTTGGTTCTTTTGAGTACATTGAGCTCCCCCTCTATTCGTAAGTCTTCTAAGTTAATGGATGAATCTAATAACCCCTTTGCTAACTCACATAATGTTCCTCTAAAATACATTAAAACATCTTATAGTGAACAATCTTATGATGAGGATACTAATGTTGATCAAGAAAAATTAGACAAGCTCACTAATTTTTGTCAAGATTTATGTGCTAATCCTTCGCATATTCCTCATATTCTCAATGCTTTACTTGTTTCCCAACGCTCTCGAGATGTTGCTTTTATGCCTCTTGTAGGTTCTTCTTCACCGTCATGGGCTCCACCCAACCCCTCAACATTCCTTCTTCCACCCCTATTTCTACCGCTCCCTCCTCCTCCATCCCAATGATTCTAATACGTAACCCGATTACTCTTTTCGGTACCCATGATTTGGCTTCTTCATATCAAGATCTACAAGTTCAAATTCAACAGCTTCATCAGGTGACTTCACTCTCCTCTCCATCTCTTGATTGCTCCTTACTTCTGCATACTCCTTTTGCACCCGTCATTTCTGCTTATTCACTTCCTCTCAATTTTGTCATCCCTAAGCTGCCCATTTTCAATGCCCATGGTGACCCTCAAGATAATCTCATAGCTTTCCATGTGGCATGTCTAGATTATGTGGATGATCATACCTTATTAGCTAAGATATTTCTTAGGAGTCTTCAAGATTATGCCATACGTTGGTTTTATGATCTACTTGTTCATTCATAACTTCTTTTACGCATTTAATCGGTGTTTTCCTTGCTCACTTTTCAATCAATATTTGCACCAATATCTCTTATGCATGAACTCACTCAAATTAAACAAAGATCTAATAAACATCTAGTGACTATGTATTATGTTACAAGAATAATTTAGCTAAGATGACCAATGTGCTTGTTGATTCAGAATTACAAGATCTTTTTGTGTAAAGCCTCTTACCACCACTTCGGAGAGTGTTATCTTTGAGACCTCTCCTTCATTTGATCAATTATGCCATATGCTTAAAATGCATGAATTCAAACTTCTATCTATGGGAAAACTCAAGTATCATGATTCTTCTTCATCTTCTTCTAATAAATTTCAAGCTAAATCAACATTCAAGCCATCTCCTAAGCCCACTGAAGCAAAGGCAATTGTTAATGTCATCTCTCCTCCTGAAAAGCTTCAATGACAACCTCTAAAGCATACATTCACCAAATTACCATACATACCTTGATTTCTATAGTCTCAAATCCTCGAAACTAATCTAATCACTCTCCCACCGCCACTCAATCTTGATCCATCTTGCCCCGTGGCGCATAATTATGATGAAAATTCTAAATGTGATTATCATCGATGCATTGGACATTCTACCGATCGTTGTTTCAAAATCATACATCTCATTCAATATGTTATTGAAAATAATTCACTTGAGCTACTCGTCATCTCGCTTCTAAACCAGATCAATGATAACAAAAATCTCAAAATATTCAATGACCCTTTGCCTAAGCATGACACACAAGCTTCTGATTCTTCTGTAATCATACATATCGCGTTGTGCCCCCTTCTTCATTGGGGACCCTTAATTTTCTTGTCTACTTTGATGCCTCGCATAGGACATTACATTTTAAAATCATGATTATCATGCAACATTTTCTTGTCATTCATTACACATCAATTCTTCTATTGGCTTATACATTGTCAATAATACCATGATCTATCCAAAGGATCCTATCAATGTGTGTTCTATTGCACTTCTTATGGCTATCAAATTTCCAATATCTCGTTATTTCATATCTAGTTCCTAATTCTTTTGGCTACATTAGGTTGCCCATTATAGTTGGGCCTCTCACCATGTTTGTGTCATTTGTTGTGGCATATTCAATCAAATGTTGTGACATGCTCTTCACTCAAGATATTCCCTCCATGAATCATTTGTGTCTAAAGTTCATCCACAATAAGCAAGTTGTCACTATCAAAGGTGTTCCACCATGCACACCATTGCTTAAACCTAGTATCAATGATATACTTCCACTAGCTACAATATCTAGGCCTCCAGGGCCTCTCAAATCTAAAGTACATTCAACACCTAGTTCTCCTATTCACACACATCCTAATTCGTGACACTCTCATCCTCATAGGTACACTAGTCCATATCCTCAACATAAGTCCCCTACTTGGGCATTCCCTTCACATAGGTGTTCACCACCTCCTTCACCACATAGGTCTCTATGTATGTACATAACTACTCTCATTATCCACCGATCTTAGAGCATCATCACATGCCTTTATCTCCTCGGACATTGGGTGGAGGGCCCTTGCCTTGCACTATTGTTGGATATCCTTCTATCATCCTCACACTTAGGGGCATCATGCTTTCTTCCCCCATTCAATCATTTGCAATTCTTTCTATTCTCTACACATATACACAACGTTGTGTGTTTTCCATCTAGTCACTCTTACACATCTTGATACACACCTTGTATCATCATTACCCTATGATGCACTCTAGTTCCATGATTCATACTCGACTGTTGAGGGTCTAAATTTGAAATGAACCTCACACTACATTCACTCTTTACACTCTATGCTTCATGATCTATCTTTCTAGCACACATTTATAAATCATTTCCCAATGACACACTCTTGTTTTATAGATCATTCTTGATTATTGAGGGTATTTTATAAATGAACCTCATCACATACTCATCCAAATCCACCAGGGGGAACATTGCTCCTATCACATTCACGTTGCATACCATTTCATTACATTCATACACACAGCATTTGCATATCTTGGTTGCATCTACTATTTCTAGCTTATTTTATTTACATGGTGCACTTTACTTACTATGTTAGCTAGATATCCAGTATATCATTCTCTTTGTCATATACACATGTGCATTCGCTTGGTCTCTAGTTGTGAATGCATATCTCTTATAAGTCTTTACACATTACAATGATGCTTGACATTGTACCTCTTACCATTCCCACCGAGGCTCTTGGGGGCATCTACTTTCTCACACATTACAGGTGTTATTATTTCATTATTTACTACTTCTAATTTCTAGCACATTACTTTCCACCCATTATATATATATATATATATATATATATATATATATATATATATATATATATATGCTTGACATAATTATTATCTTTCTAACATTATAATGGGTGCTTCATGTGTAGCATTTGCCTTGCAGGACTATATGCCACCATGGTTATCTGATACATTTTTCTTTCCATTGTTTGTTATTATATGCTATTGTTTGTGGGCTATGCCCTATGTCTTGTTTAATCATTGTTTGTATGCTTTTGGCCGCTTTGGCCCTAATTGTCTTGTGACATTGTTAGGGATATCCATGTTTGAAACCCACTTTTTACCCTATCTTATATGCACACTTTCTTATTGCATTATTTTTTATGACATGCTTGCTAACTTTTTCTACTAACACATGTATCTAGCCACTTTATTTGCATGTCTTAGTTTCTACCATGCACATTCCCCACCCCTACATGTATCAATATCAATTCAACATCAAGTCATATCCGCATACTCCTACATTCATCACATGCACCCCAAACAAGGGGGGCATACATTGGGTGAACAAATCACCCCATACAACATCTCAAAGCTACTACACAATACAATACAACACAAAATCAACACAGGTTACAGTTACATCACTAGCTTATAATTAGACTTGGTTTAGAATCACAACATAGACACCAACGCCTAGGCTCAGATAGGATCGCCTAGGCACCTATGTCTTCCCCTGACCACTAATTTCTTGGGGGCACACACAATAACCTTCTTAGATCGGACAATTCACATAAACCTTTAGACTAGTTTAATAGTATCGGGCACATTCCTCGAACAACGAGATATAAATTTATCTCCTACATTCAGTTAAATTAGTACAACTTGGAACTAATACGGAACAATCAGGACATCGGGGAAAAAAATAGGGACAAACCATCTCGCAATGGTGTTTTATCGAGCGAGGTCATGGAAGGAGAGTAACAATATACCTCTCTCCCCAATACTTTCTCTTTGGCATGAGATCACCCAAAAACTTGCATTTGGCATGAGATCACCCAAAAACTCACACTTGGCATGAGATCACACAAAAAACTCTCTCTTCATAGCATTTTCAAGACACTTTTCTATCCCTTTTCACTCTTTTACATCAGGTGCACACTTTCCTTTTACACATCTTTTACATAGTTTTACATACTTGTACACACTTTTCTCTGATTTATCATATACATGACTTTGAATACATTCTTTCTCTTATTTTTACAGGTCCATCCTTACAAGAAGCAACAATCACTAGCTAAAACAACAACAGGTACAACACAAACGTATACGCATACATCCCCTCAGGGTCACTTTCCTTTCCTAGACTACACACTTCACTTTGCATCACTTCACACTTCACTTATCCACTTGGCATGTTACTCGCCACACACTATACAAGAACATAAGGTACACATATTCCATCTACTTTATGTTATCGATTATTCACTCAACAACATAAAGTGGGGAAAATGTAGACACAAAATTACACACTTGAGTACATTTATAGGTCCTAAACATATACTATCATTCATATGATTCCTAAGCAAGAAAACTAGTAATTGATGATTGTCTTTTGCCTCTTTTTTGTGTTTCTTGTGTTCTATTTGGTCTTACACACCCTACAACCTAGTCGATATTTAATTATTTATCTTTTATGGCTCCATACACCAAAGTGCCCAACTAAGATAGGAGCACACAGCGCCCATATCCCCTCTGGGCACCCCTAACCCTTTTTCACTTTACTCACTTCTTTTGGGTATCTTTTATCTTTTGGAAGCTGTTCTCCCAAATTCAACCCCATAGGTTAATTTGGATTAATCATCATAAATGGATTTAACCATTCAAATTCTTGGACTTGTGGATGACCGTCAATTTTGGTCCCAGGTATTAAAGGAAAAAGATAGCATAGGATGGCATGATTGAGTGGATCTTCATGTGTGTTGACACGGAGAGCCGCAACGAACTAAGCTAGTCAAGTTTCTTGACTAGTCGGAATTGAGTAGGATGATGGCCGAGCTACATGACAAATGGACGAGTTAGTGTCAAATCGGGAGGATTAAACAATGTAAGGTTGGACGAGGGTTAGATAGTCATCCAACCCCGAGTTGGATAGCTTGGTTGGAAGACAATTGGTCGGCCATCAAACCCCCTGAGTTGGTCGGTTGGGTCGATGATCGGCTATGTAGGTCGGTCAGATGGATGACCTGATCTTGGTCGGCGGCGCGGCGTATGGATAGGTTCGACGACGTCCAACCCCCTCGGGTTGGATGGGTGGTTGGTTGGGTCATATGTTGGACGCGTACAGACAAGTTAGATGGTCATCCAACCTCACATGTTGGATGACCCATGGTGTCAGTGGCGACCAACCAAGTTGGTCGGCGACAACAAAATTATATGCCTTACGAGGTTAGATGTCGTCCAACCCACTTGGTTGGATGGTTGAGGTCAAGAGACACATAGGGTTAGACGGGTCATGTGGTTGGATGGTGCGGATGTTGTACAATGAGGTTGGTCGGGTCACATGGTTGGACAATTTACGAATCCTAGGCAAGACGAATGTAGGTGTGTGAATGACAGCTCAACAACAGGTATTAATGCGGTATGACACCCATGTCTTCATCTGACAGAAGTACCCTCGAGAAGTGAATTTGTATGGTTGTCCATACCTCTTTAATGAGGGTGGGTGACAAATTTTCCTATATAAAGAACTCGACCCCCTCATTTTTAGGGAGACATTCTGGGAGCTGGGGAAACTATGGCGTATTTTTTCCCTCAACTCCAATGAGCTACGTGTCTTATCTTAGGCACACATGTATGTAATTTTGCCTTATGCATCAATGTAAATGATCTGTGTATGTTTTGAAACAATAAATCATGTTTTTGTGGTGTTTCCCAACCCCTTTTCATGTTTTATTATATTTCTTTGCCTCGCCATTATTATCATTATATTATGTGCATGCTCTCTCACTTATAAGTGTAAGATGTTGTGTTTCATGAAGTGCGGATGGCGAATGGAGTTTGGAGTGCATGTCACTATTGTACTAACCTTGCCCAGACTCTAAGTTTCCCTCTTCTTCCTCCCTCAATAGAGTATCTTGCCCCTTTCCTTGGTGCTATCACCGCCCCTTTAGTGTAGGATTTTCCTTTTATGCATTCTCTCTCTCTCTCTCTCTCTCTCTCTCTCTCTCTCTCTCTCTCTCTCTCTCTCTCTCCCCTCCTGTCCCCGGAAGTGTTAGGATAGGAGTAATTTGGCGTCTTTTCTGCATTAGGAGTATTTTAGCATTAGGATTAGGTAGAGGAAGTCACCTTCTCTCGGAGGGTTATCTCGAGTTCGCAAGTCCTGACTTGATGCATAACCCCATGTTATGCAGATTACAGTGAGGCCCCATGCACGAACACTTGAGTTATCAAGGGTGTTGTAATTTTGCATTAACAGTTTTGGCACGCTCGGTGGGAGAGGTTTGAAGCACCTTACCACTTCATTTCATCAATTTGGTGTGCTCTTGGTGAGATTCAACCTTTGGAGGCACATGCAAAGCACATTTGACTCCATCTGGTCAACAACCCATTCTCTGAGTTGCATATTTTCCTTCCTTCGATTCTCAATTCATTTTCCTCCACATCTTCCCACTCTCTTTCATTCCATGAAGTTGTGCAATCATGACTTCATTCCCCTCTTAGAATTCATACATGTAGCAACAACAATTTCATTCAAACATACCTCCACATTTGCAGAATATATTCTCAGGGTACTACTAGCCATCTTCATATCTGTACTTCATGAATATTAGCAGACTTTGTGCATACCCACATGAGCAAGATGCAAATTAATTTGGTTATATGTTAGACTATGCGGTTGTTGAAGAGTAGGGGTACTCGATCTATGGATGTTATTATCCTACGCTTTGAGGATATATAGGTGCATAACAAAGTTCAAGGCATGGAGGCCAATTTGGTGCAAATAAGGGCTTCATCACAACGAAAAACACTCAAGGTTAGATTCAAGGTACCTTTCCCATGGTTCGGCCCCATTCTAGATTAAAGCCCTCTAGGGAGGCTTAGTTACATAACCGAGATGGTACCCCATCTTGAAAGATGGTTTCAGGTTGTAGATGCACATGAACACAATGCAAGATCATCATGTCATGGGAGGCACTGTATTGCCATCTTACAACCCTTTTTCAATTTCACATCCATTGTCATTTTAGCGGGGCCACACTTCCCAAGTTTGCCACCCGCTGCCCCCATTTTGGAACCCACTTCTCCATCTCATAGTCTTCCATCCCATCTCAGTTTCTCTACCCTTTTCCCTCCTAAACCTAAGTCCCCTCCACAAGAGTAACGTATAACACCTTACCCCCACCACAAACAATGCAGAAACTTGTTGTGACTCCCAACCCTCCTCTCGTGTTCCTAATTCCATGTTGGGAAGAGACCCAAAAACCAGTCAAGAGGAACAAAAAGAGAAGGCACCCAACAGAGAAGAAATGACAACATTTTTGAGGAGTTAGGCTGCGAAATTAGCAATAGATAATATCCCTTGTTGGTTAGACCTACGGAGAAACCGAGGTTGGAAAATAATAGGTGATAAAAGCTGATGTGGTTACAGTAGAAGTAGAGCCAAAAAAATAAGAAGAAGAATATCGACAATCAAAGTGCTTATGAGTGTAGTGTCCACAATGTCACTATACTTACGGGAGTGGTTGGTTATATACTGTGTAGAATCGAGTTAAGGACAAAGAAAAAGAACCGAGTTCTAAGTTCATTTTAAGAGGAACACACATGAGAGACCAAGTCAGATTCAGAGACCTTGAATGAAGACGAAATCATTAGGAGTTTTTTTGTCTCATTTGTAGGGTCTGATTTAGTTGATGAACTTGTGATGGAGGAGGACATTCAAGAAGACCTCACTACCCGGATAGTCCTCAAGAGCAAGAAACTAGAGGAGTTTGACTTGTCAAACTTCATATTGGAGGAAGAGGAAAAATGTGCAGATAATCTTGGTCTTCAAGAGGAGGAGGAACTCCCAAGTGAGTAGCAAGCTTCAACAAGTTGCAGTAGCCCACAAATGATTTCATCATATGCTGCAAGTAATCCTAAGAAGTTGCATGTTATGGAGGAGTTCCATGTGGTCAAGGAAGGAGAAGGAAGCAAAGATGACATCATCATCCAATCTATAATGAAGGGAGAGAATCAACTATTCACGGATGTCCCACAAGGTCAAAACAAGTATGAGAACAACCACCTTTTCCAGGAAGTCTTGCAAAAAGGAATTCATTCTTGAATTCGAGCTCAAGCAACAGGTAGATTAAGCGGGCTAGACCATGCCCCATCAGGTACTTGGCTTCACTAGAGCCAAGGGAGAAGCCACAAATAGTCATGATCACTTTAGAGAATGAGGATGATTCTCAATCCACCAAAGGTTAGCATCGAAGCCTCCAAGATCCAAACAATGAGCAACTTGAGGAGGTATTTTTGATTGATGTTGATACTTTGGTTAGTTGGGTGAAGAATTGCTTCTATACCATTTTTCACTCAAGCACATGGCCATGCTTGTTCCAAATTAATTGCATGGCCACTTTTTGTAAAGAAGGGAAGCTATTTCTCCTACCACTGTTGTAAGATTTGTTTAGCTTTTTCTTGTTTTGGTTAGAGTAGAGTAGGTAGGTTTGTTTTTAGCAGAAGGAGTGCTTGTTTACACTCTTCATGCTCCACTTGGGGTATGCATGATTTTCTCCTTTGTAAATAATTTTTCGCTTGGTTGTTGCTCTTGCACAATGCATCTCCAAATTGGGCATGTTAATGAGGCAAATCAGATTTTGGGGTAGCTTTCAAAAGTGCATCTATTAACCCCAACAGATCAGTTGTAGGTCAAGAGTTCTTTGTGCCCTTAGCTTGGCCAAATTTTTAGTTTTGGGAAACCATGCACAAGTTTTATCAGAGAACCCCAAAAGTCAGCTTTGAGAGTAGGACAAGGCGGTTTCAATCCGGATGCTAAGTTCACATGGGTCTAGGGGGCGAGATTTTCAAAAGGACAGGACCAGTCTTGAAGGTTAGGCTTGACTTCGTGCCCAATGAATACTTCAAGGAAACTTGGCATACATCTAACACGTAGATGTCCCCGAGAGGTCGCCTTTGTTATCCCAAATTCACCCCCATGTTAATTTGGATTAATCATCATAAATGTATTTAGCCATTCAAATTCTTGGATGTGCGGATGACCGCCAATTTTTGTCTCGGTATCGAGGAAAAAGACAACACGGGATGGCCTAGCTAAGTGGATCTTCATGTGTATGCGGTGGTGGTGATCCACGAAAACCAAGCTAGTTGGGTTTCTGACAGTCAAATCGAAATGGATGATGGCCGAGCTACGGGGACCACGATGGACGAGTCGGTGTGTCGAGTCGAGAGGATTAAATAGTGTAGGTTTGGATAGGGTTAGATGTTCGTCCCAACCTCCCGGGTTGGATGATTGGGTTGGATGACATTTGGTTAAAATGTCTAACCCTTGAGTTGGTTGGTTGGGTTGGTCGGTTGAGTAGGTCGGCTAGATGGACGACTCGACATTGGTCGGCGGCTTGATGTACGGACAGGTTGGATGACATCCAACCCCCTTGGGTTGGACGGATGGGTTAGATTCTGGGTTGGTTGGGTCACGCGAGGTTGGATGTGTGCGAGATAGGCTAGATGGTCATCCAACCTCACTTGTTGGGCGACCCATGGTGTCGAGGTGGCACTCGATTAAGTTGGTCGCGACCACAAAATTATGCGACCTACGGGTTGGACGTCATCTAACCCACTTGGTTGGGCGGTTTGAGTTCAAGTGACACACGGGGTTAGATGGGTCATTTGGTTGCATGACCTGGCTATTATACGGTGATTTTGGTTGGGTCACATGGTTGGACGACTTACAAATGCCGTGCAAGGCGAAGGTAGGTGGGAAAATGATAACTCAACAAATTGTATTAATGTGGTATGGCGCCCATGTCATCATCGACGAAGTACCCTTGGGAAGTGAATTTGTATGGCTGCCCATGCCTCTTTAATGAGGGTGGGTGAAAAATTTTCCTATATAAAGAACTCGACCCCCTCATTTTTGCGGAGACATTCTGGGAGGCTGTGGAAACTCTGCGGATTTTTTCCCTCAACTCTAATGAGTTCTGAAGCCTTCTCTTAGGCTTGTCAATGTAATTATGCCTTGTGCATCAATGTAAATGGTTTGTGTATGTTTTGGAGCAATAAAATTGTGTTTTGTGGTGTTTTCCAGCCCTTTTTCATGTTTTATTGTATTTCTTTGCCTCTTCATTATTATTGTTGTATTTTGTGCATGATCTCTCACTTGCAGGTGTAAGATGTTGTGTTTCATGGAGTGCGAGATGGTGAATGGAATTTGGGACTGTATCACTACTATTCTGACCTCACCCAGCTCTATTTTTACCTCTTCTTCCTCCGTTAACATAGTATCTCACCCCTTTCCTTGGTGCTATCACCACCCCTTTAGTGTAGGATTTTCTTTTTACACACTCTCTCTCTCCCTGTCCCTTGGAAGTGTTAGGATAGGTGTAGTTTAGCGTCTTTTACGTATTAGGATTTTTAGCATTATTATTAGGTAGAGGAAGTCAACCTTCTTCGTAGGGTTATCTCAAGTTTACAAGTCTCAAAGCTTGAGGATAACCCCATGTTATCTGATTACACTTATGGCCCATGCACGAACACTTGAGTTACTAGGGGTGCTATAATTTTGCATTAATAGGAACCTTTTTACTTATGGTTCGGCCTTCTAGTTGTCAAATACAAAATTCAAACAAGGGAATCATATATATACATAGTTATGTGACCAAAATCAAAGACCAAACACTAAGCATTACTATAATCACCTAAGCTTGCATTCAAAAGACACATAAAGCACTCTAAAGCATCCATTCAAGGGACAAGGGATTTGCCACACTACATAGGAAGGGGAAGTTATTTTTATTCCATACACACTTTCTATTACATTGCTACATTTAGCTATAGCCTGCTATCAAGTACAATTTTCACAAGGGAATCTAGGGCATGATTTCTACACACACTCACCAGAACTACATGGAGTTTGAGAAGTAGTACAACTCTCGTTTGCAAGTTCTCTTGGGGTGACCATTAGGTTCCGTCGACTCCCCATATTACATCTTTTATTTTTAGGTTTCATGCGGTTTATGGGTTTTTATGTTGAACCTCTATTTTTATGGTTACAGGTACCTTCAACGATCATTGTGTGACTCTCAAGTGATCAACAAGAAGCAACACCGATAACCTTGCGACACGCAGTGAAAACTAGGTTATGACTATTTATGCAATCATAGGTACCCAAAATAGGTCTTCAACGACCGGACACCCCTATCTTGTCGTGGGTGCCCGTGTCAGCCTTGTTCCTACATTCTAGAATTTATTGTGAGTAATAATGACACTCGAACAGTCTATTCATCACTTTTCCTAGTTCATATTAGCTTCGGATAAAACGTAAATCAACTAAGTCCTCTTTCTCTACTTCTTACTTAGGGTTTCAAATCTTAAATCTTAGTTTTCTTGTGTCATTTCCTTATTAAAACATTTATGCATTATTGGTTTAGTAGTGACTCTACATAGATAGATTTAACTCAAACTTAACTAAACCAATAGCAAGGTGCACACATAGTGCGAGAGGAGAGAAAGTGTTGCTAGAAATATTTACATGAATTGCAAAACATGAGTAATGTATAGATGTGTATGTGAATAGTATGGGTAGGTAACTACTGATTAGAACGTGTGATGATGAAGAGGGGAGTTCGATGCCCCACATGTGTGTGAGGGATGGATATCTATGTGATGATGTGAGAAAGACCATGCCATGGTGGCAGAGTTTGAAATGTGTCATAAGAAAATATATGTCCATCCCAATGGTAGGTAGAAACAACAACATGACCAACATTAGATTTTGGGTCTCTGGAGAAGATTTAAGTAATGTGATAGCTCACGCGGCTTGTGTCAAGTGATTTGGTTGTACGTACTTGGATGGTGGTGGCTTATTTGGGATTGATAACATTGTAGATGACTTAATAGGAGGAGATAATGCGGTAAGCATTTTTAAAAAGTGGTATGATCTTTGGGTTGGATAGATGGCTCTTAACTTATTAGAGAAGGAACATTAGTAATTATGGCATGATGCTCACTAGACATAGAGGGATCAAATTTGGGAGCCCATTGGGATTTAACAATTAGAGATGAGCATGTAGCAGAATGTTGTGTAGAAAATGAAATAAAACCCTGATGCTTAAGGTGCCCAATTCTTCATTTTAAAGCATAATAATCATTTTCATGATGTCCATTAATTATATGATAATTGCAAAATGGGTGACCTTTGTATTTTACAAGTTGATAAGGAGGGTAGTAATGAGTAGGTGGCAAGGTGATCAACTAGTGATTGAGGATCTCAAGAATAATATCATGTTGCTTAGAATTTTGATCAAACTTGAGAGGTGTTTTGCGGTAAGACTTTGGCTTCACTTGTATGAGCACATGTAGTAGACATGGGATTAGGATGAGGTGTAGAAGAAGAACTAGCATGGTCTAAGAAGTAGCCTTGAGATGTTGGATTTCAATAGTGAGGGATGTAATCGTGGTTTCCATAGCATGAAATTTATCTTGAAATAAATGGTGCAAAGCTTGAATGGACTCGAAGATGGATTGATTGGCTATGGTATCGAGGCTGTTAGGGTCATCGAGAGACAATCGAAAATGTCACTTTTGTGACGGTGGCATATTGCGGGGGAGGTACATAATGTCTAGGGATTTTCTAAGAACATCTTTACAAGGTGGGTGTATTTGAATTAATTCATACAAGGAGACTTAAGGAACCATAGGAACCATGGTACAACTAGGGTTTGGGCTTTAGAGAGCAACAAAACCAATAGGATATTCAAAATAAGGATCCGGTGTTTTGATCAAGAGTTTGGGTTAACCAAATGATTTAATTTAAATAGAATTTAATCTTAATTTTAGAGTAACTGCCATAACCATTAATATACAAGTGATAAACTATAGTAAGACACAAGCAATAAGCATATACAATATGAAACCCTAAGCAATAGAGAGAGATAAGATGACTTAGTTGATTTTTGAGTGATATAGAAGTGATATGGGTTGAGGAACTATTGGAACAGACTAGGAAGAGTGTCTTCAAGACTCACTAGAGGTTTTGGAACTCAGAGATGTGTAGGATAGAAGTGCCCACGGGAGGACAGAGTGCTCAGTGCTAGTGACTAATCTGGGTGCTAGTGTCCAGTCATATGCTCAGTTCGCCCTTTTTGCGATGGAAAATCTTTGATGTTGTTCCTTTTTTTGCTCTGGTTTTCTCCAATGTTTCTAGTTGTACTGTCACCTATAAAACAGAGATAGCTAGCTACACATACCCATAAACCACATCAAGCCTAATAAATAAGATACATAATGGGGAGTCAGAATGGCCGTGATGGTCACCCAAAGAGTGATCTTATGATCAAGCATTGCACTACATCTCAAACTCCATGTAGTTCTATGTGTATGTGTGTGTAATGATGTCTTAGGTTGCCCTTGTGTAATTTGCACTATGATAGTGGGTTAGATCTAGATTGATCCAAGTATGTAAATGTGTGAGATGGAATAAAATGAACTTCCCTCCTATGTTGTGTATGCAGAGTGATGCAGCCTTTGTCCCTTATATGGATGTGCTAGATGTATGCCTTTGAAATTCTATTGTGCCTTTAATGCAAGCTTGGGTGATAGTAGATAATGCTTAGTTCTTGACCTCGATTTTGGATAGGTATATATATATGATTCCCTTGTTTGAATTTCGTAATTGACAATTGGAAGGCCGAACTAAAGTACTTAAAGATGCCCAAGTGATAAAAGAGACCCAAAGGGTAAGAAAATGATAGAGAGGTTCAGGAGTGCCCAAGAGGGACAAGAGCACTTGGGTGCTTCTGTCTTAGTTGTGCACTAGTGTCTCGAGGCCATAAAATATAAATAAGTCAAGTTCCGACAAGGTTGTAAGATGTGTAAGACTAGAAAGAAGGCAAGAGATAAAACAAAAAGGCCAAAAAGAGTTGTCAACCACTAGTTTTCTTACTTAGGAATCATGTATACATTAGTATGCTTTAGGACCTAGAAATGTACCCAAGTGCATAGATTTTGTGTCTACATATATTATGTTTTTCAATGTCCAAAAAAATCTGAAAAAGGTTCAAAATTTAGAATGTTGTTTAGTTTTAAATTTTATACTGACTCATATTTTAGATTTTGCAGTAGTTACAACTTTTTGTGAGGCTTGTAGTAGTTATCACATTTTTATAGTTGAGTTCATAACACCACCAATGAGTAAAGTTCAAAGATACCTTTTCGAAGGCTTGAACAACATTGAGAATAGCTGGAGAACAATAATATTGTCCATAAAGAAAATGGAAAGAAGGGTAAAGAAACATATGGCATGGATGTGGGTGGCGTATCTTGACATTCTCTTAGCATGGCCTAGGCCCTAAATTAAGTTGCATCTTAAGGAATGCGTGAATTGAATAATGTTGGTAGCACTCAAAAGGATACGATTACACAAAAACATTGATATAATGTCAAATTTGTTTATTGACATAGGTCATGATGCCCCGAGGAAAAAAAATTCAATTTTTCTCCAAGACCTAGAGACAGTCACGAAATTGATAACAATGTGGCTTGGAAATAGTGTGGATTATTAAAGGTGGCACCATTTTGTGACAATAATGAAACTTTTGAACCTATCTTATGAAACCATTTAGAATTTTTTTGGTATTAAGATTTAATATTGTCATATAAACATGCTAGCATTGTGATGACATTGAATGGTGAAGTGGCACACTTTAAGAGGTATCATTATTATGGTGATGAAAAACTCAAATGTTCTTCAATTTTATGGAAGTACAAGATCTTGATGACCTTACCAACCTTTTTGGTAGCAAAATACATTAGCAATTAACACCAAAAAGTATGTCATAAATCAATGACAAAAATTCACAACAATGTAAAGTTGATGATATTGTGTGACATAGGGTAACACGAAAGATGTTGCAAAATTATTTTTGAACCCCCATTTTTGTTGTATATGACTAAATTATTTAAAGGATATTAGATATTAGGGCTAGCCACTTGTCATTTTTGTACTCCATGCGATCCACCGTAAAAGGGGCAATACAATTTTTGTATTGTTTGATTGTTTCTTTCTGCATTAGCAATGCAAAATCAAAAAGCACTCATGCACACAATAACTTGTGCTAGATATGTTTTCAAATCAATTTTAAAATGTCAACTTCCTAGTTTCCTTCTCAACAATGTCACATAATTTATCTTTGGTCCTTATCTTTTACAACTAAATTGTCTTTAGCTTCATCTTTTTGCACCATCCTATCAACTATCCTTATCATATTACAATAACACTTCATTGTTGTTTTCTTCAAATAGTTTCCTCAACTATAATTTTCCTTCAAAAAAATTTCACATATAGTACTATTCTTAATATCTTCTCCTCAATTAAATCTCCCACCAATCCTCAACCTTGCTCTTTAATAGGCTCACAAATCTCCCAACTATTCTTTGGCAAAATATAATCCACATCTAGGGAAGGGTATTATTAAATGACTCATAGGTGTTTGAATAACACCACAATCAAGACATGGGTTTCACCTAGTGATGTAGAGATTTTAGGGTCCAAATTTATATGTACATAACATTAACCTCATTTGACACTTAAATAAAACTATAACAACCAATAAACTTGAGAATCCCAATTTCCACTACATAAACTAGTAGAGGTCAAGTAAAATGAAAAATGTGACATTTATAATAGGGATCATATTCAACAAAATGGGAACAAACTTATTAAACACAATAAAAACCTCACATAGAATGAATGTACCCATCACAAACAATTGTCCAATCTTGAACAATCTTCCATAATGGTAAAATCTTGTTCATAATGCACCAAAAAAAAAACACAAGGAATATAATAGTTTTAATGGTTGAATATGCATATTAAATTTTTAAAGGGCGTAGTAAAAATTACCCATAAATAATATGATAGAAGCCAAGAATAGCCAATATTGTCAATCATCAAAATCATAACCATCGGTCTAATTACGAAAATTTTGAACTTGTAAGGGAATAGAGAAGTCACTAACAAAAACACTAGAGCCGCTACGGCTTTAGGAATTCTATTCGAATGTACGTAAAAGATTTAGAGAGAGAGAGAGAGAACCAAAAGTGGCTAGAAAAAGCATCGTGCTAGCTACTAATTATGCTAAAATGTAAAATTATAGCCTAATCTAATGCAAGTTTTTAGTAAATAAATAAACAATGAAATATTGAAATAATACCCAAGCAACTAAGCAATAAAGATATAAAACCCTAAGTGAAAAGAGGGTTAGAAGAGCCTTAGTTGATTTGAAAAGGTTGTTGGATTGTGTCGCAGTGGAGACTAGTTGAACTGAGTGGAAAACCCTCACACAAAAGCTTGGAAAAATGCACATCTAAGTGATTTGGCTGGACTGAGGCACTGGAGAAGGATAGGGGTGCCCGAGGTGCTCTATTCTAGGTTTTGGGTGCCCTCGTCTACGTGGATGGTAAAAACCTTCTCTCGATGTGTCAAAAGAGGTTCACACTTGTTCGCCTTTAATAGTCTCGTATATATTTGTAAGATCATTGAGGTCGTTGTAAACCTGCAATGAAGAAAGCACTTGCAAAACCCTCAAATAAACATCAAATCCTAAAAAGAAAGATGCAAAATGAGGGGTCGGACTATCCTCACCGCCACAATGGTGGACTTACAACTAAGCATTGCACTACATCTTAGACCTAATGTAGTTTTGTGTGTGTGTGTGCGGAATTTTTCCCTAGGTTTCTCTTGTGTGTGTCACACTTGAAGTAGCGATAAAGTAACTAGATGTAGAATGTAAATAATGTGTGCATGGAAACAATAGAATCCCCTCCTATGAATTGTGATGCAAATGAACCAGCCTTTGTCCCTTGTGATGGAGCTATATGGATGCAAATAGAGCTCTATATGCCTTGATGGATGCAACCTTAGGTGGTGATAAGTAGTGTTTAGTGTTTGGTCCTTTATTATTATCACATAACTTTATATTTATATGATTCCCTTGCTTGAATTTTGTAATCAACCTCGAAAATGCAAACCACCAAAAAGATAAGATGCTCAAATAGCTAGAAAGGACCCAAAAAGTGTGATCAAAGTGTAAAGAGGACAAGGGTGCCTGAGGGGACAGGGGGCACTGGCAAGCTGACGTCCTAACTAGGCATTAATGTCGATAATGATAAATGTTGAAAGGTGAAAAGAAAAAGCTGAGAAAGTAAGAGTGAAATACTGAAATCAGAAGTATAAAGCAAGGAAAGATGGCCAAAGACATGGGTTAACCATTATTTTTGTACTTCTTAGAATCATGTAAATAGTAGTTTGTAATCGGGACTAGATAGTTACCCAAAGTGCATGATTTTGTGTCTACATTTGCCCCCACTTTATGTTGGTGAGAAGAATGCTTGGTAACATAAAGTAGATAGATATGTGTACTTGATAACCATGTAGATTGATGTAGCAAGTGTGCCGAGGGACTAGAAAAAGCGTGGAGTGATAAAAATGGAGTGTGGAGACTAAAGATGAAAAAGTGTAAAAGGTGATGAAAATGAACCTAGGGCAGAACATGTGTGTGAATGTAGTGTTGTACCTATTATTGGTGTCGATGTGTGTGATGTTGTTGATGTTGACTGCTTGCTTCCCATATGGATAGACATGCAAACAAGAAGACAATCAAGTAGTCAAATACGCACATATATGTGTAAAAAGCATTTAAAAGAAAATGTTGAAAATGTGAAAAAGGAACATGTGCACCTGATCCGTGATGAGGAAAGAGTGTAGAAAGGATCTTGTAGATGATGTTGATATGCGTGAGTTTTTCGGGTGATCTCACGTAAATGTAATGGAACAAGTGTAGGGATAAATTGTCTTGTGTCATCATTTAACCTTTTAACCGCTTCTATTGTATAAAACACCACTTTGGAGATGGTGAGCATGTATTAAGGATCATATGCCCTATAAAATTCATTGTGTATGGAGTTTTGTAGATTGTGTTGAACTACCAATGTTGTATGATATGCCCCCTGGTCTTAGGTAATCCAAGTAAGGTTGTTGTGTGATATCCCCCTCGGTCTCAAGTAATTTAGGAGAGTTCACATCGTGTCATGGACCCAAGTCTGATTCTGAGCCCTAAATCTGAAAATTGTATTGTACTGTATTGTGTTGTGTTGTGTTGTGTATACTCTGTATGGGGTGAATGATTCATCTAAAATATGCCCCTCCTCATTTTGGGTGCATGCAATGTCACTGAAGGAGAATGTGTCCCAAAGGAGGACTCGACCATTGAAATTTTTCCCTTCAGGGGGAAGGGGATGTGCTTGGTAGAAACCAAGGCACATGCAAACAAATGGCTAGGAGACATGTGTTAGTATAAAAAAGACAAACACATGCATGTAAAAGATGGAATGTAATCTAAACAGACAATTTGTAAGTTAAGATGTAAGTAGAAGGAAAAGTAGACTTTGAAAAGAGGGTCACAAACATGGGACATCACTCACGATGTCGCAAGACAATCAAGGCCATAGTGGCCAAAAACAAACAAGTGTGTACACAAGACAAAGGGAAACCCCTACAAAATAGTGGCATATAATAACAAGCAATGTAACAAAGAACCACGATGGCATATAGTCATAAAAAATGCAAATGGTGCACATGAAGCACCCATTAGTATGTTAGGAAGCTAAAATGTATGTGAAAGCATGTATAATATGATGAAGTAAAGTGTTAAATATAAAATGAAATAATAACAATTATAGTGTGTGAAAGTGGATGCCCCAGAGTCGCGATGGGACTGGTAATAGGTATTGCGCAACCATCCCTGTTGCATGTAATGGATCTATGGAATCTGCGATCATAACTAGAAAGCAAGTGAACATGTATGTGTGTATGATAAAGATAATGACATACAATATATCTATCTAGCATGTGTAATAAAGTGAACATATATAAGTAAATGTAAGTAAAAGTAAATGCAACCAAGATATGCAATATGTTGTGGATGGATGGAATGGAATGCAAAGTGAATGATAGGAGCCGCATGCCCCCTGAGTGAATGGAGTTGTATGCAATGAGGTTCATTTGTTTATGCCCCCTCAACAGTCAAGAATGAACCGTAAACAAGAGTGCGTCATTGAGAAATGGTTAAACTATGTGTTGTGTGTAGCATAGTGTGGTGAATGTGTAGTGATGATATGTGATATAAAGATGAGGTATGAGAATGTGTGATGATTTAGCCTAAAGCGTATATCACTACAAGATGATAGAAGAAGTGATGATTTAGCCTAAAGTGTATATCACTACAAGATGATAGAAGAAGTGATGATTTAGCCTAAAACGTGTATCACTAAATGATGCTAGAAGAAGTGATGATGTATCCTATAGTGTATATCACTAGATGATGCAAAAAAAGTGATGATGTAGCCTATAATGTATATCACTAATCTAGGAATGTCGCATAAGAAAAATATAGAATGGTTGAATGTGTGAGTGTGATCAAGTCATGTTGTGATGTATACCCTCAACAGTCCAGTATGGACTATGAGACTAGAGTGCGTCATCGGGTAAGGAGTGCAATGCGTATAAGCAGATGAGTAAAATGTGTAATATGTGTAGTAGATGTAGTGTGATATGTAAAGTGTGTAAGGTGTAGTGTATACGTTGTGTTGTAAAATGTGTAGATGATATAGGTGTAGATTGTGTATGAGGTATGAAGCACAATGATGTAAGATGTGAAATGTAGGATGATGTATGAAGATGCACAATGTGTAGTGTGTATCGTGTAGTGTGTGAGGTTCATGTGTATGGGATGCCATCAACAATCAAGTGTGAACCGAAGCACAAGAGTGCGTCATCAACTAATGATGATGGGAATATATGATGAGTGTAAAGGATGAGACACAACATGTTTAAGTGGAAAAGAGTGATGGTGCTAAACTGTAAGAGGTAATGAATGATTGATTGAGCGGTGTGGTAAATGATAGATAATTGTGTTGTATGTGTCATGGTTGTAAATGTATGTATGTGTGAGTGATTATGCGATGGAATGAGGTTCTTATTAGAAGAGATCCCTCAACAGTCATATAAGAACCATAAGAATACGAGTGTGTCATCAGGAAGGCAATGTGATAGGAATCACCTACCAAAGACCAAGTTTGCATGAAGCGGTGGAAGCATGTGTGGAAAAAGCAATAACAAGACCATGCAATGGTGGTAGAAATGTGTGTTGGTTATCAATAGAGCGGTTTCTTTGACGAAATGGATTTGAAATGGAGTGTAGCGGGATAGGGAGGAATCTTGAATGGTTGAAACTTTGGTGGGAGTGATGACGTCGTAGATGACTTGATAAGAGTAGAAGATGGATTGATTTCGAGAGGTAGTTGCAGATTTGGACTTTATACTTTTGCCCACAAATGACTTAGTAGGAGGGGGTGTTGGATTGATTCTTAATGGAGGTTGCTTAGGTGACGCTTGATTTTCCGTAGAAGGAACGTGAGAGGTGATGGCATGGTGTTCATTAGACATAGAGGAATCAAATTTAGGAACCCATTGGGATGTAACAATTGTAGATGGGGATTCTGCGAGAATATTGTGCGATGAATGAGATAAAGCCCGACACGCAAGATGCTTGATTATTTGTCATAAATCATAACAATCATTTTGTCATTATGTCCATTGATTTGATGATAATTGTAATATGGACAACCTTGATATTTTGCTAGCCGATAAGGAGGATAGTAATGAGTAGGTGGTAAAGTGATCAATTGATGACTAAGGATCTTAGTAAGAATGTCATGTTGCTTAATATTGTGATCAAAGGTGAGAGGCTCTGGTAATGGTATGAATTGAGGCTCACTGATATGAGCACATGTAGTAGACATAGAGTGAAGATGAGATGTAGAAGGAGAACAAACATGAGCTTGAGAAGCATCCTTAAGATGTTGGATTTCAGATTTGAGAGATGTGATCGTGGATTCCATAGCCTGAAATTTGTTGTAAAATAAAGAATGCAAGGTTTTAATTGACTCCAATATGGGTTAATTGGACGAAAGATCACAAAGGTTAGGTTTGTTAGATGGACGATCAAAAATAGGACGTATTTCATGTGGCGACGTATCTTTAGGAAGATATATGATGTTTAAGGCTTTTTGCGAACAATCCGACAATTAGGATGCATCTTAAGTAAATCGAAAAAGAAATTTGAGGAATTTTAGGAGCCATGGTAGAGAAGATGATATGCTAAAGAAAGATCTAAAAGACCAATCACAAGTGGGATTCATCAAAATGATTATGCTAAAATGTAAAATTATAGCCTAATCTAATGCAAGTTTGTAGTAAATAAATAAACAATGAAATACTGAAATAATACCAAAGAAGCCAAGAAATAAAGATATAAAACCCTAAGTGCAAATAGGGTTAGAAGAGCCTTAGCTGATTCGAAGAGGTTGCTGGATTGTGTTGCAGTGGTGACCGACTAAACAGGAGTGGAAGACCCCACATAAGTCTAGAAAAATATGGATCCGAGTGATTTGGCTAGGACTGGGGCCCAAGTTTGTGTAGATGCTCGAAAACCTCATCTAAGGTGTCGCAAGAGGTTCACACTTGTTCTCCTTTAATCACATGTATGTCGATGTAAGATCACCGAGGTTGTTGTAAACCTACAATGAAAAAACACTGCAAAAAATCTCAAATAGACATCAAATCCTAAAAAGAAAGATGCAAAATGAGGGGTCAGACTGTCCTCAGCCACCACAATGGTGGACTTACAATTGAGTGTTGCACTACATCTCGAACCAATTTAGTTATGTGTGTGTGTGGAATCGGTCCCTAGGTTGCTCTTGTGCATGTCGCACTTGAAGTAGTGAGCAAGTAGCTAGATGTAGAATGTAAATAATGTGTGCATGGAAACAATAAACTCCCCTCCTATGAAGTGTGATGTAGATGAACCAACCTTTTTCCCTTGTGATGGAGCTAGATGGATGCAAATGGAGCTCTAGATGCCTTGATGGATGCAACCTTAGGTGGTGATAAGTAGTGCTTAGTGTTTGGTCCTTTATTATGATCACATAACTTTATATTTATATGATTCCTTTGCTTGAATTTCATAATTAACCCCGAAAAGGTTGACTACCAAAAAGATAAGATGCTCAAATGGATAGAAAGGACCCAAAAAGTGTGAGTAAAGTGTAAAGAGGACAAGGGTTCCCAAAGGGGACGAGGGCGCCTAGCGTTGGGGTCTGGCTGGCACCGTGTCCGAGAATGATGAATGTCGAAAGGTGAAAAGACAGACTGAGCAAATAAGAGTGCAATATTGAAAGCAGAAACATAAAGAAAGCAAAGATGGCTAAAGACATGGGTTAACCATTACTTTTAGTACTTAGGAATCATGTAAATATTAGTAAGTAATCATGACTAGATAATTACCCAAACTGTGAGATTTTGTGTCTACAATTACCACAATTAAGGAATCTTAAGCTGCAATAAAAATTCCACATTTATTAATTCCATGGAATATCACATTAATGGAAAAATATCATGGCAAATATTTTTCAATAATGTCTAGTAAAAGGAAAATTGAATCTTATAGAGCATCTAGTGCTTTATGTATTTTATTTGCATTGTGTGTTGTTTTCTCCTCAAGTTCATTAATTGCCATAGTAAAGTTTTCATTCAATTTCCCAATATGATTTCATTCATATTTTGGGACAACAATTTGAGCTACTACACTTATGGTCTCTATATCTTTTAGGTATTTTGTTACATTCCTAAGGTTCTACACCATATAATCCGACTGTTTAACTACAAAATCCAGAGTATTGGAAATCTCATAATGCAATTTACCTTGTCCCAAGGAAAGCAATATGCATCCTACCTTATAGAGAGACAAACAATTTTGTGTTAGGAACATTTCATGCACACTTTTTATTGTGTTTTGTTTCCTTGCTATCCAAATATAAAAACAAAGGCATCATTATTAGTATTAGGGAAAAATATGGTACGCTCAGTAAAGGGAAAATTGGGTGAGGCTACCAAATTGTTTAATGAAGGTAATAAATTGATGGTATTGTGACTATGATAGCTAAAATATCCCTCCAAAAATTGGTTGACATGACATTTGAGCATGAGCTTAAAGGGCAAGGAATTGCCAAATTCACCGCCGACAAATCAACTTGTAGTAGGTGGACTTTGCATTCCGGTGAATTTATATACCTTTTATGTGAAAGTGGGCACATTAGTGGTTTCTACTATAGTTGGAACAACTTTTTTGATGCCATATACGAGAAAAATGATACCTTTCAAATCATAAACATTCATATGGGCTTGTAAAAATTATTAGTAAGGTCATGTAATCTATCTTAAAAGTTGGAATCTCAGTAGAACTACAAGAACTAGAAAATAAACATTTTATATTAATTAAAAATTCTAGGAAAGTTTAGGAAATTATTAAGCTAAAGATAAAATAGATTTTCTTTTTAATTTTTAAAAGCTTTAGAGTAAAATAGTTTTTTTGTATTGAACAAAGCTAATTACAAAAAAATAGAGTTTAATAGTACATAATGCCACCTATTAAAATGGGATTGGTTACCCAAAAATGAAGTAATAAAATGTTAAAGGTTGTATTTCTGCCTATTGACATTTAAGTAATTGGTTAAAAATTTGAAATTATTGCATTGAAAGGTTGCTCTTTATACTCGCCTTTACCAAGAATAATAAGTGTCCGTGGTCGGTTCTACCTCAAAGGGTTAAAAGAAACATGCCATATAATAGCCAAAAATAAATTAATGTATAAGTTTTAAATGACAATGTTTTGTTATGATTTTATTACTATGAGCTCACAAAAATTCTTTGTCACACATATTATTCAAATATTAGTTACAACAAGGGCATGAATGGCGGATCCTTCGAAGCAGGAGGAAAATGGAGTTGCATTTTGTTAAAGCTATTTGTTATTCTATGAATGTTGTTTCAAGTATCCATTTTTGCTTTCATTATATCACAAGATATCTCTAAAGGTCTAGGGTTGCTTACAGGAAAACCCCAAACAATAATGTAGTAGGTAATTGTAGGTATAACACATATAAGAGAAAGACCACTATGGAGTCAAAATTAGACAAACTAGGACATAACTATGTACACACATCTTGAGATTGGGATGAGATGTAATTGAATGAATATAAAGGCCTATATGTTTATATACTAATAGTATAAATACAAGTGTTGAAATTGGATTTGATAGTCATGTTACTCTATCAAAGAGAATAAAAATCAAACGAAAAGCACATTCGGACATGTATACATTGTATATAAGCATGATAGATGTATGTTATACTTTTGTAGAAAAATTAAAAGTATTCATTGAAGTTATTGATCACCAATATTTAAAATTGTTGTGAGAAAAGATTTTTATTCAAAAAGAAAAGCAATATCGGTTGTGTCGGCCTCAAATAGAGTAATGTAACAACAAAATATGCAATATACGATAATAGGTGCACAGGGGTATACAATATTTCCAATATTGTTTATATTTTGTAGCAATATAAAGACCCTATTTTTCAAGGGCGTGCACGAAACCAAAGGCATGTTGCGATTGTAGCAAGACTGGGAGACAATGATATCAATTGCAAAATTGTGTTCTATGTTAAACAATATGATGACATTGTTGTACTAGTGCAAGTAGTTCTCATATGTGAAGTTTTTTTCATAAATAAAAATTGAGCATTACAAATGTATCTCAAAGACAAAAAAATAGAGAAGTTAGTTGCAAATGTTTTATGAAGCATATTTTGTAGATGAGGAAAGTGTGTGTGTGTGTTGATAATTGTATACCAACTTGTTGGTGGATACCGCTGTTGACACTAAGGATGATGTTACTTTGATTAGTGTAAAGATTCCTTGGACTGTGAAAGTATGCAGCAGGTGCATGGTGGATCTTTTGTTTTGAACATATTGTTTGGGACTTGTATTTGTTAGAGCGGGAAACAATTTGGCTAAAAGGTTTCAAGAAAGAGTGAATTTGAGACTTGTGTCAATTGTGCTTGCTATATTACATATCCATTGGTGAACATAATGAAAAACACTTTCTTGGTTGTAATTTGTGCTATTGTTGTATGTTTTGGTGCAAGAAAGTTGTCAATTCAGTTGCACTTATGGAATACAAGTTGAAATGGCTTGGAGTAGATGTTGGAGATAGTCAATGAATCTTGTACCCGAGAACCGATGACGACAGATGGAGAGATGGAAATTAGTACAAAAAGTAGCTAAATATGGAATGAGAGAGTAAATGGCAAGTAATCGATATACAAAATGTATCAAATTTCTTTACTTTTTCTTGCCTCAAATGTTGCATTCAACAATACATGCATATTTTCAAGTTCATGTTTTGCTTTGAGAGGGGTGATAAATGTTGATTGACAGGTCCTTAATGCCTTGTTGGGGCTGTTTCGCTTGACTAAGTTCTTGATCAAATAAATTGGAGATTATTTTTAGCAAAGTTTTTGCTCAAGTGTATTGAACAATGGTGCAAATGTCTCAAACAAGTCTACCTTGCATCAAGCAAATTGTTAAAATGTTTAGGTGTTGTTTAAGGAATAGTAATGAAAGAGATGGAAAAATGTTAAAGAGTATACAAAGGAGTAAACATACATGTGCTTTGTCATATGTGGAGCGACCATCTTTAATTTTAAAGATGAATTGCGTTGTAACTTTTTTTATAGAAGTTATAACAAGAAGAATTGTTCCAATTGCATAGGTATCTATACTGTTGAAGAGTTGTTTTATTAATGTATCTAGTATAAACTTGTACTCATTGCAAACTGGAGGAATGTTTTCTACAATGTAATTTTTATTCAATAGAATAATGTAGTCACAATATTCACGATGATAACCAATCTTTGGCGCTATGCATAAGTGTTTATTGTAGACTCCTTTAGATGGTAGAAGTTTATGTTGATGCTCTTCGATCTGCGTGGTGCACTAACGTTTAGTGTCACTATCATTTCACCTTCTTTGTTGTTAAATCTACACGTAGAAGTTGTTTGTTTAATTCTTTGTTGAGTGTTATTCTGTACGTGACAATGACATCACCTTGAAATAAATTCCCAACCTTGTGGCTGTTAAGATCGTCAATTGAGGTTGGAGTACATGGTGTTGTTTGTTGCTTGAGAAGTGCAATGGAAATGAATTCGGAAGTGCTAAGTTGCATAGATAGTTGTAAGTAGCATAGTTGCAATTGTTTACCTCTTTGCTTCCTTTTATAATTGGTCATGTGTGTCAATGGTTTCAAAGCTCCTTTTCATTTTGTTTTTTCTGCAAGAGTAACACAAAATAGGAAATTCAGTAATTTTACATGAAATATTAAAGATTAATAAATAAAGAAAATCAGAATATTGAAAATATATTTAGCAGGGGTTTTTTTGTTGACCTAAATAGGTTGAAAAGTATTATAACAGTTTTTTTGCCTAATGTAATACAAATACTAAAGGAGAACAATAATTGTATGGTGTAAAAATGTATTCATGGAACATTTGTATAAGGATGTTGGATACCTGGATCATGTACAAAGACCAAATGTTGGGTTTGTTTTCTTTTTGCCAAGTTTACACTATTACATCATTGTGTTTGAAGAATTTTGTTGCTGCCACACAAAAACACAGTCGTAATAAATTTTAGCATTCAAAGCTTTATGAAAATTCTAATCTAAATAGTAAGATGAAATATGGAAAGAAAGTAGCTTAAAAGGAACATGTATAAAATTAGTTACTATAATCACTTCATTTTGTTTACTTTTCCTCTTTCGTGTCCTGCATTGTATCCTTTAAATCATATTTGTTCCTATGATGCTCATACTAAAAGAATCTAGAAATAAAGAGATCCCTTGTGAACATGAATTTAAAACAAATGAAAGCACAAAAGACAAACAATAGTGACTGAAAAACTTAATTTGCACTAGAAATATATGTTTTTGGTTCTTGTATAACCAGCCAAATGAATACACGTCACTTTGACCCATTATATCATGTTTTAGATAATATAATCTATCCAAAGCAATAAGCTTAATTATGACATTATGGAAACCGACCACAAAAACCCACCTTAACCCAATCATGAATAAACACTTATATACACTATATTAACATGGATAAAAAGAATTTGGGAACATATTGAAGCACACTGATACTGTTACAAAGCATGTAAGCACATTGATATTGTTACAGAGTCATGCATGAAATGGCTGCACAAGAATGAATTCTCATTCAGAAACCAATCATCTTTTAGACACCCCTGGTGAATTTCTGGAAAGAACACAGACCGATTCTTTAGCTAAACTAGCCATGTGCTTTTAAATTAAATGTTTACAACCAATTGCACTTGAATAAGAATTGGTATGCTCCCACATTTTGCTTAGAGATCTACCGGAGCACTTGCAACTATAACATTGCATAACAAATGACTTTCAATTATGCTTTGATACATATCCATACCCTATTCTTAAGCTCCCATTTTAGCACAGGTTGATCCTAAAAAAGAGGAGGGATAAGAGCTCCTAAAAAGGAGTAAGGGAAAAGTTTTGAAAGGTATACAAGACAAAAGTTTATTCTGTGTATTCTTGTCCATTGGATCGATCCCTGAACTTGTTAAAAATAATTGTGCAGAAAATCTGGAACAAGACTGACATCAGAAGAGGCACTTTGCTAGAGAGGAGATCATAGAGATTTGAAGACCCACCTAAAGATTATTTTACGCACAATATTTGGTTGCAAATCCCTGATAGACCTGTATGCAAAATGAGGACGCACGGACAAAGCACGTGAACTGTTTGACAAAACGGCTCAAGAGATGTGGTGTTATGGAATGCAATAACTGCAGAATATGCACAAAACTATGGATTGCAACTTCATCATAAGCCCATGAAATAATGAAGTATGCAACGGTCTGCTATTGCAATCGGCCTTGAGAAGATCTAAACAATCAAAGAAGGATAGGACGGTAGAAGAAACTAATAAATAAGATATATTTTTTTGTTTTCTTTGTCACAATTGAGACTAAAAATCCATTAATTGGAAAAGCAAACAAGGATAGACTTACCAGGTTTTATAAAAACAGAGAGCTCTGCAAGTTCAGATTCTAGTGACTATTTTTCTGCTCTTAAATTCAGAATCTAGTGACTGTATTTCTCTGCTTTGAAAATTCAGTTTTTTTTACAGCTGTTCAAAACAAATGTTTATTGCAAACAAAAACATACCAGCACAAAATGAAAAAATAGGAACCTGGATAGTCAAAACCCCAGGCTGCAGTAAATGAAATATACAATGATATCCACATATAGATATTGAAGATCACTTAAAAAATACAGACATAAATTGCTGCAGTCACCTGTCCGTGCCCTCAACTATCATCTTTGCTGCACAACATAGTTTTGTATGTTTCTATGTTTAAACTATAGGCAACCTAAAAAATTGTAAAAATGTTTCATACTGCTATATAAATATTCCAGCCAATCAGAAATCAAATCAAATATTTTTAGAAAAAGTAGAAAAATAAATATTTTAGACAAACATTATATCAAGCACATTGACTTCCACATGCAATTTTGTGATTATCTTATTAAATAAGAAAAATAAATTGTCGATAACTATATAAGTGCCTTCTCGCATATATATATATATATATATATATATAGTTTGACCCTGTTTTTGGCACGGGTGAGGTGCACATAATTCTTAGGCTTAGATGCCAAGGACTGAGGGGTTTCCACTCCGTCAAAATTTGCCCTAGTGGGCTCTTTGTGAGCCAAACAACTTCATCAATGGGCCAATGACTGTTTGATGTAATTAATAATATTAATAAAAATTATAATAAAGTTATGATAAAAGACTTACAACAAAATTGAGTATGCTATGCTTGATAATGAAAAGAATAATATTTAAACCTACAAAAATAATAAAAAATAATGATATCATGCATTCTTCAATAGGTAATATGCACTTATTAATATTTTATTGTGAAAATGAATAAAACACTCCATTTGTACACTTATTAAATGTTGATGTTGAAGTTGTCATAATTGTTACGACACTTGTTAATTATAGATATTTTTCCTTCAAATATTATTTAAAAAGATATACTTGAATAAGAACCAAAATTTATCAAATTATGAAAAATGACCAATATGAAATCAAATAAATCATTTCTATTATTTTTTAAATTTATAAAAGTCTTTAACTTATATTCCAACATTTAAAATATAAAGAGTACGAAAAAATAAATATATTTGATTCGTGAATATATTAAAATAAATAAGTTATGGTGAGAGGTATACTTTGAGCGAACTAATAATCATTTTAAATTAAGTATTACGCCGATAGATAGGCGTGCCCTTTCATAGAGAAGGGCCTCGACTTCGACACATTCGACAGAGAATCAACGATATACAAACCTGGTTGTGACGAAGTATGGTTCTAGGGAGTTGAAATCTCAACCTTCCAATTGGCTACAAAACGACTACCCTTCGTTTCATTGATCGTGTTTCGAAGCTTTTGAGTTTTCAAAACAACTTTTTCATCAAATGACTATTGACTCAATGGTGAAGATGTTTGGCTCTTAAAGAGCCCACCAGGGTTCAATTCTCGCTGCAAGCGAAGTCAAGAGATGCACCATAATAAGGGATGAGGTCGGGATTGTGCCCCGGGTGAATTTGATGGAATGGATACCCCTCAGTCCTTGGCCGCTTAGCCTAAGAAATCTACCCACTTCACATGGGGAAGGCGGTCCGCGAACCTGCTAGATTTTAATTTAAAAAAAAAAAACTTTTTCTATTTTCATGGTTTGCCTTTATTAAAACAAAAAAGTGTTTGTTTAGATGTCAAAAACAAGCCACTTTTAAAATATGACCGTCATGATTAATAGGTGTATATATAATTTAAATGTCAAAATGACATGTATATTCAAAATTTCACTCACAAATTATGCATGCACACGCGCGCACGTGTGTGTTAAATTGCCGGTGGGTGATGGCCCTGGAAGGGGGTTTTGTCACCACCTTTTTGTTTCGATCGGTCCCTAAAAAGCGAAAAGTGTTTGCCCATCCAATACGATGGATACACTTCCAAAAGGTCCATACATGGATTAAATTAAAATACATGTCTCTTGCATTAAATGGAGCTCAAGGCATATCCATGAATAATAGCCAATAGATGTTTGTGTGGTTATATTATTATTACGTGTTTAAACATTATGTATTTTTTTAATGTGTTAAAAACACCTTTTTTATATATATTATTCATATATTTATTTCACATCTCAAATAATGTTATTTTTTACATTTTAAATAAAATACATTTAGAATATTTTTACATATACTTAATTAGTTTGAATATATATTAGTATAGTTTATATATAAATGTACAGAAAAATGTCCGACATACATAAAATACGTATCTCTGTGTGTAGGGCCGATTTAACCCATAATGGCATTGGTTATGGGACAACTATTAGCGAGAGCTCCATTTAGCACAATTCTCGTAACGTCCTGTTTATTTGATTATGTGAGGGCAAAACTTTTAACTCACTACAACTATCCAATTAACGTCAAATTTAACCCATCGGCCACATATTTGTCTTCGTGTGCATGACCGATTTAACCCATAATAACATTAGTTATGGGACGACTATTAGATAGCTTAAATACAATTAACTAAAATAACAATCTTTTCAAGGCTTCATTTCTAGATATATATTATACTTACTTCCCTTTTGCATGCAAAACGACTACCGCCTCGATCATTTGCTAGATATGATTTATTCGTCGTGTTCGGGACTTCAACACTAATTTTTGAATAACATACTCGTATTTCTTTTAGTCAAATTTCTATATAAGAAATCTATATATTGCATAGTTGTTTGTGTCGTTATATTATTGTCAATGGGGAGTGAGGAAACGAAGAATAATGGATACAAATTAATGATATCTAAATTTTATTCTATTGAAGTGTTGGTGACTTTTTCTTAAATGAGTTTGACTTTCTAAAATTGGTTGGTTTTTTAAACAACATGGTTCTATTTTCCCACTCAACTTTTATTTTGTTGTTAAATACTTGGGGATTTCACACACGTCTGCGTACCATCTTGTTTAGGACCTATAGAGTTGTGCAACCAAAACTCCAAAAGTTGTATCGTTATGTTTAGCAAGTTTCCTGTCTATTCGCGTAGTGGGGAATGTTTACGTGTAATGTCGGTTGTTGTCTTCATGTGTGTTGTGCAATTTGATAGAGACTTCATTGAATGTCAGATCAGTTGGTGGGCCCGTCCATTGGATTGCTTGATTATTAGTTGCATCCTCGTCATATTAATGTTGGGCCTCTTTTTATGTGTTTCTATTTTAGAGTGAGATTCAATTGATTACTTAAAATAAATTAGATCTTTTTTTGTAATTATATAAATGTTTAAGTTTTTTTAAAATAAGTTAATTATGTGAGGGCAGAATTTTGCACTCGCTACAACTATCCAAATACTGCTAAATTTACATGTTAATTTGTTTTCTAGTGTGAGTCTAACAGGGGCCGCAAGAGGGATGGGCATGAAAGCACACACCAAAGGCGAGATTGTCAAATATGTTCATTGCACTGAATAAAATAGAAATAAAGTAGTACAAGTCATTCTTAATATTATATTATTTTTTATTTTAACATTTGTAACAAAATTTATATTATAATTTATAATGAATCATATTTATTTGTAATATATTTATTTATATACATGTGTGTATTGTAATATATTTTATATATAAATATATATAAATGGATGATCGTGTTTAAAGTTTACATGTCATATAAAACAATTATTTCAAGTATTTGCAAGTATTTTATGACTAGACTCATGAAAAATGTCTAGACAACTATCAAATTTAACCCATAGTGGATATTGTATTACACACTTCATTGATAACTTTTTAAATTAACTTTGATGTCGTGTTGCATAAGTTTAAACATCATCTTTCATTCCCAAAATATCGGTGCATCTCCAAAAAGGCTTCGATGGAGTAGTGTTCATTTTCAAACAAGTTTGTCCCAAAAATGATCCATAGGGATCCAGAAAAACACACCACTTCATCAATTCCATCAACACCAAGAAGGAGAAACAAGAAAAGTGAAAGAAAATGAGGTAAACAAAGGTTCGATAGAACCGCCACTCTATGCTTGAGTAGCGGTTTTATAACCGCCGCCTGCAGCCACCACCCGGCCAGTGGCGGTCTGAAACCACCACCCGGCCCGGGGCGGCGGTCCCGAGACCGCTGGTCTCCTGCAGTGGTGGCGGTCTGAAAACTTTCGAATGTAAAAGATAAATGGAATGCGAGTGGACACGTTCTTGAGCACGCAATTGATGTGTCTCTTCCTTCCATGCCCTTTCACATCCTCCAAAGGCACAGGAGGACATGTAAAGGCCTATAAATGCATGAAAGGAGCAAGAGAATGGACAATTCAAGATCCAAAGAGATTGAGAAGCGAGTTTAATGAGAGCAAAGTGAGCAAGATCTTCAAGTCTAGAAAAGGAACTGTAGGAGCAAGGTGTAGAAACAGAGCAAACAAGTAATTAGAGAGAAGGTTTACATTGTTGCTTCTTTTTTTTATACTTATTGCAAATCTGTAATTGTCTATGTTAGACCAATAAAAGTGGGAAGAAAGAGCAGTTTCCCTTCCCAACTGGTTTTCCTCCTTGGAGGTTTCCAGGATAAAATTGTTGGTGTTGAAGTTTGAATTATTTCCTTCTCGAAATTTCCTTTCTATAGCACTAGATAATCAATCACGAAGCTCTAATTTTTAAGCAATTCTATCATTTTCCAAAGTTGAAAGTAGAACAACATAGTTGTGTGATTCGTAGAGTTCTAAAGTAGAAGTTTACGGATCATTTTGGTATTAGAGCTGATTATATATCCAGGACTATGGTATTCGAATATTTCTTGTGATTTTGTATGCAGTGACAAGGTCCAAAGGTGAAGAAGTTTTACCTTGTGAGCCAGATATTTCTACGAAGAAGTGGAAACAGAAGAGTTCGAGCTCAAATGGAGGAAGAGAACTTGGTCCATAGAGTCGAGATGCTAGAGACCATGATGGATAGGTTGTATAGAAAGGAAAAAGAGCTTTCAATATCTGCAAAAACAACTTCGGTTAAGCAAGATTCCATGGACTCGGTGGTTCGAGCACTAGCCGAAAAATTTGGTATTGGAAAGAGCCACGAAGAGGAAGAATGGGAAGAGCATGAAGAGACACCAATTATAAGCGAGAAGGTAAAATTTGCACATACACCTTTTAAAGTTGAAACAAAAGTGGAAATAAAGAATTTTGAAGGACAAGTAGATGTAGAATTACTGGATAAATGGCTAAAACAATTGGAAGTCTACTTTAGTGTGCATAATGTCATTGAGGCACAAAGGGTCACCTTTGCACATCTCAAAATGGAAGGTCATGCTTTGGTTTGGTGGGAAACCCATCTAGCCACTTGTGAGAAGAAGAAACATCCTATTATCAATACTTGGAAGGGTTTTAAAGAATTGATTAGAGCTAACTTTTATCTTATTGGCCATAAGACTGACATGATGATTAAGCGGCGTGCTTTTAGACAGGCAGCAAAAATAAAGCATGCAAGACTACACTACGGAATTTCAGAGACAAGCCATGTTGCTTAATATGGACTTGGAGGATGAGGACATTCTGACCAAGTATTTGGGAGGACTTCACACTCACCTTCGGAGGAAGGTAATCTCCATGAAGCCCAAGGATCTTAATGAAGCTTGTGTACAAGCATACTACATTGATGACGAGAAGAAGCAAGGAGAAATAGAGCCAAAGGGAGACCAATCAACAAAACAATAGGACAAAGAACAAGGGAAGACAAGTAGCAGAGGTAAATGGAAAGGTAAACATGTCACTACTTGCTTTGCATACTTGTAAAGATCCTAAGAATTTCTGTAAGAATTGTGATGTGAATGGACATACTGATGCCACATGTTGGAAGTTGCATCCGAATTACACCCAAGGCACCGAACCAAGGATTCCAAGAAATCCATGGCCACTGTGAAGACAAAAGAGAGGTGGAGATTGAGGATGATTCGGATGTAGACGAGAGGCTGAGATGCATGACCACTAACATGTACGGGGCAACAAAAGAAGAAGAGATGAGTAAGCTATTTCAAATCAGAATCCAAATCAAGAAGACCAAGGTAAATGCTTTAGTAGATTCTAGTTCTCAGTCAAATTTGATTTCTGATGCGGTTGTAGAGCAACTTGGTCTAGAGACTTACGCGCATCCACATCCATACCCACTGGGATGGGTGAAGAAGGGTGTAGAAATACAAGTTACAAGGAAGTGTAAGTTTCAGTTTGGGATAAACACCCAATACATAGATGTATTAGAGGCTGATATTATTCCACTTGATGCATTTGACGTTGTCTTCGGAAGTCCTTACTTGTATATCAGGGATGTTGTGTTCACAAGGAGGGAGAACCGGTTCAGATGGGTCAAGGATGGAGTCAGTTTTAACATCCGGGCACACTAGAGCAAATCAAAGAAGGCTATGGTAAGTGCCAACCAAGCACCAAGAATTTTTCAGGCAAATCATTAGTTTTGTTTGCTTTCATTGGAAGAAAAGAAAAATGGATGTGAGAGCATGGATATTTCTGACTAAAGGATGGAGAATTTGGATAGCACTTGTCAATTTTTGCAGAAGAAGCCACCACAGGAATTACTCATTCAAGAAGCAAAACGAACTTCCACTATGCAATCACCATATCTACCTACAGATTCACTGGACCTGACCATGGGGGTAGCAAGAAGAAGAGGAGATACAAGGGACGGTGGTGACTATAACAGCGATGTACTTGGAGAGGATTCGGCCAATCCATCTCAAGGGACAAAGACAAGAAAGGACTAAACCACTACAATATGGGACCTTTGCCATACTTGAGCAAGTTGGAGAAGAAACCTTTAGGCCATACTTCATGCAGATGCACGCGATAGTAAGTTATAAGAGCTCACATCCACTAATGCCATCTATGCATGACAAAGAAGGAAAGATACAGAAGTTACCTTCCAAAGAGGATTGTACTCGAGGCATCTCGGAGGAGGATGTAGCACTAGAACAACAAACCAGAGATCCACAGAGTCTTGGCAGGTTGGACAAGAGAAGACACCAAGGCAGACCCAGTGGTACTCGAATGAGCACGAGAGGGAGTTGATTCCTCTACCACTCCCCCACTAAGCTTTTGTGGGACCAAAAGCCTCCTAAGTAGGGGAGGTATGATCCATAGGGATCCAGAAAAACACACCACTTCATCAGTTCCATCAGCACCAAGAAGGAGAAACAAGAAAAGTGAAAGAAAATGAGGTAAATGGAGGTTCTGGATAGAACCATCGCTCTCTGCGAAGCGACGGTTTGAACCACCGCCCCTGAACCACGACGGTCCCGAGGCTGGCAGCTTTGAGTCACCACGCAGGCGGTGGTCCTGAAACTTTCGAACATAAAAGAAGAATGGAATGCAAGTGGATGCGTTCTTGAAGCGCCCAACCGTGTCTCTTCCCTTCCATGCCCTTTCACATCCTCCAGTGCACGGAGGACATGGGAAGGCCTATAAATACATGAAAGGAGCAAGAGAATAGACATTTGAAGATCCAAAGAGATCGAGAAGCAGAGTTTAATGAGAGCAATGAGCAAGATCTTCAGTGTTGGAAAGGAACTGTAGGAGCAAGGTGTAGAAACAGAGCAAACAAGTAATTGGAGAGAAGGTTTACATTGTTGCTTCTTTTCATACTTATTGTAATATGTAATTGTCTATGTTAGACCAATAAAAGTGGGAAGAAAGAGCAGTTGCCCTTCTCGACTGGTTTTCCTCCTTGGAGGTTTCCAGGATAAAATTGTTGGTGTTGAAGTTTGAATTATTTCCTTCTCTGTAATTTCCTTTCTATAGCACTAGATAATCAATCATGAAGCTCTAATTTTTAAGCAATTATGTCATTTTCCAAAGTTGAAAGTAGAACAACATAGTTGTGTGATTCGTAGAGTTCCAAAGTAGAAGTTTACAGATCACAAACAAAACAACATGAAAGAGAGACACTATCTCATAAGGCAGTTGTAGGACCTCAAACAAATCCATGACATGTTGTGAATGGCCTCGCCAACATGCCCCTTTGCACAATGCACAAGTCTCGTAGAGGAGGCAACATAGTTTCAAAAGTCTTGTCTGAAATCGAACCTTAGCTCTACATAGGCCATTGATGGACCAAAATGACCCCTGTCTAAGGGGCCAAGCCTTGAGCCATTGTTTACGTTGTCCATATTCTCAATGACCTCAAAGGCTTCAACGAGTCTCCTTCACCAATGCCTACAGATAGGAAGCTTCATCATCTTTGAGTCTCTCATGTTTTTCCCTTACTCGTCATGCCCTCCAACTCATCCTCGTCATCTACCTTACCTTCTTCTTTAAGAGATAAAAAATCAACAAAATAGTCAACATTGTCCTTTTAGTTGTGGGTGTCCAGCCCTCTAGTCAATATTCCCATGTGATGAGATCTCCATATTCAACTACTCCCCCGCCTCACTGGCCAACATTCCATCTACAGATCTTCGCCAAGAACATGACCATAGGAAAGCAGGAGATTGAACTAGCCATATTTTGATTCAATACTTGCTTACCTCTTCAGATTGATTATTTGTTCCCTCCTCTTCAAAATACTACTCCTATGTTCTTCCTTCTATATATTCCCTCGAGTACACTACATGAATTATTTCCATCTCTTGTTTCCCTTTCAAATCCCCCTTTTAACATGGGACAATTGCTTTTTTTGTGACTATTGACGTTTCCATTGCACCCCTTCGGTGCAATTGCTAGTAATTAACTCTCTTGATAACTTTTTTAGAGCAGGGCAACTGCTGGTTTATACCTGTTCAATTTTTGTGAAAATACATGAAAAAGACGTAGGTATCTCACTTATTTTGCAGTTCCTCGACACTGATCATGTCCGCGACGAGACACAATTATCAAATTTGACGAGCGAAACCGCAAAGCCTTTGACTAGATTCGGCATATGCGGTAATACAGTTGAGAGTAATTCCGCCTATAATGGCACCATATTCACAGACAATATGCTTTGATTAGCTCAATATATTCAGTGCAATTAAGCTGGAAATTTAGGGGCAGCGTGATGATTCACGATTTTATAACAACAGGTCTTCTGTCGCAGTCTTAGCGGGTAATTCTCGTCCAATGCTTTTAAGTCCGATAGCATCAGGTAGCTTAAATTTAAAAATTCCGTTTTGTTGAATCAGAGATCAATCCTATCAGAAACGACTATTTTAAAAATGGATGGGTAAATTGAATGAGGATGTGGCGGGCCATTTAAAAATCATTAGGGTTAAAGCCTGTGAAGTCGGTTTTCTATTTGATTTTAACTGGCTAAACTATAACAAAAAGGATTCAAATTCTTCTCAACCTTGGATTCTTTGAAAATGCATGGTTTGATTCTGAAAGGAAGAGACTGCAAGCTGGTTGGGGGCTTTGAAAGGAAGAAAAATTGGGGTATTCAAGAAAGAGAAGAGAGGGTTCGGTAATCTTTATGTAAATTAAGATTAAACGTATTTCAATGGAGAATACTGTGACTCTGGGTTTAATGCTGGTTTATTTTCAAACAAGCATCTCACATCCGCTTCAGAAATTTGTGGCATCTCGTGTGCATATTGCATTTGAGTATATACATAGGACTTCATTTTGGCATTTGAAAATTTCATTTTTAGAGCTTAGATAATGGATTATCTGCTTAAGAAAAAGTTAAAAGCATTTCACATTTTAACTTTCATGCGTCCGCTTAAACTTATTTGGTTTCGAGCGAATTTGAATTTTAAATTTTACTATATTGAATGAATGAAAGATTTTAATGACGTCCACGAGGCCAAGCAGCCTATGGGACCCGAAAAAAGCAAAAACAAGCCAGCCAAATACACCAAAGAAACCAACCCAAAACTGCTACTTCTGTTTTTCTTGATTTCTTTGCTAATCTTGAGCCTTCTATTATGGATTTTAGTCAAGTAATCTGCTGTTTTTGCAATCTTATCCTCTTCAAACAAGGTTGTGAGAGCTTCCGTTTTTAAACAATCAGTATAGCTACTC
This sequence comes from Taxus wallichiana var. yunnanensis, assembly GCA_018340775.1. Lineage (NCBI taxonomy): Eukaryota > Viridiplantae > Streptophyta > Pinopsida > Cupressales > Taxaceae > Taxus > Taxus wallichiana. The sequence goes on along the minus strand of CM031240.1, from coordinate 651,049,937 downwards.
CGAATGTCCTCATACGCTACACACTCCATTAGGAAATGCCATTTCATTTCCACAGAACCTGACCTGCAAAATCGGCAAACTCTTTCGGACCATTCCTCTTTCGGCGTTGTCCATCTTCTTGTTTCACATTTGAGATGATGCGAACTAGTTTTCAGCTGGGCAATTAACATTTTAGCTTTCCACTTTATTTCTGCCTCCATATAGTGCTTTTGCTCATGATCACATGTGGGGTTAAAGTTCTTGACATAATATTCTCTTTTTCTTCCCGTTGTTTTGTCCACATGGCAGTTTTGACTCTCTCACATACTTTTTGATATCCCCATTAGTGTTAGGACAGTCATGCATGCTAATTCCCCATTTCTTCATCCACTTTTCATTCTGCTTCATCCAAGTGCACTTCCTTCTATTCAACTTTTCTTCCACTGCTATCTTGGGCCACCAAAGACTGTCCATGCTTTCCACTTTCTTCAAGTACCCCAAAAGCTGAATCAAAGCTGCCGCCTCCATCGGGAAGGCCCCAACTTCAACAAGAATGATCTCGTAAGGAACCGTGGATTTTATTTTGAAGCTACTTGTGATAAAATGTTTTTGTAACCTTTCTATTTGTCTCCATTTCACCGCCGACGTGCTGCTGCCCCAAACTTCACAACCATATAAAACCACCGAGTAACAAGCAACCCAAAAAGAGTCAACTTGGTTTTCCAATCCCACAATTCTGCTGATTTGCATCTGTTTTGGAGCATATATAAAGCTTTCCATCCCCCTTGTATCCTCCTAGCTCTACAGGCCTCCCAACTGAGATTACTGTGAAAGTCAAGACCGGTGTTACGCGGGGACGTGTCCCCGTATTTGACACGTCCGGGACATCCCGGACATCTTGGGGATGCGGGGACGTGGGGGAAACATTTCCCCCACGTTTCCTTTTGTCAAAGAGGCGAAACGCCTCGGGGATCGGCTAGCGGCGAGGGAGAACGTCCTTTAACGTGGGGGCGTGTGGGGATGGTGGGGACGTCTGGACGTCCCCCGCCGTCCCCACGCATTTTGGCGTGTTTTAAAAAAAAACATACTTTTACACTCTAAAAACAATTTTTTTTAATTGCATAACACTTAAAGCATAAAAGCAACATTCCTAACCTAACCCTAACCCTAAAAGTGCTATTTTATGTTATAAATTTACATTATGGGTTCATTTCATATTCACACCAAGCAAGAGCAAGAGCAAGAGCAAGAGCAAGAGTGAGAGCAAGAGCAAGAGCAAGAGGGAGAGCAAGAGCAAGAGCAAGAACAAGAGGGAGCATTAGCAAGAGGTATTTATAATTTTATTTTTGACATACTTTGTTAAATTTTTTTATTTATTTATTTAGATTATATTTGCATTTGTTAGGGGCTGTTTTTTAGCATTTGCATCTACATTCACAATGTAATCATGCATATAGTTTGTAGGATTTAAAAATGCATATTGCATGATGGGGTTTGGTTGTACAAACTACAATGTAAATGGTTATATTTTTTTTTAATTACATTTTTATTTCTAGTTTAAAATTTATATTATATTTGCATTTTTTAGGGGTTGTTTTTAGCATTTGCATCTACATTCATAATGCAATCATGCATATAGTTTGTGGGATTTAAAAATGCATCTTGCATAGGGTTTGGTTGTAAAATTTAAAATTTAAATGGTTACGTTTTTTTAATTACATTTTATTTTAAATTCTAGTTTAAAATTTATAGTATATTTTGCATTTTTTAGGGGTTTTACTTTTTTAACATTTGCATGTACAACTACATTCACAATATAATCACGCATATAGTTTGTACGATTTAAAAAATGCATATTGGCTACGTTTTTAAAAAAATTAATTCATGAATCATTACATAATCAAATTTCAATCAATCATATAGTTATGGTTGTTTTTAATTCATTGCAGCAATCATCACCATGAGTTATTCTTCTGAGACTGAGTATGAGTATGAATCAGAGCAGGAGAGGGTTGAACAGGAAGTTGAGATAGGTGGCCATGGAAGAGTTGGTGATGCCACAATGGGGGAGAGTGAAGAAGGGACACAAAATGTAGTGGCAGCGGCAACCGGTAGTTCATTGGTAGTCTTTACACCGATTGCCCCTCTCAAATGTTGTCCAAATTTGCCATTGGACCATTTGATAAGAAGAAGCCATTGCAACAATTTGCCCAAATAATTGATAACCCCAAGTCTGGAGGGGGAACAAAGTATGGAAGTGCAACATATGTGCACTGACTTGGCATGGCAGTATCACTAGGACCAATGCACACTTGTTGCATCTTACAGGAAGGGGGGTTGGCACTTGTAAGGGCCTTTCACTAGAGTAGAGAGCTGAGATGGTGAGAATCTTCAATGGAAATACCATAGAAAAAGTGCCAGAAGTTCGTGGTTCTACGGCTAATACTCCATTGAGCACTCATAGGACTGACAAACATGGTAATACTCTGGCTGGTTCTAGTTTTGGAGTGTCAGAAGTGGAAAGCAGAGGGAAGAGAAAGGCCGTGGGGGCAGCCCCAAATTCAGTTGTTGACATGTTTGATTCAAAGGCAAGGGAAGAGGCAGATGATGCTATTGGGAAATTTTTCTATGCTGCTGGGATTCCATTTAATGCTGCTCGCTCTCCTTATTACAAGGAGGCTATGGCTAAGGTTGCAAAAGCAGGTACAAGTTATGTGCCTCCTGGAGACACAAAACTCAGGACAACAATCTTGGATAGAAATTATTCCAAGGTTAATCTATTGATGGAGGAGATGAAGGTGACATGGGTGTCACATGGATGTAGCATTATCATGGATGGGTGGATGGATATTAAACACCGTCCTCTCATCAATATCATTGTCTCTTGCAAAGATGGACCGTATTTCTTGAGAGCGATTGATTGTTACGGGGAAGCGAAAGATGTTGAGTTTCGATGTCGTTTTGAAGGATGCCATTGAGGAGGTTGGACCTTCAAATGTTGTATAGGTTGTCACAGATGCAACTTATGTGTGCAGAGCAGCAGGCAAGCTAGTGGAGTGGGAATATAGGCATATTTATTGGACTCCATGTTGTGTGCATGCCATGAACAATGCACTGAAAGACATAGGGAAGATTCAGTGGGTTAATCAGATAGTGGATCGAGGCCGAGATGTGCAGAAGTTCATATGTAATCACCACACATCATTGGCACTTTTTCGAAATTTTTCGAATAAGGAATTTTTGAAACCAATCGACACTCGCTTTGCATCCTATTTTATTTTGTTGGAGAGGATGTCTAAGTTGCAGGAGCCCTGCAAATTATGATTATAACACGAGATTGGACTAGGTGGCGTGAGTCAGAAGACGGATCAAGGAAAAAAGTGAAGGAAGTGGTGTTGCGGAAACATTTTGGGTTGATATGAAATACATCATATCAATCATAGCTCCGATTTTTAGTGTCATCAAATATGGGGATTCTAACAATTTTCAATCTTGGTGAGATCTACGAGTGCATTGACAACATGCTTGGGCAAATGAAGGCAGCTATTCGGGTTAGGGACCCCACTTTGGAGTTCTATAATGAACATATACAACCCATTATTCAGTGGAGATGGGAGAAGTTGAACACTCCTCTTCATATGGCTGCGTATGCACTGAATCCCAAATGGTATGTGGAGAGGCCAGGCAGAGTTATCCCATTGGATGATAATGAGGTGAAGAGGGGCCTTATGAAGGCCTTCAAAAAAATGTACACTCCACAAGAGGCTTCACAGATCAGAATGGAGTGGCTTGACTTCACTGAACTTGATGGGTACAAAACATCAGCAAAGGCAGATAGGGTAGCAATAGCACAGGAGAAGCCAGTGAGTTGGTGGTGACTATATGGGCTTCCAGGACTGCTGCGACCACTTGCCATTCGCCTCCTTTCCTAGGTTTCTAGCTTTGCCTCTGAGAGGAACTGGTCTACGTATGGTTGGATACACTCTGTTAAGAGGAATAGGCTTACCTCTGCGAGAGCGGAGAAGCTTGTAGCTGTACACAGTGCTTTGCGTCTTATAGATTGGAAGACACTGAGTACAAACAGAATCCAAAAAGATTACGGTGGGATGTAAATCCCGAGGAACCGAGGCGAGTTGAAGAGGACAATATTTTGCATATATAAAGGATTGATTGGGCTTACCTTTGAGGACGAAGATGCTAGTACCGGCGAGGATGAGTTCATGGATATTGTTTGAGATGCTGATTCTGATTTTTAGTTTGATTATGATACTTGTAGTTGTCCTCTTTTTTGTAATATTGACAATAGACAATTGTTGGTGTACACTGTATTTGGCTATGAGATTAATGATATGAATATCAGCTATTGTCACTTGATCAATCGTAATTTAGAATGGTTTTACTTTTCTATTTTATAATATACTTGAAGTTGATATTATAGTATTAACTTTTAAGGAATGTATTTGATCATGATGTTTATGAGTTCAAGTTTCACCTTATTTAAATCTCAAATGGTTTTATTTCAGCTTATTTATATAATTTAGTCACTATATCTTTTTATTTTAAATATTTATATATTTTTTAATTAGCCATCCCCCGCCGTCCCCAAAATTTAGAAATTTTCCGGAAACCCCGTCTCGCCGTCCCGGTGTAACTATGGTCAAGACCCAAATACTTGTAATCATTTACCACTTGCAAGGGACCACCTTCGAACTCAAAATTTATTTGCCTTGGCTTTCTTCTTAAAGTAAAAATCATGATTTTGGTTTTACTCATGTTCACCTGCATCCCCACCTCTTTACAGAATAATTCTAGAGCTCTCAAGTGTTCTTGCAATCCATGTCTTTGTTTTAGCCATTAGAATAAGGTCATCAACATAAAGCAACAATTTTACCACATAAGAAGCTAGGTGGACTCCACTCCCACCCATCGTGTCAATCCACTCCTCTAACTTGTCTATGTATAGCCCAAACAAAGTGGGAGATAGAGGACATCCCTGCTTGACCCCGATGTCACTCCCAAAGCACTCGGATAAGCCATCCTTCGTTCTTATTTTGGCTTGAACTTGATCATAAAGCCTATGAATTGCTGCCCTATACTTTTCTGGTATACCCAATTCTTCCATTCGGCCCAAAGTTTGCTCCTAGGCACCGTGTCAAATGCCTTTTTGAAGTCAACAAAACAACAATAGACCTCTTCCCCTTGCTTGTCCCAAACCTTTTCAATCGGTGTCTGAGGGTGATGCAATGATCAATAGTAGAATGTTTTGGTTTGAAACCAACCTATCCTTTTGCCCTCTTACCTTCCTTTTCAGCCCAAATACTAATTCTACGTTCCACCATACTACCAAAGAGTTTTCCAAAATAGGATTAATCATAATAGTGCGGTAGTTTGATGGATTGTTGACATCACCACTTTTGTGAAGAGGAACGACAATGCTGGTTGTCCATTTTTCCGAAAACCGTACCAAATAACTCTGTTGAAAATCTCTTTTATGTATGGCGCAATGTCATCCATACTCCATTTTAAAAATTCCACTTGTAGCCCATCAATATCTTGAGCTTTGCCTGCTGCTAACTTTTTGATTCCTTCCTTGATGTCCTTTGTAGAAAAGAGTTTGTCCTTATTTTCAATTACAGGAGGGAGAGGATCTTTGTTTTGATACAACATTTTTGCATATTCTAACCATTGGATATTTGTGATATCTGTTCTCCACATTTGTTCTAGTTTACTGAAGCTCTCTCCAAAAACCTCTCGGATTATTCTTCCCCATAGAAATCAGCTCCTTCCTCCTTATCTTCATGAATTCTTCCTTTTTATCTCTCACTAAATTTTTGTACGCTTTTATATATGTTTTGTCCTTTCCCGAGATATTCACCATTTTCTTTGCAGCCTTGCAATCATCATCAAACCACGGATTAGCCAAGAAACTATTTTTGGTACTTCTTCTAGCTCTAGAATGCTTGCACTCTAGGAGTGCCTCTGTGAATTATACCATCAAATTCTTGTTGTTCATAAATCTCTTGTTCCCTTTGAAACTGTCAAAATCTTGAATTTCTTGAATCTATTTTGTAATCATAGCTTTAAAAGTGTCTTGATTCTCTCGAGTCAAAAGAATTCTGCTTTGAACCTCTGCTTTTTTATTTGGTTGAAGATTAGTCCTTTGCTGATCATAGTTTTTCATATTAATCTTCATAAGAACGGGGTTGTGATCTGATTTCATTTCAATTGGACAACTTCCTATCTCTACCTTTGAAACCCTTGACATAATGCTTTGTGAGTAGATAACATAATCCACAATGCTTTGTTCGTTGAGTATGACATGTGATGCTTCCTGACTTCGGCCATGCTTTTACCCCATTACAAATGATCAAATTATGTAAACTGCATATCCCCAATAATTCAGCTCCAAAATGAGAGATACCACCTTTTTTGTCTTGTGAGACCCTTTCCCACTTTTGCTGCTCATCTTCATCTAACCATAAAGGGTTGTTGTTCCACCCCTCCTCCATACCAAGGTAAAGAGCTTGATTATTTGTTGTTCTTGCATTAAAGTCCCCTAATAAAATGACCTCGCCCATGGCATAAAATTCTACAATATCTTTTTTCAATGCTGCAAAAGGATCTTCTCTATCCAAGTTCCTTTTCTTGTATGTTTTAGAACCATAGGGAGCAAAGTAGCAAGTTGCTAGATAAATTGTATCTTCCTTGTCTTTCAATTTCATCCATATGTATTGATTGTGCGGATCCTTTTTTTCTTCCTTTATGACTCCTTGCCATGTTTCCCTAACCAAGATCGTTACCCCTCCATGCCCTTTGCCATTATCCACCAACTCATTCCAAACCGAGACTTTTACATAACCTTCAAATTCTGGCACTCTACAGCCCTCATGCTCATGAGTTTCAACTAAGACAATAATATCCTTACCCTCTGCTATGGGCCCCAACCCAAGACCCCTCCTCCAAGGGTAGCCTCTACAATTCCAGCTAACCAAAGTAAGATGATCTTGGGGGACCCCGACTCCCTATTTATCATGTGTTTTCTTATCCCTAAATTGGGCTTTCCCCTTGTATAGCCATGCTTCCCTACCTTCCTTTCTCGCTTGCCATCACTTTTTCCCATTCTTTCCTTCTTTCTTCCAACTGATCAGAGTTAGATCCTCATCTATATAGAATTGTGTGCCTTTGAGAGACCGCTTGTTTCTTAATATTTTATTCTTATCTTCCATGCTTTTCAAGGTTATCTTTATATTTCTAGATCTACCCCCTTCACCACTTTACCAATTTTGTTTGCTTGGAGAATATGCCCTACCCATTGTAGTTTATCTAGTAAGAAGTCATTTACAAGCCTGTTGGTAATTTCTCCTTCTCCCTATTCTTTCAACCCCTTGATTATTATGTTTGATGCTCTATCCTGATGATCTTTTTCTTCCCACATTTACAGACTTGATCTGCTTATTTATCATCTTTTTTGTGTTTTTTGTTGGTTCTCTTACTACCTGTGCCCATGACTTGACCTCTTCTAATTTTTCCAACATTTTATTTTCCTTGATTTCCATGTTTGCCATTGCCGATTGTATCTCTTGATCTCATGGAGTATCTCTTTCTCCACCTGTTGAAGCTATGCTACTTGTTCTACTTTGTTTTAGCTCAAGCTTTAATGATATTATCTCTTGTTGCCCCATTTCCATGATGTGTTGCAAATTATTTATTTGGTCTTTGAGCATCTTATTTTCTTGTTCTAATTTCCGGCTGGATTTGACAATCTCTTGAAACTTAGTATCTTTCATTTGCTCCTTCATCTCCATGCTATCCACCCTTCTCTTTAGACTCAGTAACTCCTTAACATATAGCTCTGATGACCATGTTAGGGGTGTTGATATGGGGCTATAATCCCCTTGTTTTTTTTGATTTCCAACCTCCCTCTTTGTGTTAAATTCCTGGTGTTGCTTGACCTCTTGCTGCTTCACTTCCCTTTCTGCCAGTAAACTGTCTTTGAGTGATCACCTTGGTTGTTTACCCACATTTTGAGCAGTTCTTGTGTTATGTTTGCATTTGGCTGGCTGTGATTTTCTGTTAAAGCTAAAAATATGGAAATAAACGCTTTATTCTATCCATAGCATTTCTCACTACTGAATATTTCCGGGCTTGAAGCTCCGCTCATATTTTTATTCTTGTATCAAGGTTGCTTTGCTTCAAAACAAGGTCCACCCGCCAGTTGTGCCAGTCTAATAAATCAAAACTATTGACTTTTAAATTTACCTTTATAGGGTTAATTCATGTTCTTCCAACCAAATTGGATTTAAATTCATGCCATACTAAAGCTATATAGGTTGATTGTTGATTCAAGCTTTATTTTTATCGACTTAATTTGTTTTGTCTCAAAAGACCTTAGATTTAAACTTAAATACCCTGCATTCGTGATTCTTTAGTTTTACTAAAGAAAATGAAATCAAACCAAGTATTTCCTATGTTTGAGCTTTTAATTTATTGTTACCTGTTGTTTTTTTCCGAATGTCTGTGCATGTGAATTGATCTGCATATTTCATTTGGTGCCAAAATTCACTGACATTCACCTGGCTGATTTTATTGCCAGTATAGGAAAAAAGTCCTCCCAGATTGAGATTGTGCCAGCATAAACATAGACAACCATCTTTGGCTGGTAGGTCTGTAGGGAGATTGGTTTTTTTTGTTTTGAACTGGTTTGCACAGTTTTTTTAAAGTGGCATTAATATTTTACTAAGCCCAATTGTATTTATCTTTTGGTTTTCTATGGCTTGAATGAGTGTTTGGTTTAGATTGATGGGTTCTTTGGTGCCCCCATGGCAGGCTAAGGCTGTTTATATAAAAAAATGCCTGGCTTGAGACCGTGCCAGCATAAACATGGACAACCATTTTTGGCTGTTGGGACTGTAGGGGGAATGTTTTTGGATGTTGTGTTTTCTTGCAAAAAAAAAAATAGAGAAAGAAATGGCTTCTTATGTTCCATCTTCAAACCGTTTCATATGAACTCCATTAACTGTTCACTTTAAAGCATAGTCAGAAACTTTTGATGTGCACGCTCAAATTAGGAGCAAGCATCTCCATCTTGCAAGTTGATGATTTTAAACAGTGAAGATCTATTCTGTGTGCTATTTGTTGTTCATTTGCTTATTTTCAACTGCCCTACAACGATTCACACCTCTCTCAGACCAGTTTCAGCTGCTTGACTTGCTTGTATTTCTCCTCCTTCCAAAATTCATTATACAGGTTATGACTATCCTTGACTCACTTAACTCTCTTCATTCATAAAATTTCCAGTTTCACCTGGTTGAACTGCTTGCATTTTCCCTACTTCTGAAATTCATTCATATGGATTACGGGTATCTTTGATTCACTTAACTCATTTCATTCAAAAAAATTCAAGCTTGAAATGGAAGCTGCCCTTTGTCATTTTGTTTTTTGAAGGGTTTCTTAGCACGCTGAGAACCAATTTTGTTTTTCAATTTTAAAGTTTTTAATCACAATTTTGGGTTTCTTTAGTTTCCTATCTGCATTAGCACGCTTGTTTGATATTATTTATTCATGCTTGTTTAATATTATTGATTCTTGAGCAAAAATTTTAAAACAACTTTAATACCCTGTTCCAAAGCTACCATTTTGGGAAATGTTTGGAGATGCCGAAAAGTTCTGGAGTTTGTCTTTAATACTGCCAATTTCATTGACTAAAATCCTTCCTATCCTTTAAATAAACCAATTATGTGCATATCTGACAACCATGGCATTCCATGTGATGAAAAAATTTGCAAAGGCTGGTCATGAACACAGATCTGGGATCTTCCACTCTATTTATAGTATATAAGTATCATAAAATAACAAATAAAAAAATAGTTAGAACTCAAATCTAGGATCTTCCACTATATAAGTTTTTTTAAAGTATAGACTGTGTGTCCATCACAAATATCATTGTACCATAACGTTGTGAATAATTTTACATAAAACCCAATAATCTTCCAAGGGTGAAATCGTTTTTTAAAATACTAGTAGACAGCTTTGGATAAACTGCCCTCTAAATTATGTGGAAAAATGGCAGCTTAAAGGACAGATCAGATCATTATTAGTGTTTATAGATAGTACTAATAAATGATAGATGTCTCCTTTAACTATCTCACCTCTAAATTTAATGGACTACGGTTAACTCTGAAATTTTTATTATAGACCGGTTGATTTTATTTTGTTTTCGTTTTGGCCATGGCTGTCTATGTTAACTTCTGTACACTTGTAATCCCGTAGCTGGCCAAACCCATGAAGCTATCCTCTTGCAATGGAACTGAAATGTCATTTAGTGGGAGGTGCAGGCAAACAGGGGATACTGGCAAATAATATATGGTCTACAAAATAGTAGGGTTTTTCTGTGTGTTTTTGTATTGAATGACTATTTACTCACATGATATGACAAATTGTGTCCTGTGGATACTGTGCACAACTCCTAATGATGTGGTGGCCTGTGGCATATAATATATACTACATGGCTATGGAAATCTATTGAAGATTGCAAATATTGGAATGACATGGGTAGTGAATGCAGAAGCAGTGTCATCAATGGAGCTAGTGCTGAGGAAGAGGAAATAAGACTTGGGTGTTGCAGATTTTTTGGAGTAAAATGGATGCTTGAGCACTGTCATCATTGAAGATGATGCTGAAAAAGAGTAACCAAGACATGGTTGTTGCAGATTTGTTAGTGTAGATTTGTGAGGTGGATGTTGAAGCGCTCTCATCAATGGATGTCATGCTGATGCAAAGGCATTGAGACTTGGGTGTAGCTTACATTTTGTTATAGGATGAATGTAGAAGCACCCTCATCAATGAGGGAGTGATGAAGAGAGGAATTAAGATTTGGCTGTTACAGATGCTTTGAAATATGACGTGGTATGAATTTTTGGGAAACATGATTCAGAATTCTGAGTTGAATACACAGGGAAAAAAGGGTGAGAATGTTTGGAAACTAAATGGAGTTGGTTAAATATCTATGCCTTCTTTTTATGTTTGTTATGTTTGTTTTATAATGTCTTCCTTGTCAGTTTTGGAGTGCTGGCTTTTGGGATGAAAAAATTAGATATTGCAATTTTCCCTCTCTCCAAATGTTTTCTTTTGAATCATTTGCACTATCTGAAGTGCTTTAAGTGAGTTCATGCTTAAAGGTGAAAGTGCTATGAATGCATCATGCATGTTATATTCTCAAATGTTAAAAGGTTGTGAAAGTATTAAGGAACATCTATTGTAATGTTAGGAAAAAAGTCAAATCTAAGTTGCTGATATATTTTTGATATGAATATGGATATGGCAGAATAAATTTTGGCCCCGGATATGCCCATACAAAAAATATATCAAAATTAAAACATATATAAATTCCAGCCTAATAAATAGGAATTAACCACATATTATGCATATGAAAAACAAAATAACCACAAAACACTACTGATAATCTATATAATGCCAACCGAATGCCAAATGAAATGTCACAAATGTCATAATAAATATTAAATTTTATTATTACATAAAAATGCAGCAGGGTCTGAATCTTCATGTGATCATTAAAACAGAAGATGCATGTATATCAAGAGCTACTGATCTTATTTTCTGGTTTTATAGCAGCACAAAACTGAAAATCAGATTTGTGGTGGGATTTAGATTTACCGTCACAATCGTTCCTTGTCCAGAATTGAATCTGCCTGTAAGTGATCAGATAAAGAGTATTTGGGTCGATTGTGCTTGTTCCCTCTTGGTCAGATTTGTTCCCAAGATCAGACCCTGCTGTTTTTTTAGGGTTTCATAGTGTTGTTTAATCCTTTTTGTTTTAATGTTGAAAAATTTTTAAAAAGCTTGTTTCTGGCCCTCGATACACCGAGGATACAGCCTGGATGGTTTGGATATGTCTGCGGACATATCCAGTTGTATCTGGACTGTGCAGGCTGTATCCTGGCTGAATCCATGGGCGTATCCATATCAGATACAGTATCCAGCCCTGTGAAATATCCCTTGCTGGGATCTTACAACAAAATAGACAAAACATAGAAATTTTGCAGCAAATACTAAATCTGATTTTTCTGATTTTTATGCAGAAAATTACAGCTAGGGCAGCGAACAGTAAAATGTGAATAACTCTCAAAATATCCGTTCAAAACACTTGAAAATTTAAAGAGAACTAGATAATAATATAAAGAACACAAGGGAAATATTTTTGGAATTTTTCAGTCACTATATCGCTGCCAGAAAATTACAGCGTGCCTAAAATAGCTGGGAAACTTCGAAAATTAATATCTTTCCGAATACAAGTGCAAAAATGATGAAACTTGGGAAATAACATATATAAATATGGAAGATGACTTTCCAACCTTCAGATCTGAAAACGGCCAGCTGAAAACCCTAGAAATTAGGGCTGCAATCTCCCAAACAAGTCGCCCCCTTGGTAGATGGCCAAAACCCTTGTGAAATCCTCTGTAGATGATGCCAAACCCTTCCTCTATGGCTGCCGTAGGTCTGATCCGAAAACCAGTTGAAAATCTTCACCAAAACTCACAAAACCCTCAAACCCTAATTCTAAAATCCTGAAAATGCCTCTGTAAATTAGCCACGAAAACAGCTCCAAATGACAAGCTAGGGTAGATCTTTTACTACCGAAGAATGCCTGCTAGCTAGGGATGGATCTCTCACCACCGAAGCTAGGGTTCCCGTGGGATCTTACTCCACAAGCTAAAAGTTGCAAACAACAGTTGCACCATGAAAAGAGATATAAGTGTATGTATGCATGATCTCTCCTTTCACCCCTCTTCTCCTTTTATAACCTTTTCCATGTCAAAGAAACCCTAAAACCCCCAAGGCACACTTTCTCATAAAGAGGGCCCAATTAAAAATAACTTAAAGTTACTTTTTCCATTCCTAGGCGCCTTGGCCCAAAAAGTGACCCCAACAAAGAAATATAACATTTAATGCAATACATATCCCCTCAAGTCGCCAAAAAGGTACTTTAAGTGGCCCCAACGAAGAAACATAACATTAAATGCCAAAAGTGTCCACTTAAGTGATCCCAACGACAAAATAGAACACAAAGGGCCCATTAGACCCTCCCAACGCCCAAAATATAACAAAAACATAGTAGGAAATCAGACAACCATCCCCAATAACCTCCAAAGTCGTTAGTCCCTTGGGAATGACCAGGGCTAAGACCAAAATAGGGCCGTTAGGCCAACTGCTCGGAATTGGGGACATTACAATCCTCCCCTCCCGAAAAATGCTTGACCCCAAGCATTATCCTCCTGTGCTGTAGAAACTGAATACCACAAAGTAAGTGCCTCCATCTCACCCTGCAGTCAATCAAAGATCGGTGTGATCCTAAGTGACCAAAACACCACATATAGTCATCATGCTCTCCATGCAGTGTAGACAACAATGTTGTCCCTGAAGTAGAATAATGCCCACATCGACTCTCTACTGGTACCCATACTGAAACTGTCAATCTGTCCAATCCCTGCCACTGCAAAACTGTCATCATGTGATCACCCACTGTATCTCCTGTCGACTCCGTCCCTCGGCTAGCTAGCACATGCTCGTCATCCTCATAAGCAGTAAAACATATAGGAGTGTTATCCCCTATCAACTCCAGAAATAAGGAACATGCATACTCCGATTTGTCACCATGACAAACTACACATCCTTGCACAAAGTTGAGGATATCCTCCCTCAACCCATGCCATCTGACCCTCTCCCATATGAAGTTGAAGGTCTCATCAAAGCTCAAGTGTCCAGACATGGAAGAATAATGCACATGTCGCAGTATCTCCATCCTCAACCATGAATCCGACACAGGTACAATCTGTCCTGATAGAAGATCATCTCATCCTCCAATCTGTAGTTGTCATCCTGTATGTGACCATCCAGAATCTCACAAGTGTGTCGGTTCTTGGAGTACTCAACAAGCAAATGAGATCTCCAGTCTACCGAAACCTCAGACAACCAACATAATGATAAACTCGGATGATCTGAACCTGTAATCCCAATCTCTGTAACTGCCTTATGTGCAACACTATCTGGTCACACCCACATCCATCATACTCCACATCGATCCGCAATAATAAAACCCCTCATTATGCCGGAAAGTCCTCTCCATCCCCTCAGCTGCAACCACCCTAGGTGCTCCTGCCGATAATCCCCTCAAAATCACATTCCTGCCTTCGGACTTAAACTTCAGCTCCATCGTCTGGAAGTTAGTCCGAAACTCACCAAGAGAGTGAAGCCACTGCACTCCCAACACTATGTGGGTCACTCCCATACCAACAACGTGGAAATCATCGGTAACTGTGTAGTTACCCATGGTGATGCTCAATTGTGGAACTCTCCGTGTGCATCTCATATACTCCCCATTGGCTACAACAATGTTGAAGCCCTCAAAGTCCTTCGTCTGTAAACCTTGTCTCTCCACCAATGATGCATCAATAAAGTTGTGGGTAGCCCCACTATCAATGAGTACCATAACTCGCTGACCCTGCATAACTCCTCTAATCCTAAATGCCTTGTACATCGGAGTACTAGACAATGTGGCTATAATCTCCCGAGGGAAAGTCTCCTCCTCCTGCTCCGCATCAGCACTATCCATCGCAACTCCATTCCCATCATCCATCTCGTGAGTCTCCAACTCCTCACCTCTGTCATCCTCACTCTCCTCGAAGACCTCGATGAATTGGGCCTTCCCTCTACCTCTGCAATCATGTCCTGGAACCCAAGGTGTGCGGCAATCGAAACATAGTTTCTTTCGCCTCAACTCATCTCTGTCCTCTCGGGAAATGAATGGCTTCTTAGCCACCTCCTGCCTCGGTGGAGGCTCCCTCTGCTGAAGTTCGTCTGATCCAGATGGAGGTTCTCTTTGCTGAACGCGAGGTGGAACCCTCGACTTTGGAGTGGATAACTCCAAGTCTCGAGATCTCCTAATAGCCTCATGCAAAGAAGAAGGCTCAAATGCCTTCACAAACCCTGCTAAGGCGTCAGTCAACCCTGCCATGAAGAGTGAAGTCAACCTCATCTCTGAAACATCAGATACCATAACTGATAACCTCTGAAAATCTGCAATGTACTGATCTAGAGAACCTGTCTGCCTCAAGTGAGTCAACTCCCTGAAGTGCCTATCTGGGTCCCTCCTGTCGAACCTGCTCATCAACCTCTGTGTAAAATCTGCATAAGTAGTGATATGCATGTGCCCCTGTGTGATCAATCCATGATGCCACCAGTCATGAGCATCTCCCTCGAGGTGTAGGATAGCAAACTTAATTGCATCCTCTTCACGCATGGGATTCAAGTCGAAGTAAGTCTTCAACTTCTGAATCCAAGATTGGGCGGTACACTTCTTAGAGCCATCAAAGTGTGGAATAGAGATTTGTCCCAATCTCCTCTGAAACTCAGGTACCTGTGGCTGGTAATCTCTCCTGGGCCTGCTACCAATCTTCATTTTGCAATACTCCTGAAATGGCATGTTGTCCCGGAAACCCTCACTCAATGTCCGGTACTTCTCCCAACAAGATTCCTCATCCACAATGTCTGCGGCTGTTGTGTCTGCGAAACTTCCGGATCCTTCAAGAAGGAAGGCTCGTGGAGTCCCAAGGGCCTGGTAGATGCATGAGGGGACCCTTGTCCCGAATGTCCACTCTCACCTCTATTACCATGTTGTCCCATATTGCTGGCTTCTCCTTTCTCCGCATGAGCCTCAATCCTACCCTGTGCTAACCTCTCAGTAAGCTGGCTCAAATAGAGGTTGGTAGTCTCCTGCTGCTTCACCATATTGGTGAACAGTCGTTTCATCAGATCTACTCCCATTTCTTCACTGTCTCGGTCTCTGTCTCCCATCTTTCAACTCCAACAGGCTGGAGGAACAACAGCTCTGATACCACTGAAATATCCCTTGCTGGGATCTTACAACAAAATGGACAAAACACAGAAATTTGCAGCAAATACTAAATCTGATTTTTCTGATTTTTATGCAGAAAATTACAGCTAGGGCAGCGAACAGTAAAATGTGAATAACTCTCAAAATATCCGTTCAAAACACTTGAAAATTTAAAGAGAACTAGATAATAATATAAAGAACACAAGGGAAATATTTTTGGAATTTTTCAGTCACTATATCGCTGCCAGAAAATTACAGCGTGCCTAAAATAGCTGGGAAACTTCGAAAATTAATATCTTTCCGAATACAAGTGCAAAAATGATGAAACTTGGGAAATAACATATATAAATATGGAAGATGACTTTCCAACCTTCAGATCTGAAAACGGCCAACTGAAAACCCTAGAAATTAGGGCTGCAATCTCCCAAACAAGTCCCCCTTGGTAGATGGCCAAAACCCTTGTGAAATCCTCTGTAGATGATGCCAAACCCTTCCTCTATGGCTGCCGTAGGTCTGATCCGAAAACCAGCTGAAAATCTTCACCAAAACTCACAAAAACCCTCAAACCCTAATTCTGAAAATCCTGAAAATGCCTCTGTAAAACAGCCCTGAAATCAGCTCCAAATGACAAGCTAGGGTAGATCTTTCACTACCGAAGAATGCCCTGCTAGCTAGGGATGGATCTCTCACCACCGAAGCTAGGGTTCCCGTGGGATCTTACTCCACAAGCTAAAAGTTGCAAACAACAGTTGCACCATGAAAAGAGATATAAGTGTATGTATGCATCCCCTCTCCTTTCACCCCTCTTCTCCTTTTATAACCTTTTCCATGTCAAAGAAACCCTAAAACCCCAAGGCGCACTTTCTCATAAAGAGGGCCCAATTAAAAATAACTTAAAGTTGCTTTTTCCCTTCCTAGGCGCCTTGGCCCAAAAAGTGACCCCAATGAAGAAATATAACATTTAATGCAATACATATCCCCTCAAGTCGCCAAAAAGGTACTTTAAGTGGCCCCAACGAAGAAACATAACATTAAATGCCAAAAGTGTCCACTTAAGTGATCCCAACGACAAAAATAGAACACAAAGGACCCATTAGACCCTCCCAACGCCCAAAATATAACAAAAACATAGTAGGAAATCAGACAACCATCCCCAATAACCTCCAAAGTCGTTAGTCCCTTGGGAATGACCAGGGCTAAGACCAAAATAGGGCCGTTAGGCCAACTACTCGGAATTGGGGACATTACACCTGTATTCGCCTTATTAGTATCCTAGAAAAAAAAGCATATAAGTAACTATTCAAGTAAAAAGGGGGTTGGTTGTTGGGTAGTTTCAGCTGTTTTGTAGTGAAATGATTATTTATGCATTTGAGATAGATGAAGAAAAGTTAGTATGTGAAAGGAACAAAGACTTGTACCACTGTTTGAAATCATATTGGGATTTACCATGCTTTTGCTCAAAGTAATGATGTCACCTGTCACAACATTATAGTTCTCTTTCCGTGATGTTCACATACCCTATGTGCTTCTTTCCACATCCAAAGTGTCCTTGCAATATCTATATTCCCTATCAGCGGTGACATGTTCTACATTTGCAGGCACTGAAGAATTGGTCTTTTCACTTTTGTTCTTCAGCTTGACTGGATCATTACAATCAAACAAATACAATGGTCATGTTTTAGATCAGCGTAGAAAATAGTTCCAGCTTTTGTCTGGAATCCAAAATTCTTAACCTCAGCACAAACAAACCAGTTAATTTCTGCTTTCCTTTGGGCATCTGCAATGGCAGCAATGGCAGGGGCAACCATTACAGTTGCTACAATCTAACAGCAACACATCAATAAATCAGTATAAAATATGCTATAAATTTGTTATGCAAAAATTGCATTTGATTTTATGAAAAATGAAAACTGTGCAGTTAGTTGCACAGACTGTTTACTTGATCCCTATCAATTGACATTAGTTGAATACTGAACATTGTTAATAACCAATTACACCTGCAGCAGATTGAAAAACATAATAACCATGCCAGCACAATTAGCTAGAGTCAAACCAATGGTGTCCATCCCACAGCATACATAAAAAGGAGCGTTGCCGGATAAACCCAACCCAATCACCAGTCAGGGATTAGTATTCACCGATCTTTTCTTGTCACTCATGTGCTTTGCTTCTTGTTGATGTTTCTGATTTCATCTAAACAGATTTTTTCTGTGCAAGTTGCCTATGAGATATCCGCTGAACATGTATCATAATATGCCCACAAATGCTGTCTTCTAAGAAATCATTTTCCTATCACATCTTATCATATGCTAGTAATCTAAATCTTTTACAGTTATCTACATTATTCTGAATATTAGCTTTTCTTATATTAGTTGGCTGTTTGGGTTTTTATATGCCGCATAACAATTGCATCCAAAAACCAAACGAGAGAAGAACATTAGATTAAATTTTGGGAGACAGATCTTTTTGCAGCTGCATTACTCTGATCTTATCAGGCTTTGTTCAATTAGATATAATGTCAAGAAATTGGTCCAACAATAAATAAACCCGTAGCCATAATTTATTGTCGAACAAATCGTCATGTCTCCTCATCCTCATATTTTAGCTGGCTATGGTTGCATATATTCACAAAAATATAGTTTCTTGACATGAAAAGGATATTTGAAAGACCCTTTGTTGACCCAAGGGGTGAACCTGTAGGTGTCATGGGATACCACATGGTCTTAAAGGCACCCATTTAATTCAAGCTCTTTTGACCGTGTCCACCGTATCACTTGAAATCAACAGGAAACCCTAATTGATTAAATTCCCAATTCTAAAAGTTTGTTTATTACTTTTAACCTAAAACATAATATTTGAATAGTCCATATAAGAAATTTAGCATGTTGAGTAAGAAAATTGTATACCATATAGAATTTACTATTTTATGGTAACAAACTATCTTGCAAGGGTTCTTTCGAGTCATTTCCTCCCACTTTATTCACTATATAAATTTATTATATCATCTAAACAAAGTAACATAAGAGATATATCTTGCAAGTGTTCACTCAAAACCATTCCCTCCCCTCTTAAATGCTCGAGTTTTTAGGCACAGCGAAAAGGGTCACGTCCTCTTGAAACCAAGGTGATGCCAACGAGCTCGAAGGGCCGATAGACTATATGTATTTAGCGCATGAAACTATTTGGTCTTAATAACAATTTCATAGGAGAACACATCCATATGATTTGGCTCACTATTTTCTCAGTACAATTCAAGATTTACAGAAAATAAGGGATAGGTCTGCAATTTTGTAATGTTCCTAAACAAATTGATAGAATTTCTTCTAATATAGCAAACATTGTACAAGTCACAAGAACTGATATGGTGGAATATGAGGTCAATCAAAGGTATTACAAATGAAACTTAAATGCGATTGTAGAAGTTAATTTTCCCATTCAATGTGTCCTTGCAACCAAGGTTGCTCAAGCTGGTATGCTTGTCATGTAGGCTTAATGCTTATCTCAAATATCAGTGTATTCTCATTTGCCTTATATTTACCGATATTAAGTTGTTAGAACATTTTCTTGTAGGTGTTGGATATGCTTACTCTTATCTCAAATATAAGTGTATCCTCTTGTAATAGTACAGAATGAATGAATGCGGATGCTTAGGACAAATAGGATTTATCTCAACTTGCCTTGATTTCATTTTCTGATTTCATTTTATTTTAGCTATATGCTTTGATTCTCTTCTGCACATTGATGGGTCGGCAATTTTGTAATGTTCCTAAACAAATTGATAGAATTTCTTCTAATATAGCAAACATTGTACAAGTCACAAGAACTGATATGGTGGAATATGAGGTCAATCAAAGGTCTTACAAATGGAACTTAAATGCGATTGTAGAAGTTAATTTTCCAATTCAATGTGTCCTTGCAACCAAGGGTGCTCAAGCTGGTATGCTTGTTATGTAGGCTTAATGCTTATCTCAAATATCAGTGTATTCTCATTTGCCTTATATTTACCGATATTAAGTTGTTAGAACATTTTCTTGTAGGTGTTGGATATGCTCGACTCTTATCTCAAATATAAGTGTATCCTCTTGTAATAGTACAGAATGAATGAATGTGGATGCTTAGGGCAAATAGGATTTATCTCAACTTGCCTTGATTTCGTTTTCTGATTTCATTTTATCGTAGCTATATGCTTTGATACTCTTCTGCACAACGGTAAACAAATGCAGCAATTTGTATATTGAGCATGACCTCCTTCAGAGATTATACCTATGTGACTTTGAGCATGACCTTCTTCACAGATTCTATCTATCTCAACTTTATTTAGTTCTCTGTTTCTGTCCTGAGCCTGTTCAACTTTTGGGTTCTCCAATTGTTCAATCCTTGAGTGTGACTATAATTTAATATGGACTTAAACTCTGGGTTAACAAATGCATCATATACCTATTCATGAATACAGGAAAAAGAACAGGCTGCTTGAGTTATTGAGAATTGCATACTAGTCATGCATAACACCCAATGGCTTGCAAAATGTAACAGACATGCCCCCACGCCATAAACAGTTGCTATGTCTGAATCATATACACAATATACATTCATCATAATCATTTCAATCCAGCGTATACAGATGAAGGTCTGAATAAGAAGCTGATCAGTTGCTGGTCTTCTTTAGACTGGCTATAGAGATGAAGGTCTGAATAAGAAGATGATCTGATCTAGCTTCACCCATCAGCACCTCAACTGGATGAGAAGCACCTGGAAAAAGAAAGTCCCAAGGTCCATAAAACCCGTCAACTTAGCTTGTATCCTATTACTTCCTCAGCAGAATTTGCTCCAGGTGTACCAGCCAACTCTTGCTTACCCTTTCTTTCCCCAGTTAGGATCAAAGAGTTGGATGGAGGCCTTGCATTTGGCCCATGCTTATTTTTCTGTCCCAGATACAACAGATTCAACACCACCAATTCTATCCCCTCCCATTCAACCATATTAAAGTGTTTCCCAATAACTCACTCAGCAGCTAGCAACAAGGTATGTAACGAGTCCTAAACCCAAGTACAATCTGCACTCAAGTTGGGAGCATACACCTAACAGAAACCACAAACCTTGTTATGAAGAAAAAGTGTAATCCACACACATCTACCATTTGGAACCATACCATGACTCACTACAAATTGCTGTAAAGAAGGGGAAATCGCCAAAACCACACTTCTGCTGCCCTGAGAATGGTTTGCCGACCATAACAGCTGATTCCAACAATAGCTCATTCTGTTTCTGAACTCAAAACCAGCTCATTTTACCTCTTACAGGAAAACTTTATCTGGCCTAACTCTCTGCAAATCACAATGGACAAACAATACATTCCAGGACAAAAGAGAGATCTTCATTCCAGGAACAGAGGGTTGCCCAACGAGCTAAACCTATTCTTAACCACCAAGGCTGATAGAATATTCTCTGGTGAAAAATAAACTGCCTCCTTGAAAGATTTAATGTGTGGTGTCATATATTTAGAGATGTTGCTTGTTAGGTCACTCTGGAAATGGATCTTCTTTGCGCTTATTAGATTTATCCCTCCATCCCTGTTCAAATTCTGCTACTGTTGAACTACTATCTAAGTACTGTGTGGCTGCCTTGCCTCCTGCATCCACTGGAGAAGCATAAATCCCTTCTTTCGGCTTTGTCTTCTGGTTCCCACTTCCTTTTGCTGATTCTATTTGTTTTTGGGAAGGAGGAGCCTTATTCATAGTGGGTTCTCCTTTACTTTCTTTCTCCGGTATCATTCAATTATGGCCTTGAGAAGTCTTGACCCGAGGTTCTACTATAGGTGCTACCCCTACATCCTCTGGGTTTTTTGATGAAGAGAAATGTAGAGGACACTCAGGGATACAATGATCTTGAGCCTGGCATGCAAAACATGCATTTGGAAGATTCAAGTACCGCACCTTTTGCTGGTGAACACCATCAATTGTTAGACAGTTATGGAAGGAGGGAGCTTTTTCTTGAGATCTACCTCAACACAAACTCTTGGATTAGCACACTACAAATTTTACTTGCCATCTGGGATGAGAACCTTACCAAAGCGATCAACAGATCAATCCACAAATGACCTTAAGTCTCCAGGCATCTTTGGGAATTCTAACTAGAGTGGATAGTGAGCCTGCCCTTTATCTTCCAAATTAAAATTTGCTAGCCATGATGGAACATATGCTAAAGAGCCAACAATGTTCCATATGCCGCCGTACTGTAGGACCTATTGGGCAGCCATGTCAGAATTGAACAACAAGCACATATTTTTGGAACCCAAACCCCAATAGGAGTGTAAAGAAATGCCCTTCGCTTCCCAATGATTATACACTATTTTGTAAATGATTCCTCATCAGGCATACAGCGAAGGACATATAGAATGACTACATGGCGTACAAATTCCGCCTGCGCTCTGTATATTCCTTATTGCCAGTCAATCTAAAATGAAATTTCCCCTCTTCATCTTCATGCAGGGTTGATTGTCGTCCTGTGATTCACTTTTATCCACTTCAGGGATGTCTATTCCAACAGCTCCAAACAAAAGCTCATTCCCAGCTGCAGATATCGAGACCTCAGTACCGTTCACTTGAACAAAACCAATGCTATACTTGGCGGCTGTTTGAAAAGTTTGATTAATATAGTCAAGGAGATCGATAGCCAACACGAATTCAGTCCCTACAATCTGCAGCACATTATCCCGCTTAAATTCATCAACCAAATCAAATCGAACCTTGGCTTCACTCCATCAGCTGGAGTAATAGATTGGCCTTGCCTATCACGTGACCTGGAAGCTTGTCGAGCGTCATCTGTATTTTCATCAGTGTTACCTCTCACAGTAGTGAGACGTTCCTCAATGGGTGATATGACCTGCGTAGGCATCCCACGAGGGTTCATTCTTGGCTAGGGGCCCTCATGACCCTGCAAAGTTTCTTCCCATGATCAAAGACACTCACAGAGACCTACACCGAAGTAGAGAAAAGATGAAAAACAGTGCACAAGGTATTTACAAATACTGCAAATCCTAGACGTCATTCATGACCTCCTTTCCACCAGCCTATAGAGTTAATGACTAAACTTCTTGGTTTTATTGTATTTGTAAAATTTCAGGACAAACATGTCTTGGGTTTAGTTATTAAGGGAGGTATTAAAATATACTGTTAGTATATTAATTAACTCATAACAAACTGATTTAACAGAAATTAAGTCTTAATTAGAGGATTGAGATCAAATCGATATAACAGTAACAAGCAAGAAACGAGCGTGTACAATAGTGAGATAAGAGTGACTTAGCTTGTATTCAGAGATCTGGGCTGATTTTCGACTAGAAATTGGATGGATCTAGATTGAACAAGCTTTGTCTAGAGAATTGTAATCTAAAATTGCTTCGGACAAGATTGTCCAGATACGGACTAGTCCGCCTGAGCGGTAGTGTCTGAGTTGGGCGCTAGTGTCTTGGCAACAACTCTGGTTTTGATCTTTTCAGGATCTGAAGATGTTTGTTTCTTTTCGCTCTCTGTCACATGCACTTTGTTGTAGGGTTTCACTGTTGCACCTGAACCTGCAAAACAAACCCTAGCTATCTACACAAGGCTCAAGCAAACATTAGATGAAATAAATAATGCATATGCTTGAGTCGGACTGACCTCGGTGGTCACCCCAATGTGATTGTCACTACATTTCAGACTCTATGTAGTTCAAGTGTGTGTGTGATTGAATCATGTCCTTTCAAGCTAGGTTGCCCTTGTGCCATGCACACCAAGATAGCGTTCTCTACAACTACTTTGCCCCCAAGATGAATGTGTGAGATGGAATTTAGAAATAACCCCTCCTATGCAGTGAATAATGTAGCCCAAATGCAGTCCTTGAATATTGCTCTTTGCCCAAGTAGTAGATAGTAAGTAATAGCCCAAGTTGTCCAACCCCTAATAATAGTAATTCATGTATATATATGATTCCCTTGTTTGAATTTCGTCATTAACCAAAAATTTGACCCAAAGTGATAAGTAGTAATTTAGAAAAGATACCAAATGATGTGGCATTTCAAACTTGAAAAAGAGAGAAAATGACAAAAGCGCCAAAAGGGGATAGTAGCCTGGGCATTCCTGTCCCTAATAGGTGGTAGTGGCCAGGATGCTCGGAGGATAAAACAAAAAATATTGAGATGGGTCACATGTCGTCCAATGTCTGAAAGTAAAGTAACCATTCCGAGAAAAGGAAATGATAAGTGTTATCCAAAACCAACCCCGTGCCATTTTAGGTGTTTTGACAAGTCATGGTGTTGTCTTGGATCGGGAAATTTCAAAATTTTACAAGTATGGGCAAGTTTCAGTGTTTTGGGCATTGTTCTCCCTCTTGCTAAGTCTCACTATCAAGGAGTTAGTCAAAACTTGGCAAAATTGGGTCAAAAGCTGGGCAATATCGGACAAATCGGCCTTTTGAGGAACAAGTGGAACTGCCCTTTGTTCTAGTTGTTCCCCGCATCTCCGCCATGGCCGCAATGCACTAAGGAATGGTGAAGTTAGATAGTTTGGGCACTGTGGGAACAATTCAAAGGTTCCGTTAGTACCAGACCATGAACCCCCTATGCGGCCGACTAAGGCACTATTAGAGCAATGTCGTTGTTCCGTCATTCCCTCGACCGCCCGCATCTCCGCATCTCCACATCTCTCGCACAAGGGCACAAGCATCGATGATATTGGCCGGAGGAACAAAGGGGAACTCTTCCTCTTTACGTCACTTCCCTACTTCCCCGCCAACGCCGACAAGACATGTAGCGGATATGTCGGGCCTTTCAAGCACCTTTAGATATGTTCCATTGTTAGTCTTCTTCCCAAACCTCACACTAAGCGACAAAACAAGGAAAAGACAATAAGTGTGGATAAGTCGGACTTAGAGGGGACAAAGGGAACTGTTCCCTCGTTCCCTCTATTCCCGATTCTCCGCTCACCATGAATAGAAAGAAAAGATTAAATTGGTTATTGAAGGCCCAGAGGGAAGAGTTCCAGTGCTCCACCTGTTCTCCAATTCACCGACATACCCGACCAAAAGCATGAGCAGTCCCAGAAACGTCCCAGGAAGCTATTTTTAGCTGATTTCTTCGATCAAAATGCAAATTTAGAGCATGTAGAGGTTAAAATTGGCAAGATCATGCAACAAGACTCTATTTTTATCATGCAAAGACTAAGGCTAACAGGTTTTCATGCAAGAAAAGCTTTCAGATAACACAAGCTGTTAAAAATAGTAGGAACATGCAAGAGCGCACCAATCTCCATTCTGGTCATGCAAACTTCATTCTAAGCTCGGAATTTCCTATTTTTGGAACAAATTACTCTTCCCTATGCACAAATCCGCCTGTTTCAAGCATGATTATCTATTATGTAGCAGAATAGGAGTGTTTACTTGCATGTTTTCACATTTTTGCTATCCTGGGCATGGATTTCTTATTTTGAGTGTGAATGATCATCTATTTTTGAGCAGAAGAGCAACATCCACATGTAGACATCACATGCCTCTCTATTTCTGACCTTCAAGACTTGCATGTCTGGTCTATTTTCCTCTCCCTCTCTCTCTCAATTCTCTATAAAACTTCATGGAATTCATTGTAAAAAAATCTTTGCGCTTTTTCGTTTCATTATCTTGGAGTTATCTAGCATTCTGAGTGGAAGAACAAGGATCATGAGTGATCTTTTGTATTGGTTTCACCTCTTAGATCAATAAAGGAGTTTCTACCTTCTTAACCTTATTGTGCAATATTGTGTTTTTAAGCTGATTTTATCTCATGATATTTTTTATCCTTGATTTGCAGTTTAATTTCCATGCCTTTATACAATTATATGTTAATTTGCAGGTCATAGATTGTGTTTAACAAGGTTTTGCAGGATTCAGTTGTGGAATTCATCAAATTGCCCTTCAAGCCATTTGTTTCCCTTTTTTATTTTGTCATAGCTTCAAACCCTTCTTTGAAACACTTTTGCATTGACATATCCATTTGTAAGTTGTGTATGGTGTGCATGGTTCCCGTGGTCCATCTATGTGGTTCAAACAAGTCTGAAATCCTCAAACTTTCTGGTGTATCACCCCTTTTTATTTTCAGTCTTTCCTTCTCCCTTTCCCATTTCATGTAGTAGAGTAGAGGTTAGTTTTAGGTGTTACACTAGGGAACCAACCCTCTCTGGAGATTCACTCCAACCTATAGGTCACCCACAACCTAGGAGTGTTTCCATTTTGTCAGTTGGAAGGGGAGACATCACACCACTCCCCAAAGGGTGCATTCCTCCGGAAAAACATTTTTGGCACGCTCGGTGGGACCAAAACAAAAGAGTTTGCTAAAGATTTGATGTTGTTCTTGGCAAGTATCAGTGTTTCAAACATATTCATCTAGCATCTGACGGCTCCATAAGTTCAAAGCACATCCTTGTAGAAGATCGATGCATATTTCATGCCAAAAGTTACAATTAGATCATCTTCAAAAAGTTTCAACACATATATTCAACATCAACTCCACTAATCCAAAAAAACCCATTTTCTCAGTTTTAGGCCATTTCCTCCATCCTTTCATCCATTTATGAGGTTGTGCAATCATGACTTCTTATCCCCATTGGAATCCTCAGTTCCAAGAGCATTATTATTCCCCTCCACCTCTTTTTTCCCAAAATCCTCCTCCAAATCAGTTTTATAAACCCTATCACAATGAGTATACCCATGATCCAAACCTTACTAATCCATATGGTTATCCCATAACCATGGTGTTTTTCGGAGAGCAGAATATGCAGAGATTATGGAGGCAATTTCATGCCTAATGATGATTTTCAGATGTGGGTACAACTCATGGAGAAAACATGGTACAAATGAGGGCAACATGCTCCATCAAAGCATCCAAGCTTGGTTTTAGGGTGCCCTATCCATGGGTTGGTCCTATGCCAAACTGGCATAACCCTCAGGAGAAGCTAGACTTTATGTCTGGATTGTTACCATAGATATTAGAGTGGAATGTATCAATGGAAGCTTACCAATCTAGTTGTAGGAAACCCTATCAATGGGGTAATTCCTCACTATCATCCTATAGCCCTCCCATTCCTACTCTCAACCTACACAATCTCACCCAAATTTCATATTCCTAGTTTTCGTAAAGCTTCCCTTGACATCACTTCTCCTCCACAAGAGAATTTTATACCTCCTCCATCATGCAAACCTTTGCAAAATCATTCAAAAGCCCAAACCCTTCCCTCCCTCGTTTTCCAAACCCCTTTTGGAATAAAATTAATAACCAAAATCAGTTTGAGGAGTCAAGTAAAGAAGAATGGATTCAAAGTTCCAAGAATTGGTGGCAAGAGTTTAAAATCAGCCAAGTTCTTCATCAAGAAGCTATCAATCAACCAAATCCATCAAAATCATTGAGGTAAGCTCCATTATGGTTAATCATGAATTATCTATTGATAAATGGACTAACTCTGAGCGTATGGTTGAAGAAATGGCCCCATCTTTTGAAGAACTACCTGCTGTTTTTATTAAAAAATCAGCAAGAGAGGATGAAATAGTTGAGCTCCAAGAGGAGGAGTTTGAAGTTGAAGAGCACGTGGAAGAGGATGATCAACAATCTACATGTTCTGAATGTAATATCCATGATGGGCCTATGTTCTTATAGGTTGCTAATTGTTCTCAATCTTTTCAAAAGGAAGAGTTATTCCCCATGCAAAATCATTCAATTGTCTTTGATAATTATGATCAGCAAGAAAAGGCCAAACAAAATTTTCTCAGATCTCTCGAGTTACAAAGTTAGGAGCATGTTTTTGAGAATTATTTGAGTGTTTCTAATGACCAAGAAGAGCTATCCACAAATAAGAAAGACAAATCAGATCCGGATGAAGATCAGTTTGAGATTAAAGATGAAGAAGGGTTATCAGACAATGGAATAAATTAGTTAGAGTTTCATGTTGATGAGGGTAACAAGTTTGAGTTATCAGATTTTTGCTTGAGGATGAAGATAAGAATGAGGCCCCAAGTGTGGAACTTGAGTTGTTTGTAGAAGAAGTAAAACAAAGTTCAAATCAACTTACAAACAATTATACAAGAGGAGGAAATCAAAAAGAAATTCAAATCCAAAGGGAGTTTTACTCAAGCATGAACAATGAAGAAACAAAGGTTTTATCTGACTTAGAAGATTTGGATGATGAGGAAGAGCCAATTGAACTTGTAAGTATTCCACCCCCATCATCTATCTTCCTCAACAAAGACTCTCTTGTTACTAAAATTTCTTTTGGGCATGAGAAAAAGCCAAATGAGGACACAAATATGGAAATAAGGTTGTTTGCAAAGAAAGAAGAACACACATTCAGATCAACTTGTGTGCACCCAATATGAGGAGGAAAATGTGTTCAAAGACTCCATTTATGAGGCTAAGTTTGAAAAGAGTGAGAAAATAAGAGAAATCAGTCCATTAGCCTTGCAAGTTGTGTGTCCAATCAGATATTTGGCTAGCCTAGAGTCACGAAGAGGCTGCCATGTGTCATGCTTACCTTAGAGCATGAGAAAGAGCTTCAAGTTGCCAAAGATCAGCCCCAACATCTACAAAGACCAAGTACAGATCCTATAGAGGTGTTTATTCTTTTCTTGGCTGATATTTTGAGAAAATCAGAGTGCTAGACCATGTCTTCATCTCCACCATGTGATCTAGTTGCAAAACTAATCTCATGCCCCATTTTGTGAGAAAAGGAAGTTATTTCTCCTAACCAATATGTGGTTTTTTGTTTAGCTTTCCTTTCTCTTTGTTTAGATTAGGAGTAGTTTAGGTTTGTTTCTTGCAAAATAAGTGTTTGTGCACACTCTGCATGCTTCCAGTTGGATCATGTATGATTTCCCAATTTTTGTGGTGTTTCCTTCCTTTGTTGTTGTTGGAGGTTCCCTCCTTTTTGTTGTGTAAATGATCATTGATTGAGTGCTCTTACCTAATCCTTGTGGTGATCATTTGAATAAGTGCATCGGATGCAAAAGTTTGGGTTCCTTTTGTTTGTTTTAGGGTGAAAGGCAGCTTGATCTTAAAAGTTTCAAAGTGTATACTTGACTCCATGCCCAATGGATACTTCAAGGCAACTGGTATTTACATCTAGCAGGCAAATGTCCCGTGGAGGTCACCAAATTGTTATCCAAAACCAGCCCCAAGCCATTTTTGGTGTTTTAACAAGTCATGGTGTTGTCATGGATCAAGGAAATTTCAAAATTTTACAAGTATGGGCAAGTTTCAATGTTTTGGTGGTGTCCCAGATTTCACCTTGAAATTTGGGACTACCCATTGAAAAAAATTGTTCTTTTTAAAATAATGGGTCTTTATGTGTTTTATTGCTAGAAGATGTTTGTATTATGTTAGGATATTCCCAAGTTTTGTCTGCGGGAAATTTTTATTTAATTATTTATTGAATAAATAATGCTCGTTTGAAGTAAATTGTGCTCCGGTTGAATCCTGTTGAAGTTTTGCATGCCAGTATTCACTCATCTCATTAGGGTTTTCACCAGGAATGAATTCAAGGCATTGTCTGCAACTTCTGGCAACGTTTTTCGCTTTTATTTATTTCTTTTGCATTTTTCTCCGGTTTTCTCCTTGGTTTCTCTGTGAAATTCCCCTAGGTCAATTCTTTCGCCAGTATAGTCTGTTTAATTGCCTGAAGCATCTGGAGATCATCTACCGACACAGCACCAAAAGGAATCAGCCTCAAAATGCAAACTGCTAACCAAAAATGATGAAGTCATGCACAAAAAGCCTCTCCCAGGCAAGTTGCATTTTCTGGAATTAGTGAGTGTAAGCTGCAATGAGATTTTTGGTAGCTGCAGGCAGGTGGGAATTTATTATCTGCCTTGCAGGTACTTTTTCCCATGAAGTCAAAGTCACTTAAGCTGCGATGGGAAAATTAGAGGCGGCAGGCAGGCGAAAAATTTCTTACCTGCCTTGCAGGGTAAAAATTCCCATGATGAAAGTCAAATCACTTAAGTGGAAGAGGGGATTTTTGGAGCTGCAGTGCAGGGTGAAAATTCCCATCAAACTGACTTCTTATTTTTAGCAATTCCTCTTGCCAAAAAGTGCGACCCACCTTGGGTGAATACAATGCATTTAATAATGATTTATTCACCCAATTTTGGTGCCATAAATAGAAGGAAAGTCAATGCAAGTGGAAGAGCTAAGGAGAAGTCAAGGATGCATGCTAAAAATAAATAAAATAAATTTATTTAAAAGCAACCAGCAACATGCATAATTGGGCGCCCAATTTGGGTGAATAAACATGATTGTTTATTAATTAAATTGCCAGAAATAGGAAGGGCAATTATTAAAAATAGAATGTTGAGGATTATATAAGCATGGGCTGCCATAATGAAGAAGCAATTAATTCTTTTTGCAAAGGATTGCAGCCCTGGACAGGTTTTGGCGCCAAAGGAAGGAGGTTTTTGCATTAAAGAGTGTTTTTCATTGTCGGGAGCTTCAAGGTTTGGCGCCTAGGGTTGGAATGACTTGATTCTTGCTATGATAATTATCTGCATGTTGGTATAAGTGCCCGGGTGAATTAAATAATATTTTTGCTTGCTTTGCATGCATGCAAAACCTCAAATTTTAGGGCAGCAAACTTTATATGCAGATTTTGGTGATAAAAATCAAGTATTCATGCCATGGACTCCATCTTTGTCTGAATAAATTGTAGGTATTCATCACAGGTGCTCAAATCAATGTCAGGTACATTGAATATATCTTCCGAATCTGAAGAAGTTGTCAGATCTGCACAAATGGATCCAATTGCAAGGGATTCCAACAAAATTAAAAGAAAAAGAGCTCAGACAAAGATTGTTCCAGCCATGTTGAAGCATGATGAAAGAGAAAGATCAGCAGAATCATGCATAGCTTCCAGATTTGCTGAAGTCAATGATACAGACATAGGCCTTGAACCTATCACCAATTTGATTGATAGATTCAACTCTCATAATTGCAAAGGCTTCTGGCAAAAGTTCATCCTCTTGTTTCTAACACAGCCCATGTGGAAGTCATTGCATGAAGAATTCCTTTCAAAAGCTTGTGCATGTGCTCCCAATCTTCCAGTTGAAGCCTTCATTGAATTTACTTGTGTTTGCATTCACCCAGAGTGCTTTCTAGAATTTAAAATTGCTCATATGCAATTTTAAATAAAAGATGATGAGTTTTGTCTGAATTATTTACGACAAACATTGCACTGGTGCATGTACTGAAGAAGAATTACAAAAGCTTCAAGGATAGAAGGGAAGACAGGTCAAAGGCAATACCCACAAGCAAATCACAGTCATGCATAGCTTCCAGATCCAGTTTGGTGAGAATCAAAGGCAAAAGAGTCAACCGCATGCAGAATATGGAAGAAGAACAAGACTGAGAGGGTTGCAACTTTCTTCTTATTTCTTTTCCTCTTTCTTTTATTTTCTCCGAAAAAGTAATTGAGCAATCAATTAAATTATAAAACTTAAGTGATTGGTTTAAAAGTTGTTACTTGAAGAAGTCAATTACTTGGAAATAGGTGGCAGACATGCAAAATAGAAGGTTCTATTTTTCAGTTATAAATCATGCATGTCATGCAAAGAGGAATTTCAAGAGGAAGATTGCCAGTTGTTTCCCTTTTCATAGCTTCCGCATGCGGAATTCATTTAAAGCTTCCTATTTGTAATTGCTCTTTATACACTATAAATAGAGGAAGAACCTACGGGTTAAAGGATTAGAATTTGTAATCAACATTCTTGTGTTCCGTAATTTGTGTTGAAACCCCGATTTCTACCAAAGAGAGGAATATAGAAGAGATTTCCGGAGAACTTTGTGTCAACGGTGCATTTTGCTTCTTACTTTCTTTCTAGATCTGTTCATAAACTTTGTGTTATTATAGATCTAGATCTGAAAGTTTCCTTTGCTTTGAATTTTGTGCTTAATGATCTATTTGTTTTATGCATTGACTCTGTAAACTTCTTGCTTAGGTTGCACATCCTCTCTACTTTCTTTCGTCTATGTGCATGCAATTGGATATATAATCTGTAAACTATTGCTTAGGTTGCACATCCTCTCTACTTTCTTTCGTTTCTTATTATTTTCTTCTTCTGGAATCGATTTGTCCATTCTTTTGCTTAGGTTGCACATCCTCTCTACTTTCTTTCGCTTACTTCTTCCGCAATTCTTTTACAAAATGCTTACTGAACCGCAGAATATATAGCTATGGTTCATGAGCTACATGGTTAAAGTAATACCCACAAATAGATATTAGGATATATAACTGACAAAATCTTACACGGGAGCCTCACCGGTAAATGAGGGAGATTTATCTCATGACTGCCTAGGTTTTCAGCTATGTAGAAAATCTAGCCAACATTCGGGCTTTGCTCTCCCTCTTATTAAGTCTCGCTTGCTCAAGGAGTTGGTCAAAATTGGGGCAAAACCGGGCAATATCGAACAAATCGGTACATTTAAGGAACAAGTGGAATTGTTCCTTTGTTCCACTTGTTCCCGCATTTCCGCCATGGCTGCGATTCACTAAGGAATCGGGGAAGTCGGATAGTTTGGGCAACTTTGTGGGAACAATTTAAAGGTTTCGTTAGTACTCGAACCCTCGATGCACATGCTAAGGCAATCTTTGTTGGAACAATGTTGTCATTCCCTCAATCGCTTTGCATCTTCACACAAGGGCACTGAACATCGGTGATATCGGATTGGAGGGGAACACTAGGAATTGTTCCCTCATTCCATCACTTCCTCGCTTCCCCATCAACGCTTTGACAAGATAGAGGAAGCGGATATGTCGGGCCTTTTAAGTAAGCTGAAAGCTGGGCTTTCCATTGTTCTTCTTCTTCCCGAAACCCCGCACTAAGTGACAAAACAAAGGAAAAGACAATAAGTGTAGATAAATCGGACTTGGAGAGGAACAGAGGAACTATTCCCTCATTTCCTATGTTCCCGATTCACCGCCCAACCCGTAATACAAAGAAAAGGTTAAATTGGCTGTTGAAGGCCCAAAGGGAAGAGTTTTAGTGTTCTTCCGGTTCTCCGATTCATTGTGAGCTCGACCAAAAGCACGAATAGTCCCAAAAACGTCCCGAGAAAGCTTTTTTAGCTAATTTCTTCGATCAAAATGTAAATTTAGAGCATGTAGAGGTTAAAATTGGCAAGATCACGCCACAAGACACATTTTTTATCATGCAAAGACTAAGATTAACAAGTTTTCATGAAAGAAAAGCTTTCAGATCAAACACAAGCTGTTAAAAATAGTAGGAACATGCAAAAGCGCACCAATCTCCATTATGGGCATGCGGACTTCATTCATAAGCTTGGAATTTCCTATTTTGGGCACAAATTACTTTTCCCCATATGCACAAATCCGCTTGTTTCAATCATGATTATCTATTCTAGAGCAGAGTAAGAGTGTTTACTTGCATGTTTTCACATGTTTTGCTATTTTGGGCATGGATTTCTTATTTTGAGCATGAATGATCATCTATTTTTGAGTAGAAGAGCAACATCCACATGTAGATATCACATGTTTCTCTATTTCGAGCTTTAGACTTGCATGTCTAGTCTATTTTCCTCTCCTTCTCTCTCTCAATTCTCTATAAAACTCCATGGAATTCATTGTAAACAAAATCTTTGCACTTTTTGTTCATTATCTTGGAGTTATCTAGCGTTCTGAGTGGAAGAGCAAGGGTCATGAGTGATCTTTTGTATTGGTTTCACCTCTTGGATCAATAAAGGAGTTGTTTCTACCTTCTTACAACCTATTTACTTGTGCGATATTGTGTTTTAAAGCTGATTTTATCTAATGGTACTATTTTATCCCCATTTTACAATTTAATTTCCATGCCTTTATACAATTATATATTAATTTGCAGGTCATAGATTGTGTTTAACAAGTTTTTACAAGATTCAGTTGTGGAATTCATCAAATTGCCCTTCCAGAGCCATTTGTTTCCATTCTTTATTCTGTCATAGCTTCAAACCCTTCTTTGAAGCACTTTTGCATTGACATATCCATTGTAAGTTGTATGTGGTGTGCATGGTTCCCGTGTTCCATCTGTGTGGTTCAAACAAGTTTGAAGATCCTCAAAATTTCTGGTGTATCATCCCCTTTTTATTTTCTGTATTTTCTTCTCCCTTTTCCCATTTCATGTAGTAGAGTAGAGGTTAGTTTTAGGTGTTACACTAGGGGAACCAACCCTCTCTGGAGATTCACTCCAACCTATAGGTCACCCACAACCTAGGAGTGTTTCCATTTTGTCAGTTAGAAGGGGAGACATTACACCACTCCCCAAAGGGTGCATTCCTTTGTGGACACAATAAGAATATCAAAAGGATAAAACAATGTAAAAGCAAGACAAGTGTTGTTAAGGCCCAATTTTCTTGCTTAGGGATCATGCATATAATAACATACTTAAGAGGCGTGAGTAAGTAGTAGGTGCGTGATTTTGTAACTACACAAACTATTAATTATGTATTAACTAATGTTTGGTTGTAACCTCCTCAACCATTTTGTAACTATCTCTTGCATAATAAAATGATGGACACACAATCTACCAAGTGTGCATTCCAGTTTCTCTTCATTCTTTCTTTGTTCACATCTTCTAACATTGCATTTGCATCGGAAGCTTAATCTGTTTTCTAAATTGGTATGTAGGAAAGTATTATTCTAGGTTGAATTGATTCCATGTTTTATTGATAGGCTGATGTTGGTTCTTTATGAATTGAACGAACAATATTCTGGCCTAAAACATCCTTGACACTTGTGACAACCTCCTTGACAATCTCCTTGACAATCTCCTTGAGGGAAGGGCTAGAGGTGAATCTTTGAAGGGAGGACAAAGATGTGGGATGGCCTAGTTTATATTGTATTTGTTTTTGCTTTTTTTGCTTTTTGATTTTTTTGGATGTGTAATGTCCCCATTTCCAAGCAAATGGCCTAGGAGGCTTTTCATCCGTCTTAGCCTTGGTTATGCCCAAGGGGCTAGTGACATTGATGGTTATTGGGTGTGGTTTGTACCTTCATTTCACTTATATGTTATGTTTTGGAGTTGGACACATACTTTGATGTGACTTAAGTGAAATAAGGTTGTGAGATGCTCCCTAAGTACTTTATATTATATTTGGTTGATGACTTAAGTGATGGGTGAATATATGGTACTTTATGTTCTAATTCTTCGTTGGGGTCACTTAAGGGGACTTTTTGGCATGTGGGGAATAAAGTGACTTAAGTTATTTTAATTAATCAAAGAAAAGATGCAAGGGGGTGATTAGGATTCTTTTGGGCCTCTTGTTGCAATGAGAAGTTATAAAAGAAGCACTTGGGGGAGAATAGGCATTCATTCATGCACACATATTTTGATATTGGAGCAATTGTTGTTTGCACTTTCTTTACTTGTGGAGTAAGATCGCAGAACCCTAGCTTCGGTGGTGAAAGATCCACACCTAGCTAGCAGAGCACTCTTCGGTGGTGAAAGATCCTCCCTAGTTTGCTATTTTGGAGCTTTATTTAGATTTTTGGATCAGATCTGGAGAGTAATCAGAAACTCAAATTTAGAGTAAGAGGACAACCATTTTTCATCAAGGGTTTTAGTTCAGATTTGGAACAACTATTTTCTAGGGTTTTATCTACTCAGTTCCAGATTTGAGGAGCAGTTTTGGAGGGGTTTCTGTGGTCCGATTCCGGAGATTTTGGAGCTGGAGATTGTTATCATCATGAAGATGCCCTAGAATTCATTTCCATCATTTTTCCATTGTTATTCTGGAAATTACGGTCAGCTGTATTTTTCTCTCATTTTCTGCCCTAAAATAAATAAATAAAATCAGATCTGAGAGATAAAAATTATTTCTCTCTTGTTTATTGTTCTATATTTTTTTGAGTTGTTTGAAGCTTCAGGTAGTGCTGGAAGTGATTAGTTTGCAAAATACAAAAATTTCTTTATTTCTGCATATTGCTGTCATAAAAATCAGAAAAATCAGAATTCAGTTCGCTGTTATTTTATACATATTTTGTGAATTTCAAGTAATATCCCACTGGGGATATTTCAATATGCTATCTCTATAGACATTATTGTTATCGGCTTATTTCTTTGTAGTAAAGAGGAGATATCCCTTGGTTTCTTTGAAACCTGTCTATCATCTTTTAGCAAGTGTCTAAAATATATTTTCCTATTTGCATTGGAAGTTTAGACTGTTTTTGTAAAATGCTTTCTAGTTATATGGCTCGTAGAAGAACACAATTCTAAGTATATTGGTCGAGTGTCCTTCAGATGGGTCGGTCTTCTCTTTCTGGTATGCTGCTTTTGAGCAGGGTGAGAGAACATAAGGGAGTGAACAATGTTGGAATTTACACCCATTTCCAACCAACCATCAGTAGAGGAAAACCTTGCTTGACCTACAGGTTGAGTGCATAAATGCCCTGCCACGCCTGCCTTAAAGTCAGTCAAGTGTCTGAATGCCCTCGATGGTCGAGTGTTACCATAGACAATAATGACACCATCTTACCATCCACCATCTCACCATCTAGCCTGCCCTGTCCTACCCTAAAGATAGTTGAGTGCCTAAATGCCCTCAGTGGTTGAGTGTTACTGTAGACAGGGATGCTACCATCTCACTATCTATTATATGTGTGATGCAACTGATGACTGTATGCATGATACAACTGATGATTGATATGAGTCATTGATTCAGTGGGTTTTCGATAGGCTGATTTTGATTCTTAATGTCTAATACACTGAAAATGCAATTTTATGTCTTATTATTGTATTTGATTGGGTCATATTGACTTAGATTTTGGTCTGGTTGCAGTGTTCGAGTCCATATTGTTGCGTCTCTACAGGAGACAATGTTTGGTTTCTCTTATGGAGAAGTGCTGCTAATTTTGGGAGCAACTATTGCTGTTGTTGGTGGGAGAAAATTCCTTGACTTGTATATTTAATTGACAAGGTTCTCAATTAATTTTTGCTATCTCTAAACTTCCTTGTGTGGTTGCAGGTCCAAAAGATGTACCAAGAATTGCTAGAGCCGCTGGCAGGTTAGCTGGTAAAGCAGTAGGCTATGTCCAAAGTGCTCGAGGACAGATGGAAACTATCTTGCATCAATCTCAAGCCACTCAGGTCCATAGTCCTCTAACTGCAAAACACTTATCTTTTATACTTTTCTAACAAAATTTCTGAAGAAAATTTTCCATCGTGGGATGGAATGGCTTAGGGCATATATTTGAATATTTCTTAAAATTTGGTTGCAATTTAAGAAACTACATCATGCATATTTGTGAGTTGCATATTTAAATCAATAATATATTCTTTTAATGAATTCAACAGATAAATTAAAGGAGCAAGATTTCCTTAGCGCGCTTATAAATGAGAGAAATGTCTGATCAAAAGTGAATCTGGAAAATAAATGTGCATAATGCATTTTTGTGGCGTGTTGGTTACCAAAATACTCCGAAATTTGACATAAATGACTAGTGGCCACCAAAGACACCTTCCAAGGAGGGACATAAGAATTGTGACCCTTTCGAAAACCAAAGTGGGCAGTCATATAGAAGTAGGAGAATGAAATTCCAAAATGTATTATAAATATTTTGTATGCATAAGCCATAGCGAATAAAAATGTAACTGAAGTAAATTAAGATCTTAATTCCAAGGTATACCGAGTCTATGACCACACATTCATAACATTCTATTTGGCATTTTTATGAGTACGAGTATACCATCCAATCATGTTACCTATTGAATCTCTACGAGCCAATTCAGGAACTTGGTTGCTTTTCTGAAAAGCTTCTTTTTGCCTTTTTGCCTTTGCATAGCTGGAGGACACTTGTTAACATGATGCCTTTAACATTTCAAAAAGATGTGTTTATTAAATCTTCCCTTTTCATTTTAAATCTGTCAAATCTTAAACAAATTTGAAG
Source organism: Taxus wallichiana var. yunnanensis (assembly GCA_018340775.1). Classification (NCBI taxonomy): domain Eukaryota; kingdom Viridiplantae; phylum Streptophyta; class Pinopsida; order Cupressales; family Taxaceae; genus Taxus; species Taxus wallichiana. The sequence goes on along the minus strand of CM031240.1, from coordinate 651,012,125 downwards.
TTCTGTGACAGATGGGATGTAGAGTGCTTCCTTGAGTAGCTAGCATGTCTGAAAGTTCACGAGGCAAAGACCTAATGATCAATAGCGTCTTGAAGATAGTCCTGCTCTAAATTTCTGATGGATCATTTTCATTTTGTGCTCTAGTCTGTGGGGAACTATTGAGACAGGCAACCAATTGCATTTGGATAGAGAACAAATAATATTAGAAAAAACAAGTACACATTAGTGGTCATCATTGGAACCATATAATATAGGACATAGGGAGCTCTTCATCTATGGCTTTATTTACCAAACTTATGACTCTATTCTGGCTGCATTTCGAGTAATTGTTCTATAACCTGTATTTTTGTCAATGATTGTAAAATACCTTCTTGATCTGTTCATCCATTGGTCTCGATTGATACTAATTCTGCAAATATTGACATTTCTAATTGCCGCCATCTGAGAACATGCTCTACTTTTTAGCTGTAATAATTGTGCAGATATCTGATAAATTTATCTTTGTATTGTTCCAGCAGTTCTGCACATCACTGTAGCCGCATTTTATTTGGAGTAGTATCAAATAGGTATTTGCTCTCCCCTGGAGCATGGGATCTTCTCTGCCACTCCCTCTTGGATCTTCATCCTCTCTTGGGATAGGAAGCTCCTTCCTCTTGCTTTATCCTGCCATCCTCATTGTATGATTCCTCCCCAACTGCTGGGATGATCAGATCATTAAATGGATGAATTTGGTGTGATAATGCATATGTTTAATCTATTTGGATAATTCTCAGGCTTCAACCTTTCACTGTCACTTGTTTGCCCATCTCCCAATGTCCGTTGGCTTTTAGACTCCATTTCCGATCTTTTAACTTCCTGATTGTAATAAAAAAAAGGTTGGGACTGCACTTTTCAGTTGACCTTTAGATGCATTTGACCCATCAAATGACTTGAGAAGCACTGTGAAGAGTGAGTATCACATATGCATACCAAGTTTCAGCTGAAGATGACATCATATGCAGAAGTTAACTCTTTTGCGCTATAAATGCTTGTTTATGGGCTGCCAAATGGCTCAGCTGATCAATACTGGTGAATCACAACCAATAAAAATCCTCAGAATTTACTGAAACTACAGTGTAATTCTATCACACGTTGACCATGTGTATCAAGTGAGACTGCCTGGAAATGCCAAGTACTTCCCCGTACTAGGCCTGATACGGGTATGGGTATGGTTACAGATATAGTTCGGGTATGCTGTGGGTACATATCCACAGCGTACCCACACGGTTTTTTTTTAAATGCAAAATAATAAATAAAACATGAGGTCTTTGACTGGAATTGAACCTTGGAAAGTTCGTGTGAAATTCAATATTGCCAATAGGCTCCTAAGGGTCAAGAGAGATGAAAAGGACTTCATTTGGTTGACTTACTATTTGGGGGCTTTCTTGTTGCTCCTCACGGGTCTTTATTCTTCAGTCAATTTGGAAGGCATGGGAACAATTGAAGCACTTGGTGGTTGGGCAGCCTATCTTCTCTTCCTTTGACACTAGGTGCCAAGCCTACAAATTGATTTCGTCGAATCTGAAATATAATGACAAGATCCTTGCCTTGACAAGAGGCTACTCTGCCCTCCTTTGGTTTGAGAAAGGGATTTAAAATATTTCATGACTTTTACAGATTTGGTAAGTGGATGGAATGGACAGACCTTAAAGCTTTCTATGAGCTTCCTCAATCTTAGTTCAGAATGTATACAAAGCTCAGAAATGCTTTCACAGCTCCTTCTACTGGACTAATTATGGAGGATGAGAATGACTTTTGGGATACTATGAGGTGGCTCAAAGGGCCCCCTCCAAACAACACTGTGAAAATATTTCCTTCTCCCCAAAGCTTTCCCTGGGCCTTAACAATAAGTGGAATGTTTGTGAGCCCATCATAGATTTAATGTTTTGTGGTCTTCTTGTATTCAGTCAAAGAAATCCCGCTTTAGATGGCTTCTAATTCATAATAAGCTTGTTGTTGGCTTCTAATATTTTATAGGTTGCTGAGACTATAAGCTTGTTGTTTTCTTTAATTTTTTATATATATTTATATTTTTACTTTTTAAAAATATATTGTACGAACGTACCCACTGCGTACCATACCCGAGGTTTAATTTTTTTCCATTTCAACGCACCATACCGTACCATACCCATATCCGTACCTGTACCCGTGCATCTCAAACAGTCTAGGTATCAAGTATCAAGGTTCTATGTTGTTGTTTCAGTGGAAGACTCACAAGATCTTCCTTGATAGTCTAGCTGATAACTAGCCATTCTTTACCATCATTCTTCACCACCCCTTGCTCAAATGAACAAGATGATGTTTTGATATGAGGGATGACTTGATCGTTTCCTTATGGATCGGGGCTATAGCCAATGAAGAAAAATTAACAATTGCACGAGTTGCAAAGTATGTCGGTAGGGATATCAAAGAAAAAATTTCCTTTTTATTTTGATATGTAATTTTAAAAAAATGGTTAAGGTACCCTTGAGTCTTAATATTCTATGATATCATCATAACTATCGTTGACAATGGAAGTTGGGACTAGTGAAGTTTTTAATGGTTCGCTTCCCATATAAATTTTTCTGTCTAGGCCGGTGCTTGTAAGCTATTAAGGAGTATTAAATTATTGACATTGTTGAATGGGTACGTGACTTCAAAGAGTGTCAAGAGCCTAGGGAAATTACACATATTTTGAGTGTCAAAAACATTGCTGAGTAAAATGAAGCATCCTACATTCTTCCGCAAAATGACTTATAAAGTGTGTCAAAGAAGAAAAAAAAGGAGTGAGTGGAAGAAGAAGAAATGAAGCGGCCTACATTCCGCAAAAAGACTCGTGAACTAATAGAAGAAGAAAATGTAGACATTATAAGAAGGGCTTTGTTAAACATCTTTCTTGAGTATCAAATTATTGACATTGTTAAAAAATTAATGGCTAAGAGGATTTAGAGAGTGTCGAAGAGACTTGGAAAGTGGCGGAGGAAGCATATTTCGAGTGTTAGAGATATTACAAGGTAAAACTAAAAATGAAATGGCCTACATTATGCATATCATAGATCATAAACCTATGGACTGCTGGACATTCTGATTATGCAACTTTGACCTCTTTGATTTTAGATTTTCCTATATGGATTGCTTCCGAGAGATCATAGATTTGCTTTAGCTTTGTTAGGGATCTTCAATTTAGTGAGAGTGCTCTAGTCATGTAGAAAGTCTCCAATGCGTGTGAAAGGTGTCCAAGTGGTGAGTAATGAACTCAAGGGTGTTGTGTATATATAGGTGACTCTTCGTTAATTTCTTGCTATAGCCAATCAATGAAATATGTCTAAGACGACCTAATGATGATTTCCCAATTTGAAAACTAGTCGTTGAAGGCACCTGAATGCTATCGACAAGAGGTGACGTGTGGTAGACCAAAATAGTCCGGCTTTGCTAGAGTGTCTTGTGATTCTAGAAAGGTGGATTTGAGTATGGAGAATGTTTGTTTAAGATTTTGAAGTGTTTCTATATAGACTAAGCTGATCTTGAATATATATGTTTTGCAAACAAAAGTGGCTAAGACAACGGGCGGCACACCGATGATGGGGAAAGTGCGCACAAGAGTCAAATATATTCGTTTTGTCCAAGCCTGTAGTGGTGTGTAAAACTGTGCCAAAGTTGATGTTGCCAAAGTGCCAAAAACCAAATTCAGATGTCTACAAATGCCCCACTTTTAATCTAGTGTTGAAAATGCCAAATCAAAAGTCATAACATAAATTTGGTACTTGCTATAAACCATGTTGGATATTTATAGGTATTTTGGGATTGTGTCGTTTGCTCCATGTGGTATCTGCAAGAAAACATATGTAGATCAATGTCTTCTCATGATGAAAAATCTGAAATAATTTGAACCACTATAAAATTGAAAAGCTAAGGAATAACTGCACCTAATGGTATGTGAACCAAAACTGTTGTTGGAATGTGCTCATGTAGATTTGGAGAGTGTAAATGCCACGGGCCTCAAGTGACCCTCTTCATATGGTGAAATTTGATTAGTCTTGTCCTCCTCTTGGCCAAAGATTTAACAATGGTGCTCTGATTGCTCCGTAAGGTGGACCTCGAAATCAGATCTGTGAAGGTTGGATCATCCGTTGTTGACAGATATCGACCAAAAGTGTAATGTAGTACCAATTGCTCCTCATTGTTCCTCAAATGTGAAAAACAAAGTCTATACATGGATCAAATCTGTGCCCCAAGTGTACCATTTGCTCCTCGTGATAATAGAGAATGCCATAATTGTTCCTTGAAATGTCAGTGTCATCGTCTTCTCTTCAAAATGTCATTAACTCCCTTTATAATGTCATAAAATAGCTCATTTGTTCCTTATTTGTTCTTCAAATTGTCATAGAATGTCATTATTTGTTCCACAATGTCATTGTAGACACCTAAATTTGGCAATTTATCATTTGGTAATGACAACTTTGGCCTTGCACCTTAAGCACGACTTGCACGCACATTCCCAACCCAACTATACCATCCTCATCCCTCTTCTATGACTTGCTTATCTATACACACTGCTCAGTCATTCACAGATCCAAGCACATCAGTCCACAATCGTATGATCTTTGTAGGCATCTTACCCAAAAAGTTGCATAATGTCATTAGCTGCCTGTCTGGGACTGAACAAGTGAGACCAAATTGTTCCAAGGTTTAGTCCTAGGCCAAACAGTCCCATTTCCTGCTGCCTAATGGTCATCTTTCCAATTTGAAATCTTTTCTTGGATCAATTCATATCCCCTAGGTCGGCCTTAATGCAATATCTAACCTACAAAATCCTATATAAGTCAGATGCACTTATCAACCCACTTGGCACTTTCAAGGGAACTCATTGCAAAATACATTCCTAAAGTACAAGCTCTCTTAATCTCCTTAAAAACAGTAGCACAACCTAGTAGTAGCACATATATAGGTCTGAAGTAAGCTAAACCAATTTTAAGAGCCATGTCTCTCATTCTATAGACCTCCCAAGTCAAGTCAAGCAAGGACAAGTCAAAGCATTGCCAAAATCTGCAAGGGTCAAGGGAATCAATCTAGAATTTGCAAGCACAACACACTATTGTGAAGGGTACATTCTACTTTATCTATAGTTACGCCCACTATCTTTGTGTCAGGAGACATAAGGGCGAGATAGGGGTTAGCTTAGATTTGCATATACAATTGCACATACACTAGGAGAACTACATGGAGTTTTCTTTGCCCTTCGAGGGATGTAGTGTAGCGTTTGGATCAGATCAACGGGGTTGACCACTAGGGTCAGTCTAACTCCACCACACACATATTTATATCCTTTTGTTATCTAATTGTGTGCATGAAGTGCTAGTGCAGGGATCTAGGGTTTTTATTAGTTGCGGGTCACTACATGAGGTTTTGCACATTTATGAACCCTAACATCAAAAAAAGTACTTAGTCTCGCCCTTACATATGATACACATTGTATTAATGGTTGCAATTGTGATGATGATGCTCGTAACAATACTACTATTGGACAAAATGATACTACTTTTCCCCTTATACATGATCATGTGTTGAATGTTGGCAATAAGTCTTTACCTTCTTGTGAAATGACAAATGATACAATTACGATAGTAAAAATGTCACAATTGAATATCCTCTTGCTATGGATGATGTCACAATTGATTGTGCTCTTAAACATGATAAATCTACTTATGATACTTCTCTTATATACGGTAATGTGGACATTACTTATATTGAGTATCTTTCTCCTATTGCGATAGAGCATGTTTCAACGAATGCACTTGCTTATTCTATTTTTGTTACAAATGATTGGCATGACACTCTTGATGTTGTATCTCTCAATCCTACATATGGTGCTATATCCTTGCCCACCTCTAACGTTCCCATTGAGGATCTCCCTCTCCACGTGGTTAGACATATTATTGCCACATCTACTATGCCTATTTCTTTGGGGCAACCCATACCCTCCATAGCTTGTTCTGATGTCCATTCCTAGGCTTCTACTATGCCTACAGGATAATACAATGCACAAGCCTACGCATGTTCCTAATGCTTCCAATTCTTCTATATCAAAACTTTTGCTAACGGTTAGCTTTATGTCTCTCCCTCTTTCTAAGGTGGATACAAGCAAGCTCATGGCATTGAGTCTTTTGCAAATATCTTACAACCTTGGCTTCATATGTTACTATTTATTACTCTTGCACTTGTTACAATTGCTTCCACTACTCATTGTTGCTTCTTATTGACAATGATGCTCTTGCTTTTTCCCTTCTCGGTTATTGATGGCTTACATGCTCCTATTGCTAGTACACTTGTGCTTATTCCATGTGTGGCTAAGCCTTTGTTTTCATTTTGCTGCACGCGTTATGCTATTCTGGATCCAAAATTCACATAAGAATATCTTATTTCTAGAGTCCACAACACACGTTTACAGCCAAAGCCTTTTGTTTCTACAGGGGTCTCCTTCACCTTCTTGACACCGACATGGTGGCTCTTGCGTCGCTCTTACTCTTATACAAATATTTCTTTGATAGATAAACGCTTTTGATTGGAGCTATGAACTGGAGTATATTCAACCAAGATATAGCAATTAAGCTCAACAATTAGCGAACCAGATCCACCACACAAGAACACACTTCTAGCACATGCAATTTCGAACCATAATCCACCGTTGTTAAATCCGCTTTGCCGCCGCGCACCTCGGACATTACCACTTCGAGCGGGGATCGTGCCTAAGTAGGATTTGAACGTGAGTGGAGCCAGATACAACCATCCGTCTTAACCACTCCACCAAGACACCATCGGCTACTCTAATACAAATATTAACAAATACAAAAACATTCAAATATTGCAAATAAATACAAAAACATTCAAATATTGTCAAAATATAAAATCAAGACCTACATATGACTTGATTTGCTAGCTTGTTACTTTACATATGTTTTTTTTCATATAGTTTGATAGATAACATATTTTTTATATACTCTTTACACACATGCATTCATGAGCTTGATGCACGACACACAATATTATACACGATGACATGTGCTAGCCTAAGTTTGTCCCAGTGGCCTTGTTAATTTGGGGGCATCTCCTACACTACTCGGGTGCTTTTGTTTCAATACAATTACTTTCACTTTCTCATTATGATTAGTTACTTATCTGTGTATATGCTATTTTTCGAATTAATATGGCTAACACATGTGTCTTGTGCAACACTAACTTATCTTGATCTATGTGCCTCTGGGCTACTATTTGCTATTGTATTCACTTGCTTGCTTGCTTGTATGTTTGCTTCCATGTATGCGGCCTATGGCCTTTAATGCATGTCGATGGCCCTTGTTTGTGGCTCTGTCTTTTCTTGCTATGACTAATGTATGTGAAATTGCTTGTGTACTTGTATGTTTGATTGCCTATGTGCTTGTTTGTTACTATACATGATTTCTTATACGATCATTGTTTGGTTGCTTGTTTGTTTGTTATCTTTGTGTGCCATGGTTTCGCCATGCACATTTTGTAGGGACAAAATCTCAACATTGGTCACCCAAGACAACTCTTCATGTGATCCAACACAGACTATCAAATACATCCGATATGGATACACATCATTTCTTTTGAGCTGAGCATTTTATTTGTACATCTCATTCGCCTCAAAAGAGGGTGCAATCTATGGGGTTTATCATAGAGATATCTATACACAGTGTAGGTATACAAATAGAATTTAGAACTTAGATACAAAATCACACAGTACAAATACTTGAGAACAAATTCAAACACATAACATGAACAAATATTATACAAATACAAAATTGCCCACCAGGGCGAAACCGCTAGACATTATGGTCTAGGATGGACGTTTTGTCCGGGGACAAATTTCCAAACAATGACAAAATTCTTTGATTTTCATGATAGCGATTCAAGTTTCGATATAGGTTAAGGGACAGATTACATAGTTTGAAGCAAGTTTTATTGCATTTTCGTACATAATTTGGGGAGTTTGAGTACTTCATTTCTTTTCGACGATGTATGACTCGAGACACAATTTAGTACAAGGTTGAGGGCATGGGCCTTATTCTTGTTATATTCAACATTTGCATATCTTAGACTCAATTAAATCACACAAAGTGGGGCATGAGACTAGTCATTTCCTTTTGACTTTGTGCTATTTTACACTTGGGCCTACTTACATCTCAATGGTGTGGTCAGCAGGATTTAAAGATATCAAGGTGACTAAAAACCTTCCGGCATCCTTCGCCTCATTTTTGTTGGAAGATATCAAGGTGGATAGAAAACTTTGTAGCGGTCATCTTTTTTTTTGGGGTTCATGGGACAAAAGTCCTATGACACCTTCCTTTGTGGCGTTGGGTCAAACGACACTCAACTCCTCTCCGACTCGACATCTCCTTCAGCAAAATTGGGGACTTATCACCCCCTTCCTTCAACATCTCATTATGAATCCAAATCTCCATGCACAACGAATACCGAGCTTCTCCCTCTCGAAAAGTGAACAGGTGCATTCCTTCCATGCTTTTTCCCTCTACTATGTTACAAATGCAATTTCAATTTGCAAAGCTACAAATATACTATTCGAAGTTAAGTTACAAACTTACAGGTTCAATTCTTTTCTATGGACATTGATTACACTTTGTGTTGCGGGTTTCATCATGGAGCTTGCCAACACCCATGCAAAATCATTAAGCAAGTAAGTTTCATTTCATACTTAGAGGGGGGAAAATGTAGACACCTAAATTTGGAAATGACAACTTTGGCCTTGCATCTCAAGTATGACTTGCATGCACATTCCAAACCCAAGTGTCCTATCCTTATCCCTCTTCCATGACTTGCTTATCTACACACACCTTTGCTTAGTCATTCACGAGATCCAAGCACATTAGTCCTCAACAATATGATCTTTGCAGGCATCTTGCGCAGAAATTTGCTTAATCTCACTAGTTCCTTGTTCGGGACCATATAATAGGGGACCAAACTGTCCACCATTTGGTCCCAGGCCAAATACTCCCATCTCTTGCCACCCAACAATCATCTTTCCAATTTGAAATATTTTCTTGGGTCGATACATATCCCCAGGCCATCCTTAATGCGACATCTAACCTAGGAAAGCCTATATAAACAAGTCAAATGCACTTAATAACCCATGTGGCACTCTTGAGGGCACTCATTGCAAAATTCATTCCTAAAACACAAAAGCTCTCCTAAACACCTCAAAAACAACACAACTTAAGAGTAACACATACATAGGTCTAAGCAAGCTAAACCAAATTTAAGAGCCATGTCTCTCATTCTATAGCCATCCCAAGTCAAGCAAGGACAAGTCAAAGCATTGCTGAACTCTCTAAGGATCAAGGGAATACATCTAGCATTTGTAAGTACAACACACTATCGCAAAGGGTACATTCTACTTTATCATACAAAATTGCACATACACTAGGAGAACTACATGGAGTTTGCTCCCGCCTTTGATGGGATGTAGTGCAACTCTTGGATCTTGTCGGTAGGGTTGACCACTAGGGCTAGTCCAACTCCACCACACAGAAATTCATCTCCTTTTGTTACCTAATTGTGTGCATGAAGTGCTAATGTAGGGATCTAGGGTTTTCATCCATTACAAGTCACAACAGGAGGTGTTACACATTTACAAACCCTATCAAACAACGAAGTACGTTTCTAGGCCATCAACAACTATCAAAAGTTATAATAGAGTGCCAATAGATCTTTGTCGAAACCATATAACTCAAGACTAGACCGTTCCACGCTTTAAGACAAGTCGTGCGGTTCCATACCAGCTCAAATTGCAGTCATAGTTCCAAAGACAAAGCACTCCTAGGCTGTTTTTAGCCTTCTTCATCACTTTGCACTACCATATCGCACCTATGCTTCTATAATCAGCTAAGTATACACCCTCTTGTGTTCTAAGCAATCATTTCTATCTTGCAATTTGCTTTGGGAGCTATTTTTGTTTTGCATATTAATGCTTATTAATTAATTAGAATTTACGACCTTTACTACCTTTACACCTTTATATAAATAAGAAACTAATCTAATACCAAACCCTTATTTATTTAGGGTGTAAACAGTCATGTAGATCTTTCTCATTATGCCCCATTTAACCCATCTGAATTATATAATTTGTCGCAGAATATGGAATGCTCTATCTGACATGGCCTGAATTTCTTAAATAAGCCCATCATATGCCTCCCTTTTGATATGAGGGATGAAGCCTACAAATCACTCATCTCAAAAGGAGTTAAATGCATCATATGTTATATAAAAAAATATCAATCATGTAAAGTCCACACCTAATCATGGCAGGATATGTTGTCATATAAAGATTTGATAATTTCAAGTACGTATGTACATGTTATCCAAGGTAATGGTAATTGTTTGTTGGTGTCATCAATGAAACTCTCATTAATATCCTATAACATTATGCGTGATAGAAATCATGGCACCAAGCACGCAGTAGCAATCAAGTAGTTTTGCACACAAGAGTGTGTATATATATAGACGTGCACACAAAATCATCATACATGCACATCATGATCAGGAAGTACACAAACATACAAGACATGCCATCAACTCGATATGACACGTTTTGGCTAGCATTGAAGGTTCCTTTGACACAATTGACACACAACATGATACACACAACTAATGTCATATGAACTTGCACACTAAATATAGTACACACTACACACACATATATAGAACACACAATATATCCATCAATATAATGTGTCACAATCATCAGTAACAAGTAGGCACAAAACAAGCAATGTTAGTCCACATAATCAATCAATGTCATCAATGAGTATAGCAACATATCATGTGCATAGCACTCTAAAGTATGAACAAGAGCAAGTCATGTATCTTCAGTCTAAGTAGCTAATATGATCAATGGATGGCATAAAAAGATATCACCCAATCTGTGTGCCAAGATGCCCCTATTATGGGTATGCCCTTGAATGTAGAAAGGTTGCCCATGGGTGTGAGCAAAGTCATGCATCTGTGTGTCCATATCTCATGTATAGCCTGTATGTTATGCATCCATCTCATGTATACTGTGAAAAGCATGTGCGTAGAGAATGGATATGTAATTCACCATGCATCTAGTAATGACATCAAGTAATCATGTGTTCCAATCATTGTATGTCATGCATAGGTCTTGTTTTGATATTTGTCATATTTGAATGTTTTTATTCTTTCTTGAATATTATCCTTGGTCAAGCATCAATCAATTAGGCAAGGCCAAGGGGCGAGGTTCCACAATAGAAGAATAGTAGGGTTCCAGAAAGTTAGTAGTATCTGCCAAGGCATATCGTGTGCCATGTGTAGTAGTGAAGCAGTCTTAGGAGAATGAGGGCAAGTGGTATTCCCCAATGTAGGTGCAAGTGTGGATGGTAAACCTGTATCTCAAAGGAGTGTGGATAATTCACGATAGGCGCATTTGCCCCCAACGGGCAATAGTCGATGTATATGCTAATGTCATAAGATGTGTAGTCACAGATGTAATCATGTAAGCTCAATGTGTGCCATGACAAAAGCGGGCTTACATTTCGTGCACAACAAAGTGTAAAGCTATTTATAATAGTTTTGGCAGCCGGCCAATAATAAATAAAATGAAGTGAAATGCTGGCTAAATTCCATCAATGTCCTTTAGAAACTCATGCATTTTCTTCATGACTGGAGTGTGGAGCTGAAACGCTCGAAGGGGGAATGAAGGGCTTGAGGGCCTCCAAAAGACAGAATTTTCAAGAATAATAATAATTAAAACGGCAAGGGCATGGGACATGTGAAAATGCGTCATGTGGAATGTATGATTTTGAAGGATATTTGAAGTTTGTGGACTGTATTTTCTGCTTTTGGCAATTATTTTGTTAGAACTGTAATTCTCTTGCTTGTGTACGAATTTATTATAATTTTATTTTTACAAGGATTGGAACCTGCAACCATGGCCAGTAAATACAAGATGTTTATGTCTGAGCTTCACTTGCAGCTTCAAACCCTGATGTTTTCAAAACTGTGGAGAAATGAGAAGCTATTTATGGCATATTCCACAAAGGGGCAGATGAGCGTAAAAAATCTGCACTGTTTTCTGGGGAAATTCAGAGGCTGAATGAAGTCACAGAGAATGACATGAAATCAATTTCTGTGGCATCTGATGCACATGGTCTTCCACAGTAACGCCCTCAATTTTAATTTTTCTTCACTGATGATCTGTTTTAAGTTTTTTTGTTAGTGGTAAAAAAAAATCTAGTTACAAACAAATTACTGCCAGAAAAGCAGACTCAATTTTGGTAGGGGCATTCTCTATGGGGCGTAATAAGGTGGCACAAGTTCTAAAGCACCGATGCAAGTAATTTAAACAATAAACACAATCAATATTCTATTATAAGGGGATAGAATGGCTGCTATACAATGAGATCTATTTATTTAATTGCATCTGTTGTGTTTTGTAATCTAGAGGGCATGGCTCTACAATATAAGGAATATGCGGTTCTTGAGGTTAAAGTTGTCATTCATCAGTGGCAATAAATTGACTTAATCTTATCCTTGAACCCAATATGTCTAATATTATTACATGCTACTGTGAGTGCATCTTATTGGACTTGGTGTTTTTCCTGGTCTGCCTATAAAAGTTACTGATTTATGCCTCTCTGTAGCACTTATGGCAAGGTTTTGCACCAATTGCACTAAGTTTTCAACATGCAGGACGTGGAAATCCATTATATTGCTACAAAAAAACCTAAGCCACAATCATTCTCTATCAAGTGCGATGCCTATACCATCCTGATCAACAATTTTAAGTTGTACCGATGAACATATAATTTATAAATAAGAGGATATTTGAAGAGAGTATAATGGTGAAACTCGAAACAAGACAATTCAACAATAAAATAGCAAGCACTGGGGACAAGGAAGAAAAATTCTGAGCATTCATGTGGTAAAAGCATGTTTCAATTAGGAAGTACTAAATGACAGACAATGGAAAAAGTGGGGCAATCAGAATCAGTGTGATATTCCATTTCAATGCCATTTTTCCCTTTCAATTTGAAGACTGATAATGGGACATCATCTGTATTTCCATCTCTGGCTTGCCATTTATTTTATTGATATTTATTATAATGATATAAATAAGTCAGGTAGACTTGCTGTAAGTTACTTTTACATGAACTATGCTAGTATTTTTGGTGAAGTTATTACAGAACTTTTTCTCAATGCACTGAAAATGCTAATATGTATGTCTGGTTGAGTGGTTTTAATTTGTAGATTCACAAGGAGCTTCAAGATGCATTGGCACAGGTGGAGGCCATCCGCCATGAGATTAGAAGTGTATCAATAATGAATCCTGGCCCTATGACACGAAGATTTGTTGAGAATTCAGGGTTAATGCCTTCTGCTGATAATCCTGTTGATAAAGGTACAGTCTTTACTCAAACAAGTCTCTCATCTATTTTTCTAAGAGATTTGTAACAAGGTTTTCTTCAAACATTTTTTTCAAGGCTTGCACCTTTAGATTCAAAACATTTATTTATGGGGAAGGTGCTCCTAATCGGTAATGTAGATTTTAACATGTTTCAATTATAAACAAATATTTAGCAACCATCTATTTTAGGTCACTAGATCCTAAATGTTAAGATTTTCTTTATTACTACAAATCCCCTTCGTTTTATGTATTATCTTAGCATCTACAAACCTTAGAAAGGTTTTTATTCCTAATCTACAACATCCTTTAAAAGATCTGCTAGTGTTACTTGATGTCTAGAGTTTTCAAATCTTTCATAACTAACTTCTATGCCTCATCTCAAAGCTTTGGTCGATGCCCTAACTTGGGATGCCGAAGGCAAACTTTTAGGGCACTAAAACTAGTTTGCATGACAAGCTTTCCAATGCAAGTTGTATTTTCTAATCAACGAGATAGGATATATGACCCTGGCAAGTGGACCTATCAGAATTGTAACGTAAATTACCAAAATTCGGCTGTTTTCCCACACTTTTATCTGTTCATTTCCACTTCTAAGGTGGATACATGTCATCCTCATATGGGGTGACCTTTTGGTTCCCATTCAGAACCCTTCATTTACTATTTTTAGTAACTTTTTAGTTTCTGCATTGTAAAGCTATAAAATAGGTAGCATGGTTGAATAAGATAAGTTTGAAGCATACACCTCTCCTATAGTGACTCCTCTTTTGTATATGCTCTAATTTTGCATTATCCATTTTGCCAATTTCAGTTTCTATCTGCTATAGCACATTAAGTCCCATAATTAGTGTGTTGTCTATCGAATTGCATATTTAATTTGGATAAGTGGTATCAAGTGCTTCGTTCCATCCTTGCATGTCCCACGACATGAGATCAAAATACAAGAAGCACAATGTTGAAACTCACGACCCTTTGGATCATCTCCCTTGTCGGTTCAAGCGACCTCGCACGAGAAAGGAGGAAATGGCATATTCTTTAAAAGATTTTCTTGTTGAAGTCCTCGAGATGTAGAGGAAGGAGATGATGTCATAGTTTGCTCATTTTTTCTTGCGATTTGTGCTTGAGGCTACTCCCCCATCCGTCATCAAGCAAGTCCTTTGGGGTATGACAGATTCAAGGTACAAGTAAGCTTGACGTTCCTTGTTTGAAGGAAAAATTAATGTTGATGAATTGGATAAATGGTTGGATTAATTGGAATCATTTTTTTGTGACTAACTTCTTTGATGATGAAAAGATAAGATTCGCAATCTTGAAAGACTCTTTACATGGAAAAAAATGGTGGGAATCATTCTACCTTCAATATGAAGACCTTGGCGACTTGATTGTCAAGTCGTACCACCAAAAATGATGTGGACCGATTTTGTGGAAGCTATCGAGAGAAGAATACCATGTAGTAAAGAATTGTGATGACCAGTTCAAAAAGTTGCATCAATTGTGCCAAGGTTGGGACCATATAGTGGAAGACTACACCAACAAATTTCATGCCTTATCGGAAAAAGTTGGTACAAGTGACAATGAGAGGCACAAAATTCTCAAATACTATAGCGGTATGCGATATTACATCTAGGACAAGATGGAGTTCACAAATGTTAGGACTCTAGGAGAAACCTCTTGGTTTACAGTCAAGCTTGAAGGAAATTCAAGCATTGAGAGGCTTAAGAATATTCTCTTGATGAAAAGTCGTATCCAAAGAAAGGGAAGGTTGACTCAAAGCAGCCAACCAAAGATGCACCACCACAATGGCAAGACAAGAAGCACACATGTAGGGAAAAGCCACAAAAAGAGACTAGGATATGGTGAGAACTACAAGAGCAAGTACCATAACACGAGACCGTCGAGCGAATAACAAGACTCTATTTGTAGAGTTGTGCGAGCATTGCACACCGAATGAATAGTGCCTTACCTTCGGGAGGGGATGCAAAGCATTTGTTCCACTCACAGATGTGGATAAATGGGAAGGATTTGCACTTCATTGTATTTAGTGGAAGCTGGAAGAATTTTATCTCTGCAAAAGAAGTCAAGAGGTTGAACTTGACAAAAACACCACCGCCACAATCATACTCACCCATGTTGGATGGGTCAATCAGGGTAGAGACAACATTTGTGTCGATCGACAATGTCACTTGTCCTATTCCATCAAATTATTCAAGGATGAATTAGTCTATGTCGTGGCACCTTTGGATGTCTTTGATGTGCTTCTCAGACAACCATACATGTGGGCATGCCATGGGGTTTATGAGGCTAGGCCGAGGAGCGTCATCATTTCTCTCGTGTTCTAAATGCTATCCTGATACGAGAGGTGGCCTCTACTAAGATAGTATCCTCGATCATTACAAAGTAATGTTGTTGTATGATTTCTCGGACATGGACCTTTGTCTCGTTCCATTATCAGTCCCGAGGAGAATCAAATGGTTGCAGCAACCACCCATGTCACTACCACAATTCAAATAGTGTCGCAAAAGTAGATGGACTAGATGCTCTAAAAATATAGAGATGCCTTCACCTCACTGTTGGGGTACCTCTACACTATTAGATAAAACATTCTATTGATTTGGTGCTTGGAATGCCACTTCCAAATGGGTCGATTATAGGTGGTTAGTGCTTGAGAATGATGGTATCAGACATCAGATTCACAAACTGATTTAGAAAGGCCACATTCGGCCGAGTGCCTCACTTTGCGGCAGCCCAATCGGGCTTGCGCAAAAGAAGATTGGAATGTGTCAATTTTGCATTGATTATTATGCCTTGAATAAGATCTCGAGATCCGGTATCTGCTCCCTCAGATTGACGACCTTCTGTATCAGCTCAGGGGGCCAAATTCTTTGATAGGATTGATCTTAAGTTAGGATATCGCCAAGTGCCCATTGATCCAGGTTGATGTGTGGAAGACCACCTTCAAATCCACAAAGGGCTTGATTGAGTTGCTGATCATGCTGGTCAGTCTCACAAAGGCACCAACAACTTTCACAAGGATGATGAATGATGTCCTCAGGCCCTTCATAGATTCTTTTGTGGTTGTCTACATGGATGACATTCTTGTCTTCAATAAGACATGGGAGGAGCATTGGCAGTAGGTTCAACAGGTTCTCCACACCTTTTGTCAACATAAGATCTATGCCATGACAAAGAAGTGCTTATTTGGTTTGGAATTATTCAGTACCTAGGCTACATCATCAAGGATGATGTCCACGTAGATCCAAAGAATATCTAGGTCATCGGGGATTGGCCAACCCCAAAGACTCTTATAGAACTCCAAATTTTCTTGGGACTTGCCAATTTCTACTGCAAATTCATGCTTGGGTTCTCTCACATCACATGTCCTCTAAACTAGGTAATAAAGAGAGGAGCAAAAGCAAAATTTGTATGGATTGAGACATCACACTGCTTCCATTTTCATAGTTGAAGTAGAGGCTCTGCTTTCGTGCCAGTCCTCTTGTCTTGTTGGATCGAGACGGATGCCTTAGAATTTCTTGTGGGCACTGTGATTCTCACCCAACACAGCCCCATAGTTGTGTACCTTGGTGAGACCTTCTCTCGACATAGTGCTCAATATCCTATTGCTTGCATACGACAGGAGTTGTACACAATTGTGTAGGCATGCAAAAATTGGAAACACTATATTTTGTGCAAGGAGATCATCATACATACAGATCATACCCATATTCAATTCATGTAGACTTAAGGCAAGTTGCAAAATGACCGTCTTTAGAGGTGGTCCACCTACCTACAAAAATTCCACCTCAACATTTGACATAAGAAGGGAAGTGCAAATCAAGCTATTGATTGTTTGAGTTGATCTCCATTCGCAACACTAACCACGATTCTCATCTCGTGTGAACATGAGACATTAGAGTGGCCTCAATAACATGAAAGCAACTAAGGTTTCTCAACAAACACTAGAGATTGAGATCCGTGGACATGTTCTGACCACCACCATTTACGGGAGGGGATTTTGTGCCACTTGGGACACCTCCGTGCTCTACTAAGGAGTGTCAAAAGATGATTCGAGAGGTTCACTATAGTTGAAAGACAAGTCACTTTGGGGTGGAGAAAACAATGACAGTGTAGAAGTATTTCTACCGGGTCAAAGCTTCGTCATGATGTTGCTGAGTACATTAAGGCTTGTACAACCTGTGTAATCGCAAACCCGACCAACCGGTAGTATGGTTTGTACACACCTCTTTTACTTCCAAAAAGCCTTGAGAATTTGTCTCAATAGACTTCATGTCGAGTCTCCTCACCACAAAGAAGGGCCACAATGGTATATTTGTGGTGGTTGTGTGTTCTCAAAGTGAAATATCCCTTGTGGGATACCACTTAGAAAAGCACAAAATACTGACAATTTGCAGCCAAACAGAATTCTGATTTTTGCAGAAAATAAAACTAGGGCAGCGAATAGAAATAAATCTATAACTCACAAAATACTTGCCCGAATCACTTGAAAATTTATAGAGAGCTTGATAACAATAAAACTAACACTAGGAAATTATTTTTGGAATTTTTCAGATAATAGAACACTGCCAGAAAATTACAGCGTGCCCTAAACAGCTGGAAAACTTCTAAAATTCATATCTTCCCGAATACAAGTGCAAAAACTATGAAACTTTGGAAATAACATTTACAAATATAGAAGATGATATTCCAACCTTCAGATCTGAAAATGGCCAACTGGAAACCCTCCAAATAAGGGCTGCAATCTCCAAAACAAGTCGCCCTTTTTGGTAGATGGTCAAAACCCCTTTGAAATCCTCTGGAAATGATGCCAAACCCTTCCTTTATTGCTGCCGTAAGTCTGATATGAAAACTCACTGATTATCTTCACCAAACCTCTCAAAAACCCTCAAAACCCTATCTCTGAAACCCCTGAAAATATCTCTGTGAATCAGCCCTGAAAACAGCTCCAAAATGACAAGCTAGGGTAGATCTCTCACTACCAAAGAATGCCCTGCTAGCTAGGGATGGATCTCTCACCACCGAAGCTAGGGTTCCTGTGGGATCTCACTCCACAAGCTGAAGATTTGCAAACAGCAGTTGCACATGAAAAGAAATAGTTGAGTATGCATAAAGTATCCTCTCCTTTCTCCCCTCAACTCCTTATATAACCTTTTCCAAGGCAAAAGAACCTAAAAGGTCCTAGTCGCATTTTTCCTTAGGATGGGCCAATAACATAAAGTAACTTAAGTTACTTTTCACCTTTTAAGTCGCCATGGTCCAAAAGTGACCCCCAACACAAAATTAGAACATAAGTACCATGTGGCCCCTCCCTAACGACAAAACATAACATCTAGCCCCTCCAAAACCACTTATGCACATGTCAATGAAGAATAATAATAAAATGGACTAGATATTCATACCCAATAGCTCCCAGCGTCCATAGCCCCTTGGGTATGACCAAGGCCTGGACTCGAGTTGGCCCCTAGGCCTATGGCGTAGGAAAGGGGACATTACACAAAGATGGAAGTTCAACACATTGCAAAAGGGGATCTCGGCGAGGAGAATGCAAAACTATTCTTCGAGCATGTGTGGATCCATTTTGGCCTACCACAAAGCATTATGTTGGACAAGGATAACAAGTTTGTGGGCATCTTTTGGTCTACACTATGGTCCATGATGGACACATAATCGCACAAGTCCACGCATTCCATCTTCAAACCGAGGGGGCTGATAGAGGTGGTGAACCACATGATTGTGCATCTTCTGATGTACCATTCAAAACATCCATGCACATGGGATGAGAGCCTTCCATATGTCCAACACAACCACAATTGAGTGCTTCATTGCTTGAAAAGACAACCAATCTCGGTTATGTCTTGGATTTTGACCATTGGCCCCCGTCAATGTAGCATTGCCTATTGTGCTAGGGGAAGAAATGTCCCAAGTTTAGAGGGAAATAAATAAGGCAACCAGGTTTTTGAGTGGATTAAACACATTCAATTGCAAGTTCATGGAATTTTGGAGAAGACTAGTTAAAAGTACAAGCAATGTCATAATCAACATCGGGTTCCCAATCAGTTCCAAGAAGGTGACAAAGTCTATAAGAATTTGTAGGAGCTGCTCAAGGGGTCTAAATAGGAAGCTCAAACTGCTGCGATATGAGCCATACACCATCATCAAGCAAGTGGGAGAAAATGCATTTGAGCTCAGCTTGCCAATCTACCTTGGCTTGCATCAAATGTTTAATGTAGAATTTCTCTACCCGTACTTCCCACCATTTTTAGTCACATTAGATGTTGGTGAGAAGTTGTAGAATACAAAGCTGGCCCCAAATTGTGCAACACTAGTGACTATTCATCATATCATTGGTATAGTGATCAAGGAAATTATGCATCAACAAATCCCTCTTTATCGGGGGACGAAGTTAGGACAATTGGCACACCAAGGAAAGTGGTTCACTAGGAACCAAATTCAACAAAAATTTCCACACTTGGTCCAAAATATAGAAGCAATGGGGCCCATTGCTTCTCAAATAGGGACAAATGATCCAAATGACGATTCAGAGCATAATTCTGAAAATTTCAGAAAATCAATTTTTTTCAGTTTTTGATACATTTTCATATTTTTCTTTTTTGGAGCCCTTCAAAGTGGAATTGGGACCCAAAATTTGGTCGATGCCCTTATTGTGATGCCAAAGGCACACTTTAAGGGCAGTAAAACTAATTTGCTCGACAAGCTTTCCGACGCATGTTGCAGTTTCAGTTTCTGATTAACAAGCCAGGGTATATGACCCTGACAAGTGGATCTACTAGAATAGTAACATAATTAACCAAAATTTGGCTATTATTCCACTTGTCTGTTCATTTCAACTTCTAAGGTAGATACATGTCATCCTCATACGGGTTATCTTTCGGTCCCCATCCGAACCCTTCATTTACTATTTTTAATACATTATAAATTTTTGCATCGTAAAGTAATAAAATAGATAGCATGGTGTGAAGAAGATAGAGTTTGAGGCATACACCTCTTCTAATGAGATTGCCCTTCCGTATGTGCTTTTATTTTGTAATAAAACTACTGTTGGTATTGCAATTCTTGTTCTGTCAATTTCAGTTTTACTGCTATAACACATTAAGCTCCATAGTGTGTTGTCCACCAAATTGCATACTTAATTTGGATCAGTGATGCTTGATGTTAATAGTTTGCTTAGACACTTTCTAGTTGCTCCTTTTTTGTGGTGCTATTCTAGAGGTTGTAATGGTGGTTTGTGACAGCTTGATTCCCATGAAGGAATTACAAACCTGTAAACTTGCATGGGCTCGTGGAAAGTCTGTGGACTTCCTTACAAGCTAAAGCAAGTATGATGATTTATTTGGTAGTGTGCTTAACAGCTTCCAAGTTCCACAACATTGCTAGTAGAGGTCCCTTCCCTACAACTCAAACAGAAAATTCATTCAAACATTACATGGATTCCATTTCCGTTGCACCTTTAATAATGAGCAAGTAGTTAGACACCTTATTTGATAATTTATGCATGAAGGATATGTTAATCTATGCATATCCACATTATCATCTGAATAGTTCACTTCATCTGAGATTGCTGGGAACGAACGAGAACATACAACTCCTAGTGTAGGTTGGGAGCTATATTGCTAGGGTATTGCTAAACTCCCAATTATAGATAGTAACCCTTTGTGAATAACCACCCTTGAGCTAGTTTTCTTGATGACTAAATGACTCAAAAGATGGAATACAATCTTGATTCTCCTTTACAATTACAATATCATCAATGCTTCTGCATCATTTTACTGTTGTTTCTACAACAAAGATTTAGTGCACCACTCCCTTGCATATCTTGTTGGTGCTTGGTATGGTATCATAAGTGTTTCTTTATTTAAGTAGATTTTCAAAAAGAATTCTGGATTCCAACATTGAGATTTGGCCTGGGAAACCTTGGAATAAACCACTAAGAAATTGACTTATCTTTATATTTCATCCTCGAGGTAGTCCACCTATATTAGCAACTCCAAGATCATTTATTCATGCTTCTTTTGGACATATCCACATGCTTCAAAGCATGGAATTCAAAAATCTCCTAGTAATATTTGTGCTGGTGCTGCTACATGAATCTAGTCCACTTCCTCTTCACTGATTCCTTTGACACCATTGGCAATAAGTGATGCATTCTTATCAGATGCTACTCTGCATTCAGGACCTTTACATTGCTTGAAAAGCTATAATAGGTTAATATCTTTTAGGGATAAGCATCAACTTTGTTTCCAGGCAAAGCCTGCATGCTACATGGCCGGTACAAGGACCTAGTATGTTGGTACAGCAGTTTTTTTCGGGCTTGGGTATAGTTTTGGGCATAGCCATACAAAAATACATAAATTATTGTAAAATAAGAAAATTAACCTTATAATGTGCGTAGAGTAAGTAAACTAAGCTAAATAACCACAAAACATACAAATAATTCAATGCCAAATGTTATGATATTCATTGGTCAAACTTATAACAAGTACATTGCCCAAATGCTACAATGTATACACGAAAATCAAGACAAATCAACATATTCATAATCAGAACGCTCTCCGGTGTATTCATCAAGAGAATCATTAGAAGTACAACCACCATGTGGTTCATTAGAAGTACAACCACCATGTGGTTCATTAGAAGTAGAACCATCATGCGGTTCATTAAAACTACAAGGAATATCAGTTCCGTTTCTGCTAGCTTGATCATGCGAAGTACCCAATGGGATAAGTATGTAGTGTGAGGTAAATGTGTTGTTTAAAAGGAGTTTGGGGGTGTCTTTCAGATTAGAATTTTAATTTTATAAAGTCGTTTTGACCATTTTGACCAAAAAGTAAAGAAAAAGCCATTTTTGCAGGTATGTGGTAAATACACACAAGGTATGCAAAATAGTAACCGGGCATTGTTTTGCGTACTTGATGCGTATCATTGACATTTTTGCTTGCGACCCTATTTTTGGTGCTTGCACAGTATACTTCGCTCTAGCTTACATCATAGTTTGGGAACTTGATCTTCATCAATTCTCTACGTAAATTGTCTTCCGACATTTGTTGCTTTTTCCTTTCTTTGAATGGAGGGAGTTGCACTTATTTCTTGAAGGTTGAAATCTTCCTTTATTTATCAAATAATCACAATACAAAATACCCAGAAGGCCCAAAACATCTAGAAACCCTCTTGGTACAAGTAGATGATGAAAAATAATTTTTCCAACCAAAGTCTGAATTTATTTTTATTTATTTTCACACCATAAAACAAGAAAAATACCCACATAAGATTACAACAATTTTCTCACAAAAGATGCTCCAGATGACAAGAGGAGACCAAAAGGAGATGCTGCAAACTAAAACCAACCAATTCCATCTGTTGTTGATGCCCTAAACGCTGATTTGAAATCCAAAGGGGTGTAGATAGCCTAGAAATGGCTGCAAATTGTGCCCTAGCTGTCCCTGACTGAAGTCTGGTGGATTGTCTCTCCACTTGGCTGAATTTCTTTGCTTGAAACACATATCTGAAGCGGGAAAAGTAGAAAATGTGCCCTAGCTGAACTGCAAACTGACACAAATTGAAAATAGACGTGCCCTAGCTCTAATGATCCGAAATTACGCTCAAATGTGACCCTAAGTGAAGCCACCAAGAAGATATTGAGGGTTTTGTCCTCAAATCTGATCACAATGAGGGTTTCCGTCCTCAAGTGATGAATGCAATGGAGGTTTTTGTCCTCAATGCACAAACAAGCAAAATGCTCAATGTTTCCCAAAAGGAGAGATAATAGACAAAAGATATCTCCCAAATGACCCCAACACTTCCTTTTATAACCTTTTCGTTGCTTCTCCCAAGTGGGGCACCACATATGGGCCTTTAACTTTATTTAATAAAGGGACTTTCTATTTAATCATTGAGTTCACTTAAAATAGAAAAGTCACCTTTATTTAATAATAATAACATAAGTGTCTTTTATAAAGTCACTTTTCGACACTTAAGTTATATTATTAATTTTTAGACTTTATTTGAAAAGGGGACATGACAGTCCGCCCTTCCCAAATATTGCTTGTCCTCAAGCAATGCTAGAACACCGGGATCCCAAATCCATCTTGGGGATTTGCAATTCCCAACCCTTGAAGTTGTTGGCTTCTGTTGCACCTCACTGATCTGATTAGGAAGCCTTGAAATGTGTGTTCCCTTCAGCTGAATCCTTCTACCCACATCATCCATAAATAAAATCCTCTGAAACTCTGCGAACTTGCAGCTGTTCATGACTACTAACAGTAGTCCTAGGCCTGAGAATCCCAAGTCTAGCAACATGTAACAACTACAAAACTGAAACTCCTCTTTGATTTGTAGACTAAGGGTGCACTCTTCCCAAAGCTTGAGGATATCCTCCATCTCTTCTAAGGCCAAAGGCTGCCCTATGATCTTACCACCATGCTTATGCTGCGCCACTCTGTTACAACTATAAATTGAAGAGTGGGGAGTTTCCCATTGAGCATCATGATAATTTCCTGGAATTTTGGCAACCCTTACAACTGCACTGCAGGCTGATGTCCCCATAAAATGGCGCAAATCAGATTGTACATAGGTTGGAATGAAGTTGCAGCAGTCATAAATCATCTGAGACCATATCCACATCAACAGTATAGGAGCTGGGCTAATCATTTTCATCAGATATAAAGACTGAAACCCATCAAAAACATCACAATGCAAGAGAACCCTCTTAAAGTATGCAATCATGTAGCTGTAGATGACCGAAAACAGCAGTCCAAAGTCAGAAACCCTGAGATCAGCAAAACAAATATGGTACAACAGTAGTAATACTAGAATTCCTCTTTAAAAATTAGCCTTGTCAGCAATTTGGAGGTTGGAAATAACCCAACAAAGACTAAAAATCCTTCAACAATCAGCAGCTCACTCATGAAACTCTCAAAAATCAGCAACTCTATGACTGAAACACTTGTACAACTGCAAATAGTGAATTATAGTGGCTGGACATGGTGATGACAGCAACACTAAAATTTAGTCTCATTGCTGTCCCAAATGTGTCAAGCAGCTCTTTTACCTTTGCTGCAACATCATCTTCTTCCTCATGTGCTTCTAAGGCTTGTAGAAGCATCTCTTTCATCCCCTCATCTTCAGCTGCAACCTCATACTCTTCATCATTTGCTTGGGCTGATAACAAACTCAGCTGCTCTATCTCATCCATACCATGTGCAAAGAACCTTGCACTTTCCCTATCCATATGAGAACTATGCATACCTTGACTCATAAGAGTCTCTTCATCAATATCTATATGGGCTGGTCCTACACGTGCAACATGATTCACATCCTTCAATCTTCTTGGTAGAAACATGTCCACTGTCTTCGTCTTCTTGCTTGTCTCTATGCTACTTGAGCGACATTTTCCATATCCACTTGTCCTAGTGCTCCTTGGATCCACCTTCATAAACAATTTCTGAACTTTGTCTTCTACCATTTCTGGACCTGCACATAAGACAAACACATTAAGGAAACAAGAGCTTTCAACAACACTCCTTCATCCGATTCATCATGCCTTATAGACATGTTAATTAGCTCTCTTCTATTGCTTGCATTTTCCTCATAATTTCCGCTCATATGATGGACTCCCAAAGGTCCATTCATGCTGCCCCAAGCACGGCTGTAGCCTTGCATTTTCTTTCTCAAAATCAAAATGGTAGTGGCTGGAAGTAACCCAATACTGACTGGAAATACTTCAATAAACTGAAAATCACTCCATTCTATGACTGAAACCATTTGTGTGGCAGCAAACAAAATATTGGGCAAGCTGGAAATGTGGATAACAACAGTATAAACATTTGAGACAATACTCTTCAAAAACCACAAGTCAAAGCTCTTATCTCTCATAATCATATCACCTTTGTCATGCTGAGTTATAAAGCTTTGGACAGCAAGATAACACCCATCTTGCCTACTTCCAATCGCTGAATTCATGAACTCAACATCTACTTTTATGGAAGGACTTATTCCAAGAGTATGCTTATCAGTTAGGAGCTGAAAATCTCTATGACATGACTGCTGTTCTGAAAATGAAAGTGTGGGATTTACCTTGTGTCCACCCCTTATACCTCCCCAAGCATTGAAGAGTTCATGAACATTAATGGTTGTTCAAAATACCACAACAAACTTTATGTGACTCTTCATATCACTTTTTCATGCTGAGAGATAAGGAATGATGAAGCCCTTTTTGTAGTGACTCATCCTTCATCATGTTGTTAGAATACAATCAATGAACTTTATGCATTTACTCTTCATAATTCTTCTTTCATGCAAGTGTTGCAAGATACTAAAGATGACTTTTGAGAATACCAAGCACCAAAACTATGTGATCTTAAATGACATTTACCTTGATCCTCAAAAGATCATCTGGATCCCATACGCAAAAACAACCTTGGACTTGAATTGAAGAATCTACAGGCCTACAGCTGCAAATTGTGTTCTTGACCTCAACACCCTTCTTAGAATACCTCCTAGGTGCATGCTTATCAGCTGAATCAACAACACTATGAGAGAAGAATGTTGTTGTCCTATCTAGCATACCATGGATCTTGACTAGAGGGTAGTCATCTCCAAACACCAAAACATATGCAATCATAGCTTGGACATCAAATCTGGAACCAACAACCTTATTCTGAATTTGTTGACCTGAATTTGGAGTTGTTCCATTGCTGCTCACTTTGAGAACATTTTTGGATGTGAGGTGATATGTCTTTGGACCTTGCATTTGTCCCATGAGCTGCAACCACTGAGTTTTCATGATCCTGCTAGTGTTCACAACATATTTCTTATGTTCCTCCAAGGTGAAGTTTGATCTTCTTTTTATCCAACAACATGTAATGATGACATTATCAGCCATACTGATTCTGAAATCAGAAACTCTACCTTTTATGGTTCTCAACATAACACCGGGGTCCCACACTATTATGCTCAAAATATTTTGAATTTGAGCAAAAGGATCTATGTGC
Organism: Taxus wallichiana var. yunnanensis; assembly: GCA_018340775.1. Lineage (NCBI taxonomy): Eukaryota > Viridiplantae > Streptophyta > Pinopsida > Cupressales > Taxaceae > Taxus > Taxus wallichiana. Next base: position 650,985,629 of record CM031240.1, on the reverse strand, counting down.
TCTTCACTAACCCCTTTGCCCTCCCTAGAATGATGGCAAAACTGGAATAGTTCATTGCTGTCACTATCATCACTTGAATTGAGATTATAAGAGTGCTTACCCTCTTGACAAAAATCTTGAAATGCCTTAGTATGGAACACCAAATATGGGGTATGACCCTCATACCTTGGGCTGTCATCACGATGCTTACCCCCTTTGCTTGAGGTCGAAGCTTTCGGTTGTGTTGCATCAACACCACTATTCTTTTCAAGTGTCTTCCCATCGCTGTCCTGAAAATCCACCTCATAGGGTAATGACTCAATCTTTGGAGGATTGATTGTGATTTCTAGGGCTTCCATGGGTGCTCCTTCTCAATGTCTAGCAGCTCCATTGTTCTTCCTTCCTCACCCTTCTTAGGTATTCACACAACCTTCTTTTGTTTGGATTCCTCATTTCGAGTAACTTCAAGTAATCATCAAAGGGGACTTCCTAGTTTCTTTCAACTTTAAGATGATCAGCTTTAAGATGATCATTTTCTTTGCCATCCTTGATACTTGGATCAAGGATTCTGAGGCCCTCAAGTTTGTACCAATCCTTGTCCTCTTGAGATGGTGATGTGTCTATTTTCTTTGGTAGTTCTTCCTCTTTCTTCAAGAGAACCTCCTTAGGCTTTGGATCCTTGGCACATTCTTGTGCCCTAGGGTTTGACCTTTCCATATTCTTCCTTTCTACTTGATATTTTTGCAACATGTCTGACAAGACTCCCTGTAATGTCTTCATCTTCCTGTCACTGCCTTGTATGAAGAAGAAACTACAAAACCCTAACCCTGCAGCTGGCAAGGAAAATTGCTGTCTCTTACCCTACAGGCTGGCAAGATTTGTGCTCTGATACCACTATAATGTCCTGATATGGGACAGATCTAAGAAATTCTGAATTTCCTTAAACCCTTATACAAAATATAACAACAATCTGATTTTTATGCAAACCCGTAAGACAAAAAATACAACAATCTGAAATCTTCCTTTATTTATCAAATAATCACAATACAAAAATACCTAAGGCCCAAAGCATCTAGAAACCCTCTTGGTACAAGTAGATGATGAAAAATAATTTTCCAACCAAAGTCTGAATTTATTTTTATTTATTTTCACACCATAAAACAAGAAAAATACCCGCATAAGATTACAACAATTTTCTCACAAAAGACGCTCCAGATGACAAGAGGAGACCAAAAGGAGATGTAAACTGAAACCAACCAATTTCCATTTGCTGCTTGATGCCCTAAACGCTGATCTGAAATCCAAAGGGTGTAGACAACCCTAGAAATGGCTGCAAATCATGCCCTAGCTGTCCCTGACTGAAGTCTGGTGGATTGTCTCTCCATTGGCTGAATTTCTTCGCTTGAAACACAGATCTGAAGTGGAAAAGTAGAAAACGTGCCCTAGTTGAATTGCAAATTGACACAAATTGAAAATAGATGTGCCCTAGCTCTGATGATCCAAAATTACACTCAAATGTGACCCCTGAGTGAAGCCACCAAGAAGATATTGAGGGTTTTCATCCTCAAATCTGATCACAATGAGGGTTTTCATCCTCAAGTGATGAATGCAATGGAGGGTTTTCATCCTCAATGCACAAACAAGCAAAATGCTCAACGTTTCCCAAAAGGAGAGAGATAATAGACAAAAGATATCTCCCAAATGACCCCAACACTTCCTTTTATAACCTTTTCATTGCTTCTCCCAAGTGGGGCGCCACATATGGGCCTTTAACTTTATTTAATAAAGGGACTTTCTATTTAATCATTGAGCTCGATACCACTTGAGGATGACATGGCGGGCTGAGATGATCTGGCGTCGTTTGCAGAGTAAAACACAACGGAAATAACTCTAACACAACACAAATTTCATTAACTTAAAGGCCTTAACAACATCTACAATTGATTCCCTCTATTGGGCGATTACAAAGCTTGTAAAAGACTTAGAAAACTATAAGGGTTGTCGTTCTTGGACTCTAAAGGCTCCTCTCTCTTATAGATTCAACAACGGCTCTATATCTCACCAAAAGCTCTCCAAAAGTCTCTTCCCAAAGGTCCACCCAAAAAGAAGACTCCCAAATGAGGCGTTGGGCAGGATTTTATAGATCTTCATTCCTGCTCAAACTGAAATTTGAAATCCCTTCTAGAATTCTCTCCTTAGCCCATTCAAACTGGAATTTGAAATCCTGTGCATTAATGGCGTCCATGTTGCTTGCTTAGCTGGAAACTATATTGATCTGGTACTTGAGAAAATCCATTTGGGAAGTTCCATGTTGCTTGCTTAGCTGGCAATTTTAGTCTTTACCTACCATCGTTTTCTGCCTCCATTTTCATTTCCTCGTGCAATCTACCTTCCTTCAAGTTTGCCACGCTAATCTTTGGAAAAGATCCGCACTCCCTTGGTTTACTCTACTGCGCCATCTTGCACGCCATTTCTTTGCACTCCCTTTATCAAAATTCCATTGCGCACCATTTCTCCGTGCTCCTCGCAGTTTCACCCATTGCACAAAACTTCCCCGCACTGCCATGCAATATTCTGCTGCGTCTGGCTGACCTTTACAATTCTTGCGTGCACTCCAACACTTAGTCAAAACTTCAAACTCCATGCAGTCTTCAAATCTCCCGTGACACTCTTGCATCAGAAAGAAAGAAGAAAGAAGAAAGAAATCATATTATTGCCCACATATGACCAAAATAGGTCAGTGGGTGTGAACATACAACCAGTAGAAATAGTATTGGGGGAGTGAAAATAAGCTCTAGAAGAGGTTGCAAGCCAGCATTGGCTTAAAGCCCAACATCAAAAAGCCTAGCTAACAGGGGATGAACCCAAACTGGGTTAACCCTCAACTTATCAAATTGATGTTTTAAGCTGAAGGAATCCAATATGAAAGCCAATTGTAGCTGCAAAAGTATAAGAGAGGGGCTGCTTTGCATATAGAATAACATTCAACAGAAAGAAGCTCCTACCAAGCAACCTTCTAAGATCTAGTCTTCTTAATTTGAATAATTTTGTATCCAAATTCCAGCAAATAATTGTTGTCTTTTTATTTATTTTCATTCATAATAAGTGATTATGCATATATTTTTCAGGTGTACAGTGGGAGGATTATGATATTGCATATTGCTATGTACATAATGATTTTTTCTATTAGAGTTTTGAGTGAGCTATGCAGTATTTCAGGATGTGAACATAATTGAATATGTCTTAACATATACATTCGAACCACATTAAATTGACTCAAATATGGATGAATGACTTAGTATTTGTACACTATACCTTTGACTTTGCCACACAGAATCGGAGAGTTTGATGGGAAGGCCATTCATTTGGGAGTTGATTGAATGTCAGATTGTATCACAAAGTCGATGGAACCAGCATTTATAAGAGGACTTTAGTTGGTTGGATGCAACACAGGCAGAGGCAGAGAGAATTTGCTGGTTGGATGCAACACAGGCAGAGGCAGAGAGAGAATTTAATTGATTAGAATATGCACCAACTTCTAGGATAGGTTCAAGGTTGAGGAGATGTGGACTTATTGGTGGCTGCTACTTCAAAAAATTATGTCTATATCTTTTATGTCACGGATTTCATAATCCATGGGTTTTGGACATTGTAGAACATCTTCGAGGTTTACAAAGACTAGTTTTTGCCATGTATGATTTAGTATAGCTAAATCATGTTTTGATAGAATGAGTTTTTTTTTACTTAGATGACATTGAAGATAATTTCATGTGAAATGTGAAAATCATTTTTGGTGAAATTTTTAATATTCGTGATTTTTGAAGTTCCCAAGTCTTTTGCTGAGTCTTAGTGTTGAATGTAAGATGAATGCAAGTTGATTTTGAATCTTTGCTTTCTTAGTCTATGTTGAGTCCTAGTCTGTGTACTATGCCATGGGTCACAATCGCCATAAAAAGATGTAATATGTTTACGGGTATTACAGGCTACTTCTAAGAATTTGAAAGCATAGCTAACTTCTTTCGCATTTGGAATGTCTTATCTGTACTCTTTCATTTAGAGTTTACAGAAATTTGAAGGGAGAGAAAATACGTTAGGAGGATTGCCATACTTCTTTAGTGCTGCATTTCTTTACAAGGTTTTTGGTTACAGTCAACACGAACAAACACCTTTCCTTCTCTTGATCTGTTCCGTTGTTGTGGTTTCTTTGCAATTTGTAAATATTGAGAGCGACTGTATATATATGCTGTCTTAATATATATCCAGTGGTTTAGCTTCCTCCAGACGTCGTTTCTCTTAGAAGTTTCTTGAGTCCTTGTTTCAAGCTGAAGTGACATCAACTGTTAAAAGGTGACAACAACTCTGGTTTCATTTCTTCTTATTATTGAAGGCATGGAAGTGGCAGCCGTAAAGCCAGTGACCATATCCTGCAGAGAATCTGTCTGGCTTCAGAATTCAGCTTGGAATATTTGTTTTGAATGGGAAAAGCAAGAGATATAAAAGACTGGCTATATCACTATAATAGTTCAGGTTTAGAATTGCAGGCCTGTTCTTATTTCAGTTGTGTAGGTGATGGTGCTGTCCATGAAGAATTGTTACATGAATTGCCACGTGCATTTCCTGGGCTGAATCCTTCTTATGATCTCCAAAGTCTGACTGCAACAACATTTTACGGAATTCCCGAATATTCTTGGGTTTGAAAACTGACACGAATTTTGAAACAGGAAATGAATAGGAATTCATTATTAATGCTAATTTTTTCTCACTCAAAGTATCGGACCAGATAACTTGAGATGTAAGTGCAGAAATGATATGGATTCAACAATAACCTGTGTGATTCCGGAAGATAAAACCGAAATAATACTAAGTTCTGTCTTTGGGAGGAAAAAAAAACATACATCTTATGTTAGATCTCAATTTTTGGAATATCTGAAGAAACTCATTTTGGCATTAGTTTCTATTAATGATCTGTTCATGCTATATGATTTTCAGGTTCAATGACATTACATGGTACTCAGAGACTGGCAGAAGGAATTCATAAAAATATGGAAAGCAACTCCAGGGTAGGTTGTTGGTCATTTCAGGAGGAAGGTTGATTAACAATAAAGAAGTACTAGCTTTCCATGATAGGTTCTCGTTATAAATGTTTCAACAATCTACTAATTCATTGATCGTAGGTATTCAAAATGGATGCCCCAAGTTCTGCCCAACTACAATCTCAAGCAGCAGCTTATGCACTCCTAGCAGAATCCCAGGGCATCGAGAATAAACCCACAGGAACCTTCGATGATCTTTCTGCCAGGCAGAGAGGGAGCATTGAAGGTTTGCCAACAGTTGACAAGACTGTAGTTTTACCTGTCTCTGCTGAAATTACAGGGGTTTTGCCGACACGCAAAGGTATAAAAATTCAGGATGCTACTCTAAAACTATTCCTTCTGTTGATTAATCTCATCCTTAGAAATACGGTACATATAACAATCAAGATGTAATGGCTTCACTTTGACTATTTCATAAACCATTGCAGATTTAGCAGGTTCAGATATTGTCTTAGAGGCTATTTTGGAGGCTGATGTGGCACATCATGCTAAAGAGTTCTTCAAGCAACCAGAAGCCCAGAGTTTGTCTGGTTCTGGTGAGAACATTCAGAAGTGATGTTTACGGTGACAACAGTGAAAGTAGACAGTACCCATGTGATTTAGTTAACCATCTATTAGATAATTTGATAATATTACTTCCCATTTTGATGATTCTGAAGTAGTTTCTTAGATACACAGCTTAGATGTAACAGTTTTTTTGGGAAAACAAAAGCATCTTATATTTGCCAAATGGGAGAAACAAAGTTGCATCAGCTGAACATAAGCAGTACTAGCCCATGGGGTGCAGCCCCAGGTGTACCAGGGTTTTGAGAATGGATAGGGAGACTAGTACAGATATCAATCTCAAGACCCTTATTTTGAATTTTTCACAAGCCACATTGATTAATCACTTCATTACCTTACTCCGCAAATTTTTCACTCAGTGGTGATAAATGGTGTCAATCTAGGTGTAGCATTTTGTCGGGCTCGAAAAAATCTTTCCAGGAGAAAAACATGGGCTGTAAACTCCACCATACACCCAAGCATTTTCCTTTTCCAATTGACTTCTCCAAGAAAAAGGAAAAGACTTCTAAGTGATGGTCAAATGGATGCCAAGTTTAATGAGAAATTAATTGTAAACAACTCACAAACATTACAGCCCACCAACACCACTCTTGGCTGCCGTTGTATAATGCTTATTGGCAGAAAAATCTATGGGTTTTATTTTTATTTTTCTTGCATAGTGTTTCATTTTCTCCTCGTCTGCTTCAAGTAAATCGAGGCGATATTGTTTGTAAGCTTCCAGCCTAAATGTTCATAAGCCCAGTTATTGGAAAAATCAATCGTCCAAATGTGTCCTCCGACAATGGTACACTCAACTATGAATTAAATATACACGAAAAAATATATATATTCTTGATATGGGTTACTTGCGTGTAATAATGAAATCCTCTCATTTCTTATTCCCACTGATCATCTTAAACCAAATCTATGTGAGAGGGTATTGGCAAAGATGGAATGCATAAAGGGTGGACAATAAGCAACATGTTGTTTCGTATTGGGCGGCATGCTAGTAGTTGATTCTTAGCCTATCTATTGATGATTTGTTTGTTGAGGGGTCATAGTGGATTTTAAGATGCATTATTGTAATAATCTGTTAGCCTGTTAAGAGTGGCATTTCATTAGTAGTAGCCTGTCCAGGTTATTTAATTGGAGAAATGAGTTAAGATTTAGTTTAGTGGATTTTACGATCTGTTATTGTAATAATCAGCACACTGTTGAATAGCGGCATTTTAATAGTAGTAGCGGGGTCATGCTGTTTAATTGGAGAAATAAGTTGAAATTTGGTTTTGCATGAAGAAGTCCCGTTTGACTATTATTAAGAATAGATAGAAGACTTTGTTATGAAAAGGTATATTCAAGAGGTTTCAACATGTTCCGTTGAAGACTACCTTTGCAGACATATTTATGTTGACAATTTCATCATTTTACCATCAGATTTTATGCAATATAATAGCTGATATAACGCTTATCATTGTTGCTATATGTTTCATGTTACACCTGTTAGTATGAATGCGTAGGTCAAGAATGGTGAACATGCATGCACCCCAAAGTGGCCCTTTTGTGATGTTATATGTTGCACCTATCCAGTGATGATACTTGCATTTCTTGCATATTTTATTACTCCATTTTCTCACACATCTCTTACCTCTCAACATCTTTTTGTTAGTTGTGTGTTTTGATTGATCCTTGTTAGTTGCACACATTTCACTCATCCTACACACAATGCATCGATTTCACATGCAAGATAGAATGTCAACTCCTTCATAGCCTCACATTGTTTGGCTTTCAACTCTATTGTGATTGGCTCCATCCTCTAGTCCACTTATTGACCCTACGACATCAAGCTTGCATACACTCCCTTGCCTTTGGAACACCCTAATAGATTTGGTTAGAGTTGCACTCAATAACACAATAAAAACTCACTTGTTATTTTATTCATTGAGAGAAGTTGCATACTAATAGCTTGTTGAATTCCTAAAACCAAGGACTCAATGCTTATTAGATACAACTTCAGGATCCCTAGTATCTCTCCTAAAACCTATCTAAATTGTGTATGAATTGTGAGTTGTCTCACAACTCATTACAACTCATGCACAATGTTCTTACACTTACCTAATATGAGTTGTTTCTCAACATATCATTTATGTAATATTTTTTTCTAACTAATAGTGCACCACTATGTGAGTACTAACACATTATTTTCAACATTCTCCCCATCGGTATGAATATTGAACTCATGAGCTTACAAGATTTGGACAAAGGTACAAACCACTTGTTCATTTTCCACTTCATGTAGGCGTACACAGCTTCACAATAGGAACATGTGGCTACATAGGCAATATGAAGTTACAACACTTGTTTATCCTCTACTCCATGTGAGCACACACCTAATTCACAATTAAGTACCTCTCCTATGAAAACATAATTGTTGTATCTATATACACATTCATTTTGAGTGAGTGTTGGGCTTCTCACTAATTCAACAAAATTAGACATATTACATCACACAAATATAAATAAGAAGTTTGATGATCGAGTCCTCATTGTCGTGTTTGCAAACACCGTCCTTGATTCTTGCCACTTGACCATAGACAATATAATTGATGCTCACTACCATTGGACACCAATCTTGGCATTAGTTGGTTTGATGCATATTGGTTGGCCACTATTGGAATAAGTGACCTCCTTGTTAGCGGCGAATGAGAGGCATTGTTTGGCCTCCTACATATGTTTCCTCCATTACCCAATGGACTCTCTTTACTCATCCAAATACATCTTTAATGCTTAGTTGCATGTTATTTTTATCAAAAAACCCCTCCTACAATTTTAACACACTCATTTATGCGACGCCAAAGTTCAATAATATTGCATCCATTAATTTTTTATTTATTTTTGACTTTTAACAACCTTATGATGACACTCGTCTTATTTGATTATAAATGACAATAAAACACTAATGACCATTAATTAAACACAAAAAAATGAACATATGAGATTGAAAAATAACCAAGATTAAATGTCAAAACTAGACCATAATTATTTATTTATTTATTAAAACAAATTAAAAAATAATCAAGATTACTTAACAATGGAACAAAATTCAACAATCCAAAATACATTTTGTACTACTAAAGACAAAATACTACTATCCTAAATAATTATCAAGACTTTATCACAAAAATACCACTTAACTTTTTACTATAAAGTTAAAACATTAAAAACTTAACGGAAAAACACTGCCACTTAATCTCTTTAACTATGAGTGACTCGACGATTGTCACTTGAGTATAGACCAATCAATAATATCATGCATATCAAAACACAAAGCAATGCATATGAGTACATTTGAGTTAGCTTAATGGTGAAGAGCTCGCACTCTTCAAAAAGAGGTCACAAGTTTGAATCCTACAAAGGGGAGGGTATGCATGCCTCATATATGAAGTAGAAACAACGCCTCTTGCATACTAGGGGTATCAAGTAGTTCCATATGCTATAAGTTGCGATCGCTTGACATCATGGACCATAAAACCAACTATTATTGTTGTTATATTAAAGAATATACATGATCAAACTTGCACAACTATTTTTAGATTTGACAAGAATAAATGCATGGTACTTGCAAAGAAATGCCATTGGTAATGCACATAGGGTGAGTAGTGATGGCATGCTATGACTAGTGATGACTTTGTTGATGTAGAGTGCACATGGGGTCTACTTTACTTGTACACCACGTAAAAATGGTACTATGGAGCTGAATTGTTTTATCTTATGATTTTACACCACGTGCTCTGTCATTGTGTTTCTTTAATATAAAAATAACTATTGCTTTTTTTGGTCGTTTGAAAGATACCTTAATATCCTTATAGATTCACTCTTTCTATGTATTTGGTGATTTGCAAGTTGGAACTAAAACCCCAAAAATAAAAAAATCCTCACATCATTAATTGGAAACTCACTCATTCATTTTAAAACAATATTAGAAACAAAAGTATACTAAAGCATTCGACACACTCATGATTGGGGCAATCACGAAACCATGAAGTTTCCTTTTTACTTATCAAAGAAATATGTGTTTTCTTTCTTTCTTTGATACTAAATGATAGATTTGGTCAAAGTTGCACTCATTAACACATTAATAAATCACTTGGTGATTTTATTCATTGAGAGAAGTTACATATCTATACCTTGTTGAAATCCTAAAACTAAAGAGTCAAAGTTTATCAAAGACAACATCAAAATCCCTAATAACTCTCTTAAAGCATATCTAAATGGCGAGTGGTCCCACAACTCGTTACAACTCTCAATGTACTCACACTTATTCGAGTTGTTTCTCAATAAGTCTATTTTCTAACTAATTGCACAAGTCACCTACATCTAAAAGAGTTGATTGGTATTTTTGGATCACAATTGTTTTGTTTCCCTTCTCTCTCAACATGTTCACTCCTTTTGTTTGATTTTTGATATCTTGGAAATTCAGAGAAATCCCCGCCATTCATACAAAGCGATTAGAAAAAGGTCATCGAAAGTTGTAATCGGATGTTTGTGGTTCCAAACATACTATTGGTAGTTCTTAGACATATTGACATTTTTATCATTATGTGGCAAGTTGAAGCTTATATTAGTAGTTGTGGCTTAAACAATTTCAAAAATTTCATGTGCGATTCTAGTTGGTTGCCTATTCATTTGTAACCCAACTTGAGACTTCTAGGGCCCCGCCATCCTAAAAATGCTTCACTAGTCGAAGTGTGTAAGTTTCTATGGCTCGAATAAGAGTTTTGAGGGTGATCTATTTGGGAGCACTTCAAAGGAGGAAGGTGAATCAACTATCTAATCAACCTAGGAATAACCAAAACCAAAAGTTTGCACTACATCTTCAAGGAGCTCCATGCTACTCTATCAAAAACCTTTGACTCGTCCAATTTAATAAACTTAAGGTTCTCCTTAACCTCATGCATTGGTGGAATGCTTCACAGTTATAATAATGCTATCCATAATGTGTTTCCTTCTACAAATCCACCTTGTTTTAATAAAGAATATGATCAAGCACCACCTTTGAGTCTCTCTATCACCAATTTGGTGATGATTCTATAGATCCTAGTTCATGGAACAATAGGTCCACTTGCATGAAGTGACGACACAACAACCTCTCCAATGAGATAGTGTTATTAAAGACATTTATAAATAGATGTTTAAGATTCAACCACCAATTTCAGATGATTTTTCTTTATAATGTCAAAATTATTTGAAATGTTCAAATATTTTCATCCTTTGTTGCATGGAGTTTTCAAAGTGTCGTATGCTCCAAAATTTGAGTTTAGACTACATGAGTTCAATCCCATTAATAATGCAATGCATGATAGTTCCTGAGGATGAATTCCCCCCTTCCCAAGATATTTGAATACATTGTCTTATGGATTAATCTCCCAACTACATAAGTTCAAATATAAAAGACAATTTTTAGGGTTGTTAGAAGGACGTTATGAGAAGTTAGCCAATGTTCGAAACATGCACCTTTGAGAAAGAAAGAATTTGTTATTCACCCTTGATAAATCTAGTGTCCACTAATAAAAATTGTATCCAAACTATTTACAAAAAAATCCCACACTCTTATATGATTTCATGTCATAGCTCCTTAACATGCTCAATGTCGCAAAGCTTCCATTTTCTATCAAATTGAAATATGAAACTAGAGGCATCAAGTGATTATGAACCCTCTTTCTTTAATAAGGACAAAGTCCTATTGTTCGAGTCCTCCTTTGTGAGGGGAAGACTCATGCCTATATCGAGGGGGTAATACCATATACTTTTTTCACCATTTGAATCCTTTGGTACTACTCTACGTTATCCTTGATGTTTATTGGGACATGGATATTTATTGACATTTATTGTGAATCCAAGACTCTTAATGAAAGTCATGGTCCAAATGAATAAGTAAATATTTTTCTAGGATTCCATAAAGTACATGCCACTTTCTCGGCAAGTTTGCATGACCATGCTCTCACTTCTCTTTAGTTTTCCCTCAATAGTAAATATTTTTCTAGGATTCCATAAAGTACATGCCACTTTCTGGTAACTCTAAGTTGGCATGACCATGCTCTCACTTCTCTCTAGTTTTCCTCAATAGATTTTTTTTTATTCCACGAATAGTTTGTTTTCTTAAATGAGAGACATATAACATTTTGTTTATAATAAGTTGTTTGATAATTTCCTCTTCTTATGGGTTTTGTACCGACGTTGCTTACATTCCATAATTGGATGACTAACTTTGGGATTGGTAGAAGTGATCGTGGATTGTTTCCCTTAATCTTGATTTCTCAAGAAATCCCTTTTCTCTTGTTCTCTTTATAACATATAAGCTCAATTTAATTTTTCCTTTCTTTATTGATATTAATTTAATTCTCTATTATTTTTGGGTGGTGTCGGAAAAATTATTTTGTCAATAAGACAATAAGATTTGTAATAATATATATATATATATATTTATTTAAAATAGGAACATGATAGTTCACAACTATATTCTTAAAAGACCTTTTTTAATATTATTATTTCTATCTTTTGAGTACCCATTTAAAACATACATTTAAATACCATTAAATGTTATACTTCCTTAATATCAAGCTTTTGCATGTTTCTAATTGTATAGATTTTTCTTCATATTAATAAAACACTAAATCAAAAATCAACACACATATTAGGTCATCTAGAGATTTGAATTTAGATCCATTAACTTGTAAACACAAGTCCACATCAAAACCTAATAAATCTATCTTATTATCTATAAGATTGCTCAGGTATATGTATCTAAATGATTTTAAATTAATTATAAATCTAAATTATTAATTCTAGATCGCCATGGCTATTCCGTGATCGTGCCATGGTCGCTACCAGATCTAACCCTAATCGCGTCCATGGTGGCGGCTCTGCTCCTGGACGGGAAAACAATGCGGCTCCTTGGTCGTGGATCGACCTCGCCTTTCCCAAGGCTGCGACTGTACACTCCGACGGTTCTGCAAACCCTAGCCACATTCATTCATCATCTGGGGGTGTTCCTGGGAAAGGAGAGGTTCGTGGTGAACTGAAACAGGGTGATCTACCTGTTATTCCAATGCTGGATAAAGGGATTAGGCGCGAGTCTCTTGAAACCTCCTTCAAAGACGTCTTAAAATGCAAGGAATCCTCCATGAAACCTGCAGACATCACCCCATGTATTACATTTGGGGAAGATGTCATTTCATCTGAGGTTTACTATAAAGAGCATGCTCTGATTTGTAGATTTGGGGGTTTATGGCCCAGCCTTCCTGCTCTTCACGCGTGGATCTCCAAACATTGGACTCCATCTTTAACTGGTAAGATAGACTTATATCCATGTGCTAAAGGCATTTTCATTATGGTTTTCTCTTCAATAGCTGATAAAGACATCATTGCTTCCAAGCTCTGGACCTGCGAGTCAAAATATTTGATCATGAAACCTTGGTTCCCATCCTTTAACCCGCACACAGAGTCATTCTCATGGAAACCTGTTTGGATCAGGCTGCCCCATTTACCTCTCCACCTCGAGTCATGAATGTCCTGACAACCATTGCAATACCTTGGGTACTACACTCCACATAGATTCTCAAACAACTAATTACACCCATACTACCTATGCCCGATCCTCGGTGGAACTTGACACCTTTGAAAAACCTTCCTGCTACCATAGACCTTAGAGTGCAAAATAGAACTTGGTCACAAACTCTTGATTATGAAGGTGCCTTTTCGATGTAGAAGGTGTTTTGGATTAGGACACACCTCTACAACTTGTGGGATGGAAAACGTCCAACATGAGAAGCGCAATCGGTGGAAAGACGCACTCCGAGAGCACTTGATCTTTGTGGATAGAAAGGATCTTGATTCTAAAGCGAAAGTAGTTGAACCAGAGTCAACAAAACCCCTTTATCCGAAACTTCGAGTTATTAGAAACATGAAAATACACAAGTCTTTGAGGCGGCATGGAAAATGAAAAATATATCTCTCAGGAGAACAACATGGCTGTTCCAAATGGGACATATGCGACTAAGGAAAATACTCCTCCTTTGTCTTCTTCTCCAACCGCGAAGACTCCATCAGGGTGGGTAACGGTCAACAAAAAGAAAAAATCTACCACTCTGAAGGGTAACGCTTTTGCACTGGTAAGGGTAACAGTCGCGGAGCTTCTGTGTGTTGTTTCTCTGCGGTTGGTTTGCTTTTTTTTTCTGTTGTTTTGCTTTGTTATGTCTCGTTTGTGTAGCTATTTCTGAGCTACTTTGAGCTTCATTGTAACACTTGGATCTTGATCCATTCTCTGCTTTCACTCTTATTCCGGCTCTCAGGCCTTCTTTTGTATTCAAGGGTATAGTCCCTTTCAAAAAACTATTTGCCAATAATTTAAAAAATAAATCTATCTTATTATCTATAAGATAAATAGGTATATGTATCTAAATGATTTTAAATTAATTATAAATCTAAATTATTAATTCTAGTAAAATATAGTTCGTTAGATTTTAATCATCAATTTAAGATATTAGATATACCTTATATTTTCCTACATCTATATTGTGTTATATCGGGTCCTCGTAAATATTAAATAAAGATTAAATTTTTTATCGAATAAAAATGTTTGGAAAGTCATGGTAAAAATATAAGTTAAAAATACCAAATCTTGACATTTACTTAATTTTTTTTGAAAAATAATCAAATATAAATGTCATGGTCAAATTAAATTCACTATTCATGGAACCCTAAAACAATAAATCATATATAATCATTTAAAAGTGCAACGAGGAAGGAGATGCCCTATTTGCTCTTTATTTTTGTTGTTTTTTTCTTTATTTTTAAATATATATAAATATCTTTTGTTTTGATTCTCAACAATTGAGTCGGCTAATACAAATCTATAACTTTAATAAATTAAATTATAAGTAAAATAATGTTGGCCATTTTTTTTTCACATATACGACATCAAAGTCCTCCACTCCCCATTTGTCATTGAGAATGCATGTAGACATAATTAAGAAAGGAAAGAAAATGTGTTGATTGCAAGTAAACTCAAAGTTTAACACAATGTTAATCAATCCATCACTTCTCCAAGAATTCAAAGTTTATCTACATACAAACATAAACAAAATTTTGTTAAAAGATAAGAAATCCATCTCTCTCTCTCTACACATATACATATACACGTGTGTGTGTGTGTGTACATACATACATATATATGTATATGTATATGTATGTATTATACATACATACATACATACATATATACATACATGCATATGCATACGGATATGCATATGTATATATGAATATATTTGTAGAGGGGAGGGGTAGGTGGCTTTGTCCCTTGTCCTTGGACATCACTGGTCTAGGAAATGCCAACCCCCTCAAATGTGCCCTTTGTCCCCTGCCCCTTACAGGGCACTGTCTTGTCCTCGAGGATCGCATTGGCTTAAGCAATGCCATATATCTATTCTCATATCAATCTCTTTATTCTTTATGAATATATGTGTAACGACCCATAATTAAACAATCACATTAACATGTTAATGATAAAATTATTGTAATTTAAAAAATAAAATAAATGAGAACTTAAGTTTTAATTTGTTTGTTAAAGTTTTGCTTCGCGTACCACTACGATGCGTAGCCTAACTTGTGCTCTTTCTAGTCGATCGGATTTCTGGTTATGCGATGGTGGCGGGTAAATTGGCTTCACCAATAACCTAACTTTGGTGATAAGATTTAAATGAGTCGGTTTATTATTCATGTGGTAAGGTTTACAAATTGTTTTCTATATTCATCTATAAGGCATGCCAAGGTGGTAACAATTACTAGGTGCAAATATTAATGTCTATTGAAAAATGAAGGATCCTTTTATTAAAATTTCAAACACCATCAATTATTTAAAAATAACTCCTATTAAGAGGTTTAAATTAATTAGTAAACTTGAATCCAAGAGTAGGACCAAATTTTGGGCCATTCGATGAAATCGTTCTCCCCCTTAAGATCCATAGGGTTGAATCAAATCCTAATTTTCTTTATGGGTATAATATGGTTTTGTTTTCTTTCTTTCCCATGTGTTCTCTCATTGATTTTGTAGGTTCAAATTGGAGCTCCAATGGAAGTTACTAAGTTGAAGGCATGGGTGTATATACATATAGATACACCCATCCTTGTTTATTTTATTTTATTTTCCTATAATATTGCTTTTGTTTATTTTAGTATTTTCTTTTAAACTCCGAGTGAATATACACCCATATTTTAGGGTTATATATTTGATTGTTCAATTTTGTGTGTGTGTATATATGTGTGAGTGTGTACATGTATATGTATCTCAGTATATGTATGTATGTATGTATTGAATATTCATTCATTTAATTTTTTATTGAGTATATATATAGAAACATATATGTATACGTATACATATACATAAAACAATTTCCATTGAATATAGTTCAATCAAAAGGTCCACATCAAACCCTAATCCCCAAGGCCTTAGCGTTACAAAATGTGGCTTGTGTAAAAAAATGTTGTTGAAGCACTCAAAACTTGGGTAGCTAAGCACTCTACCAATGTTGCAACCATTTGAAGATGGTTTGGATGTTGTGAAAGAGGCCTCAAAGGCCACAATGACGATTCTGAGAAAGGACCAAGTCCATAGATACGAGGAATGGAGGGGTTGGGTCGGCGATGGATGGACACCCCTCCAAACGTTGTAATAAAAAAAGTGCAGACCCTTGGCCCGATAAATCAAAGGGTTCTGTCCCATACAGGGTTGAAACCCTTATATATAAGGCTTGAGGTGGGAAGGGTCGAGCCCTCCCACTTTAATTATATATATATACATAATATAATTATATTGTATCCTATATGTAAGCATGCATGTATGTATGTATGTATGTATGCATGCATTTGTTTACATATATATATATATATATGTAAACAAATGCAGATACATGCATGCATACATACATACATGTACATGCATGCATGCATCTGTCATGCATATAGGATACAATGTAATTATATTATATATATATATATATATATATATAATATAATTACATTTGTATCCTATATGTAAGCATGCATGCATGCATGTATGTATGTATGCATTTGTTTACATGTGTGTGTGTGTGTGTGTGTGTGTGTGTGTGTGTGTGTGTGTGTGTGTGTGTGTGTGTGTGTGTGTGTGTGTGTGTGTGTGTGTGTGTGTGTGTGTGTGTGTGTGTGTGTGTGTGTGTGTGTGTGTGTGTGTGTGTGTGTGTGTGTGTGTGTGTGTAAATAAATGCATACATACATACATACATGCATGCATGCTTACATATATTATATATATATGATATAATTACATTGTATCCTATATGTAAGCATGCATGCATGTATGTATGTATGTATGCATTTGTTTATATATATATATATATATATATATATATATATATAATATAATTACATTGTATCCTATATGTAAGCATGCATGCATGTATGTATGTATGCATTTGTTTACATATATACATACATAAATGCATGCTTACATATAGGATACAATGTAATTATATTATATATATATATATATATATATATATATATATATATTGTTAATATGATGAATTTTTAACTTTATTACTATCATATGTATTATTATTATAAGACTTAATCAATTTTCATTTGTAATTTATTTATATAAACACATTGTAAAAATATAATGATACAAAAGTTACAACTATATAAGAGAAAATATATGTATACATTTTGATATTTATTTATATAAAATTCCTATTTAAAACTACAAGCTACATTCATATTTACTCCTTTTACACTTACTTTGTAATTAAATGAAGTTATAAGTTTATTTCAAAACAAACAACTCCATTCAAGAAACATACTTAGTTTACAAATATATCGCTCATTAATGAATCCTATGATTACCTTGATATTTTACATTTGCAAACAATACCATAGCTACTTAACCCAACAATACCATAACTACTTCCTTTAATAACTAACATTGCAATTTTTAACACATAAAGATGCTTATTTTACCTTTTGCATAACATCAACATTAAAATGATCTTCAAAGGGAGAGAAGAGTAAAATTTCAACAAGTCTAAACACTCGTCTTTCCTTTTTACAAGTTTAACAATATAAAGGAAAATGTCAACTATAAACATAATTCCAAAGGATAAACAATGCTTTTCATGACTTATATATTCACATATTATTGCATTTATTAACATGAAGACAAGAATGAAAGGGAAGAGAGAGTTAAATAAACTTGTATTCCGTTGTCAAGACTCAAATCTCCAATAAACAACTCTTATTAAAAACTTTCCCTTCACAATCACATTTCAATGCAATAAGGTATGAATACTACATTTTTTTCTCACTTATACATGGAATGATGCAAAACATGTCCAAACAACCATCTTTCCTTTTTACAAGTTTAGCAATACAAAGGAAAATATCAACTATAAGCATAATTTTAAAGGATAAACAACGCTTTTCATGACTTCTATATTCACCTATTATTGCATTTATTAACATGAAGACAAGAATGAAAGGGAAGAGCGAGTTAAATAAACCTACATTTCGTTATGGAGAGAAGAGTAAAATTTCAACATGTCGAAACACTCGTCTTTCCTTTATACAAGTTTAGCAATACAAAGGAAAAGATCAACTATAAACATAATTTTAAAGGATAAACAATGTTTTTCACGACTTATATATTCACCGATTATTGCATTTATTAACATGAAGACAATAATGAAAGGGAAGAGAGAGTTAAATAAACTTGCATTCTGTTATCAAGACTCAAATCTCCAATAAACAACTCTTATTAAAAACTTTCCCTTCACAATCACATTTCAATGCAATAAAGTATGAATACTATATTTTTTTCACTTATACATGGAATGATGCAAAACATACCAAGCTCTCTTAAGTCAAAACAACAACTTACAAATGACCGCTTGATATGAAGATTTTAAAACAATGTGTAGTGACTTGCATGAACAATACAAAAATGGATGTTCACATTTGGGAACAAATAGATTACAAAAATTTGATCCCTTGCAAGTCTCAACTTTCACAACAATTACTATTATTTACTTCAACAACCCATCTTATTCCAAACACTCCAACTAATCTTCCAACAATCCAAAAGAGAGGTGAAGGTTTGAACATTTACCTCCTAACCATAAAATGAAAGAAAATATTCTCCTCATTGACCCAAAAATTCCCAAACTCACACAAGGGCTCAAGGGATAACAATTAAGATATGAGGATGAAACAACACTCAAACAAACACATAACTAACTTGCAGACAACCAAAAACAACAAGTTTGTTTAGGACAATGGGAATATGATACCAACAATACAAAAATGGAAACCAAACACACACACCCAAGCCATCTAAATGGCTTATCAAGGGGTAAAAAATTCCATTACTACCCCTTATACCTCCGATAAGGGAGGAAGAATACCATTTGGTTTCTCTAATGAGCACGAAAAACATATAAAAACTCCCTTTTACCTCCTCCAAGATTTCAACACTTGTACCTCCACTAAGGCTAGTCAAGTCTTCCTTTATTTCCCCCATTTGGATGCATACAAAATCACTTTCCATCCCTACCATTATACCTCCACCAATGGCATAACTAATCCCAAATATACTAACACTTTTCATGCCCCACATTGAGTAAAAAAGCA
The DNA here is from genome assembly GCA_018340775.1 of Taxus wallichiana var. yunnanensis. Classification (NCBI taxonomy): domain Eukaryota; kingdom Viridiplantae; phylum Streptophyta; class Pinopsida; order Cupressales; family Taxaceae; genus Taxus; species Taxus wallichiana. The sequence goes on along the minus strand of CM031240.1, from coordinate 650,966,295 downwards.
AGTATAAAGACACCCAAATAAATCATTTACATGTTCGAGAGAGAGGATGGGCATACCTCTTTCTTATCTTGTCCCCGATTCTTTCATCTCACACCAAGAAATCTAAAAACACTCTTCCAAACCTTTCAAAATCACCTCCAAACTTCAAATGCATAACCCCAAAAAGAATAACAAGACTAGCTTAAGCAAGTAAATTTCACTTCGGAGAAACCAATAGTATCATCATGTGCCAAACCCCATACAACACATACTCCAACACATAAATCAAAACACGTACAATCCCAAATGGGTCAATATCATATCCTCTTATAAATTAAACACTTTTCATTTTTTTTTAAAACTTGGATTGACACAAAATCAACTCAATAACCAATAATTATAAAAAAGTTAACTTCACAAAATCTAGGAAAATAAATAAAATCACATCAAGTAAATCACTCAACTCAAATTGAAAGTTAGCTCTATCCTTACACTACATTGAATGCTAAAGCGATTGGATAAAATTTCAAAGCAAACAATGGGGTCCTTTTAAGTCCCCAAGTGGCCAAAAAGCCTTGAAAAGTATTCTTATCCCATGAGTAGGCATGTGGGGAGGTTTTGGGAGTGTGGGACAATGGTTACTTGTCCCACACACCACTTAAAGTTGGCCTTTTAAGTCAAATCCGAGTTTTCCAAAAATGGAAACTCCAAACAACCAAATCAATTCACAAGTAAGCCAAAAAGGGTAATCAAAATCATAAGGCTAAACAATAAAAAACTCATATAACCAAGATTAATTAAATTAATAAAATTAGAGTAAGGGTCCCATGTAAATGGGACAACTCAACAAAACATTATAAGGAAGAATTTAAATTTACAACATGGTCACTAAAAAAATCTTAAGGTCTAGTCTCATGCTTGGGTGACCCATGTTGGCCAATGAGCCTCATGTGAGTTAGCCTCCCTTCATCCTCTTTTGGTATGTTTTATTTACCTAGAAGATCTCTTTGAACCTATACTCCATATGTACATTCAAACACATCGACTAAGCTTGAAATGATATACAAGATTTAAATCTAACTACATATGAAACAAGAACTAGTACATCCACATCAACTCACATATATTCCATATTTTCAACTCAACAACATAAATCTCAAAACAACTTATCAACGCATCCATCTCAATTATTATTTTACACATATCTAATTTTATTATAACTTAACATGACCATGGACAACAATAATTCACACTCACACATGTAATTTCACATACAATCATCCATTCATGCCATTTAACTAATTCATTGGTAAGTCACCCAAAATTTCATCATTAAACACAATTGAAAATTAAATTCACATACAATCTATTTTGATAACATTCAAACCAATTTAAACCCGCCATTATTTTTAAATATTGTTCAAATAATCAAGATTTTGACAAATGAATAACTTGCTCAATTTTATGGTTCTTGAAATGTTATAATATCTAAGACGTATCCAATCTCGATATTTTAAAATTCCATACTCCTCTCCTTGTGCATATAGTTTGAACAACTCGTTCAATGAGAGTGTAATAACAATAATAATTTGTATTTTTGATCCATGTGATAAATATTTGAACAATGATAATAATATCATCAATTAGTATCACACCAAATTACACCAAATTCAAGTTTCTACCACTTTACGGTCCTTAAACTACTTAGGTTTTCCAATCACACAATTTATTTTCCTCATAATGCACACATAAATCACTTACTTCCATCATTATATATATAGTATTGATAAATTTTTACAACCCAAAATATAGTTTTTAATCACAAAACAAGTTAGGTATATCATACCCAAATGAAACATAACCATGAGAGTACAACAACGTCTCTACTAATAATCTAATTAAGGTTTGAACAATGCCCCAAGAAATGGGTATTACATCCCACCCCCTTAAGCATGACTTCCTCCTATAATTAACAAGAGGGGAAAGGATCACAATGCTCTAAAAAATGGAATCACCCTATGTTGCCATGGTCCCATCATATTGCACTCTGATTCCCACTACCTCTCAAATCAATGTTCATTAGAAGGTATCCATTAGATGGTGGGTTGAGCTTGTCCCGCAATGCAAATAAAAATGAAGAAAATGTCATCCAAAAGCTAAACCAACACACCACCAAGGATACAAATGTCACAATTGGACACACACACACACACACACACACACACACTAGGAAAAAACACTTAGAACACATGAAAGGCATCCTATTCTATGGTCAACACAAGGCCTTCTAAACCTTTCAAGTAACACATTTGATTAACATAGGTCTAGGGTTCGAGACTTAAAAATATCTCACACAAAGGATTCTTTTAAGACACATGGGTCTATGCACGATACCCAATTTTCTAACACAAGGGTTTAGCCACTAACATGGTCATCATGAGTCACACTTATGATCATTTGAGAAATAATTAACAAAATCAAAAAATATCAGGTTCTATGAACATGTTCATCTAATTAACCCTAATAGTATCAAAAGTATTTATGAAAGTTAGGGTATTACAACACATTTACTTTGGGTTTCCCCTCAAATTCTTGTTATATGATTACACATTGTTATTATATTCTCAAGGGTTTAAATATACTTCACTTATCTTGCTATATAAGAACTTAATTTTGGTTTGTCGAGTTGTTATATCCATTAGTATGGTCCTTTCCATTTGAATTACTTAGAAATTTTCCTTTACCAAGTTTTGAGTTTTAGGTGTTTTAACTTGGTTATCACTTTAATTTTCTAACATCTCCATTTTATTCCTTCATAAACATATAATATTTTCAAACCAATATCTTCTACTTGATTATCTTTTAGGGTTTCACTTTTCCTAAGTGTTTTATAATCAACCTACTCCTTGTTTATTAAGATTTTCAAAACATCACTATCATTTAGTTTAAAAAGATCCTATAACCCATCAGATCATAATTTCATCTTTTTCTTCACAATTTTTTTAAGTGTCTTGGTTAAGGCCCTAATACATTCTTTACTTACACAAAAATAAATCTCCTTATCTTATTCAAACGATTTATTTATCATTACAACAACGCTTATCCTCCTTTATATTAATCAAGGTTTTCTTAAATTTTTCTTTTTTCACTCATTAACTATCCAAATTAAAAATTTATTAAAGCCATTCATTTTTGGGTCTACATTTGGTTTTCTCATGTTTTACTCCTACTTATTCCATTTATGATAACTTAAATCATATTAATCATTTTCTTGGATTTGCCTATTAGAATACACACTCATTAATCCATTTTGTTCAATTTTTTTCTTAGTTCCAAAATTCATTGCGTTTGAATTTACCACTTTATTACCACTTTCTTACTAGGTTTCCTACCTTGATTCTTATGTTTAAACTCTTATCCTTAGTTCACAAGCCATTGATCATTTTCTCGATTTTTTAAATCTTTTACATTATATGTATTCATTGTTTATTAATGTATTAAATCACAACTAGAATGGTAAAATATCACGCATTTTGGAGTATCTACATGGTCAAAACTTATACTATTTTTTTCTTACTTCTAAGAAAATTTGCAATAATGGTTTATAATGATTCACGGGGAAAAACATGTAACCTCCTACATATGAAACATCATATAAAAGGATCGACAAAAAGTAATATAATCTCAAGGATGATACAACATACACAAGATTCTACTCAAATTCACATTACATCCTTTTCGATTAAAATTTCCCAATTTTTTCAATAAAACAAAAAATATACACATGTCATATCAAGTAACAAACTATAAAAAAACATAGTAATTTATCAACCTAGAGAACTCTATGGTATTGGTAATTATAGGGTGAGAATGGCCATTTTAGACATAGTCACACACAATTATCCTTGTCTTCAAAAAATTCACAACATCCATAGTCATGTCCCTCCTTAATTTAGACACCAACTCTATGTCACTAAGCCCAACGTACTCCAAAAGAGAAAGCTCCCGCGAGTGTGTGCTACATGAAGTTGTTGTCTCGGGACCATGTGCCTATCCTTAAATAACCCAATAATAATTGTTCATGCCTAGGCGGATGACACTCCTTAGGATTTTCTCTATGCCTTGGATGCTTGTGAATCCTGTTAGAACATATTGTAGCCACAATGTGTATGAAGGATAAAAGAGAGGTTCCTAGCTGGTTTGTCAAATGTAGGGATAATATCTAATACCGGCCACACCGCGTGGATAAAAAGATGCTTAGGGAACACCAATGTTGTAAATATAAAGGATAATAGTCCTAACCATAGGTTAGCTATAAGTTTTCAAGGCCTACTGACCAATATAAAGAGAGGTATTCTACTAGGATTTTGAAATAAAGAGAGGGAAAACCAAGAGGTAGATAAAGCTAAGGGGCATAATAAAAATAATAAAATGTAATAAACTAAATAAAACATACATCTAATCTAGCCTATAATAGTAAATGACCAACAATCACAAATACATACATACAAATTAAGACACTAAAGAGGGCTAGAAATGCTTACCTGCACCATGTGTGTGACTATTGATGTGTAATCCTCCCCAAAGATAATAACATTGAGAGAGAATCGCCATGGGTGGAGAAGGGGAAATATCAAGAAGAATATCTCTAGTCCTAACTCACTATGGTGACACAAATGTAAAAAGGTAAGCTCCAAGACTCCAAAATCAGATAAGAAGTGTGGAATATTGTGAGAAAGGTTAGACCATGTGCAATTTTTATGTAAGTGTTTACAAAAGTAGCGAGTTCTCTCCTAACGTAATCTCCCATGGGTGATAACGTCATCCATGACCAAACCAAAACAGGTGCTTATCATTAACATGCGATAGGATGGTTGGGAGTTGGACGGCTCAGGGTTGGATGGGTGGGATGGATGGTTAAAGGTGTTGGATGGTAGAGGGGTTGGACAGCTATGGGTTAGGCTAGTGGGTTGGACGGTTGATGGGTTAGATGGTTAAGGAGTTGGACGACAAAGGGTTGGATGGTAGGTTGGTCGGTTGAGGGTTAGATGACTAATGGTTGGACAACTAAGTATTGGACGGGTTCATTAATTATGGGTTAGGCGGCCACTTTGGCTAGCCAATATTTTTAGCCATGTGTCCTTTGACCCATTCAGAACCCTATAAATACCCCTACAAGGTTCATTTCTTCACTTTTCTACGAAAAATTCCAGTGCTCTGAGCTCTCCAATTTTCAAAGTTCTTCCAAATTTCAACAATGGCAAACACCATATATACTCCTACACAAAAACCTCATGTGCCCATAGATTGTAGCCCTTCTGAAAGCAAAAGACGCACAAAAGGATTGGCTCAAAAATCAGAATTTACGGGCTTGTGGAGATGCCCCAATTCGATACTGATACTTCAGTGCTTGATTACCTTCTCGCCTCTTACAATGAGAATGATGGAAAATTTTTGCTCTCTTGGTGCATCCGAGACATCGTCAAATTTCATTCACAATTGAACCCGTAGACGTACATCAGTTAACTGGGTTACCATTCGAAAATAAGCCACCTATTACTACAAAGGCTATCCTCACAGACAAAGACAAAAAAATTTGGAGTCTCATTACAGTGTGCAGGTTGATGGTAAGTTTATTATTTTCAAATTCTTTTTCTCTTAACATTTTTCCACCACCCAATCCTCTAACATTTTTTTGTTATTGCAACTCCTCTTAATCGTTCATCATGAGGCCTACTTCTTCAAGGTATTACAAACCAATTCTTTCTTACAGTTGCATCACTTTTTCAGGCCGGATTGTATTACAAGGAAGATCTGCAGACATTTCATATTGGGCAGTTCAATATTTATTGCGGACACTAGTAGGTCAACAATTCGATTGGTGCACATATTTGTCCAACCAAATAAAAACAAATGTCTCTCATGCCCGCAATGCCAATCAATCTGATAAATCCAAGACTATATTCTCTTGTTGCAATTTTATTATTGCTTTCTATCAGGAAGCGTTCTACGAATTTCAGAAAGCTAAAATTCCAACTGCAATCAATGATAAAATGATTGGTCTAACTCTTGAAGAACAATAGGTAATTGTTACTTTTACAGTTTTCTTGTTATAATGATTTCAAATTCAATATTTTTCAATAAAATAATAATTGTAAGATTTTCTATTGCAGAGAATAATTATTGTTGCAACAACTCATAAGGAGGCAATTGCTTGAGGAAAATCCCCTATAGAGGTCTCTACTGATTCTGACATGGATTCAACAGAATCAACACCAGTAAGACCACCTCGTCAAAAGTGACCTAGGGGTCGTTATGTCCATCACGTCTACCATCACATTTAACTACATGTATGAATTTTTCTATTGATATAATTAACTAATTCAAATAAATAATATAGATTATGTAATTAGTAATGTCCTTTTTCCATTTTCCAATGGTCCTCATAAGGATCTTGCTTCCCTTCTCATTCCTAAAGTCAAAAGACAAAAACTTGATCCTACCTCTTACTCTTGCATTTTTGTTGGGTATGGTGGTCACACAAAAGGATTAAGAGTGTATGATCTAGTCAAACATGTGATCATAGAGAATAAGAATGTTCATATTCTAGAAAAACCATTTTGTGAAGCTTCCTCTCTTCTCTCCTATGCATTTCTTGAATCTGAATCTCTTCAATTTGATAATCCTTCCTTAGACAATATGGAAACTGATTTCCAAGAGGATAATTATCCTTTTATGATATGATGGATGTAGATATTGAGGGGGATTCTTATCAATCCATGTCTCAATCTAGAATTCCTAAATGGGCTCAAAATATGGTTCCTAATTCTTAACCTAATAATTTGAGAAAGATGACCCATATTCAACATTCTTATCATGCCTTGTCAACTTTGTATGAGGTTGAACTTCAATATTTTAAAGAATCCAACCTAGATGAAAGATGGATTAATGATATGAAAGTTGAATATAATGGTTTGAAAAAATTGGGAATTAGTCCCTCTTCATTAGAAAATAAGGGATAAAATACGCGGAAAAATCCCACACGGAATCATAATAGTAGAAACTAATATAATAGAAAATATCAAGATATGAAATAAAAGTGTAGAAAATAAAAAACACAACATAGAGACAATAATTAACGTGGTTCGTCAACATTCTTATCATGCCTTGTCAACTTTGTATGAGGTTGAACCTCAATATTTTAAAGAATCCAACCTAGATGAAAGATGGATTAATGATATGAAAGTGAATATAATGGTTTGATAAAAAACAAAAAAATGGGAATTAGTCCCCTTCATTAGAAAATAAGGGATAAAATATGCGGAACAATCCCACACAAAATCGCAATAATAGAAACTAATATGCAAAAAAATATCACAGATCTGAAATAAAAGTGTAGAAAATAAAAGAACACAACATAGAGACAATATTTAATGTGGTTCACCCAATTTGGGCTATGTCCACCAAGAATCACTTGCTCATATTTTTATTACAAGCCACCTCTTTCTCTCAATACAATACCTAGATATGTTTGGAGCTATACTCAACAAACTCTCCGAATTCACACTTGAACTCACACACATATACAATGATGTCTCGTCCCTACATCAATAGGAAATTTCTTAAGCAGTTTTACAGTACCATGGGTACCAGAACCATGGGTCAAAATTGCCCATAAATATGTGGGTCAAAATTCCCACCCATATGAGAAGAGCATGTTTCCCGTGATATCAAACACATTTTTTGAGGCCAAATTTTTTTTCTCAGGGGTTGCGCCCTAAAACCTTCTTTAACGAGGGCTACCACCCCTAGGCGGCGAAAAATTTGGAGAGTGTACAATACTTTTAGTGTACAGTCTTCAACATTTCCACACATGAAAACAAGCTCCACAACATAACATCTTCCTAATAAAAGAAGAATTGCAGAATCTAGATGGTTGTATAAAATTAAGTATAACTCTCTTTGGTAAGATTGAAAAATTTAAGGCAATATTATTTTCTAGATGGTTTACTCGAAGCATGGTTTAGATTATGTTGAAACCTTTGCTCCTATTTCTAAAATGAGCACTGTTAGAATTATTCTAGCCATAACTTCTTAACATGGAAGGGAGATTCACTAAATGGATGTTAAAAATGCTTTCTTAAATGGTTATTTGAAAGAATAAATTTACATACATCAACCTAGAGGGTTTAAAGAACCTAGTAAGGAATTATATGTGTGTAAGATTAAAAATATTTGTATGGTCTTAAGAAATCTCCTAGAGCTTGATATGCTAAGATAAATAGTTTCTTTCAAGATCTTGGTTTCAAAAATTATTTTGTTGATAATGATTTGTTTGTAAAATATGAAAAAAAACATATTATTATTATTGTCTTATATGTTGATGATCTCTTGATTACTAGTAGTGATAAGAATCTAATCCTTAGAATCAAAGAGAAGTTAAGACAATATTTTGAAATGACTGATTTAGGACTTTGTTAAATCATTTCTTAGGCATGGTTATTTGTCAAAATCACAAATCTATTGTTACATCTCAAGCACAATATGCTTCTAACCTTCTTAAAATATTTAACATGATTGATTGTAAGTATGTCTCTATTCTTATGGAAGTTGGTGTTAAATTAGATCCAAAACATGCTTGTGATAAATTTAATCCTAATTTATATAGAAATCTTGTTGGTAGTTTGATTTATTTGATTATCACTAGGCCTGATATATCCTATGCAATTGGAATTGTTTTTAGATTCATGTAAGATCCTTATGAGGACCATTGGAAAGTAGGTTTTTTACGGAAAGTTTTTCCCACGTTATATCTTGTGTTCATTTACTTTCATGTTTATGTATGCAATTTAATATCTAATTCATTATGTGATGTAATCTATCATAATTTTTTGTTCAAACATAAACTATAATCTTCGGCAATTTATTTTGGTGGATAATTAAATATGTGCTATTATTTATCTTTGCGGTTTCCTAACTATTCTTTGTGTGGTAAGGTTTACAAATCCTTTTATATATTCATCTATAAGGCATGCTAATATGGTAGTAGTTCTTAGGTGTGAGTATTACGATCTATTACAAAATGAAGGCTCCTTTTATTAGAATTTAAAATACCATCAATTGCTTAAAAACAATGCCTATTAAGTGGTTATTGGTTTAAATTAATTGGTGAAAATGAAAATGGGTAGAGTTAAGTCTCTAAGTAGAAGAGTAAGAATTTTTTTGGGGCCATTAGATGAAATCATTCTCCATCTTATGATTCCTAACATTTTCCCAGGACCTAATTTTATTTATGGGTCTAATAACCATAATTTTAATAAATTTGGACTTATTCCGATCCATATTAGAAACCGAAATTTTCTATATTGGTTTTATTTGTCTCAAATCTTTGGAATTCAAATATAATATTACTTGATTCCAAATTAGATATTTTGGAATTATATATCATTTATGTTAGAATTCAATTTTAGATTTTACGGTTTTTAGCTTGAATAAAAATAGTAAATATTGTTGGTTATATTAGTTTGATCATTTATTGAATGTTATTTATTTCTAGGTTATCCTACATCTATGAAATTTTTATGCATAAAAAAGTTAATATAGTAATGAACAAATATTACATTAATACTTTAAATGAATTATTTAGACTCTAATGACATTCCAAATATTATTAAAATGGGAAGACGCCCATTCTGGTACAACCAATGCTCTTAGAATGGACATATGCTCATACTCTTATTATAAAATGTATAATATTTACAATTAGTTATTCAACACGGTCAGAGATAATGGAAACAAATTGTCCGAAGTTGGAAGTATGAATGGTTTGAAGCTGGAAGTATATTAAGTTTTTGAAGGTAAAAGTGTTAATGGTCCGAGCTCAAAGTATGGATGGTTCGAGATGGAAGTATATTAAGTGTTCCAAAGATAAAAGTGTTAATGGTTCGAGTTAGAAGTATGGATGGTCAAGATTTGGAAGCATGGATGGTCCGTTTTTCCTTTAAGGAAGAATATACACAACTCGAGCTTAGTTTGGAGCCCCGGAATATACATTATTATATTCGTATAGAGTAAACTCAATCAAGCTTACTATTTTTTTGGTATGTTTCCAAAGAGCGACACAAATTTTGGTGTGGTCCCACATGATTTAACCACATTTTGCATAAGTGTGTAAATATTTTTCTATCAGAATGCATTGTTCCGTCAAATTTCCCAGCGATAGACAATCAAAAGAAAAAGGCTTCATGTTTATCATGAACAAAGCATGTTTTTTCACCTATGAATAATATGTTATCTGCTCCATACATCTGAATGTACTTGTCTAAAACCTTTTACATATTTTTTTATGTAAACCGACACAATGTTCCCCTTATTTGATCTAATAACATTAATATTGTTGATTTCACATTGCATTATGCTCCAACAAAAAATGAATCCTATATTTTGTATCCGGTAAAATTTTAAAATGAATATAAATTTTTTCTTGAGCACATGTTTATAAACCACAATCCAATATCAAAATGTTTTCATGCTATCCTTAACAATGTAGGGCTAAATGTTCAAAAAAGTATCAGTAACATGAATATGTAAAATCTGGTTAGATGTTTGGTAATTTAAATTCAGTAATCTTGGGAAATCCAAATATATGTCCTTCTACCCCAAAACCAATAACTTCCATGTGGAATGAGATCTTAAAAATCAACCAATAGATAACAATTCTTTTTCAAATTCAAATAATAGTTCATAGTATATATTTATTTGCCATAGTTGTGATATTTTTTTACTATACTCTAACAATAAAATTTTAATAAGAAAATTTCATTGCTAAGAAAATTTCACTCCAATATAAATGATGACATCTAATTATTAATAACATTGTAAGCATTAGACAATAATGAAATCATATAGAAAATGTTCAAGGAACATTATAATTATTATAAATGTAATTTTATATATTGATTTGTTTAATTGTTGTTTGAGACGAAGTATATTGCTTTAAATATTCTCTTACATCATGTTTATCACCTATTAAGGTTAGTTGTGTACACAACGTTACCATAAGCCATTTACCACTTTTAAAATATCTATCTGAAGTCACTTTCAAAGACACCAAAAAATTCTCCTCAGGTTCTCCTTTGTTGCTTACATTGATTATGACTATTGTTTCACAATTGTAATGAATATTTGGATCGCTCCAAATTGTATCCAAATTTTTAATAAGTATTTTTTACAATGCTCCAAACCCCAAAAAAATAGTGGATTAGCCTCCACTTTACATGTCCTGTAGTAATTTCCTTACGTTTTTCTACATTGACATCTATGTCAATTCTGAGACTAAAATACTATTTGAAATTACAGCAGACCAACTAATATAAATTGACCAACGGAGCCTCTTGGTTGAATGTGCTTGTTGTTCAATTGGAAAGTATTTTTTCCTTTTAGAATTTTTCTTTTGAACTAAAAATCCGTCTAATTCAAGAACAAACAAATGTTTCTTTGGAGGCACTACAAAAAATAATATTGAGATACATTATTACATTATATTTATTTAGAATACAATAAGATTATTTCAATAAGAATATATTTTTACCTATATCCTTACATATTTCCATTATTTGAATATTATATCGAGCTATAGATTCTGCACAATGTAAGAATTGTAATTAATAAAATTTTAACGAATTGATTCCAACCAACGTTGAAAAGTATTAAATTTTATAAAAATTAAAAATAGTATTTGATACTTATTTGCAAATCAGTTGTCATAATCAGGTTGTGTAGGGTTTGACGCAAATTTTGTATTCACCACCGTTAGTTACAAGTCTTATTGTGGAACGTATTGCTGATTGGAATTGTGAATGTCACCCTTAGGAATAACAATTTCCTTAGACTGATTTACTTCATTGTTTACACTTGTATAATAACCACCCATACATGTTTATAGCGGTTCAATAACCTTTGTCATGAAATATGTAAGCTAAGATTGAAAATAAAACATTGTTAATAATGGATATGTGTTCATTCTCAGATATATATTAAAGGAAGCTTCAAAATTGTTTATAATTGGTATCTCTCATTTCATAGAAATTTTAGAATGGGAAATTACCCAGTTGGTATAGACAATATTATTAGAATGGACATATGCTCATTCTCTTATTATAAAATGTACAATATTTACAATTAGTTGTTCGATGAGTTTATAGGTAATAGAAATGAATCATCCGAAGCAAAAAGTTTGAATGGTCCGAAGCTATAAGTATAAGTGATTTGGAGCTAAATGTGTTATGTAGTGCCCACACTTTTATAGCTCAATTACTTGTTGCTCATTTCTCATAGACATGTTTTGACAGATATTTGATATGTTTTGAACATTACATTAGGAGATTTGATCTAATTAGGCATGTATGGACATTTAGGCGTATAACGTCGATATAGCTTCATTACTATATGTTGGTTGCATTATCTTATGATATCATGGATACTAATTGATATGATGTTGTTTTAGAACGTAGTTATATTGATGGATACTCAGTTTGTTGCATGTTGGGATTCTATGGATACATGTCATTTTATCATTGTAACTAACTTATGGTGAATTATGTATATTTGTGCACGTTGTCGCACTTTCGATTCTAGAAAGATGAAATATTAGTCTAGAATTCATTGATATCTTATTTAGTAGTTGATTTATATTTTATCGAGACATGTGTGTTTAATGTGTGCAATGAGTATGCGGTGACGAGTTACGGGAGAATGTGGGACTCGGGCCAGCTACGCAACTTTGCACAAGTAGCCCACCTGCTACGCCCTAGCCATGTTTATTGCTTGAGGCCTTAGCATTAGAATTATTGTTTCGTGCACCATGGGTGACCCTCATTTGGAATGTAATATGTCTTGTAATTATTAATTTTTCTTAGGGTATTTAGTTTGTGTTGTAAACTAGTTTTGGGAATTAATGACCCCACTTGCATTAATTTTTAATTAGTCTAATGATGTACTTAATCTAGAGGGTTTAGGGTCACATGTGAACCCTTGGGTGTGCCCCACCCCTCTACCCTTGTGCAAAATTTGCTAAACCCGAAATTGGGTTATTTTGGGCATTTTTAGGGACCCCTTTTTAGTTTGGGAGTTCCCTTAACACAAAAATGAGCCCTTGGACCCTACCTAATAGGTAGGGGGCTTATTTCCAAGGCCGATGGAGTTTTCCCTCCCTTTTTCCTCTCCCTTGGTCACATCTATGTAAGAGGTATGGATTAGTGTGCTTGTTAAAATTATTTTGTTATCATTTAGAGTAATTTGGGAGAAGAGGGCTAAAAATCATTTTACCCTTTCTCTCATTTATCCTTGGCATCTTTGACCTTGAAGGAGGAGAGGGGTGACACATGTCACCCCCTCATTTGTGAGGATTTTTGCTTGCTCCTCTTCAAATTCCCCCTCATGGGAAAAGAAGAGAACTTTTTTTTGGAGCTTTTGCTTGGATGCTTGTGGATTTGGAGCTAGAGTTTGCTTGAGTCAAGAAGTGGAAAAGATTGAAGTTGGAAAGCTTTTTGGAGAGCTTTTCTTTGAGGTAGGCTTCTTGAGCATCTATTGTATGTGATATATCATGCTAGATATTAGTTGTGTATTTGGAAATGTTAGTTGTTGCATGTAGAATTTATTTGTTGTTTTCTTGATTTTGCTCCCTCCATCATATGGCATGATGGAGTTTTGGAGTTGTGGGGGAAGAGAGAGGGATTTTTCCCTCTCAATCCTCATAGGCTTGATGGGCAAGCCTTGTAGGATTTAGTTATTCCCCTCAAATGGTTTGAGGTGGGGAAGTTGGTTCATTTGGCTTGAACCTCCTTCCCCATTCTTGGTAAGGAAACCCCCTTGGGGTTTGAAAATCCTTCCAAGAAGGATTTGGTGAAAGGGTGGAGAAATAAGGAGGGCTTGAATGAATTAGGAGAAATAAGGAGGGTATGGAGATCTTATTTTTATGCAACTATTGTTGGTTACAACTTTTGGAGAACTCCTCTCCTCTCTTCCCCATTTGTTTTTGAGGTAGAACATGGTTTCTCCTCTTGATTATCTTGTAAAATTTGGAGTCTTGTTTTTATCTTTTCCTTGTTTTAGTGTGGATGTATCATTGTTTATTTACCCTCATTCTTGTGCAAGTTGTGGATGGTAGTCCTCTTTCCCATGGGCTTAGAGGAGGCTAGCATGCATCCCAACCTTGGGAAAGGCATGTAATGATGCCTATGGTTGGGTGGCAAAACAAGCTTCTTCTCCTTGCATGGATTTCTTGAAGGCATGGAAGTTGGGTCTCAAAGTTGGAGTTTGTGACTTCTTGATCTCTCCTTGTAACTCTAAGGATATGGCTTAGTGGAAACTTGTACTTCTTGTAAAATCTCTATTTGTTGTATTTGGTATTACTTGTAAAACTAGAGTCATATTTGTTTGTGCCTTCATCAAACTTGTAAGAGACTTGTAATAAGGTTATTGAGTATTTCACATAGATTGCAACATGTTGGATTAGTGTGCCTAAGCTATTGGGAAATAAACCTTGTAAGAGTATTATTATTTGAGTTTGTAATGACTGAAATAACTCCTTTTTGAATGAAAAGTTGATTTTGAAAGCATGTCCCTTCAAAAGAAAATATCATAATTATTGGATATCTTGCTTGTGTGTGTAAATCTGAAAATCTTAAATTTGCCTTGCATTGGAAAGGAAATTTTGTTGTTACATGAAGTTTGGTACTTAATAGTGGAAGAAAATATTATCATTTTGAAAGGTGCATCTCTTTGTAAAATTATCATGGATTTAGAAACTAAGTGGAGCTAGATTGAAAAGAAAATATATTATTTGTTGGAGATTTTCACTTGTATTCCCCTTTACCACAAAGTAGATAATTCATTTAGTGTGAATAAGTTAAAACTTTAAGTTCCTTTTTGCATTAAGTAGTGAAATTAAAACCTGTTATTTTATAAGTTGGAATCATCAATATATACATTAATGAGTACAAAAAAAGAATTAAAAAAGGGATCATATTCGAGTTAGAATATTGATAGCCTTCGCTTTATTATTTTCCTAAACTAAACTTTGTATTGTAGATTTATAAGAGGAATGTATTCCTATTATATGTATGTATGTATGTATGTATGTATGTATATTATATATATATATGTATGTATATATTATATATATATATATATATTATATATATATATATATTATATATATATATATATATATATCTTTTATTTTCAAAAACGTATTAAATATTAGAATATAGAAATTTACATTATACAATATTATTATTATAAAGAAAATGGTTTTTTGACAATATATATATATATATATTTAATATTATATATTAATACATTTAAAAACCCAATTTAAAATACAAAAAATATATATACAAAAAAAAATAGCTCTTGGGGAGGTGGAACCCTCCCCCACCCATCCTGAAAGGGTCATAGCCCGTATGTGCCTATCATGTGCCTCCCTCCAACCTCCCCCCTTCCCTTGTGGTCATGTTGTCCCTGTCGCCTTCCCACGAACCCCTGCCCATACCCCCCCGACCTCCCTTCCTCCCGGCTGTCCTCCCTCCGCTGTCCCTTCTCCTGCGCGCGCCCACTCTAAACCCCCTTCCGCCACGGCCTTCACGCTGCTCCTCCACATTTCCCTCTCCTCATCTGCCTCCCCTTCACTACACAAACAAACAATAAGAAAATACATATGTGCAAACACACAAAAAAAGAAAGAAGCAAATCTGGTATTGAAGGAATTTCTAAAACAAATTTTGTTCGGGTTTAAATAAAAGAAAAAAAAAAAACTCCATAGTTCTTCCTTCACCTGCTACATGAGAGCGCAAACAAAATGAGAAATAGAATGAAAAGAAAGAGAAGAAAATAACAAAAGGAGGATTAGGGCAACTTTAGGGTTTTTTTTTTTCAAAACCAAGGGTCAAGATCAGATCTGATTCAAGGGCTCACAAATAACCTGTGCACTTTTAAACCATGGGTATTTTTAAATATAAATGGGAAATAAAGTTTAGTGTGTGGGCAAATAAATTAAAAGGGGAGACAAATTAATTATTATATGGGGGTTGTAGACTATTATTTCATGACTCTAGTTAACTTAAGAAGAATAAATAATTAAGTCAATTATGGAATAGTTTCATTTAAATTTTGGGTAATCAAATTTATAGTAAAACTAATTATTGGCGGGAAACAAATTAAACAAACATTAGTAGTAACCATATTCTTTAAAAAAAAAAAAAAACCTAAAATTTGAGTTGCATTTTGGTATGGTTTTCCTGTGTCTTGAGGAGGGGTGTTACATGTTAATTTTTCGGAGATGGAAGTATGGATGATTTGGAGTTAGGAGTATGAATTGTCACAGAGCTCAAAAGATGGATTTTATGGAGCTGAAATGATGGGTGGTGAGAAGCTAGTAGTATTATTGGTTCGGAGCTAGAAGTATTGATGGTCCGGAGCTAGAAGTATGCATGGTCAAGAGCTGGAAGTATGAAATGTTTGGATTTGGAAGTGCGAATGGGCTGGAGCTAGAAATATAAATGGTCTAGAGCTCAAAGGGTGAATGGTCAGGAGCTGGGAATGTATATGGTACAAATATTTAAGGTGAATTCTCATGAGTTGGAATTATAAATGATAGTATAAGAATGGGCACCTTCCCATTTATATCATTCTAAAATATATATACATGAACATACTATATCAAGGAAATGATTTTGAAAATTAAAACTATATATAAAGTAAACATCACTAAGAATAGATAATAGTTCATTTTAAATTACATAAAAGAGTGTAATATGAAAATTAGAATAAAAAATGCTTAATAAAGGCTAATCACTTGAAGGCGTGGTTAGAAATTTATGATATTATTTCAACATGAGCTCTTGGTTTGGATTTTCCACTACAAATATAAGGGAAGTCCTCTGAACATTTTGTGATTCTTTTATTGCATTTATACCAACATATACTATTAAAATGGGAGTTGAATCGGCCATTCTCATTGTTAATCATGTGCTCCTAAAAATGCACAGATCTCTCATGTTTGAACAAATTTTCTATAATGAAAACCCCAATATCATTGGGTCTAAAATATCCAAGGGCTCATCATGTGACCATTCAAGATCTCTGTCATTTCTCCATCGGTATTTTCATTTGAAATATGTACACCATATATGCCAAAATTATTGTGAAACCTCTTAACCCAAGATCTTCATTCAAAACCCTGTAGCACCCTTCTAAAATGGTTGCATTTGTATTTTTATTTTTTTTCATGTAAATGCCTACAAAATTCTGAAACAAATATGCTTATATTATGGGTAAAATAAATATGCATACACAGTTCATGGTACTTGAATCATGCATGTGAGAAGTTCTATTATATCCTTTTGTGAGATATTACTCACAAGATTACAAAAATCAGCAATAACCACTTCTACACTAAGTGGGGACATATGATTTTCTAAACCTCCAAATGTTCTTCTTAGTAAAAAAATTGAACATTGAAAAGTAAACTCATATGTATCTGGTTCTCTTGGTTGTGAATTTTTGTTAACAAAAGATACATATAATTCAAGGAATCAATCACATTCTTTGAATATTTTGTCACATCTCCTTGAATCCCTTCATCTAATTGAGTAAATTTTCTTTTTTTCTTGTCAACTCCAAAATCTTGACAGAGTTGAGAAAAATGAGTCTCATGCATTTCAAATTTCTCAATCACATTTGTTACACTACATCCCATAATAAAAATTTGTTCTAGAACTATGGTTTGCATATAAGATATAACCTTGATTCTTGTGGATCTATTGTCCTTTACCATCTTGCAATAGTCCTCCAAAACTATTGCATTCACACCAGGTTCTTTTTAAAACCAAAATTCACCACTTGATACATTTCTCTGTAAGCAAATCTAATTCTTCATTTGTCATACCTTTTGTGCCCCTGAAAAGGCCTACTGTAATTTGGTCTAATGAATTTATCTTGAATTCGGGGTCATTAGATTTCTTTGGATAATATGGAAACCCACCATTAGCATACAAATAAAAAAATAACACCCATTTTTCCCAAATATCATATGGAAGAAAAAGGAATGGAAGCTTATCGCTCAAACTTTCTACATTTTTTTTCTCAAAAATAAGTATGCACTGCCTCTCAAATGAATGTATGTGAACAAAAAAATAATTCTTATTACTTGCATGTTATAATACAAGAAGATATAAACATATATTTAGTTCATTTCCATGTGCAATAAAATTAATTCCAAAATATAAATACCTTTCAATTTTCTGACTTTTCATAGCTAGAACCAGGACATTGTGGTCTCTTTTATAGGATTCACCTTGATCTGATTTTGTACAAGCTGCCAATAATTATTGTGCAAACCCATGTTTTACCGGCTATATTCTTCTATAAACATATTCAAAATCAAGATTGCCGAAGATAATTTTTTGGGCTTGAATAGTGTGTTTCCCATCAATAATGTAAAATTGAATTTCATTATCTTTTATTTCATGCTCAAACTAAATCTTAGTAATATCTCCTGCTTTTATTTTGAAGGGAAGTAATATTGTATCCTAATGAAGAGGAATAAGGTTACATAACATGGATTTTATACAATAATTAACACTTCATGAGTCAAGTGTCCAATATTAGTATAGTAGAGGAGTTTAATGACATCTCCCAAAATCAATCTTGAATGTTTTTTCATTAAATAAAAAAGTTGAATCTCTTGAGATGTTGTAGATTCACTTTTTTTAAATGAGTTTATGCTAATTTTAAAAGAGATTTCTCCTTTGAAGATCCCTTAAGCTCACGGAAGTGTGATGTACTAAATTATATTTTTCCACTTAAATTTTTTTGTCTTCTCAACATTGTAAACATTTTGGAATGTAATTTTTTTACCTAATTCTTTGTCCATATTTAGGTAATGGGAAACAAATGAAGTAAATACATATTGATAAAGAATTTTAATACACTCATAATTCTTGCAAAAATATTCTAGACTATCTTCTACACTAGTTAAGTCCCCCTCAATGTATGGCTCCATTTTCTAACCATAACTATAGTAGGAATCTTTAAGATGTTTTACATATTGTTCCATGCCACTTTTTTATATAAATAAACCTATAACTCCATCTCTAGTATTGAGCATATTCTTTCTTTGTTGTTTATATTTTCAACTTGAACACATACAACAAAATTTCATATACACTTTATACTCAACAAAATTACCTTCTCTTGGTGTTCGCCAAAACAAGATTCATAAAACAACCACAAATCTGTGGTAATTTTCTGGACTGTGAAGTTCCACAAACCATTCCTCATCCTTCCTTTCCAGATCGATGGCACCATCTATAAATGTAATTTATTTGTATGAGGTAAGCGATATGAAGATCCATTTTACTTGTAAATTTTTAGTAAAATCATGTGTTTAAAAACTACAAATTCCTACCATTCTTATAAAAGAAAATGTATAGGAAAAATAAAGATTTTCATTATTATATTTTAGTTTGGTATGGAATGGGAAAATTCCAAATCTAATACACGCAATGATAATCAACATCTGATCATTCTGAACATAATTTTTCACGAACACAACATATATTGCACAATGTTTGGAATGGACATTTTCCCATTCTAATCATTTCCTATAATATGATAATGGACATCTATCCATTTTTGAATATTTTAATATGATGCAAACTATACTTCCAACTCTAGACAATTCATATGCATATTATTTGGAAATTACTAGAATTGGCATATGTCCATTATGAACATTTAGGAAATATAGAAGGATTGAGAAAGATGATTGTATGAGAATGAATAGAATGGGCGATTGTCCCTTCTGAACATTTAGGCAATATATAAGTAATGAGAAATACAAGCCAATTTGGTTAATGAAGTTGTTATATATTCGTCAAATCCATCTCAAAGCACAACATTGAGTTGAAGGCTCAACTATGTTGATCTATGTAGGATAGTCATATGTTTATATGGGTTTTTAATATATATATATATATATATATATATATATATATTAAAATATTTATAGTTTGATTTTTTTTTTACTTTATTCTATAAATGTCATTCAAAGCTAGCTCGGTATCACAAACCCTAAGTATTTCAATAATAAAAACCCTAGGAAATACCTTCTAAATCACTATTATTATCCTCTTCCTACTCAAACTCAAAGAAAACAACGATATATGTCCATAACAAGAAGTATGAATGGTACAAAGCTAGAAGTATAAATAAATGAAGATGATTGAAGATGAATTGACAATGGGAGATCTTTCCCTTACTATTTTCCTTTAAGCAACTACATGCTTGAAAGGACACCGATAAGGAATGACAAAATAATCTTCAACTTAGCATTAGGGAGAAAGATAAGAAATTAAGAGATGAGATTGGAGATGGAGAGGGTGGGAGGAAGCGGCGTGGAGATATAGAAATGGAAAATAGCTGATTAAAAGGATAACGTCAAATGTTGGTAAGACCAATGTTTCCATGTTAACCATACTTCAAAAATTGATCTCAATAGCGATTCAAATGGTTCCATAGATAGAGAAAACAAAAAAATTGTTACTACTCTGAAAAATGGGATATCATTACCCAAAAGTATGAGGATATAAATTAGACTCAACTTGTGTTGCTTTTGATTATTGATTAGATTCACCCTCTACATGGTAATAGAGGGTCATTGCTGGAACTCATTATTTCCAATAATTAGGCTCATTGAGAATGTTGGTGTGAGTCATTTTCCACATCACGTGGTGAGTCATCTCACTTAGGTGAGGTCATAGGTATAGGTGTCATAGGGGTTATGACAGGTTCTTTATGCATCATTATGCATCATTGTGCATCATTGCGTCATATGGGAGTTACTTTCATTTCGGGAATGTAACTCCCCTTCTCCACTTGAGGAGGTATGATTACTTACACTGGGGGTTACACAACAACCCCTCTTTTTACTCCTTCCCATTTTTATATCTATGAGGAGTGTATAATATTTTTCCCTTTCCATTCTTTGCATGCACATTTTCATGGTTGATGAACCTCATCATGCCGCCGGAGTACAACTCGGTTGATGTTCACATTATCCCGCAATCCTTGTGTTATCATGTTTTCACTTTCTTCATCATGGTATCGAGCACACATTTTTGGGATCCACACTACTCACTTTAATCTACCTTTTCCCTCTGCTTTTGGTTTTGCATTCTACAAGTTTTGTGTGTAAGCATCGTAATGGATATTCCATTTGTGTTCTACTTGCATTGATTTGAGTTTTACATCTTGTTAGGGTTTTTAAGGTGTTTGTTTGTGTTTTTTTAGGGTTTATAGGTCTACCGGCCTTGCATATGTATTATGGAGGTTTATTGTCTTTTTAGGTTGCAAAGTAGGTTTTATAAGTGATGGTTTGAGGTTTAAAAGGAAGTGTAAAAGTTAGTTTTTAGGCCTAGCTCGACCCCATCTTGCCAAGATGGGAACCGAGATGGCTCCCTAGTTTTCATATTTTCCTTACCTCTCACTCATCTTGTTATTTTTGTTGGCTCCAACTCGACACAGTGCATTGGTTCTATTCTCGCTTAGCTCATCCTACTCATGTTTATGCATTGATACTCTCTTTTGATCCTCGTGCTCAACTCATACTCACAAAACTTTGTTCAAACTTACATCCTCGTTGAATGCCTCATTCATTGCATGTGCTTGTGGTTCATCTCATGCATATGTCGACCTTCGTTCCATCTTCAACGAGCTCGTTTGAGTTCTACTCACCATCCTGTTTTCCGCCTGCATTATTTTGACCCCTGTGTTTGAAAACCTATTGACCATTTTCATTTTACTTAGCTCCCACCTTCATCAATGCACTTCCCACGGACCTTATTTGAGGTTCTCGTTGGGTATCTCATTCGTTTCATCGTTCCACAACCCAACAATGTATGTTAGTGTAGGATATTTATTTTCTTTATATTTTTTTATTTACTTAGATCTTTCCTAAAATCATGGCATATGCTTGCTTAGTTGTAACAGATTGTGTTGAGTTAGCTTACCAATTACTGTTGAGTTAGCTCTTTAGTTGTGTGGAGTCAACTCTACTTCTATTACCCGTTAATGAGATTTATTCCCCACTAATCTAGGAGGAGGTTACACATTCACCTCCTATATGTATATGACTTGTATCGGTCTATCATATGAAGCATTGAGTTGATTTGGATCCATTCTTTCCTTATGAGTTCTTTCTCATATTGCATCTTATTGTTATTTTTTTAATTTCTGCAATTTCTCATGCATTTGTTTTTCATCAGAGATCCAAAAACTCTAATATGGTATCGAGTGGTTCTGGTAATACATTTTCCTTTATTGTGTTATTTGTAATTTTTGAATACTTTGTTTGTGAAACTAACAGTTCATGTGCAAATAGATTTGACTCCATCTTGGTTCAGTGCGGTTGTGAGTTTTTGTGTTTGTAGATTGATAAGTTGAGGGTTTACAAATTATAGGGTTCCAAAATCATGAAATTTGCGGGAAAAATTTTGTGGGGACCTTTCTAGGAGTTTTGCAACTAAAATATCTATCTATAGTTAAATCTGGTAGAACCACTATTTTAAGCAGTATATTTGGTGGATTTACCTATTTTTCTAGGTTTTTATGTGGTTTAGGAAGATCTTGCCTTCGTGGTGGTCTTGGTGGGATCGGATCTTCCCACGGCTCTCTCTGGTTCACTATGGCTTCACTGTGACCTTGAAATTGTGTCAACCTGGTGTAATGGATCTACCTCCATTTTAATAGTCAACTTGGATTTCTTTTAGCTACACATTTCCACCAAAATGACATTGAAGTTTGGTGAGGTGTTACAAAGGAAAAATGACATGTGATCAGATCTGTGAATATACACTCATTTGTTAGACTTGTGCAGACTTGTAGCCATTCATTTACACCAAGAATTAAACATTGGTCTATGCTCAACCCACCATCTCTATTTTACATTGACTACATGCTCAAATCTTTTTGATCTTTGACCTCTTCCTAGTTCTCTACATCCTCCATAGTCTCTCAATGGTCTCTACCTCCACTCCTCAAGTCGGGATTGAGGATGCACATGGCATGTAACCAGATCACAACCCTACATGCTGAGTCCAAGCCCACATACCTCTCGGACTCGCCCATTTATTGTGGTTGCATCGGTCTCATACAAGCTCATTCCCTAGCTTTCCTTCACACAGGACTATGCCCTAGAACATCTTATTTGATCATTTTTGGTCAAAACGTAACTCTTTCCCATCTTGTTATTTTTTAAACTATGGTTTCCTTTAAAATTGCCTAGTTTTAATTATTATGTGTTAGTTGTTTTTTCGTTCTAGAAGGCACTATCTATTATGGATTAGAATGTACGATGCCTCTCATTTTCCACTATGGTGCTGGTGATGTTACTCGCTTCACTCACGTACATCACTATGACCAAAGTGATGCCTCGAGATCCCTATCAAGGATGAATTACCTCGTTTGAGATATGCAATTTTGAAAAAACCCATGAAGATGTTGAAAAGTAGAGGGATGAATGGAAATAGGGTAAACTACAACTTTCAGTACTCAAAATGAAGACTTTCTATTTTTAAAAAATTTCCCTTTTTCGCTCTTTCACTTTTGATCACCTTATTTGTTGCCCTGCCGGTTGTTCCCGGGAACACCTTTGTCTTGAAGAAATTTTATCCTTCTGAGAGTTTACTATTTATAGTAAGTGCTCATATAGAGACTTAATATTTTTGGATAGTTCCCTTCAAACCTCGATTGTGATGAAACCACCTTCACTGGGATAGGTTTTTTCTCTCGATCTCACATATAAATTTTTAGCTCAATCTGATCACTAGAATGGTGGGAAATAAAAATTATGAAACTAGGGCACAAAGTCGGGTTTTTTTCCATAAAAATATGGAACATGCATGTCATTACAATCACTTGTGTCTTGAAGGTGCCTAAAAATGATGAAGAATTCAAAAACCCCACCTCAATCTGTGCACTAGTTTACAAGATATGATTTTTATTTTCTCGGTACGAGTCATTCTAATGAAAAATTGTACCTTGGAGCTTCCTAAAATTTGCAAATTTTATGAAAAATTATTTTTCTCTGCAAACCATGGAATCATGGAGGGAGGAATGGAAGGGATTTAATGGAGGTGAAATATTCTGGAAATTATTTCCCATAGTTAGGGTAGATTTTGAGCAAAGAGGGGAAAATGGAAAAATGCACTAACTCCTTGGTTTTTATGCCTTTAGGGGGACACATTTCTTCCCCCTTGTCCCCTTGTAAATGGAATAAGGGGAAACCAAATTGTTCCCTAGACCCCAGAAGACAAGTCATGCAGGGCGAAGGAGAGAGAGGAAATGGCTTATTTTTGGCATCTAGGAGCCAAACTTGCTCATGTGAGGAATCATATGGGAGCAAGGTGGGGTGGCGTGAGAGAATGTTTTCCCCCTTATCCCCTTGGAAAGGGACAAAAGGGACACAAAAATTCTCCCTATCCTCATGGTGACAAGTCGCGGACATGGGGTGCGTAAGGGGAGGGCTAGAAAATTGCCAAAAGGTGCTTACTGAGACCTCCCAGGGTCGTGTGGTGGGTCCAGAGCTCAAAGGTGGGGTGCGTAATTTTTTATCCCCTTAGAAAAGGGACAAGAGGAAAAAAAAGTGTGTCTTAGCCTCATCTTTGACATGTGGCCTGGAAAAATCTTCTAACTGCGAGAGCCTCTTTGAGAAGGACCTTGAAAATGAATTTTCTCGAGCTCACAAAGGTTTTTTTGGGCACTTATTTATATGATTTTGAATTTAAAAAAAAATTATAAGAATGGGATGGTTCTTATCTAATTATTCCTAACAAACCCTAAAAATATCCTTTTTCTTGGGATTGTAAGGTATGCTTGACAATAATGGATTGTGGAGAGAAGATCCTTGGTCTTGTGATAAATATTAAAATACCATCATGTAGAGAATTGAATTATATTTACATTGACATATTGTTTGACCTCAAAATAATTTCATAGCTCCCATAATCATCTTCCAAAGCTCAGGTGATTTTTCGCAGTACAAGCTCCTTTGACCTCAAAACCCACTTTTGTTGAACTTGCTCCTAAACCTCCAAATCTTTCCTAAATATTCCTAAATCAATTGAAAAATGTTCTTGGCTCATTAATACCACTCCTTGATGAATTTTTTCCTTGAACTCTACTCTGAAAATATGCACCACCTTAAAAAGGCTAAAAATAGCCATTCCTAAGCCTACTGAAAGATCTGCCTTAAAAGACACTGTCTCGGAAGAATCTTGTGAGATTGTTTTCCTCTTTCTAACACATGGGAAAGGTTGGGAAAACACATATAAACACTAAAAGGATGGGGACATGTCTGACACAAAGGATGAATTGATCTGGAAGGGTGCCCGAGAAGGTTCACAATAAAAAATTTGGACACTAGGGTATAGTTGTCATGTTTTCAAGTATGAATTTTCCCCTGCGAAAATTCATGACAACACTTCTACACCATAGAATGTTATTTCTAGATGAGTGTTGCGAATCACTTTAAAGCCTTCACCACTTCTTCTTGGGAGAGAGAACTAGACATCATGGCATGCTTTTATGGAACATTACTTTGCTCACAAGTGCGTTACTTCCTTTCAACATGGGTCGGTTCCTGCACTTGCCACCGATTCTTGTAATCTAAGGACTATTTTGACATGTGCAACCAAGTTATTGGTTAATTGATGTTGCATGTCTCCATACCTCTCTGCCTTTGTGTGGAAGATTGAGATCCTCCTCACACCATCATGCACATATTTTAGTCCTTGTTTGATACCCTTGATCCTTTATCCATATTACTTCCTCTGTTGATTTATTTTTCTCTTCTTATTCATGTGATGACAGTTCCATTAAAAGCAGAATCACTTTCTTCTATACATGATGATGAGTATTGTGCTTCTAGACTAGATGATGAGAGTACTACTGAGGACTCCTCTCCTCCTTCTCTCGACCCTATTCCAAATTATGTTGACACTCCTCCCTTCTCATTAGATATTGGGCACTCTCATTCTCAGCCTCATACAGTCATTGCATCTACCTCCTTTCCACTTCTAAGGTGCGAGGCCCTTTCCACTCCTCCTCATTCATGTGATTTTTCATACATGTCTAACATCAATCTTATTTTTTCGAGCCCCATCCTTAGGATAATTATCTCGCGGACCTTCATTATCTCTTTATAGTGTTTACTTGTGATGCGGTACATGGGTTCTTCATCCTTCTATAGGTATTTTAGGGGAGTTATTCATCTCCGGTTTTGGAGTCCCCTTCTAGGAATCTCATCACTTTCAATTCTTAGTAGATCATCATTAATATGCCCTTATTTGTAGATCCTCTTTTTGTTGTTGGCATTTTTACATCACCTTCACTTCACTTGGACATCCTTTCAGTAGATCATCCTCTCTCTCAATTTGACATCTTTTCGTTCACCGAATTACCTTCGGTTGTTGTGCACTCATTTTCTAGACTATGTTACATTTACATGGACTAGACTAAGATTTCCTTGTATTGTTTCCTTGAGTTTCCTTCAAGGAGTGGGTGGACTTCTATTACTCCATTTCAATCCTTCCTAAAGGTAGGCACATTATTTGATGTGGATGGTTATTCTTGATCCATTAGCTGAGGACCACGTCATCGACGCTCTTCTTGAAGAATTCCTAGAATTACAAAGATCATATCCGTTTATGGCTTCTTATGTGTTCCTCTTGTCTCCTCTCTTCTTCTTCCAAGATATTTCCCTTTTGTACATGAATACTTTATCAAGCTCCTCAGTTTATGGGACCCATTTGAGGCATATTTCTTAGATTGTTAGAGAGTGGTTTTCATCTCTCGTGGTGGATGTTTTTCCCATTGGGTTTTCCTCCATTTCTTAAGATCCTTGTTGTTCATGGGTGCCTCATCAAGCTTAGTTTCTAGGACCCATTTCTCATTTCTAACTTGTTGTCTCATCCTAAGTTACTATGAAGGGGGGTATTGGTTTGAGTCATTTTCCACATCATGTGGCGAGTCATCTCGATTAGGTGAGGTCATAGGTCTAGGTGTCATAGGAGTTATGACAAGGTCCTTACGTGTCATTACACATTATTGTATGTCAGTGCATCATATGGGAGTTACTTCTATTTTAGGTAATTCCCCTTCTCCACTTGAGGAGGTATGATTACTTGTACTTGGGGTTACACAATACCCCTTATTTGTACCCCTTACTTTTTTAGATCTATGAGGAGTGTATGATATTTTTCCCTTTCCATTATTTGTATGTAAATTTTCATGGTTGATGCTCTCTTCCCATGGAACCTCATCATGCTGCTGGAGTGCAACTCGGTTGATGTTCACATTATCCCACAGATCCTCATGTTTTCACGTTTTCTCTTTCTTTGTTAGAAAATACCTAGGAAATGATATGGTTATTTGGATTTTCTGCAACATTGCCAAATTTTGATGTTGTTGGTATATTCTTAAGGGTTGACAAGTCGAGACGATATTTTTATTTTGATAATGGTTATAGATAAATTTTGGTAGGTTGGATTGTCTGCAACATTGCCAAATTATGAGGATGTTGCCTGTTCTTAATGGTTAAAAAGTTTAAAGGGATTTTCCATTTCAATAATATTTATGGACCATTCTCTGAATTAGAAAAATCTTGGTATTGTTATGTCCTATTGATGAATGACTTTGTGGTATGAAATATTTACGGCCATAATCAAATTTTGATATTTTTTATTCTAGGAAAGAAACAACGACTACTCATGCTTTAAGGGACTCAACTCTTACAAATGACACCCTTGGACAATATCTTAAGGAAGATAGTGCCAAATGATAAATTATTCAAATAAAAATGTAATCAGTGAAAAAAATGATTTGATACACCTTTTTCCCGATGAATTTTAATTCACCATGCAAGAATGACGATGAGAGATGTAACTCTAGTTGAAGAACTTTTTCTGATGGGCATGTTATTAAACCTGAATGAGAATAAGTAGCTACCAATTATTTTCATTCTCATACAACCATCTTTCTTATTCCTTCTATATTTCCTGAATGTTCAGAATGGACATATGCACATTCTAATAATTTCCTATTAAATATGAGAATAGGAAGCTACTATTCTATTCACTCTCATATAATCATCTTTCTCATTCATTCTATATTTAACTTGAATGAGATTGAGCAAGCTTCTCATTCTTTTCATTCTCATTTAACTATCTTTATCATTTCTTTTGTATTGCCTGCATTTTTAGAATGGACATATGTCCATTCTAATCATTATATTATGTCTCATACAACCATATTTCTTGTTCATTTAGGATAAATGATAATGGGTATATACACATTCTACTCACTCTCATATCATATTTTTAATCGCTTCCTATAATATGAGGATAAATATCTTCCCATTTTATTATTTCTCATACAATCATCTTTGAATTCTCATTCATTCTATATGTGCCTTGAGTATGAATGGAAAACTTCCCATTTATTATTCTTATACAACCATATTTCTTATTCCTTCAGGGATAAATGAGAATGGAAAACTTCCCATTCTATTCACTCTCATACAATCATATTTATCATTCATTCTATATTTAACATGAATGTGAATGAACATCTAACCATTCTATTCTTTATATATTTAACCTAAATGAGAATGGGCAGCTCCCCATTCTATTCACTCTCATATCATCTTTCTAATCATTTCCTATAATATGAGAATAGACATCAACCCATTTTATTCTTTCTCATACAATCATCTTTTAATTCTCATTCATTATATATTTAACCTGAATGTGAATAGACAACTACCCATTCTATTCTTTCTCTTAAAACCATATTTTTCATTCCTTTAGGATGAATGAGAATGGGTAGCTTCCCATTCTATTAATCTCATACAACCATCTTTCTCATTCATTGTATATTTAACTTTGAATGAGAATGGACAAATCCCATTCTATTATTTATAATCTAACCATCATTCTCATTCCTTCAGGATGAATGAGAATACTGAAAGCTTCCATTCTATTCATTCTTATACAATCATCTTTCTCATTCATTATATATTTAACTTGAATGTGAATGGAAAACTACCCATTCTATTCTTTCTCATACAACCATATTTCTCATTCCTTATATATTGCTTGAATGTTCAAAATGGACATATGCCCATTCTAAACATTTCCTATAATATGAGAATGGACATCTTCCCATTAGGTAAAATCATATAAGTGTGTCCCACTTGGTGGTAAAAAAATATTTTAAAATTTGAATGGTAAATAAATATTTAAAATACTATAAAAACTTTAAAAAATCGGTAAATTTTGGATGCCATGCACCTTGGTATTTATAAGCTCTTAAAAATACATGTTTGGTCATTTAATATGTGTTTGGTCATGTTTTGGTTATCGGACATATTTTTTCTAAAAGTACAAAAATTGCAAAAAAGTGGGACATAGTTATATGTTTTGACATGGTTGTATGGACATATTTCTCATTCATGTATATTTAACTTTGAATGTGAATGGATAGTTTCCCATTCTATTATTTCTCATACAACGATCATTCTCATTCCTTCTATATAATTTCTTAAATGTTCAAAGTGAACATTTGTCAATTCTAATAATTTCCTATAATATGAGAATAAACATCTTCCCATTCTATTCTTTCTCATACATCATCTTTGAATTCTCATGCACTCTATATTCAACTTGAATGTGAATGAATATCTAACCATTCTATTCTTTCTCATTCCTTATATATTTGCGTGAATGTTCGAGAATGGACATATGCCCATTCTAAACATTTCATATAATATGAGGATGGAAATCTTCTCATTATATTCAGTCTCATACAATCATCTTTCTCATTCATTGTATATTTAACCTGAATGTGAATGGACAACTTCTTATTCTATTCTTTCTCATACAACCATCATTCTCATTCCTTCTATATAATTTCTTGAATGTTCAGAATGGACATATGTCCATTCTAATCATTTCCTATAATATGAGAATAGACATCTACCCATTCTATTATTTCTCATACAATCATCTTTGAATTCTCATTCATTTTATATTTAACATGAATGTGATGGAAAACTAGCCATTCTATTCTTTCTCATAAAATCATATTTCTCATTCCTTATATATTTCTTGAATGCTCAGAATGGACACATTTCCATTCTAAAAATTTCCTATAGTATGAAAATGGACATCTTCCCATTCTATTTAGTCTCCCACAATCATCTTTCTCATTCATTATATATTTAACATGAATGTGAATGGACAACTACCCATTCTATTATTTCTCATACAACCATATTTCTCATTCCTTTTATATAATTTCCTAAGTGTTCAGAATGGACATATGTCCATTCTAATAATTACCTATAATGTGAGAATGAACGTCTTCCATTATATTATTTCTCATACTATCATATCATATTTTAATTCTCATTCATTCTATATTTAACTTTGGATGTGAATAGACAATATTCCCCATTCTACTCTTTCTCATTCCTTATATATTTCCTAAATGTTCATAATGGACATATGCCTATTCTAATCATTTATTGTAATATGAGAATGAACACACACCCATTATATTCGTTCTCATATTATCATCTTTCTCATTCATTCTATATTTAAGTTGAGTGACACTAGACAATTGCCCATTCTATTCATTCTCATTATTGCAATCATCTTTATCATTCTTTATTTATTATTCGAATGTTCATAATGAACATATTATGTCCATTCTAATTATTTCCTATAATATGATAAATTATGGACATCTTCCCATTCTATTCATAATTTCTCATACATTCATCTTTCTCATTCCTTATAATATTTAACCTGAATGTTTTTAATGATATAACTTGATTGCAATAATGATATTTAGTTAAACCTTATGTTATTGTTAGAATAATTTAATATCTTTGCCAAACTATACTTCCAACTCTGGACCTTTCTTACTTCGACTTTGGACCTTTCATACTTCAAACTCGGATCATTCATCGGAGTGGGAAGTATAGTTTGCA
Source organism: Taxus wallichiana var. yunnanensis (assembly GCA_018340775.1). Classification (NCBI taxonomy): domain Eukaryota; kingdom Viridiplantae; phylum Streptophyta; class Pinopsida; order Cupressales; family Taxaceae; genus Taxus; species Taxus wallichiana. Next base: position 650,935,205 of record CM031240.1, on the reverse strand, counting down.
ACATATTAAATTATTCTAAAAAATAAGATTTAACTAAATAACATAATTGCAATCAGGCTATATCATTGCTAAAAACTCTTCACATAGTCATTTAATAATTTACAATTAAATATACTGCAGATTTAATTTTCCTACAAATTTAAATATACATTAAAGTAAATATAATACTTTTTAAATTTTCAGAAAATATTACTAATTTACAATTAAATTTATTGCAAATTTAACAATTTTATGAAATTAGTAATCAATATATTTATAAAATGTTTTAATTACTTAATAATATCTAGTACTACTAAGTATTATTAATAAGTATTTCATAAAATTGTTAATTTTACAGTATAATTGTAAATTAGTAATGTTTTCTGGAATTGTAAAAGGTATTATATTTTATTTTGCATATTCATTAATTATATATAGAAATTTGATTTCTTATTTGTTAGGTATTCAATACGCTATTTATTTTAGGTGATAGTTACTAATGAAACAAATATTTCAATTTTTGAATTTAATCTGATATTTACAAAAATTAACAAATTTCATTATATATTTGCCTACATTAATTGGTGGTATAAGTTAAAAATGTATATAGGTTTGCATTCTTATCTATCATGTATTCAATATGCTATTCATTTTCATTGACAATCATTAATGGAAGTCAAATATATTAAATCTACTAAAAATTCATTTTTGGCTTATTAATGAATCAAGTATTTCACCAAAAGTAGAAAAGTGATAGGAAGGAAAAAACAAGAGTAAAGAGGGAAGAATGAGATTGCAAACTCTTTCTTCTGTGAGACAAAAACACCTTCCAGGGTATTAAATAAGTATTCAAAAACACTTTTATAAGACCTATATTGAGATAGGAACATGATGATCATATTTGATCACAAGGTAGTAGTTAGGACATGAAGAACCAATTGTTGGAATCAATTTTATGTGTTAAAGATGAATTCTAATCATAGTTACAAAATTTGGTTTCATCTACAATTTTTAGTCATTGAAATATTAAATGCCACTTGTGTCATTTTCTAGATTGAAGTTTCATTTGCTTTTTAGGAGTTTATATCTTTTGTAGGACAACATTTATTATGGTTGGATTTTCAAATTTTGAATATATAATGCTTTCATTTTTTATAGTATTTATTAATCCATGAGTACATTATATAAATTATTTTTTCAAATGATTTAGGTTTCGTTTCATAATTCTCTTATGACCAGGTGTTGCATGTTGAGCATATATTCATGGATTCATCAATAGAGACTTATTGCGAGGATATAGTTGCAGATGTTTCGATTTCTAAAAAATAATTTATGAGGATACGATTGCGAGTGAGGATATAGGTACAAGTGAGGATATAATTGCGGATGATTATATTGCGTACGTGATAAATCATAAATCGGACATATCATATGTAAATTACATTCTAGGTTTTTTTCAAACATCTGTTTAGTATTCTCTACATTTCTAATAAAAAACCCTCAACTAGAACTTTTATTTTCAAACAAAGTTACAATTACAAATGTTGTTATATTCTTGAAATTATTTAATGTGAAAATTACAAACAAATAAAAATATGTCTATTGCTTTTAGTTTTAATGAGATTACATAATTTTGATAAGTACATGTATATGTGTTCAACAACTATAGTGAATGTTTTATCTATACTATTGCATCTACATCTATTTCTCTCCAACTATTGTGTTTGCATATCTTTCTATGCACTTTGTTGTGTTCACATCTCTTTATTTGATTGAATTCCAAATCAATTCCTCTTATTTATTTTCCTATGACCATAAAATAGTTAACAAGATCAATTCAATAGAACTGACAAGTTTCTCCTTATCATCATTCCCAATTAAATATTAGATATATAAGAACCCAAATGATTAACGAAAAATTGCGAAAGTACCCAAATGATTGATAGAGAAATGAAAGGAAAGATATATTATGCTCATCGACACCAAACAACACTAGTCGTAAGAAAACATAGAAATGAAACTCGAATCATTCAAAAATATTTATATATATATACTTAGAAATTAAAAATGTCACCAAAAAACAAAACCCCAAAAATTCAAAATTTAAAAAACCACCCATAATAAATTTTGTGCAACTACCACAAATGGATTAACTTCAAAATTTTGAAATAATTGATTCATTAATAGCTATCGAAAAAATGAACTGTAGTGAATTTTTTTATATTTGACTTCCATTAATGATTTATGACAAAAATGAATAGTTTTTTGAATACATGACAAATAAGAACACAAATTTCTATACGTTTTGAATTTAGACCACCAAGAATATATTTAAAAAATTTCAGAGCTAAGATTTGACACCCATTTTGAACGGTTTTAGGTGTTTAGAATGTATTTGAAACTTTTGGAAAGTAAGAAATTGTCAATGATTGATGTGTATTTATCTATACTACACATCATATTTATTAATATTATATAATTTTTACATCAATTGTTAATATAATTTATAAATAATGATAAAATACCAAAAACAATTGTACTGATATTACATAGGCTAAAAATATTGGTTGTATTTTTACTATTATCAAGTTCCCAGAATGGGAGCAAGATTGGAATAAGCCTCCCATATCCATAGGGTAAACCCCAGATAGAGATAAAAATTCGAAACAATTAACTTTGAGATAGTCGCCCTCGTTGGGTTGGCAACTCCTATCTATATATGGGATCCCCTATAAAGAGAATAGATGGGACCAACGGATCTCTCAAAAACCATAATCAAACATGTTGTAATAGTTTTACTTAAAAATTAAAAACATATTAGTATTTACATAACGTAAATGACATCCAATAGAATGAGAAAATGTCAATAGAATGGGAAAATGTCCATTCTAAACATTCGGAAATACAAAAGGAATGAGAAATATGGTTGCATGAGAATGCATAGAATGGGCAACTGTCCATTCTCATTTAGGTTAAAATGAATAGAATGGGCACAAATATTCATTATCAGATTATAGGAAATGATCATAATGGAAAATTTTCCATTCTAAACATTCAAGAAATTAATAGAAAAATGAGAAGTATAGTTGTATGAGAATGAATAGAATGGGTAGATGTCTATTCTCATAAAGGGAAATTTAATAGGAATGACAATGAATAGAATGGGAAAAATTCCATTATCATATCATATTCATATAATGAGAATGAATGGAATGGGCAAGTGTCCATTCTCATATTATATAATATGATTAGAATGGACATATATCCATTCTAGTCATTCAGAAAATATAGAAGGAAAGAGAAGGTGATTGTATGAGAATGGATAGAATGGAAGTTGTCCATTCTCATTTAATTAAATATAGAATGAATGAGAAAGATGATTGTATGAGAGTGAATAGAATGGGTAGTTGCATTCTCATTCAATATAAAGGAATGATAAAGATCATTTTATGAGAAAAATATAAATGGAAACTTTCCATTCACATTCAGGTTAAATATACAATGAATGAGAATTCAAATATGATTGTATGAGAAATAATAGAATGGGAAGATGTATTTTCTCATATTATAGGCAATGATTAGAATGGACATATGTCCATTCTAACATTTAAACAATTATATAAGAGGAAGAAAAAATGTGTTGTATGAGAAATAATAGAATGGGCATATGTCGATTCTCATATTATAGGAAATGTTTAGAATGTGCATATGTTCATTCTAAACATTTAGTAAATATAAACGGAATGAGAAAGATGGTTGTATAAGATTGAAAATAATCGATAGATGATTATTCTCATTTAGGTTAAATATAGAATGCATGAGAAAAATGATTATATGAGAGTGAATAGAATGGGAAATTGCCCATTCTCATTCATCCTGAAGGAATGAGAATGATGGTTGTATGAGAAAGAATAGAATGGGTAGTTGTCCATTCACATTTAGGTTAAATATATAATGAATGAGAATTCAAATATGATTGTATGAGAAATAATAGAATGGAAATATGTATATTCTCATATTATAGGCAATGATTAGAATGGGCATGTCCATTCTGAACATTCAGAAATTATATAGAAGGAATGTGAAAGAACGTTGTATGAGAAAGAATAAAATGGGTAGCTATCCATTCTTATTCAGGTTAAATATACAATGGATGAGAAATATGATTGTATGAGACTGCATAGAATGGGAGGTTTCCCATTCTCATTCAACCTGAAGGAATGAAAAATATGGTTGTAAGAGAAAGAATAGAATGGAAAGTTGTCCATTCACATTCAGGTTAAATATAGAATGAATGAGAATTCAAAGATGATTATATGAGAAATAATATAATGGGAAGATGTCTATTCTCATATTATAGGAAATGATTAGAATGGGAATATGTCCATTCTCAACATTTTGACAATTATATAGAATGAATGAGAAAGATTGTTGTATGAGAAAGAATAGAATGGAAAGTTTTTCATTCACATTCATTTAGTTAAATATAGAATAAATGATAATTCAAAGATGATTGTATGAGAAATAATAGAATGGGAAGATGTATATTCTCATATTATAGGAAATTATTAGAATGGGCATATGTTCATTCTCAACATTATAAAAATTATATAGAATGAATGAGAAAGATGATTATATGTGAAATTATAGAATATGAAGTTGTCCATTCACATTCAGGTTAGATATAGAATGAATGAGAATTTAAAGGTGAATGTATGAGAAATAATAGAATAGAAAGCTATCTAGTATCATATTATAGGAAATTATTAGAATGGGCTTATGTCCATTCTCAACATTTAGACAATTATAGAATGAATGAGAAAGAATAGAATGGGAAGATGTATTTTATTATATTATAGGAAATGATTAGAATGGGAATATGTCCATTATGAACATTTAGACAATTATATAAGAGGAATGATAAATATCATTGTATGAGAAAGAATAGAATGGGCGATTGTCCATTCACATTCAAGTTAAATATTCAATGCATTCAAAGATGATTGTATGAGAAAGAATAGAATGGGAAGATGTCGATTCTCATACTATAGGAAATTTTTAGAATGGGGATATGTTCATTCTAAAAATTTAAGAAATTATATAGAAGGAATGGGAAAGATCGTTGTATGAAAAGAATCAATGGGTCAATTGTCCATTATCATTTAGGTTAAATATATGAATGAATGAGAAAGATGATTATATGAGAGTGAATAGAATGGGAAGCTGCCCATTCTCATTCATCCTAAAGGAATGAGAATGATGGTTGTATGAGAAATAATAGAATGGAAAATTATCCATTCACATTCAAGTTAAATATAGAATGAATGATAATTTAAAGATGATTGTATGAAAAAGAATAGAATGGGAAGATGTCTATTATAATATTACATTAAATGATTAGAATGGGCATATGTCCATTCTAAAAATTCAAGAAATTATATAAAAGGAATGAGAAAGATGCGTTGTGTGTGAGAAAGAATAGAATGGGTAGCTATCCATTCTCATTCAAATCTGGAGCTAAAAGTATGTATTATGATTATATAGAATGAATGTATGTATGGCAAGGGAGCTAAATTATGAATAGTCTAGAGTTGGAACAATATAGGATATGATTAGAATGGGAATATTTACATTTAGGTAATATAGAAGGAATGAGAAGATTATTGTATGAGAATGAATAGAATTGGAAAATGTCCATTCTCATAAAGGAAATTTAGAATGAATGACAATGAATAGAATGAACAAATGCCCATCCTCATATTATAGGGAATGAGAATGAATGGAATGGGAATATGTCCATTCTCATATTATAGGATATGATTATAGTGGTAATATATCCATTCTAGTCATTCAGACAATATAGAAGGAATGAGAAAGATGGTTGTACGAGAATGAATAGAATGGGTAGCTGCCCAATATCATATTATAGGAAACAATTATAATGGACAATTTTCCATTCTAAACATTCAAACAATATAAAAGGAATGAGAAGCATGGTCTTTTAAGAATGAATAGAATGAGAAGATTTCCATTTTGATGAAGGTATTTAGAAGAATGATAATGATGATTAATGGAAAAATTTCCATTCTCATATTATAGGAACGATTAGAATGGACATATGTCCATTCTGAAAATTCAAGCAATATTATAGAAAGAAGGAAAAAGATGATTATATGAGAATGAATAGAATGGGAAGATGTCCATTCTCATATTATAGGAAATGATTATAATGGACATTATTATGTGTATTCTAAAAATTTAGGCAATATAATATGATTGAGATAGATGGTTGTAAGAAAATGAATATGAATATGTCCATGTATGTATTGTTTGGAGATGAAATTATGTATTGTATGCATTAACTAAAACTATATTTTGCATCATATTAGAATGAATGATATAGATTATTGTATGAGAATAAATAGAATGGGAATAATGTGTGCAATTTCATATTCTCCATGCGTTGGGCATTACACTACTCGTGATCCTGAGTGACAATGTATTATTTATGTTTCGGCCTCATATGTGGGTTTCATACATATTACTTGTATTTCTTTAAAATCAAAATGTGGAAGGTACTTATATTTCAACATTACATGTATTTTTATTGTGCTTTCTTTTCATCTATATTTTTCATGGAATAGAGGTTAAATTTTTACTTTGTGTAGAATGGGTATATACCCTTTCCAGATATTCTTAGACACATGTTATAATGCAATAAAATGTTACTATTGGATTCTTGTCAAATTTATTTTTCATTTTCAATTTAAATCATGAGAATTAGAACTCTAGTAGTTGGGAGAAACATGGTTTTGCACCCTTTTAATAAGATGTTGGAAGTCCTATTAGAGTATGTGGTTAACAATGAACTATCATCTTACCTTCATTCTATGTAAATAAAATTGTAACCTCTATTTTTCCCATCATTTGAAATCAATTGGGTCAAGTTTAATTATCATTTGGAGACCATGTTATAATTGCATTCATGTCAATTTTCATTGTATTCATAATTTTGGAGTATTTTATATCCTTACCCAAATTTAGGCCTTCATGTTTGCATAGAATAAAAAACAAAAAAATATTTCTATATTATGTTTTTGGGGAGGTTAAAAAATATATTAAGGGGGAAAGAACACGACCACTTATCATTGTATTTAGTTTAATCATCATTTGAAATCAATTCTATCAATTTGGAATATACAAATTACAAGTACATATTAGTTTGCAAATACATATTACAAGTACAACTCGTCCGTAGTATAAATGGTGGTAGTATGCATGGTCCAGATCTAGATGTATGGATGGTACGAGATGGAACAATGTATGGTATGGAACTAAAACAATGTATGGTCCATAATGTGAAAAATGTATGGTCCATAGTGTGAAAAATGTATGGTCTAGAGCTAGAATAATGTATGGCTTGAAAGTTGGAACAATGTATGGTTACAAGTAAAAATCATAAATAATATTTTGTACACCTATTTTGATCTCAGAAACACTAATAGATATTCCATTTATTCCAATTTTTAGTTATATAAAAATAATAAATATGCATTTAAATTGATAACTCTAATTCAAATACAAGTTTCTAAAACTACAATCAAATTCACATTTCTAGTCTAAGCTAGTTAACACTTTCAATAAAAATTAAATAATGAGGCATTTATGGGTCTCATCATCCTCCCACACTTACTTTAATGCATGTCCTAATAGGAATTTTCATCATTGGTTCCTCTCATGTTTTCATCCTTGATTCAGGTTATATTGTTGAAACAAATCCGCCCAATCCTTTTGGCTAGGTTCTCCATGTCCATTATTTTCAATAATTCTCTAAAGCCACTTTTCAAACTCATTTATGTCTTGATCTCAATAACAACCCCAATATGGTGGTAAAACTAATAAAAGAGGATGTCTATACCACATTCCAACCCAATCCCTTTTCATTTCAACATTAATTCCACCACAACCATAACTCTTCTCATTGAACATTTCAAATTGGTAGAAGATATTGACTCTTTTATCCTCAATGGATAAGACATTGAATCCCACCTACGGTTACTAAATTTTATGGAAAAAGCTTAATTTTTGGAGAATAAGTTTGTGCATGCCTTTATGTAAGTTAGCAAGTTTGATTCATATTTTCCATCAAGGGATGGAGAATATACCCACATTATGAATTCTAAAACAAAATCATATGTTTTTAGATAGGTGGGTGAATATACAAGCCTAACTTAGACTTCTCCCTATTCTCAAATTCATTTGTGTGAGCATCCCAGTTGATTTGATTTTGTAATAGGGATGAAAAATCTCTTAGATGGAATTATCCTATATAAATATTGATCAGAATGTGGTGTCATGGGGTATTAAGAGTCCATGTAGAAAGAACTCACAAAGAGGTTTTTTTGTTCCTCATTTTCCATCACAAAGGCCTCTATAAATTATTTCCCATCTTCCATATCATAAGGAGGTTACAAGAAATCCTTAATAACACCCACCTAAAATATTGTTCTAGAATAAACATATTGTAAAGGGAAGATGGTTTTCTACAAGCCAACAGATGATTTCCCACAGAACATGCATCTTGGATCCTCTTTTCAAGTTTTTTCTTTTTTGTCTCCCAAGTTTCCTTCTCTTTTATGATTTCTTCAATTTCTCTTTCAAATTTGGTTATTTTTTACTGCCATTTAAATTCATTTTCTGGATTGCAGCTTCTCTTTTTAACCATCTTATTACAATATAAGGTTGGATCATGTTTGTCTGAGTGGTTGCTTCTACGTAGTCTCCTTGTGTGCAGTAGGTGGATTTTGGGTTGCTTGATCAATGCTCTTCAATAATTTCCTCTGAATCAACATGTGGTGGAGTAAAATGTGTTTGAGTATATTCTATATCTACAACTTCATTTTGGGTGGGTGGTGGATTTGCATTAAATGGTTGAGTGACTACCTCCTCAATATCTAGCTTTTGGAGTGCTTGAATGGTCTCATCCTTCTCCTTTATTTCTTTCTTTAGGAGAAGGATTTATCCTCTATTATTCAATAATCCTCTCAGTGTTAGAAAAAGATAATGCATAGTTTAATTATCTACTTTCATTTGGTGGATGTGGTATATTCTCAACTTGTTCTTCAATTAGGGCCTTCCCTTTGTCTTTCCTCAGATCCCTCATTGGCATATTATGAATAGACTCTTCCATTTCTTTGGGTACAATGCTCTACCTCACCTCTGTGTCATCCCTCATGCTTTCCATGATTCTAGCTACTAGTTGTTCATCTTCCATGGATTCCTCATGACCAATGACTAACCTTCTTCTTCTTGTTTTTCTCTATATTCAAGGATTTTCCTCCTAATCTCCATCAGATATAACTAAAGGAACAAATGGTTGAACTAGTTTTCCTTTTTCTTTCTTTTTTTGGTAGGAGCTGTTGGGATTTCTTCCTCTTTTTGATGTGTATGGTCCTTAATAGACATACTTGGAGGACTTGAGTTCAAAATTTTATTTGAGAAACCACTCCCATTTTGTCTTCCCCATATTTTGTTCTATAAAATGGTGCTTGTAAATCAATTGTATCAGCCCATTTGATGTCTCATCCATTTTTCATCTTCTTTATACCTTTGAGACATAAAATGAAGAAATTGATACAAAAAATAAGGGAGGCTAAAGGGATGTTGTTTCCCTTTTTGAGATGGATTGAGATGGATCATCATTTTCATGACAACTCCCTAAAATAGTCCCAAACTAACCATCATAGAAAAATACCTCATGAGCCAAATGGCCACCATGTCCTAGGGTTTAGGTAGGGTTTCTATTTTGATTCCCTTTTTCTTACCCTGTTGGTCACATACTATCTCTACTTTTTCATTGTCTGTGAAAAAAACTCTGTAAGAGATGAGTATGATATTTTTCTACCAACAAAATCTATCCCTGTGTTTGAAGTTTTAGAAATGTGTGCAATAATATCAAAAGTCACAGGATTTTGAATCCTTTGACAATAATATGGTCAATTTGAAGGTTCATAGAAAATTCCTCTACCAGTTACAAGTTATAACCCTCAAATTTCTTAAAAACCCTAGCCACCCAGAGTTGTCTTAAAAATAGATATTGTTTCCCCATCTTTTAATAATTCCTCAATCGATTCAGCTCTAGTTTCTTATTTAACCCCATATTTCACTAGACACGACTTGAAATTATATGTAAAATTACTTATTAAATGTAATTTATAATATTTGAATGTTTTAACTACTCCTACTATAGGAGATATCCTTAATAACACAAGTAATTGATATATATATATATATATATATATATATATATAAACACAACAGTTGTGTTCATATTATATTATTATATATATATATATATATATATATATATATATATATATATATATGTCAAAGTATATTAATAGATCAAATAAAATAACTTCATATTAATAAACTCTCAAGTGTTATAATTTTTCACCAATATCATTAATAAATCTCAATACAATTTTATGGATAGTCTCTTTACAATTCATGGGTATCCATTCTTCTTTTCCTTGGTCATTTCAAGATGGGTATATATTCATAATCATATTACACATGGGTAACGATGCAAGGGTTGAAAACATTTTCATTATCTTTGTATGGTTGGATCAAGTCAAATTGAATGTCACTCATGAATAAAAAATTTCTTCTCCAATGCCCTGTAACAGATAGTTATGATATTCAGTTCATCACAACTAGAAAGTAACTTCTTATCTCTCTTCCATACTAAATATTAGATATATATGTACTAAAAACTTTAATAATAATATGATTATGCTTATTGTTCATTCTAGATTCCAACTACCTAGAAAAATTTATATGAAAATGTTGTAACTTTGGAGAGGTGTTTACCTTGTAAAGAAAATATATCTTAAATTTGGTCAAACTTATTTTTATTTACATTTTTACAAAGAAAATATATCATATAAATGGTCAAAATTATTAACACAATAGTTTGATGGAAACAAAAACCCTATTTCCATCTTTCTCCCAACAACTAGTGTTTCACATCCTCATGATTAAAATATAAATTGACAAGAATCCAATTATAACATGATTCCAAATGATAATTAAATTGACCCTATGGATTCCAAATTATTGTTAAATGGACACAATGATAAGGGCTTGGGTCTATGACTCTTCATCATTATGTTTTTACAATCCAAACTTCTAGCTCCAACCATTTATATTCCCATCTCACATCGCGATTCATATTCCATCTCCCCAAACCATTCATACTTCTAGCTCTAGACAAATGGTTTAATTATTATTGTGGACCATGTTAATACAAGATTTGTCTTAGATCTGAAATCTCACCATCATGATGACAACCTTTATTATAGATTATAGTTTGAAAATAAAGCACCACAAATAAAAATACCAAGACAGACATATATGTTGGAATATAGTGCATTCCTCATTCTGATTTTAAGCAATCCAAGAAGTAAATAATATGACATCCACATACTAGGATGAAACACAAGAAAATAAGACATAGCATAGTTGGAGCGGTAAAATAAGAAAATACAATAAAACATAGCTAGAGCATGGTAAAATTCACTTCCACCCAAAACACATGATACCCAAACCCTAAACACATGAGACCCAAACCATTTAATATGTCTAATAATTATTAGGGAATGAAGGTAAGAAGAAATTTACATTTTAACCTCTTCCTTAAAAATGAATTCCATCTACCTATAAGTGTAAAAGGCTTGTAACAACGCTTCCATGACAAGGCAAATTGTCATTATTTCTAGCTATCTCCCTACTATAGGTAACAATGTGCAACAAAATTTTGATGGAAAATAAAACGCCATGTATGTAGAAGTAAAAATAATGGTCACACTAAACATGAAAAACCCTATATGTAATAATATTAGTAAATGAAGGTAATAAAAACTTGCATATTAACCGCTCCTTTCAAAAGGAATTTCAACTACCTATAAGTGAAAGGCTTGTCACTATTTCTAGCTATCTCCCTACTATGGCTATCTTCCTGATATGATAACGAGTTGAATAAAAGTTATAAGGAAAAACATACAGCTAGGGACTTAAATTTCTCCCAAAAATAAAAATCAATCACTATTTCCAAGAATGATAATTGAAAAGGAAAATTGTCACTATTTCCAGCTATCTCCTTGCTACGATAATGGCGTTGAAGAGAAGTTTGAAGGCAAATCAAATTGCTAGTGTTCCATCTTTCTCTTGAAATAATAATCTATAACTATGTCAAAGAATGAAAATTGACAAGGTAAATTGTCACTATTTCCATCTATCTCCATGTTACAATGACTATCTCCCTACTACTACGGTAACAACATTGAAAAAAATTTAAAGGAAAAAAAATAGCTCGGGTTTTAGATTTCTCCCCACAAAATTTAGGGTTTCAAATCATTCCTTAAAATTATATAATGGATTTCAAATGATGATTAAAATAGACACATGGATTCCAAATGTTGAATAAAATGTCTACAATGATAAGAGGTCGGTCCATGTTCCCCCTCCATGATTATTTTTTTATTTCCCATTATCAACATATGAAATACTTATTATATTATGCAAACATGAAGGTTTATTTTTATGTGAATATGAAGGCTCATTATGGGTAAGGGTTGAAAATTAAAAATTATGATTGAATTTTGTATTGTAGATACAATGGACATTATTTTTAATTTATTTTTTAGATCTAGTTTTTCATATTTGCATTCATCTCACAAACTTTGTTTTTATGTTGTTACAACATCAATGTCTCTTACATTTGCAGAGGATGATCATGTGGATTTTTTCTCAAATGGAACTAAAGTTGTAGAGGGTAGAGTATATCCAAGTAGGAGGACATTACATTACATAGATATGGGAAGAGGTTTTTTTGTTGTCAGTTTTGAACAAAGTATTGGATGGAAGATTCAAATTTCCTTTTTCAGTTGATGGATTTGAAACCTTTGAAAATATCAAGAATAAAGGACACTAAATTACATATGAAGAGAGTGAATTGTCAAAGCATGCAATTTTTTGCATTCCCCCTATTTATAGTGATTACATTTTTAGTGGATCATAAGATTACAATGATATAAGAGAAGGATATTATAGTGATGACACTTAAAGCAAAATCAATACAGGTCCTAAAGATAGAATATATTTTGTCACAGACAAGTCATTCTCAAACACAAATGTTTTAGTAGAGATGATGACATGGCCATGAGTTTTATAACTCATGTGCTAGAAACCATTTTTTTGTTTTTTGATAGATAAAGTTTTGAAAAGGATCCAAGGGGCATATACAGAGATATTACAATGATAGCTCGTCCTAGCCAACAAAAACATCTTAAAAAACTTTCAAGTCAAAAAGGTTTGACTCATGGATAAAACAAGACCATAAAATTGATGGAGAGAGCTTGGTTCCTTTTAATTTTTGTTGGATAGAAATTGTGGTAAATGTGTGTTCTGATTGCTCAAACCTACTACTACCCAATAAGTTAATGGTTTGGCCAATAAAACATTTGATTTTCCATGAAACAAGAAGTTCCCTTATGGTTAAGAAAAGGAGTGCTCAATTGGATGGTTTGCACCTTGTACAAAATGGTGAACACAATTTGAAGTTCAAGGGAGTTACCACTAAATTAATCCATTTTTTCTCATATAAGAGAAAGTATGTTGCAGAGGAACAATTACCAATGTACTTGAAGGATACATGGTACATTTTAAGAGATTAGATGCCAATATCTTCATTGTGCATATTGATAGAGTATTCAACCCTCCTTGCAAAGGATGCACCCTATCTGAAGGATCTCTCATACAATGGCCTACTAGGAAATTAACAAACATAAATGGTTCTCATATGGATATTAGATTTAAAGAAGTTTTAAAAGAGATTGAGGTCAACATGTGGGATGCATTAGAAGAATGAAAACCTTAGTTTTTATCCAATTTATTTTGATGCCACTAATCACAATCATTCCAAAAAAGTGATAAGAAGGTCTTACAATGCTAAAAATGTCAAAATTTGGATGCCCCTCTAGCCAATCCATCAAATTGAAAATATGATGAGGATAAAAATGGTCACTATTTATGGATGAAGTGGAAAATGTGAAATTTCATTATTACAAATCTAATTATCTCCAAAAATTTCCTCTTGCTTTAGTTAGAGTTAAAAAAATTGTACAAAACTAATCCCTAAATGAAATCGGCAAAAAAATTGTGTTTGATGCATTAACAACAAATTCCATCTTCAATGTGGGAAACCAATCTATGGAGGTACATAAAATGAAATTTGATGGGATGGATGTTTTTTAGAATGCATGGCATAAAGTTTATGGGTACCCAAGGAGTACCTTCTATAATCATAAATCTGACTGGATAAGTGGTGATAGGAATGCAATGAATGGTAACACTAGAAAAGAGAAACAAAGGTCAAATATTACTGCAACAATTACCTACATATCAAGAATTGTTGAGAGAAATTTACATATCTCTCCTCACATCTCACTCATTCTATAGGAAAAATGGAGTAAAATTTCCTCAGAGGTTTCTTCCTTCATTCTATACCCAAAATATATTACAAAAAAGTGTAATGAGGAGCTTGAATTATTAAAACTTCCTCATGTGTCATAGCCAAGATTCAACAACATAATGACCAAATGATTTCAACATGTTTCCATTACAAAAAAATTTATTTTCCAAGTGTGATGAGTGCACATATTTTTACAACAAATGTAGAGCCACCACATGCCTAGAAGAACTCTCAAAAATGGAAGAGGAACAAACATGGCACAAGGAATATATTCAAAGTTGTCATGCAATTTACTATTCCCACATATTGCAATCAGAAGAATAACCTCATGATTCTTGAGCATTGTACATGATAAAATGGACAAAATGAAAACTTCCATACCAAGGATGGGAAAAAACAAAGTCAATAATTAATGTTATGAACCTACTAATTACTTTGATTGATATGATCACACATGGACATAAAACTACAAGGTTTAAGTCACTTTGGCCTTCCATTTGTTGAATATGGAGCAAACTACACAGTCACATCATTAGCTTTGTGTCTCAGAAAGCTTGAAGAACCTGTAATTGATGAGTATGGAGATTTATTGTATAGTTATGGATCATCAAATCGACATTGCATGATGCACTATTAAAAAATGATGTGCATGAAAAATGTAAAAGGTACATAGAAATATTTGACCATTCAAAATCAGTTAGTGTTGCTAGTGTGAATACTTCATTCAAAAAGCAACCACCGATCCTCTACTTACAATTGGATAATTATTCAAGTGATAAAAATAATCATACCTTATTTTCATTTTCATCACTATGTTGACAACAAAAAAGGTATTCAACATTGTGTATCTAATATTCCTTCCAGTGGGACACACTCATGAGGATATAGATGGGAATTTTGGAAGATTAGTAGCATCGTTACATAAAGTAGACACATTTTCTTTACCACATATCATGGACTCCTACAAAACATGCCAAGAAGGGTCAAGTACATTCAATCCTTACCTTATTGAGGAAGTGTACAAATTCAAGGACTTTTGGATCCATTCTTGTTGGATGGAAACCATAAGATAGTGGGTATCAACAAACCTAATATGTTTAAATTTCATATCATGGATGACATACCGTGATGGAGTATAAAGCTATAATAATGGATGAACATTGGTCTCGTCCAATCCATATATGGTGTACAAAGGATAATGGTGAACCAACCTTCTTTGGAAGGGAAACCTCCTTTGGAACCTTTCAAAGAACTCAAAGAAATGGAAGATCTGAAAAATGGAATAAAATAATATATTGAACATTGGGGAAAAAGCGCAATAGGTGAAGGTAGTGAATATTGGCTTCCAAATATTACATATTGGGAAAATGTTTTGCATGCTTTGGATATACCATTTGTAAATTATACCAAGAGTTCATATACTTATTTTTGGCCACAAATAGTATAGGACACATACACATATGACCAAATAATAGGAGCCACACATATTCACAAAGAAGACTACATTAGTCAACATATCCCAAGTAATAATGATATTTACGTTGGGCATGTTTGTGGAATATCTAAACAAGAATTCAATCCATTGAAGGATGTGTTCAAGGGAAAATGCTTCTTATATGACTAGGAAATGATAATGAAAAGATATGGATGGGGAGAGAAGATGGGGATATTTTCCTTTAATGGGAACAATATGATGTAAATCAAAATATGAGAGTTCAATATTAGAAACCTACAGGGAGAGGAGAAGGTGCAACATTGTATCGGGATTGTTTAAGGCCAAATAAAACATGGACCATCTCTTGTGAAATTGAAGAAGATATATTGACATGGATAACATCATCTGGACATTGAAACCAAACAAAAATTGGCACAATGACTTCATAAATATACCCGATAAAGGACATGAGGCCATTAAATCATACCTTGAACTACTTGAACATGATAATGAATGTTAACTTGGAGAAACTATTGAAGATCATAAATTTGTATGTGAAATCATCTTGGCCTAGGATGTGGGTTTTTTGAAAAAAATATTCCAAAGCTTGCTCTAATAAAACTTTATATTTGTACTATTATTTGATAATTAAATGGAAGATTGAGTATTGTATTATTTTGGAAGATTTTTCCATATAATTCTATAAAACATCGTGTCATTTATGGAACTATTGAATCTTATTAATGTCTTATTAATATAATTTCCACCATGTAATTAATTTAATTTGAAAAAAACATAATAAATCCTTTATTATGCTCTAAGTAAGTTTACAGGGAGCTAGTTATGATTTACAGGGAATTGGATATGATTTACAAGGAATTCATTTTAAAATTTCATGTTTTGGTTTTTTCAAGGAATTGGCCTTGATTTATGATTTCATTACAACCACAAAATTATATGGTATTTTCCTAAATTTATGTGCATAACCCATTAATTAAGCTTTGACAGTAATAAATCTTCTAATAAATGAAGCCACAAGACTTATAATTCTAAAAACACCAATCATGCTCTAAGCATTGATTATTATATTTGGTGAATTGAATATTATTAACTATTCATAATGCATATGTTTCCCTCCATCTCAATCCTTCTATTAAAAATATTCCTAAGTTACTTGTTCAAAATGGGGAAATTCCCATTCACAATTAACTTATTTTTTAATTTTTCTAATACCTTTATAAAATGAAAACCTTACTTGTATAGGTATAGTCTATCTTTATACCATAAAGCATCCCCTTTCAGTACAAATTTTTCAGACATGCTTGGATCATTCTGGAGATGATGAATGAGGTTTTGTGTGGTTGGGTCATTTCTCCATTCGTACCTTGCCTCACCTATCCAATCTTCCTGTAATATGGATATGGCACATAATAAGGCTACAATTGATTCATCTTTCCGCGACAAAGCATCTATAACTACATTCTCCTTCCCTTTCTTATAGATAATCTCAAAATCATATCCCAACATCTTTGAGACCCATTTTTGTTGTTCTTCAGATGATAAATGTTGCTCCAAGAAGTATTTCAGACTATCATGATCTGTCTTCACTTTAAAGTGTCTTCCTATGAGATATGGTCTCCATTGCTTTACTACATGAAGTATGGCTAGCATTTCCTTCTCATAAGTTGGCTTGGAAAGATTCTTACCTTTGAATTGATGGCTCAAAAAGGCAATAGGACGACCTTCTTGCATGAGAACTACCCCCATACCCACCCCTGATGCATCACATTCAACAATGAATGTTTTGGAAAAATATGGAGTAGCCAAGACTGGAGTGGTGCACATGGCCTCCTTTAGTTGCTCAAATTCTTTGGTTGCATCCTCACTCCAATGGAAGGATTCCTTCTTTAATAAAGTTGTGAGAGGTGTAGCTATGCTTCCATAATGCCTTACGAATCTTCGGTAATAACCTGTAAGCCCCAAAAATCCTCATAGATTCTTTAGGGTTTTTGGAACCTTCCACTCCATCATGGCTTTGATCTTATTAGGATCCACTTTAACCCCTTCATGAGAGACAATGTGACCCAAATATTCAACCTCCTTGAGTCCAAAATAACACTTAGAGGGCTTTGCATAAAGTTGATGTTTCTCAAGGGTTTCCAAAACCTTATTTACATGATGCAAATGTTCCTCCCATGTTTTGTTATAAATTAATATATCATCAAAAACACTAAGACAAAATTCCACAGGAATGACTTAAAAATAGAATTCATCAAACTTTGAAATGTAGAAGGTGCATTTGTGAGTCCAAAAGGCATTACTAGGAATTCATAATGGCCTTCATGTGTCCGAAAGGTGGTTTTATGAACATCCTCATCCTTGATTTTGATTTGGTGGTATCCCGAATGAAGATCAAGCTTTGTAAAATAAACACACCATAACTCATCAAGCAAATCATCAATTATAGGAATAGGAAACTTATCTTTGATTGTGTACTTATTAAGTTCCCTATAATTAGGACACATGCACCATATGTCATCTTTCTTCCGTACCATCACTACTAGAGAAGAATAAGTACTCTGACTATGATGGATGATTCCTTCTTCCAACATCTCTTGTACAATCTTCTCAATTTCACTCTTTTGCACATATGGGTACCTATAAGGTCTGATGTTAAGTGGTTGACTTCTTGGTAATAACTGAATAGCATGATCATGATCTCTCTTTGGAGGTAAGCCCTTTGGTATATTTTCAAATACAACAGAGTGTGCATCCAAAATTGCTTACATATCTGATGGTATAATGTCCTTAGAAGGATGAGCCTCCAATAAAAAAATTTGTGCCACAAATCCCTCTGCACATTTTTTAGCATTTTGTGCATCTAATGAGAACTTACTATTTGTGGAGACTTTTCTGTTAAGCCTCTTAGCTCAAAATTCTTTCCTTCAGAGTGAAATCGCATGAACAAGTCTTGGAAGTTCATCTCAATGGTTCCCAAAGTGGTAAGACATTAAACCCTAACACTATGTCTGCTCCTTCCATAGAAATGGCATACATGGGACTATTTAGTATGTAATCTCCCATGGCAAGCTTAATGTTATGGCATTTTCCAGAACAAGTAACAGTACCTCCATCAGCAATCATTACTTGACATTTAGGAGCTAGATAAATGAAACAGTTTAGGCACACTACTAACTTATGATTGATAAAGTTGTGAGTACTTCCTGAATCAATCAACACTGTGACCCTCTATTTTTTAGGAATCCAACCACCTTTAGGGTTTGGGGGTATTAATACCTGAAATTACATGGCATGAGATCGTTGGCCGAGGATCTCCTAACTCCTCCTCTGGCTTAACCAAGACCTCTGACTCAATCTTCATCCTTCTCTTCATCTTCACTAGTCCCATCAATGTAGAACAACTTTTTTCAGCACATTTATGTCCGGGTCCAAATTTACTATCACGGTTAACACATAACCCTTTTTCTCTTTTTTCTTCGATTTGTTGAGGTGTCAATCTAACTATTCGAGGGAGTGTTGGGGCCAAGGTGTTGCGATCGATCTCAGGTATAAAGGAAATGTTGTGTCCTACTTAAAACAAATTTCTCATCTGCCCTTCTTGCCATAATCATCGAATCATAAACCTTATGAGGATTAAACATACACACCTCATGCTCAATGTTATCCTTAAGACCCCAAGAAATAGGTCATTCAAATTCTCTTCAGTAATATTTTCCACCCAGAGAAAGGTTTTGGAAGTGCTAATTGTAATCCTTAACGAGATCCTATCTATCTCAACTTTGCTAATTAGCTAAAGAAATTATCTGACACACTAGAACTGTAGTGTAATTGCAACTCTTCATTGAATATTGTCCATGTAACATTGAGACCACTTTTTTCCTTTGAGCACATAACCATCGATACCAGATGAATTGGTCAGGTTCAAGATACAAAGCTGCCATGGTCACCTTTTGTCCTGATGGAATCTGATGTAGTTCAAAGAAATTCTCCATTTGGTTGATCCAATTGAGTGGATCCTTTCCATCAAACTTGTGCATCTCCACTTTTGGAAACATAGTATGGGCCTGCAGAGTGCTCGTATTTGGATTGTGCACACTCGAAGATCCACTCTGGCTCATGTGTCTATTATGTTGACCTGAGGATCCACCTTGATTGACATAAGTATGATTACCCATCATATGCATACTAAATTTTTGCATGAAATCCTCCAATCTTTGTCCAATCCTATCCACATCTTCTTTGTTGGCCACCCGAGATTCAAGGTCTCTCAAGTTAAACTCAAGTTGGCTTACTTTATGGTCTGTCGAAGTAAACCTAACCACCGAGGAATCGTAGCTATATCTTCTGTCTCAAAACCCTCAACTAATATCTCATCCTTTTTCTGGTGTTTTACCTAGAGTGATGGGATTATTTTTTCCTCTTGTGGAAGGTCCCGCATGATGCCCCAAAATAGTAGGATGTAGGGATCACGGTCAAATTTTAGGGTTTCAGATTTTGATACAAATTCAGCCAAATATAAACAAACTTAAAGAACAAACACCAATTTTATTTTCTTTTTGAAAATGTAACGATTTATAAAAAAATTCACAATTTGCACCCTAGGGAGCGATTTTATGAAAAAACCTAAATTTGTAATAAATTTTGCAAAATAAATCAAAAATTCTAAAATTTTCAGGGAACTTTACTTGAAATGTTTCTCAACTCTGGTAAAAATATCTCCCACCAATTCGCTATGGTTCACAATATATGGTGGAAACAAAAATTAGGGTTTTTACCCTAATTTTTACCCAGATCGCAGCTACGATACCACTTGTAATGAAATTACTTGTATAATTCGGATCATGAGCAAATATAACACCAAATAACATAATATTCTAGAATAATGATCTCAATATGTAATTAGAATAGCTTCGCCACTTCGAGGGGGCAACCTCTAAACCATACAATAATACTCAAATGCTTAAAATGATGATGAACTACTACCTATAATCCCCTATATATACTATTCATATGTTATGGCCATCACCAAGGTCGACCTAGTAAGCATGAGAAAGTATAAATGATATAATAAAATGATATGGTAAGCCACAAGTCGGCTACTCATATCCTAATATAAGCAATAGGTTAAGGGCGTAGCATAAGGTGCTTCAAACCTCTCCCACCAGGGCATGCCAAAACTGTTAGTGTGAAATCAAAAAACCCCCAAATGAGTTATGGATATGCTTTTCTAAGGTAGGGTCATTTGGTGTGATTTACATAACATGGGACCATCTCTCAAGCTGTGGGACTTGCAGACTTGAGATGGCCCTCTGGAGAAATTCAGCTTCTTCTTCTTGATCCTAATGCTAAACTACTCCTAATGTAGAAATGACGTCTAACTACACCTATCCTAATAATGCCAAGGAGACAGGGAGAGAGAAAGTGCATAAAGAGGGAAATCCTACACTAACGAGGTGATAACACCAAAAAAGGGAAATGTTGATCATCTACCTTAGACTGTCATGAAACGAATAGAGGTGAGAAATGGAGAGGATGGACAGTAGCATCACAAACCAAAGATCAGATTTCACATAGGAAATGTTTCAACCCAATGAACACAGCTCCCAGATCTGTAAATGAAACATCCAAAAACATGCATAGAATAATCCGAATGATGAGAGGAAATAAGATGTAATGAAAACAAGTGAAGGATGGACAACCGCATCACAAAAACAAGTTTTATTGCTTTATAAATTTACATAGAGCATCATACACGAGCAAGAAGCAAAAAATGCCATTTACAGAGCAGGGGAGGAAGGTTTAAACTCCACATTCGACCCTGGAGAAGAAAGAGAGAGGGGGGAAGGGAAGGAGAATGAATAACAAATTTTTACAATGAATCCTGCCCCTGTATTTATAGATTCAATCAGAGAGAAGAAAGAGGAGAGAGAAGCGAGAAAAATAGGTTGGAACTCAACCACTTTGATGTTAATGCTTCGATAAAATATGCCCCAAAATCCATCTTTACTACACCAATCCTTGGTTCAACACTTTGAAGGAAGAGGAAACGGTGAAACAGATCGAATCCAATCGATTGTTGAGACAAATGGATCCTGCATTGAAGGCTGAAAGACATTTCCTTCGTCTGGTTGGTAAGGCCGAGATCTTTTCAACAGTGTCAGATTTGTAATACTTCGAGCCCTGAGTCGAAAGATATGCCCCTTCGAAATTTGTATCGAACCCGTATGAATGGACGGGGAAAAATTTTTGACAAATGGGCTCCCCCTTTGGTTTGGGACACATGGCACCCTTTTTAAAGCAAAAATCAGACTCGTAGGTCTGCAATTTATCTTTTCCCCTTTGAACGAAAGGCAAATTTTCACATTTCCTTCTAACTCCCGCTTTCCTCTAGGACATGCATCAATCTAGAACTTGTTTGAGCTTCTCTTTTTGGATTCACCTTTGGAGGAGCATCGTTAGGACACATGGTTCCCTCTGCTGGCTCTTCCATACCTAGTTGATTCTTGATTCTTTCCTGAATGGTTTTGAGCCCAAAGACCTTGGATCCTTGCCATTTTTTCTTTCTTGCTCTTAGCCTCTCTTTTGGCACTGCCCCTTCGTTTCCAACCCTGTTATTTCATTTTTGATTCCTCCTCAACCCTTTAAATAGATTTAAGACATGGAAATTCCCGGAAAGAACTGCTTTCTTCTATTTCTTCTTATACGGTCGAATTTTTGACTTTCTCGTGCCTCTGTTTATACTTTGCATGGTTTTGGAACTTGAGCTCATCGGTCTAAATCATTTCCCTTCATGTTTTCTTTATGTGTGGGGTTGTCTTGACCAAATTTTCCGGGAATTTGGGATAACAATCCTACCGATAAATGGATCTTGCTAGAATCGGTTCGACAATTGTTGGATTACAATAAAATTCAAAATAAACGACATAAGGCGGGAGTCTAATTTCCTATTTCAATAGGAAGGTATACCTATGCCAGTATTTACAAGGCAAAGAATGTGGATGGAGAGATGTTTGAAGTTACCTTGTGAACTTTCCATCCCAGAACTAACTTTGATTACTTGGGGTAAGTTCAGTGAAATAGGATTGGCTAGTTCTCACATTCCTCAATTGCAGGATATTTGGATTCACTATTAGGATGAGATTATTATCGACAATGAGAATATGAGAGGTTGACCTTGGATGAAGTTAAACAATTCAGTATTGCAGATATTCCGGAAGGAATGGAGGACGATGATGAAGTATTGGATCCAATTTATAGGAACAATAATGTTGTTAATCAACCTTTGTCATGGATTGATTGGTACTAAGGAAATGGCGGGGCCCATTCTACAAAGGACATATGATTGGTTGGATACCTTGGGAATTTCACCCAAAGGGTTAGATCAATCTATAAGAATAGAATCCCAACCAACACTGAGTCTCCCTACACCCACGAAAGGTAAAAGGTCTACCCAAAAGGCCAATATAATTCCAAGGAAGATCTCATTTGTTGTTGGGAGTTCCTCTCTTTCAAAATTTCCATTGTCAAGGTTGTGTCCTCTACAATACAAGTATCAGAAGTCGTTGAAGTTAGTGATTATCCAGTTGTGTCACAATATTTACCACCCCCTCCTTCACTACCATTGTCATTATCTTTAGCTCCATTTTCCCTGTCATTATTCAATGCTCCTCTACTCATCTCTTTTTTTCCATCCCCATCCATGGCCCAAGTTTTTTCATAAATTCATGTCCTCTTAGTAGGGAAAATGATTGGGTATCCAGTTTCCACTTCATTTTCTTAGCAACTTTCATTTCCTTCCAATTCCACTTTCAGTCTTGTTGCATCCACTCCCGAGGCTTCTCACCTCCATCCCATCTATCATAACCACCTCCATTTCATTATCAAATGATATTACCAGTGCCATTATTTTATCCAGTGCTCCAAGTTCAACCAACCATGCCACTTTCATTTGCATCTACTATACCTAAATGGCTATATCGCCAAACCCCAAAGTAGAAGAAAAAGTTGCCTCTTGTAGATGTGATAGATCTGAGCGTGTTGGAACCTACTTCAAGAGACAAGCCAAATGGCCAAGGATCGTCTCTAATTTATCAATAAACCAATCAGGAGAAAGGTTCATGGAGGTAGCTACTCTGTTGAAGGGAAAACTAAAGAAACCATTACGGCAATAGATTATTAGATTTCTAGGTTTTCACTAGGAAAGGAAACACATGAAGGTGTTAAATAGGATGTTCAAATGGCCCTTGGAAATTTTTTGGAGAATTATGACAAAGATAAAGCTTCCAAAGATGAATTGAAATTAAAAGTTGAACAACTTACTACCCTTTTAAGGAAAGTAACACAACCCACTCCAACTATTGATCCTTCAACTAAAACTGCTCTGACAATTTCTTCCATTTTAGATGATATTTCATATCATGAAATTGAGAATATGGGTTGGAAGGGAAGATTGGTAGATAGATGGATAGAATGCATGCTTCAGGAAGCTAATCCTTTGATCAAAACAATTGTTGAATTGTATAATGATTTACAAACTGAAAGAACTTCTATTCGCGGGATAGATGAAGTCCTCTTTAAGGATAATAATAATTTGAATCTAATTTGACTACATGGGGAGAGATCAGAGATTTGGACCTATATTTACTCCTTCAAGAAATGGTAATTGATGATACTTCTAAATTGTTTGGTTTCAAAATCTCTGGAATTTAGATCCCGGTATTGCAGGATTTGATCAATAAATTGGATGATAAACGTGTGGAAATAATGGACGGTCTAAATGATATTTCAGAAGAATTTGATAATATCGACTACAATTTTTTCAATGAGAATATCTATGCTCTTCCAGTTGACCAAATTAAATCAAATTTCAAATATTTGGTGAAGAAGGATGATGAAGTGACTAAAACTTTCAATATCAATTCAATTTACAGGTTAGTCTCGTGCAAGAATTTCATAAGTTAGCTAAAGAAAGTAGTGAATAAGTTGAAAAGGTTCCCATCCAAAGTTACGAGTGAGATTGATACAACAGACATGGTAAATCATTATGCATGTTGGCGGGAGAAGGAGGTACGGGGGATCATTAAATGTTTCATTTATTACAATCACTTAATGGTTATGTGGGAAGAAGATTAGGGAAAACCGAACAAGAGAAAGATGATGCAGGTCCAAGCTAAGCCATGCGGCCATGATTGGGATGCAGGTTCAAGCTCAATCGAAGTCAAAGTTACGGGGTTGACTTACTCAAAACTTTGCAAAACAACTTTACTATTTTTATGGGCTTGTTCCTTGAACTTACTCAAAACTTGTTAGTTAAGGTTCAACTTTACTATTTATTAGTTAAAGCATTAAGTTTATGTAGACCTTTTAGATCATTTGAAAATTTACTCTTCAAGCTTGGAAGAGTGCTTCATATACTTTGAGCCTTTTAGTTATATTCAGAACAATATTTTTCCATGAAAAGTCTGGTTTATTGTGTTAATCATTGATCAATTTATAGCTTGTGAATGTTTAATTCCTTGATGTGATTGGTTAATCTACCTTTATCCCAGTTATCTTATTTCAATCTATGTGAAAAGTGATATAGTTACTTTGAATATCAATTGTGGAAAATTTATTTCCTTTTTGTTACAAAGTTGCATTATTATTTATAGGCATGGATGGAGGAAGATTGCAAGACATGTGCTTATCATATATTGTTGTGAGGAGTTGATTGTGCATTTAAGTGGGTCTATTTGTTCAATATACTTGGTGCATCACCTTATTTTTCTTTTGTTTATCTCTGAATTTAAGCCCATAAGTTGAGTAGATTAGAGTTATTTTCAAATGTTTTAGCCTTGCATATTGATCTTAAATCAAGTGCTCTGATTCTTAAAGGAAATTGACCTTCTCTGAGGCTCATCCCAAGCCGAAAAGGTCCCACGCCTTACGGATGTTCCAATGTTGCATGGGATCACTCAAATATTTAACGAGTACACGATCTACATGACAACAATTTTTGGCACGCCGGTGGGACAAGTTGGTACTTCTCTTCATACTTGCATGAATCAAAGTACCTGTGACTCCATATCTCTGGATTTTGTATCTCAATGTGTTAACATATGTGAAGAATTCAGACAAGATCTTCTACGAGACGAGAAGGAAATTATCAGCATATTGAGTTATCCTTGTCTCCTCCAAGAAGAAGAAGAGGCATTTCAACATCACCAGTTACAATGTCACCATGTAGAGGTCATTCAACTCCTCCTTACGGAAGGTTCCCTCCACCTAGGAATAATCACCTCTTGGTAGAATGGCAAGGAACCAAGTGTTTCTTGCATTCAATGTAGGAAGCCCTCTTCTATTATCCCAACGAGATCCTATACCTATTGCTGCACTCAAAATTTTACCCTTTTACACAGGGGAAACTCATATTACTCTTGTGGAACATATTCTTGATGTGGCCAACATTTGCGCAATACATAATGTTATAGAAGAAAACATTGCAGTCAGACTCTTGCTACTTCCTTCAAGGGAAAAGTACTTCATTGGTTTCGTGGGTTAGAGGTTAGAACTATTACCACTTGGGACGAGTTGGGGGGAAGCTCTACAAACAGTTTGAAGATAAGAGCGACCACCTATCACTCTTGGAACATCTCACTACCATAAAGAGAGCTCCCCAAGAATACATGAGCAATTTCAATTTTTGATTCCAAAGGACTTAGAATAGGATTCTGACACTCATAAATCCTTCTCCAAATAATGCATTCTTGTACTATTTACAAGCCTTGAATAATGATGTAGCAATTATGATCCAGTCCATGGGAGGGACTACACTACCTGATGCCTACAAAGTTTCCATAAGAGTAGAGAATTCCTTGATTCATGCTAGAAAGATAGCTCCATGACTGCCAATGTCGTTGTCTCTAGATCTTACAAATACTTAGCCTACCATTGCTCCTATTCTAGCAGCTTCCAAGCAACCAGTTCAATCTACCCCTACCCCTTCAAATGATCTATTTGAAGTCAAGTCACTGCTGCAAAATTTTGGGAATGAGCTCATTGCACTCAAGAGGCAACAATTTCAATATAATCATCCATACCAGCCACAAAATCAGCAGTATCAAGCTAACCATCCTCCTTTTCAAGGGAACAATCAGCCTCAAAATCAAACTGCAAGTCAAGCTATGAATGTCAAACCTCTAAATTTTAGGAATCCTCTTGCTGCTAGTTCTTCCAGAGCCCTTGTACCTGTCTAGAATAATCTAGTTCAAGATTATGAATGGTGTTATCCATGTTCTCAACCTCACAATAAAAATCTTTCCTCAAAGGAGTTCTTAGACAAACCCTTATGGTTCAAAGCATATATGCCCCTCCAAAACCAATAGAAAATTCATCTACGCAATAAATGGAAAATCAACCACAGACACTTGAAGAAACCACTTTACTAAATTGGAAAGTAGAATATTTTTATGGGTTGAATATAGATTCCTCACCAGTGTCGGAAAACACTCATTCAAAAAGAGAGAAATGGAATCTCAACCTTCCAAAGTTGATCAAGCATCCACTTCACAACCTTAGCCACAAGCGACGAGTTGATAAAGATGCGGGAAGAAACCACTAGAAACACATGCTAGCCAAGTTATAAGGAAAGAAGGTTCTTCAGGCATCACGGTACCCAACAAGCACTTTCCAAAAGAGGATTCTAACGCCCAAATAAATGTCAGCAAATTAGGAGCAATTCCCTTCAGTATTGTAGAACAAATGAAGAAGACCAACTTGAGTGTTACTATGTGGGATGCACTCTCAATTCCTTCTCAAAGAAACTTGTTGTGAGAGGCTCTGAACAGTTTTGGTACAACCAATGGGTCATCGGGTTATAGAACAGAATTGCTACAAGTTTTTATCAACCGGAAGGGAAAAGTATTCCTAAGGCAAACAAACCACCACCATTTTATATTTCCCTGATCATTGGTGATCATTTGGTACATAATTGCATGATCAATTCTGGTGCCAGTAGCTTAGTTATGCCCAAGAAAATTACAAACGTGTTAGGAATACAATATACACCAGTCTCTAGAGGATTTGTTCAGTTGGATGGTACAGCAGTTCAGACCGTTGGAGTTATTAAAGGAATTGATTCATCGTCCATGCATATCCCATTTGTCTTTCAAACAAGACATATCATTCATTGATCTTCCTCCTCTCTTCGCAATTTTCCTATCATGACATTTCACTGCCAAGATGGGCGGTTACCTATCAGCTGATTAGTCACATATGATCCTTAGGACTTGATACGGAACTAAAGTGACTATAAGGGCAGAACTAATTTTTCATAATCATGTGGATCCTTATACCGCTAGTCCTATAAATGGGAATTATACCATCCATGATCGAGTGGAAGAAGTCCCTGATACTATGTTGGATGAGGTAAGTGTAGATCATTAGTATGATCCCTATGTTGAGGCATTAGTAGAAGAAGAAGTTGGTTTTTTTAGAAGAGATGGGATTAGGTACATACTGCATTCATGAAGAAGGTATGATCATACCACAACTTGTCAAAACACAAAACAATTATGAAGGACTATGGAAATTGTTCTTCGATGGCTTGAGGAGTAAGAATGGATCTGTGCTAGTGTTATGCTAATTTCTCTAGAAGGAGATAAATACTTCTCATCTTTTCGATTGCAATTCAGTTGCACTAACAATGTTGTTGAATATGAGGCCCTTGTGCAAGGAATTCAACTAGCTCAAAAGAAGGGAATCAAATCCCTGACTATTTTTGGAGATAGTGAGTTAGTATTTCATCAAGTGATAGCATGCAGTGCATCCAAAAATGATCTTTTAAGATCATATAAGAACCAAGTCTGGATTTGATTGAAGATTTCAATCTTTTGGGATCCATGTGGTTCCTAGAAATCAAAATCAAGATGTTGATAGGATTGCTACAATTGGCTCACAATATGACATACTGTTGATATCATGAAAGAAGGGCGGAAATCTGTCAAAATGGTGGTTTGACCTATAGTCCCTGATAATGTGAGTAGTTAGCAAGTGTTTGATAGTGACAAACAAATTGTTCTATTTCTACAAGAGGAGGCAAAGTTTGCTACGAAAGGTCAAGCAAAGTTGCAAGAAGCATAGTGATCAAATCATACAATTGAAAAGCAACAAGCTACCAAAAGGCTTAGTTACTCTGGAATCCATCTTCAATTCAGATGATCAAGCCAAAAGACAAAGCTCTAACATGGTGGTCAAAGAAGAAGATTTTGAGGAAGTCGAGGTAGCAAATGAAAAATTCTGAAGATCGGAAAAGTATGCACTCTCAAAGAAAATAAGATTTCATCAAACTTTTTCAAGAGTATCATGACATTTTTGTGTGGAGCTACAAAGACCTATGTGGTTTTGATCCAAGTCTAGCATAACATACCATCGAACTAGATCCTAATGCCAAGTCAATTCGTCAAAACAGAGGCCAATTAATCCCAAAATTGAGCCACTAATGAGAAAGGAGCTAACCAAACTCATCGAGGCCTATATAATTTTTCCTATCAAGCATTCATCTTGGGTAGCCAATCTGATCCTCAGTAAGGAAGAAGAACAAATAAATTTGGCTATGCATGGATTTCAGGATTTGAACCGTGCCTTATTGAAATATCATTATCATCTTCTGTCAATGGAGCAGATTCTCCAAATAGTAGTAGGAGTGTAAATATTTTCACTACTCGATGGATATTCTAGATATAATCAGATCTTGGTTAAATAATTTGATCAATTCAAGACAACATTCACTACTAAGTGGGGTACGTACGCCTATAATAAAATGCCATTCGATTATCCAATGTTGTGTTACTTTCCAAAGAGCCATGGACATGGAATTTAAGGGACTAATCAACAATATCATCTTGGTTTACCTTGATGATATAATTAGTATACTCTAAGCATGCAGAAGACCACATCATGCATCTAAGGAAGGTTTTTGAAGGTGTAGGGAATTTGGGGTTTCACTCAACCCTAAGAAATGTATTTTTGCAGTGCACAAAGGGAAGTTGTTGGGGCATGTTGTTTCAGTAGAAGGACTGTCAATCAATCTAGCCAAGATTCGTTTGATTATGTCTTTATCTCTCCTAAGTCACAAGAAGGGTCTCCATAGTTTTCTTGGAACAATAAATTTTGTACGGAGATTTATACCTCAATTCGTAGCTTTGGCTAAACCACTAACAGCCATGTTGAAGAAAAATATGCCTTTCTCATGGACAAAGGAAGGGAAAGAGAGTTTTGAAGCCATTAAGACAGCAATTTCTCAAGCACCTACATTGGTGAATCCAAAATTTGACAGGGATTTCATTCTCTATGCCTTTGTTGGTAAGGAAAGTGTTTCTAGAATTCTCACTCAACAAAATAATGAATCGATGGAACAACCAATTGCCTTCTTTAGCCAATCCCTAAAAGATTATGAGCTAAAGTATTTGTTTATTGAGAAACAAGTCTTGTTGTTATTTGGGATTTGAATAAGTTCAAACATATGTTATCTAATAACAAAATTCATTTGATGGTGTCTCATCCCGGAGTTAAAGACTTTTTACTAAATAAAGACATGAATGAGAAATGTGTCGATGGGTTACTAAAGTTATGGAATACGATGTACACATTAAGGTCACTAAGCTCATTAGGGGTAAAGGCCTATGTCAACATTTGGCTACAGATTTAGAGACAAAGGTTAAAAGATACAATGCTCCTAAATGAACCTCAGGAAAATGACCAGGTTGATTGGTTGTCAAAGATGAATTTTTTTCTCCTTTTAGGAGTATATCCTACTTGACATGGATAAAACTCAAAGACAAATCTTCCGTCTTCAATCTGTTCCTTATGTTTTGGTGGATAATGTTCTCTTTCATAGAGATTTAAATGGTGTTCTACTTCGATGTATAGGACCAAGGCAGACATATATAGGATTTTGCAAGAATTTCACAATGGTTTGTCTGGAGGGCATTACTCTGCAAGGACTACTACGGTAAAGATCATGAGGGTCGGTTACTATTGGCGATTTATTCAAGGATACTTTTTCTGGGTAAGGAAATGCAAGGAATGTGTTTTTACATGAAAATAGAGATTGGCAGCCCTTCCTCTTCACCCAATTTAGGTTGACCAACCTTTTGTCTAGTGGGGATTAGATTTCATCGAATTCTTAATCCTCCATCTAGTGATGGACATAAATGGGTTCTCACTGTAACGGACTATTTCACTCATTGACGAAGTCATGGCACTAAAAGAAGGAAATGAAAAGGTCATTCTTGATTTTTTGGAAGGAATAATGACACGTTTTGGTGTTCCATTTACAGTAATTTCAGACAATGCAATGGCATTTCTTGGTTTGAAATTAACTGAATGGGCTGTCAAGAATGGGTTTATCTCAAAACTTCATCAAATTACTACCCAAAGGAAATGGATTAGCTGATTCCAGTAAAAAAATCTCATACGGATCATCAAGCATATAATGGAAACCAATAGAAGAACTTGGCACACTCAACTTAAAACCGCCTGTGGGGACGACAGATCACACCCAAAAGGGCTATTAGAAATTCACCATTTATGCTAGTATATGGAAGGGAAACAAATCTCCCACTATCTCTAGAAATGCCTTCTTTGGAATTAGCACATCAACTGGAACTCATGGAAAATGATTCAATGACATTAATGTACTCCAAACTAATGGAGCTAGAAGAAACAAGGAACAAAGCAATGAAGACCCTAGAACAACATCAATCTCAAGTTAAAATATCTTTCGACAAAAAGGCATCCAACAAAGAGTTCCATGAAGGATATTTGGTTCTCAAATGGGATGCTGATAGAGCCAAGCCGGTATGCATGCTAAATTTGACTCCCTCTGGAGTGGACCATATATTATCACAAGTTGCAAAGAAGCAAACTCATTTTTCTTATCAAGACTCAATGGAGAAGAATTTCCCATCCATGTGAATGGGATTCATCTCAAATCTTTCTTTTGACAGTAGTTTTGTATTTGTACAGTGTTTGTTTTTTCATTTCCTCCAAGTGCTTCACACATTGTGTTGTTTTCTTTTCTATTTCTTTTCGTTTGGTGTGTGCTTTGAATATATTTTCTTTTTAGGACTCTTTTTCCCAATGGTTTGTATAAGGCTACTGGCCTAAGGATTAGTAGGAAAGCATTCCCTGGATGTTACCAAAAATTTTAACCTTTAAATTACCTCTACAAAGGTGCTTTCAAAAATTGTCAAATTCCTTGAGCCTGCAAAAGAATTTTCTTGCCTTTGAAGATGTTTTCAAAATTTTGAAGTTTTCTAAACTCCGAAGTCCAAATTTTTGGACTTCGAGAGGTCTTCTTATTTCGGAGTTTTCTGTCGATTGCAAAACAAAAATTTTGTTTAGAGTTCTGAAATTTCAAAACTTCAACTTTCGGGTTTTGGAGTTCTCCTTGGCATTTTCATTATTTTTCGTTGCATGGTCTCCAAACTCCGAAGTTCCGAAATTTTGGAACTTTGGACTTTCAGGTTTCGGAGTCTCATGTTACCTTTATGGATATTTTTGTTCCTGAACTTCCAAAGTCCGAAACCCAGAAATTCCAAAATTTTGGTACTTTGGCGTTTCAATTTTGAGGTTTTCAAAGTTTCGTGAGGTCGAAGTTTTGAGTTTCAGAAATGCAACATCTTCAGAGTTTTAGAAAGTTGGATTTTCAAGTTTTGGGGTTTGTGATTTGAGCTTCCATAAAAATTTAATGTCTAGCTACCCCCACATGTTTCAGCTTCTGAGCATTAATTCCAGGGTTTCTTATATAAACTCAAATTTTTACATGTCATTTTCACTTGGTTTTTTTGCTCTGACACTCTGATTTTACCGCATCATTTTATACTTTCAAGGCATCACTTTCAAGGTAATTTTTTAGGTTATTTATTCTTTTTGGTTTATGATTAATCAGGGATTTTTTTTTTTTTTTTTTTTATTTGTTCTTCTTTTCTTGTTTGGCATGAAAGCTCCTATCATCCACTATTCATCTTTAACCATGTCATCTGATTCTTTTCTCAACACTACAAGCTTTAATTCATGCAGGCATCTAGTATCATCAAATCCAAGGATTATGCAACAAGTTCCTTTCATATCTCCAGAATATTTAACTTTCACTCTCTCGAAAATGTTCCTTTCAACAATTTCGAGTTTGCTTTGCTTTCGTGTTTTGAAATTTCACTTTTCGGAGTTTCGAGGTCAAGGTTTTGAAGTTTTGGAGGTTAGGTTTTTAGAAGTTCACTTTTCAAATTTTTTCGGAGGTCAAAGTTTGGGGTCAGATTTTTCAGTGATTTCAAGGTTTCGGTTGTGGGAGTTTTGAAGTTCGAAGTTTGAATCTGCGAAGTTTTCAGACTTTCAAAAGGTTTGTACTTCAAAGTTGTTATTTTCGAACTTCGGTATTTCGAAACCTTTAAGGTTTCTTATAGAGTTTTCAAAGATAAATCAGATTCCAAATTCCAAATTCATGTCAACTTCCTCATCAAAGGGCAAGGGAAAAATGAAGTACACATTCTTAGGAGTTGTTCCTCACTCATGCCTATCTTTGGATTTGGGGAATATTGGAGATATTGATCTTGGACAAGTGGATATGCCAAACTTCTAGGAAATATTAAAGGCCCCTAATAAGAAACCTTGGATGAAGGCCATATTTGACAATGGACTTTCTCTCGCTATGGGTTTTCCTTCATCCATGCATTTCCTTGAGTTTGTCTTGGCTGCAGCAACTCATTTTGATAAGGATTCTAAATTGGTAAAGGATGATGACGACAAGGTTGTGATCAGGCTAGACGCTGATTTCTTCAAGATTTATTTAAACTTCCAAATGTTGAAGGATATATAACAATTTCACCAGAATCCACAATTGAACATTGGGATAAAGACATTAAATTGTGTACAAAAGTCATGATGAAGAGTTACTTGGCCAAGAATTTCATCAAGCTTCCTAAAACATTGTTTCACTCAGACTTCATCCAAGAAGTAAATGATCTTATTGTATTGTTTAGTAGATTTCCAAGTCTCGCTTTGGTGAGGGAATTTCAGGAATGGATGTTTCTTTATATTTCTACTATCAAGAAGAATAAGGATTTCATACGATGGGGGAACATATCAATAGTTCAATTTGTTTTCAATAGAAAAATGTATTGAATTTTAAAAACTTCTTCATGACTTCCTTCCTCATGTATGTTACAATTGCCATGGGATAATTCAATGGATTGAATAAAAAAGGTGTTAGAAGTGTGTCGCAGATTTATCAATTTTATCCTCAAATTACAATGGAAGAAGGAAACAAACATTTCCGTAGGGTCAATGATGCCTTTTTTGTTGTTCTCCTTTATCGTTTTGATTAAAAAAATTATAGTCAAAGAATTTCTGATGAAGATTTTAAAGAGGTAAGAGAATGGGGAGCCATCTATCTTCAATTCCCAATATTCACATACATTAGGATTCCAATTTTTCTAGGTGCTCCTAGCAAATTTCCACAATGTCCTACCGATAAATAGATCTTGCTAGAATTGTTTCGATAATTGTTGGATTAGCATAAAATTCAGAATAAATGACATAAGGTGGGAATCCAATTTCATATTTCAATAGGAAGGTATACCTATGCCAGTATTTACAAGGAAAATAATGTGGATGGAGAGATTTTTGAAGTTACCTTGCGAACTTTCCATCCCAAAACTAACTTTGATTACTGGGGTAAGTTCAGTGAAACAAGATTGGCCAGTTCTCACATTCCTCAATTAGAGGATATTTGGATTCACTTTGTCAGGATGAGATTATTATCAGATAATGAGAATATGAGAGGTTGACCTTGGATGAAGTTAAAAAATTGATATTACAAATGTTTCGTAAGGAATGGAGGACGATGATGAAGTATTGGATCTAATTTATAGGAACAATAATGTTGTTAATCAACCTTTTCCATGGATTGATTGGTACCAAGAAGAACATTGCAATACTAAGGAAAGGGCGGGGCCCATTCTACAAAGGACATATGATTGGTTGGCTACCTTGGGAATTTCACCCAAAGGGTTAGATCAATCTATAAGAATAGAAGCCCAACCAACACTAAGTCTCCCTACACCCACGAAAGGTAAGAGGTCTACCCAAAAGGCCAATATAACTCCAAGGAAGATCTCATTTGTTGTTGGGAGTTCCTCTCTTTCAAAATTTCCCATTGCCAAGGTTGTGTCCTCTACAACACAAGTATCAAAAGTTGTTGAAGTTAGTGATTCTCCAATTGTGTCATAAGATTTTCCACCCCCTCCTTCACTACCATTGTCATTATCTTTAGCTCCACTTTCCCCATCATTATCCACTG
Organism: Taxus wallichiana var. yunnanensis; assembly: GCA_018340775.1. Classification (NCBI taxonomy): domain Eukaryota; kingdom Viridiplantae; phylum Streptophyta; class Pinopsida; order Cupressales; family Taxaceae; genus Taxus; species Taxus wallichiana. The sequence continues at coordinate 650,899,901 of CM031240.1, read as the reverse complement.
CTCCTCCACTCATCTCTTATTTTCCATCCCCATCCATGGCCCAAGCCTTTTCATAAATTCATGTCCTCTCAGTAGGGGAAATGATTGGGTCTCTATTTTCCACTCCATTTTCTCAGCAGCTTTCATTTCCTTCCATTTCCACTTCCATTCTTGTTACATCCACTCCCGAGGCTATTCTCACCTCCACCCCATCTATCATAACCACCTCCATTTCATTGTCAACTGATATTACCAGTGCCATTGTTTTATCCAGTGCTCCAAGTTCTAAACAAACCATGCCACTTTCATCCATCATCCTTAATGGCTATAACCCCCAAAGTAGAAGAAACAATTGCCTCTTATAGATGTGATAAAACTGAGCATGCTAGAACCTACTCCAAAGAGACAGGCCAAATGGCCAAGGATCGTCTCTAATTTATCAATAAACCAGTTAGGAGAAAGGTTCATGGAGGTAGTTACTCTTGTTGAAGGGAAAACTAAAGAAACCATTACGGCAACAGATTATCAGATTTCTAGGTTTTCACTAGGAAAGGAAACACATGAAGGTGCTAAATAAGATGTTCAAATGGCCCTTGGAATTTTTTTGGATAAGTATGACAAAGATAAAGCTTCTAAAGATGAATTGAAATCAAAATTTGAACAACTTACGCCCTTTTAAGGAAAGTAACACAACCCACTCCAACTATTGATCCTTCAACTACAACTACTCTAATAATTTCTTCCATTTTAGATGATATTTCATATCATGAAATTGAGAAGATAGGTCAGAAGGGAAGATCGGTAGATGGATGGATAGAATGCATGCTTCAGAAGCTAATCCTTTAATCAAAATAGTTGTTGAATTGTATAATGATTTACAAACTGAAAGAACTTCTATTCACAGGATAGATGAAGTCCTCTCTGAGGATAATAATAATTTGAATCTGAATTTGACTACATGGGGAGAGATCAGAGATTTGGACCTGATTTACTCCTTTAAGAAGGGGTAATTGATGATACTTATAAATTGTTTGAGTTTCAAAAGCTATGGAATTTAGATCCCAAGTATTGCAGGATTTGATCAAGAAATTGGATGATAAACGTGTGGAAATAATGGATGGTCTAAATGATATTTCAAAAGAATTTAATAATATCAACTGCAAGTTTTTCAATGATAATATTGATTCTCTTCCAATTGACCAAATTAAATCAAATTTCAAAGATTTGGTGAAGAAGGATGATGAAGTGACTAAAAATTTCAATATCAATTCAATTTACAAGTTAGTCTCATGTAAGAATTTCATAAGTCAACTGAAGAAAGTAGTGAATAAGTTGAAAAGGTTTCCAACCAAAGTTGTGAGGGAGATTGATACAATATATGTGGTAAATAATTATGCATGTGGGCCAGAGGAGAAGGAGGTATAGGGAATCATCAAATGTTTCGTTGATTACAAACACTGGATGGCTATGTGGGAAGAAGATCAAGGGAAAACCGAACAAGAGAAAGATGTTGCAGGTCCAACCTAAGCCAGATGACCATGATTGGGATGCTTCCAAGCTTTGGATCACTCAAAGTTGCGGTTTGACTTAATCAAAACTTTCCAACAATTATACTATTTTTATGGGACCCTATCCCTTGAACTTATTATACTCTATTTTTAGTAACTTGTTAGTTAAGGTTCAGTTGTAATGGCTCAACCTTTGGAACTTATAAATAGTTAAATGCATTAAGTTTATGTAGACCTTTTAGATCATTTGAAAAGTTACTCTTCAAGCTTGGAAGAGTGCTTCATATACTTTAATCCTTTTAGTTATATTCAAAACAATATTTTGCCATGAAAAGTTTGATTTATTGTGTTAGTCATTGATCAATTGTGAATGTTTAATTCCTTGATGTGATTGGTTAATCTGCTTTATCCCAGTTGTCTTATTTTATTCTGTGAAAAGTGGTATAGTTACTTTGAATACAAGTTGTGGAAAAGTTATTTCCTTTCAGTTACAAAGTTGCATTATTATTTATAGGCATAGATGGAGGAAGATTGCAAGACATGTGATTATCATATATTGTTGTGAGGAGTTGATTGTGTATTTAAGCGGGTCTATCTGTTCAATATAATTGGTGCATCACCTTATCTTTATTTTGTTTATCTCTGACTTTAATCCCATAATTTGAGTAGATTAGAGTTATTTTCAAAAAAAATAGCCTTGCATATTGATCTTAAATCAAGTGCTCCAAGTCTTAAAGGAATCCGACCTTCTCGGAGGTTCATCCCAAGGTGACAAGGTCCCACACCTAGGGGATGTTCCAATGTTGCACGAGATCACTCAGAGATTCAACAGGTGCACGATCCACGTGACAACACGACCATAGGTATAGATAAATGTTATTTGCAAAGATTAATAAGATCGCATGAGCACCGCCCCGAGCTCATAGGTGAATGAGTTTTTATAGAGCCATTATTCATGGCCACCTAAGCTATAACTATTAAATTGCATTAAATTTTCAAATGGCCCAAAGGTCGACCATGCAAATTAGAGTTTTAAATTAGACTCAGTCTTGGACTGTTCGATGGATCTCCGTGCAAGTTTGTATGGTGGGGATTTACTAATAAATTTAATGGAATCCCAACCTTAACTAGCGGTTGATAAGCTAGAGAATTAGGAGGGAAAACTGGGACATTGAACTCGAAGGAATTAACTGCACCTCCACAAATTTTGAGAGAAGCAAGAAGCTTCTCGAGGAAGCTAAAGCGGAAGTTAATGGTATTTTTAGCTTCATTTTCCTGTTGTTATCTTTTTGGCTCACATGGAGCTCTGCATGGAAGAAAGGAATAAGAATTTTCGTTTGGGATGCATACATGTTCTTAAACCGTTTGTTGAGAATTTTTTGGATCTTGGATGAGAATTGTGCAATAAATAAAATGGAAATTAGACTTTCTCTGGGACTGTTAGTTGTTTTCAGTTTGAAAGGAAAATTTGTTTTTGGTTTGAAAGGAAAATTTGTTTTTGGTTAAAGTCGCTCAGTTCAACTCAACCTGCAAGAAAGGACTGGAAGGAAACAAGAAGGATTATGTGTGGTATTTTACAGGAATGAAATGTCCTTCTTCCCATATTTATAGTTTATAGCATTAAAATGTTTCAATGCTTTTAAATCTATGCAATTTACATTCTCTATATTTTTACAAACCTGTGAGAAAAATGGAATACATTTTCGGTTACATGTATAAGTTACTGTGAGTGATTGTCATTATGGGCGATAGATTTTATTGCTATGCGTATGTGATTTTTTTGCCTTGTTAGGTGCTTGAAAAACTCATTACGGGTTCAGTATTAGTTATGGTTACTGTGTATGATTAAAAAAATGGGTGATAAAACTCTTGTTGGGCATGTGTGTTTTTAATTGCCTTGTTAGTTGATGAACAACCCATTACAGGTTCAGCGTGACTATGGGAATGAAAGTTATAGAGTCCGGTTGGTTCTTTTCTTAAACCCAAAATGAGGGAATAAGAAGATATGCTTGTCTTGCTTAATTAAAATCTTCATCTTTGACCGAACCATGGTCAATTCGGCTCACACCCAGGAGAGAGTATACTATAAAAATATTAATAAAAACTCATTCGGGTGTTGTGACTTATGGTTTGTTCACTTGGTCAATATGCATGTCTTATTTTCTGCACAGCCAGTTTCATCCGAATACGTTATCTCCTCCTTGATCATAGTTGTAAGACTAGAATGATTAAGGGTTTGTGTTCATTTTACTTGATTAAACAAGGTTGATTGAGTTTTAAGTTTGGATACTCTGAGTTCAATGGTAGTTTCACTGTTAACAGTCATCCTTTAATCCTTTCTATGGTCGGGTAGGTATGTAAAATCCATGGATGAAATATCGCCTGTAGGGGACATCTGAATTGATGAAAATAGCTTATACATAATAATATTTCTTATTTTGTTAACATATGAATGAGTCGTTGGGTGATTGTTTGAACTAAGGTTTTGATTTTGTCATTTGATAAAATTAAGGTAGATATTGTACAGGTTGAAAATATTAAGCTAATTCAATTTTGTTAATGTTTTTATTATTTCCTTAGGGCATTTCAAATACCTTTATTTGCATTGTTGTGTGAAGTATTTACTTCTTTTGTTAATGTGGATATATGATTACCGTGAGCTCAAAATTGGTACTAAATTTTTTTACACTTAATGGAATTATTATAATGATTAGTTCAGTTAGATCTATGAATATTTTTAATTGTAAGATATGTTGCATTATTAAAGACATATTAAATGGTAATATGATATCTATTTTCAAATAGGTTATTTAACATTATTATGGCCTAACACGGATATTTATTGTGATGATATTATGTTAGACTAGGACAAATAGGAAAATTAGAGATTATGAGTTTGAAAATTTAGTGTTATGATTTATGTTCTAAATTTTTTTTGTCCTTAGTCTACAATATGCTTTGTACATTATATATTTACAAATGTAGAAGTAATTTAAAGTATGAAACAAAGTATATTATTTGGATTCATTTTCCTGATGTAATGATGATTGATCATGTAATTTTGGAGTTTATTCATTGAGATATTTTAGTGATATAATCTGTAAAGATGAGGAGGATAACCTATCATGCCAGTTCTTTTTGAACTGACCGATTTTTAATATTTTTACGGATGGAAAATAAGTTATCCTCTCATGGATTTTTTGTAGATACTATGTCCGATTAAAATTATTTGAATGATGATTGGATGTGATGTTTAAGTTATATTAAAATCATGACAATAATGTAAATGCGAAACATATGCTTCGATGTCACATTTAAAAGAAAAGGATTTTTAGTCTAATGTGATCATTGTACTATTTCAGAAATAATATTGTACTTGTAATTATTATCGAGTTGATGTTATAAAGTGGTTCAATAATTTGTTATAAATTATATTGTTCTGAATATTGATTTCAACAATATGTCATTAATAGTATGATTAATGTTACATGGATATTATGTACTAAGAAATATCAAATTAATTATGATTTAGTTATATATCTGGAACAAATACAACTATGTTGTTGATAAACTATTACAATTGATAAGTACAATAAAATGTATACTTTATGAAATAATACGACAATGTCGTAATGGACAAACAATGGATCAATGCGCGACAATAACACAATAAGTTATCTTAAATTTCATTTAAGATGCATATGGATGTAATTAATTATTCGTGAAGGTGAACCTAACCTATTACGATATTAAATTTTATGAACCTTAGGGATGTAATTAGATGCGATGAATTTATCGCTGCGACAAAGGGGAAATTTTAGTAAACTAATTCAATTATAAATATTTAAGCCATGGAATACGACGCTCTTAATAATTAGAACTTGGTGGGCCAAATTTGGATGGTTGTTATAAAGTAGTACTCATTTAATGACATGAGTCATTAAGTGAATGCTACCATATAGCGATATTCTAAGTTTTCCTTACGAGGTCCATTTATTATGACTAGTCATAATTAGAAAATACTTGTGTTACACTAAGTTACGAAAGTTGTTTATTAGGTATGGATGAGTCACCTCGCACTCAACTTAAGTTGGCTACGGGAAAGAAATGATTGCATAATGACACAAGTCATTACGTAAGCATTTTCTCTCCCATATGCAACCTAAGTTGGCATATATGTGCTCCTTCACATAGGTTGAATAGGTTATGTACCTTATGACGTAACATGTAACTAAATTAACTTAACTAATCGATTAATTTTTCATAGTGAAAAAAGTAATGTGGTGAAGGGACAAGTTTTCGATGACATATGGGTTGTCATAAAAATGAGCATGCAAGCATGACTCTTAAACTTTGGCCGAAGTAGTGTAAGTTATTGATTACACTTTGCCGGTCATCAAGTTCTATTTAGTGGTGTAAGATGCCGATGGAATTCAATTGACATAGTTCCGTGTAGACACTTATAAAACATCACTTGTAAATCAATACCTGGGAAGGTACCATTTGTAGACACCCCAAATTTACATTCATGTTTCCACTTGTTCCCAGTATTATGCTAATACACCCTATTATTCACCCAATTGCAATTAATTAATTAAATTGATTAATTAGTACACATTGTACCCCTTTGGATTAATTAAATTAATCCCATGTACCCTTTGTACCCCTTAGGCTAAATTAATTATTATTTATTAATTAATTAATTAATTAAGTGTGTACACATCCTAGTCATCTGCCACTTGATCAAACTCTACTTAGACTCCACTTTGACTACCCTAGTTAATTGCACTTCTAGAATCCTAGAAAGGTGGGGGCAATTAAAATGCACATACAACCACCTTTCCAGATGCATATTTTTGTAATTAATTTCATTATTTCCCGACACTATCAAGAATCGCCCATAATGTTATTTTTAGCATGTTCATTTATCCATGTAACCAATCCCTCTTGAATTCACTTCGCATAATAACTTTGTTAAATTTCCAAGCCAAAGCATATTTGTCTGTGGCATTTTGCAATCACATTTGGAGAGCACTCAAGAGCACCCACAAAACACTTCCGACATTCTTTCTCGTAAGATTTCACCGGAGGCCCTTATCTAAGGTTTGCACATAAGGTTTAGAGAGGTTTGCATGTTTGTTTATCTTTCATTTTAGTAATTTTCTCTACTTACATTTAGCACGCCTAATGGGACTCGTACCCTCCTTTTTCATCTTTGTTTCATTACGTTTCTCTAATTTTGTTCTTGTAGTGTTCTTGTGTTTTTGTGTTGTTGTGCGCAGTGTCAGAAGCATGCACTTGTGCGGGTTTGACATCACCCACATCATTGTACTCAACTTACTTGCAAAAAAAAAGAACAAACAAAACCTTTTTATTATTGTTGGTTTCCTATGTTATGTGTTATTTTTTGTAAAATTTTTAGGTCCACTTTTGTTTGTAGTTTTGTTGGTTTTGTTTCTCTCGTTTGCAGGTTTTGAATTACTTGCATAGACATCAAACACAATACAGTTAGATTTTATTCAAAAATAAGCATATATTGCAAATATTATATCTATTTGCTTGTTTTTTATTTTCTTCTTTTTATTTCTTTTTAATCTAAAAAATAGATCTAAACAAACAAAATTTAAAAAAATGAAAACAAACATTTTTTTAAAACACCCTAGATCTACCCCCTTAATCCTCCCCTACTGCTCGTCCAACTCACCCGAGCCACACCGACCCCATTTCCCACCTCACATCCCACTCCCCACAATGACCCCAACCACTCGGCCCTTAGCTCACCCAAATCCATACCTACCCTGTCCCCATCCTAACTACCCGGCTTGGCCCAGAGAGCCCTCGGCTTGCCTCCTCTCAAGCCCCCTCTCACACAAACCCCGCAAACCCCGTCCCTAACACCCCGTCCCGCCGACCCTCCCAATCCCTACTCGCCGAAGTTCACCTCGTCGAGCCATCTCCCGCTTGTTCCCTACCCTACTCACTCCCCACGACTCTCATTCCCTATTCCATCCTTCACCTCCATGTTGGACACACTTCCATCCCTACGACCCGATCCACCCCGCCACACCCCCTCGTAAACCCTCTCTCGAGCCCTCATGTCCCATTCCATGTCCCTTCTGTAGACCCCCGAGCTCGCCGAGCCCTAAGCCCACACCACCGCTCCATCTTCCCGCCTCCGCCTACCTACTACCCCGACCGAGCCCTCCAAAGCCTCTCGCCTCGCACACCCCTACCCTACACTCCGCCCTAAGCCCTCTATCGAGTGCTCAACCCACTTGCACACACACACCGAAAATTTACACTTCATTAGGCTTTTAAGTTTATATTCTCTATTTTTATAGTTTTAGGGTTAGGTTTTATTTATTCATTTATTTATTTTTATTTATAATTTCTTTTTTTTTAATTTTAAGTTACAATCAAATTAATTTTCTTATTTATTTATTTATTTATTTTTATTGACTAATCATGCAAGTTGCCAAAACATGGTTCGTGAACGCTTTTAAGTAATTTCTTGCTCTAATTGAAAATGTTGCCATTTTAGTGTTATTGGACGTTTCAGTCCAATTTTTCCTACTTTTAAGCCATTTTGTACACATTTTATCGTTTTCTAACCCGGACTAACACTTTGTCACATGTTTTTGCATACTTTTCCTTTATTGTTTTCTTTTGTTTTTGTGAGACTAACACGAATCACCCATGCGTATGCTCTTCCCTCACGCTTTTTAAAGCGATCTTGGGAATCAGAAACGTGGTCGTTTCTTTTTTTTTTTGTTTTTGGGAATTAACGTTTCACTTAACCAAAGCTAACCCACACGTATGCTCTTTCCTTGCATTTTTAAGCGATCTTGGAAATCAAAAATGTGGGTTCGCTTCTATCGTCTTGTTTATTTGTTTTGTTATTTTTACCTCATTCCGGAAAACTTTCTAATCATTGTTTATAGGACTGCTCTCACACAGGTGATTAAAACATTGAAAACTACTAACTGCAGGTTGCCAAAGGAGTACAATCAAACCACACCTAAATCAAAAGATTAAAAAAACCACATTCAAAACACTTGATTTGTAGGTTCGATTAAGAGTTGTGGCTTCACCACTTAACTAGAACATAACCCCCTTGGCATAAGCCTTAAGCTACAACAAAGGGGGTGGTTCTAGGAACCCCAAAGTAGTCCACACCTTGAGGGAACTGGTGGACAAAACGGGAACCTTTTTATCCTACCTGACTAGTAAAGCCTTTGTGAGTTAGAGTCACGGAATATCCGTAGTGGCGACCCCAATGTGATTCATTCTGAGCAAGGTATTTTCTCAGGGTTTTAAAGGGGGTGAAGTAAAGTTGTTAGCTAGTAATAGCGTCATGCTCGCTCAGATATTTTTCTAACACCTAGTTGAGAGAGCCACCAGAAGCCACGCCTTGTCCAAGCCAATCTAAGATAGAGGCCACAACTTTCACTTCACCACTTTTCATTTTTCTCGCATGTTACACACTTGTGTTTCACTTTTCGTCATTCATGTTTTCTCTCTCATCCATCTTGTTGCTTTTTACACGTGTCTAATTCTTGAGTTATGGACATCCATATTCACACTTAAGCACTTTCATTTTCATCTAAGTCCTAACGTTGTGATACTCACTTTATCATAGTAAAGCACTCTCTTGATCACCTCGATACTTCATTATCATAAGTCTTAAGTTTAACGTTATTTTGTTGAAATCTAATCATTCCCCATTCTTAGATCATCACATTTCACATTTACTTCCTCAAATTATTAACATCCTTCACTATCATTTTCTACTCACTCTTACATCATCATATTTTTCATCCACTTTGTTGAGTTGCATGCATCTTCCATTTTTTTATCCTATCATCTTAAGTTGTCATACTTCACAAACATTTTGTTGCATTGTCAACATTCTCATTATTTCTTCACTTCTCTCATTAAAGCATTCACTTTTTTAATCCATCACTTCCCCTTGTCTCTTATCTCATTTTTTTGTGAGATTCAGACCTTTTTATCATCATTTATTCACTTCTTATGCCAACATTCACTTTGTCATTCTTTTAGTGCTTTCACTTCCTTGTTGTGTCTTATCTTTTAACACACTTTTTTTTAAGAGTTGACATTGATCATCATCTTCTTAAGTCTCCCCTTTTACCATTCATCTTGTTAAAAGTTGAGCAAATCCATCATTTTATTTCCTAAGTCTCTTCACTTAACATATTTTTGTTAAGAGTTGAGCATCTTTCATTGTGTTAAAGGTCTCCTCTTGTCGCACTTACTTTGTCGCAAGTTGAGCACACTCACTTCTTTCATTTCTTACCTCTTTACATTCACCTTGTAAATGTTCATAACATCTTTCAAACTCCTTCATATTTCTTAGCACCCATTTTGCTAAGATTCTTCTAAACTAACACTTCAGTCCATCTTCCACCTTAACATCATTCATTTTGTTAAGTGTTGTGAAGTCCCTTTTCTCGTCACTCTTATCATTCATTTTGTTAAGAGTTGATCGCCTTCATCTTGTTAAGTCTTGTCTCCCTTGACATTCATTTTGTTAAGTGTCGAGCACATTTCACCTAACATCCCTTTGTCATTTCTCTTAACACTTATTGTGTTAGGAGTTAACCTTTTTACATCTCTTTATCACTCTTATCATTCATTTTGATTACGAGTTGATCACGTCCACCTTGTTAAGTCTCTCTTCCTTTGTGACTCATTTTTGTTACGGAATAGAGCACATCTAACCTCTCATCATCCCTTTTTCTCTTTACTATCATTTTTTTAAGAGATGGACACTCGATTAACCTTTTTGCTTCTTCCCTCTTAGCACTCATTTTGCTATGGGTTGAACTTTTTCCATCTTCTTCCCTCTCTTCCATCTTGGCATTTACTTTGTCAAGGGTTGAGTTTGTCAATCACTTTTGCATGCTTTCATCTTGACATTCACTTTGTTAAGGGTTGCATCATTCATATCTTCTAAACATCTTGTCCATCTTAGCATTCACTTTGTTAAGGGACAAGTTACTACCAAACTTATTCACACACCTCTCTTCCATCATTTCCTTTCACTTTGCTAAGGGTCAAGCTTTTCAAACATTTTCATCACTTCTAACTTAGCATTCACTTTGCTAAGGGTTGCATTTTTCATCGTACCTTTCTTCACTCTACCTCATTTTTCATTCCAATGGTGGATTTATACAATTCATCCTTTGCTCAAGAATGACAAATGATGAAAGACATCGTTGCGAGTTTACAAAAACAACGCAAACAATTCAACTTTGATGAATTATGTCCATACCCTTTTAATATGGACATCTTACACATACCCTTCCCACAGTCTTTTGAGACGCCCAAATTCGAAAAATACACGGAAAAACTGATCCAAGATAGCATATCAAAGAATTTTCCATAGCATGTCACGAAGTGGCATATAATGATAACTTTCTCTTGTGCCTTTTTCCTAAAAGACTAGGAGGAGAAGCTTTAGATTGGTTCTTACACCTTCCAAAGGGATCTATTACCACTTTCGTGGACCTCTCAGATAAGTTCATCAAACATTTTTCCCAAAACCTCACCCACAATAATCATTGTACTAGAGCTTCTCATGATGAATCTTGGTACATTAATCGCAATCACAATGTCATCACTGCTGGTGTCACGATAATCAAAATATGCCCAACATACAGACAAATCATTCAAAATCCAATCATACAACCTAGCCAAGAAACTACACCACGCAAAGTTAAACGTAAGTTTACACCCCTCGTGAAAGTCTCTCTAGTGTCTTTCAACAACTCAAAGTGGCTAGGATGATAAAATATCCCCTTACAAGACCTTGGATTGAAGGAGAACCTAATCCATATTGGTACAAACCTCATGCATATTGTGACTTTCATCACATTGATGGCCACTCAACTGATAAATGTACACATTTTAAGAATTATGTCCAAGACTTAATTGACAACGGAGAGATCTTTATAGATCTTGACGATGAATCTCTTGCAACCAATGACGTGTCAACTTCCACACCTTCAAATGAAGATTTGATTATTATTCCCACTTCTATTCATACTAACATTCCACAAGATCACGATGAAGGTCAAGTATCTCCCCTTCAAACCAATCCATTTCTTCTACATATTTTCTTCCTATAGTCCAAATAGACATTGAACATGTTTCAAATCATCTTCTAACACCTAACGAGAACTTGAATTTTCTTCAAGACTCTCTTTCAACCCTTGACATGACAGAAGAGGGTCCATCATCAAACACCATTGAGCTTGATTCTATTCTTTCCATTCCAACTCCTACACCTAACATATCTAGTATTGTTGTCGAAATACAACCACAACAATCTTGGACACTTGCAACAATGTAACCTTCTATGTCCATTATACCTCACATGATCCATCTTATAGGAATCTCATCAATGATGATTCCTACTTGTCAATATATCTACATGCACACATTCTTTGAGGTATGTATACCCAGGAATATCCTTATTCAACCGTTTCAAGATTTAATTGCAAATCTTTCATCAAATCAACTAATTCACAACCTAGAAGGAGAAACATTGACTATTTCCTCTCTACGGCTTACAAGGAACCTTGAGTCTACATCTAGATATTTATTCTTCTTTCCTCACACTCTTTCACTCACAGGTGAATATGTATCTCAACATATTCCCCACATCGACAATATTCTTCTAACATCACATATGTCTTTCGATCTCATCGAAGACTTATCTAATCACACATCCTTTGACTTGGATCATGTCCACCCAAGTCTAGTACTTCAGGACCCATCGAATCGTTTGATTCAATCCTTTGACTTGGATCATGTCCGCCCAAGTCTAGTACTTCAGGACCCATCGAATCATTTGATTCAATCCTTTGACTTGGATCATGTCCGCCCAAGTCTAGTACTTCAGGACCCATCAAATCATTTGATTCAATCTTTTGACTTGGATCCTATCTACCCAAGTCTCATATTATAGGACTTATTGAAACTTCGGTTTCCCTCCTTTGACTTGGCTCATGTCCATCCAAGTCTCGTATTTTAGGACTTATCGAATCTTTTGATTCTCCCTCTTGACTACATTTCATCTACATAAGTCTTGTATCTCAAGACCATTCAACTTCAATAAACATGGACCTTTTTCTTGATGATTCCATTTCAAACCTTCATTCTCCAAAATTCAAAAAACTCAAAAATCACAAAAAGAGAATAAAACTTTGTATTAGAGCATTGTTTTGCCAATCGGAAATGAAAAAGTGTGTACAAATAATGTTAGGCATTCCATCTATTGGTAGATACCTTAATCATACCATTATCATATACTCACCTTCTTCACCTATTCCAACACATGTTAACCTTGTTCTTCTTAGGCATTGTGTGTCTCATCTTTGTTATGGTTTTTACCATTTCAAATATTTTTACCTACGGTTTTGTCTTGAAGCTTACTGATGGAAAACTCCTCCTTTCAAATAATCTCTCTCTTTAATAGAAATCACTAAACTTCTTTACCCAGTCCTTTTTGACCGCCCATCTCAATCTACAGTGTTGAACCCTTACGTCCTACTAGTCGCATGAGGCTGAGACTTGGGGGCATAATTTTCCTTCCCAACAAGCATGCTATCAACATACAAGGAAAATTAAATCAATCAAAAAATACAAAAAAATATAAAATCAATACACCTTTTGTCCTTCAATCTTTGGTGATAAGCCCATACTTCTTACTAGTAGTATGAGACTGGGAACAGAGAAAGCCCTTACTCGCCTACATTTTTTCTTCGGTGTTGAGCCCTTTCCTTTTACTAATGGCATGGGGCAACATGTAGGGTGTCCTTCACAAAAATAAATAAATAATCATTCAATAAAGCCTTTATGAAATTTGAATCAAAGTGCTTAATCAAAAACATCCCAAGAAGTAATTTAGCTACTCATGTTACAAAGAGACACAAATTCCTTCAATCAGATTTTTCTAATCAGTAGACCATCAATGGATTTAATTTGAGTCAAACCCGTAAAGTGGAATCATCTTGTAATCGGTCAGATAATCTTGACTGGAGATGAGTTACATTTTTCTCATACGGATCATTATTACACCTTGTGTCTTCACATCCATTATCATCACTTCCATATCAATATTCACCTCGTTTTCACATCCTTTTTGGCTCAAGGTGATGAGCCCTCGCATCTTCCTAGTTGCGTGGAGCCATGAGCAAAGTGAAACACTATCATTTTACCATCTACATTTATGCCAATGGAATGGAATGATTTTAATTATTTGTGCCTCGCTTTCAAACAATGTACCTTTTACCGAGTTGTAAAATACCAAAAAAACATGTTCAATAATGTCTCTCAAAAACTTCAAAAACACAAAAATAATATAAAATTTTCCAAAACTCCAAAAATAGTTTCAAACTGTCACAAAACAAAACATTCAGATAATGTTTGACAAACTTTCAACGAACTAAATAACACAGTTCAACAATTTCACCATTTGATGGTACTCCTCATGATCGTTCCAGATCATACTCATCTTTCTTGCTCGTGGTGTATATATATGCTTGAGGAAATCATTTACCCTTTCACAATATAACATTTCTTGGGGCACACTTGGATTTTACATTTTAATCCAATACATATCAAACTTCAATGGGATCTAACAAGAGTATCTTTTGGAGTATCTAAGTATCACTCCGCTCTTCACCCGATCCAATCCTCTCGCATGCTAAGCTATCACTTGGGGGCATTCAAATCTATCTAGTTCTTCAATGTGGAATACATTCGAGTGTCATTAGACATCATTTTTGCACGTTGTATTGTATTGTTGCAGTTTGTTAACATTATGACGATGTTTTTGCTTCTTTCAGTTTAGTATTGTTTTTCGTACTTTGATTGTCTTTGTTGTTGACCAATTGCAGGAAATTTATTCGCATCCTAGTTCACATATAACTTTGGTGTGGTTCCTTCCTGTTCATATTGGGTTTCTTTCTATTGCTCATTTATATTTGCACGTGTTGTGTTTTACTCCTAGTTTATTTAAGCCATGGAATTTCTTCATTTTTGTTTGCATTTGTATTTCCAAACTTGCAAAAATCCAAAAAAATCAAATATTTCAAAAATCCAAAAAAAAATCAAATCAAAAAAAAAATCACAAAAATCAAACAAACATTCACTTCTCACATAAATCATACAATTGGAAAACCTTTGAAGTAAATCATTCAACATCTCAATACAATCTTGATAAATGTCATACTTTTATCTATTACTCTAGTGCTTGTGTCAATCTTACAACTATCACTTTCTTCCCTTTGCATGATATGTTAACTTTGCTTGGGGCAAGTCACATAATTGTTTTTCCTTCGTGATATAACTTCACCAGCAATTTCAACTTCAATCATTTGCACATTGGATTCAAAGCAAAGAGTGTCATAAGGATTCACTTTAACTCCACTCTTCCAGTTTGATCATATTCCCATTTGGGAGCATTTGTATCTACTTAATCATCATTGTGGCATGCATTAGGGCATAGTTGATTGTCTTCTTTTTCGACTTTGTGTTGCATTGTTGATGTTTACTCTTTTTGGACCACTTACAAGTAGTGTGATCACATCTTGGTTCCTTTATAACCCTGGTGTCGACACCTACTTTTTATATTGGGTTTTTTTCCTTTTTATATTTTCTTTGTTGTGTGTGTTTTTTTACGCACATCTAGGTTAACCATCTTGATTCTTTCATAATCATGGTGATAACTCTATTATGCAACAACAAAAATCAAGTTACTCCAAAAATTACTCTCCAAGTAATGTTCATGCTATGAACACAGTCCTTTCCCATCCTTGTTCTAATCCCTTGCTTTATTCCTATCAAGTTGGTGTTTGTCACCTTGTTGCATCATTCACCCACTTGAGGCATTCCTCTATCATCCTCGCTTGCTAGGGCATCCCAGTGCTTCACAATTTTCTTCTCGCCGATCCGCATGCGTCTACTATCTTTAAAGCACTATTACTCTATAATAGCACTTTAAAGAGGGGCAAAATGTAGACACCCCAAATTTACATTCATGTTTCCACTTATTCCCAATATTATGCTAATACACCTGTTATTCACCCATTTGCAATTAATTAATTAAATTGATTAATTAATACACATTGTACCCCTTTGGATTAATTAAATTAATCCCATGTACCCTTTGTACCCCTTTGGCTAAATTAATTATTATTTATTAATTAAATAATTAATTAATTAAGTGTGTGCACATCTTGGTCATCTCCCACTTGATCAAACTCTACTTAGACTCCACTTTGACTACCCTAGTTAACTATACTTCTAGAATCCTAGAAAGGTGGGGGCAATTAAAATGCACATACAACCACCTTTCCGGATGTAGATTTTTGTAATTAATTTCATTATTTCCCCCGACACTATTGCAACTGCCCATAATGTTATTTTTAGCTTGTTCATTTATCCATGTAACTGAAACGAACGATAACCAAGTCGTGCCAAGCCAAGAACACAAATGCTAATCAAACATCATGATCAATAAGATGAAAGTAATCAGCTAGAATAACTTTACATAAACCTTTGCAAACAAATGAGCAATAATATTATATATTATTATGGAACTCAATGCAATACAATGAGAGTGTGCCTTGCTTAAATAGGCAAGGAATAACAATCTAAGAACCAATCAAGGTCGTAGATCAAACCATAAATCAAAGAAATAACTAGTCATCAAAGAACTAGTCAATCCCATAGATTTAGGAGAGAACTAAACATCAAGGATCTAGTCAATACCATAGATCAAGGAAAGAACTAGTCAATCCCATAGATCAAGGAAAGAACTATACCTAATAACTAGATAATATCTCCTAATATCTAAATAAGATAAAAGAAATATCCACACACATAAGTGGGTGAGAATAAATACAATATAGGTGAATAAAGTACCTAGGTGAACATGAGATAAGGTAAATACCTACTTAACACTCCCCCTCAAGTGAAGCTAGGGGCTAAAATAGAAGTGGCATGTTCACGGTGATGAGTCCCGACAACTAGGCTCGATGAGGTACTCATGTACAAAACCGAGAAAAAGGGACACCACGAGGTACCTAAAACCAAGAGTAACAAAGTAAAAGAGATTAAAAACCTACTCCAAGGCATCTCAAGAAGCTCGGCTCAAAACCTTATACTATGCTAAAGAAGTTTGGTGTGCATTGTGGTATGAATCCACTGCTCAATCACAAAACTCAAAAATAACTAACATTAGGCTTCACCAGAATAGCTCCATACAAGGAGATCACAACGGAGTGATGTTGAAATTGTAAAAAAAAACCAAACATAATTTTCATCAATGCTGCAAATAGGTGTGTCACAATCCAAGAAAAAAAACCAAAGCAACAAGGCAAGGACACAAAATCCAGAGTGTCACGATCCAAGAAAAGCCAAGGTAACAAGGCAAGGACACAAAACCCAAAGAAGCATGATCAACACCACACCCTCCCATACTACTAAATGGGTGAGTGGAACTACAAATGAGTTGTCAAACAACTACTCGAACACCAACAAACTAACACTAGAATGCACTGAAATATATCCCCATAAGAGATACATCACAACATGTCAAAAGTGTCGAAAATATAGATACAAAATCTCTCAACACAAGAGAGATACACTACACCTCAAGTAAAGAAAAATGCTCAAAACAAGAAGCATCACAATGCATAAGGTATAGAAAGTGGAGCAAGAGGCCGAACGGTGGAGGAGCCACTCCTCGTAGAGTCCTCTCAATGAATGCCTTCATCACCACCATGAGTGATCGAGATATCCACCCCAAATCAACACGAATGGATGAAGAAGATGTCTGCATATGACTTGGTGCAAAATGCACAATGGGTGCATGCAAAAGAACATCAGAATGTGTGTCGGGTTGATCATGTCTAACAATCGAAATCTCATGTTTCTCGTGTTTCTCAAGCTCGAGTGAAGGTGCAGAACTCATGTGTTGTTCATGATCCTCAAAAATAGGAGCTTTATCAATGTGTGATCCCAATGAAGTATCTGCTCGAAAACCAATGTCATGGCAAGAATTCCACGTAACATGTGGAATAGAAGAAACAAGACCCTATGAATGTCTGCCAATACCTCCGCCAGTGAAACCCATAAAATGAAGCATGCAAGAATCCGAATGCAAAGGGTATGCTTCTCAAAAAGATCATGCGGTTGAGCGAAATAGGATACACAACATGTGGTACTGTAATGTAGACGATGTGGAAGAGCATGCAGAATAAGCCTCATAGGTTTAGGAGCATCAAAAGCAGGAACATGCTCAAAGACTGACATATCAATGTCAGTGGGTACATGAGCAATAGCTGCAAGTGGACTAGGGAGCATGGATATGATTGTCCACAATATCATGGTGATGTTGTAGGCTAGCAGCTTCTTTCAGCTGCGCCGCATGGAGTGGATTATTGTATCTTTATCATGAATGAGTGATTGTAGAAGAGAATTTCACTTCTTGAGTGATCTATTTTCTTCCACAAATTTTATAATATCCTCTTGAAGTCTACATACTTCAGAGAAAAGCATATCATTCTCAGAATCCATGATAAAGAATAATGTAACTCCCAAAATTTAGGACGTCGCTCAAAATAAAATTGCATCCACAATTGATTACAACACTCCTCCATATTTGGCACTTTATAATTATAGTGCAAGTCTCAAAATAAATATTTCCAATGGAAAGATCACAAAAACAAGCACTTTTGCAAAAAACGGCACTCAAAACCGAGTTACCAATCAAAAGTTACAAGCTTTTTAATATTTTTCTCTATTATTTATTTTGGTTGCCACTAAAACAAAATAAATTGTTGTTGCCTTCACCACACAAATAAAATTAAAGGGGGCTGAAGTTAAGCACCTATTAGTAGGAATCACAACCTGAAAATGATATGTCATACCAAAAAAACCAAAGTAGATCTCACGAAATCTAAAAACCCAAAAACCGCTTCCTCGGTTTCTTAGCCGTGTGACGCAAATCTCGAGGTGAACTTGTCTATTTCATCTGCAACCACAAAAAAATGATTGCCAAGTTTACAATCATTCTTAGGGTTTCTCACCTTCCGGATCCAATGGAAGCCTCTGCTTTTGCATAAAAACACACGCAAAGCAACAAAATATGACCAAATCCCAAATATATGAATATACAAAGATTGTGTTTACAAAATAAAACTTACAGATTTAATGTCAATAGCAATCTCCTCGCTCTAATACCATGAAATGACCAGATCATGCTAAGCCAAGAACACAGATGCTAATCAAACATCACAATCAATAAGATGAAAGTAATTCGCTAGAATAACTTTACATAAACCTTGCAAACAAATGAGCAAAGAATATCATATATTATTATAGAACTCAATGCAATACAATGAGAATGGGCCTTTTAAATAGGTAAGGAACAACAATCTAAGAACTAGTCAAGGTCGTAGATCAAGCCATAAATCAAGGAAATAACTAGTCATCAAATAACTAGTCAAGACCATAGATTTAGGAGAGAACTAGACATCACGGATATAGTCAATACCATAGATCAATGAAAGAACTAGTCAATCCCATAGATCAAGGAAAGAACTTTACCTAACAACTAGATAATATCTCCTAATATCTAAATAAGATAAAAGAAATATCCACACACATAAGTGGATGAGGATAAATACAATATAGGTAAATAAAGTACCTAGGTGAACATGAGCCGAGGTAAATACCTATTCTAACAAAAGAAACCAATTCCAACTACATGTTGTTTTTATAAAATACAAGCTTACCTTCCTTCCAATCCCTCTTAAATTCACAGTACAATAACTCTATTAAATTTCCAATCCAAAGCATCTGTGTCTATGGCATTTGCAGTCACATTTGGAGAGCACTCAAGAGCACCCACAAAACACTTTTGACATTCTTTCTGTAAGGTTTCACAGGAGACCCTTATCTGAGGTTTGCACAAAAGGTTGCTGAGAGGTTTACATGTTTGTTTATCTTTCATTTTGGTAATTTTCTCTGCTTACACCATTTGCATACTTTGTATACAAACTTGAAAGAGAAAACTATGGGGGATCAAGTAGATCTAATTGACCCATATTTATGCACATGGTTTATTGATTGTTATTTGATGAATTATATTTTACATTGTTGTTGGATTTAAATGTTGTACATTTAAATCATTGAAGGTGAAAGTTAGGTTGGTAAAAATAGTATTAAAAAGTTCCCTTAATTGAAGCATTGAAAATTATGTGTTACAAATCTCACTTTGATACCACTTGTAAGGAAATTACTTGGATAAATAAGAATATCAACAACAAGAGAACACCAAAGAACACAATATTGCATATAAATGATCACAATATTCAAGTAGAATAGCTTAGCCACTTCGAGGGGCAACCTCCAAACCATGCAATAAGACTCAAATGCTCAATATGATGATGAACTACTACCTACTAACCTTCTATATATATATATATATATATATATATATATATATATATATATAATATATATATATATAATATATATTATGATCACACCAAGGTTGATCCACTAATGATAATATAACACATGAAATATATACATCATGATAAGAAGTTATGATAGCCACAAGTTGGCTATATATATCCAACGTAATATAGATGATTAAGGGCATACCATCCCCTCGCAATCCATATTCCCCACCGCATATCTTCCTCCATCCATTCATGTCACACTCCTTTGTTTCCTTCCTTCCTTGTTATCACCTCCTCTCACCCCTTATTCCATTCTCGCATACACCATTTCCTCTTTTCTCATTCTTCCTAGTATCCATATTTTGCTTGGTAATCTTACTTACACACTCTAGCAATATGGAAAATCCACTTGAGGATTCCCCTTCAGTCCATCTTGTCATACAAACTTCCCCCACTTCCTTCAATCACTCACATCACCGCTTACCTTGCAAACCTTCTTCTCAAAGATTCTTGTTCTTCTTCATTTTCGGCTTGCGATCCTACTTAATCATTCATGCAACATGGAAATCTTACTTAAGAGTCCCTCTTAAGGATGATTTGTCATCTTGCACTTCCCCATCCATACAAGTTCCCTCCATACTATTTGTCCCTCCCCTCACCGTCATCATCTTCTCCAACCAACCATTTTATCCCCATGCACACTACATTGTTGTCTCTTCTTTCCCATTCATCATCATTATCAGTTTGGCGATCTTACTTAACCATTTGTGCCGCATGTAGATCTTACTCAAGACATCTTCTTAAGGATGATTTGTAATTTTACACTCCCCCATCACTACACATTCTCACCCTTCACTTTTTCTCATCATTCCCCATCATCACATCCTCTCACCACCTCTTCCCTTCTTGCCAACTTCACCTCTTGTTTTCCCACTCTTCATCCCACCATCCTCTGTTTGGCAATCTTACTTAATCACTTCCACCACATGACTATCTTACTTAAGGGTTCCCCTTAAGATGGATTTTTCGTTATGGATTTTGCCTTCTGCTCACTCATCATTCCTTATGTTGATCGTTACTTCCTCCCGATATCCTCTAATAACCAACTTTTCCTCCTACCATTACCCTTTCTCAACAAGTAAGTGCACCAAGTCAGGGGGCAAAAGGGGGTCTTAAGTGGATGCATTTTTCTAAAAATAAAAACTTCAACTTGTACGAGTTTTTTTGAAATAGTTACACTCAAAATTGGAAGATGTTGTATGAATATGAATCGTAGAATTTTGAGTCTAGTTTCTAAGCTACTAAATTTTATTGAAAATGGATAAGTTTAAGTGGGTCAAATAACTAAAATACCAATAGGTGCTCCTATTTTTGTTAAAAAACATAACAAAGTGACTTTCGTGCCCCCACCATTTTTTGAGCACCATTTAGTAGTTTTGAAAACCCTTTGGTAGAAAGATAGCTAGGAGCATCTAGTTTGTGCTAGATTTTTTTTTGATTTTTTTAGCAAGTATTTATTTTTTTATGATTTTTCTAGTACATAAATTTTATGTTTTGAAAAATAATGGAGCTCTGACCATGCCCCCTAACTACCTCAAAAAATATCGAAAATTATATATATTTTTTGAATATGTATAGAATTAGGTCTAGTTTGTGGTAGTATTTTTTTTTCAATTTTGATGAACCAAAAAAATACGCGATGAAAGATAGACATATTTAAACTTCAAAAAATAGCTATAAAAAGGCATAGTTAGAAAATAAATAATATGGAAACCTTATATTAGTTAGAAAATTTGAAAATTTATATTTTTAGAAAGAATAAACTTTGTCTACGTCGTGGTATAATTTTTTTTAAACGAATCGATTGCTTTATTTTGATTTATCATGGAGGAAGTGGCATTTTTACATTTTCCCGCAAAAACATGTTGTTTGTTGTATTTTACAGTCCATACCTCAAGCTTGGGGATCCAAGCTAGATCCCAAGCCTTGAGGCATGGCTTGGAAAATAGAAAACATAAAGCGCGTGACGCTGTCTTCGTATAGTATAAACATCAGATATGCTTTTACCATGCTTCTATGTACAAAAATAAATGTTTAAGTTTTTCATTTACTTTAAATTTATTTTAGTAAATATAAGAAATTAGGGTCACTCGCACCTTATGGAATTAGTCTCATAGCTCCATGATTCATGGTTTAGGAGATAGTTTTTTTAGTATAATTTGGTTAGTACATAGGTAATTTTCAAGATTTCAACATTCACCTAAAGCTTCTAAGATTTAGCTTCTACAATCGAAACCCTAAACCCTAGGCCATAAACCTAAACCCTAAACCGTAAACCTTGAGCCATAAACCCTAAACCTTTAACCATGATCCCTAAACCCTAAACCCTAAATCCTAAACACTAACCTAAACCCTAAACCTTAAACTTAAGCCCTAAACCCTAATCCCTAAGCCCTAAACCCTAAACCCTAAACCCTAAAACCATGAGCCCTAAATGCTAAACCTAAACCCTAAAACCTAAACCTAAACCCTAAACCCTAAACCATGTATCATTATCCCTTGAATCCTAAACCCTAAACCCTAATCATATACCCCAATCCTAAACCAAACCCTAAACCCTAAACCATAAACCCTAAACATTAAATCCTAAACCATCCTAAACCATAAACCATAAACCATAAACCATAAAACCCGAACCAAAACCATAAACCTTAATCCTTAAACACTAAATCCTTAACCTTAACCCTAAACCATAAACCTTAAATCCTTAGCCCCAATCCATAAACCTTAACCATAAACACTAAAACCTAAACCCTAAATCCTAAACCATAACCCTAAACCTTAAACCTAAACCCCGAACCTTAAACCATGAACCATGAGCCCTAAACCCCGAACCATATTTCATCAATATCTCCTAGTCTCATGCCTAGAACCATCATTGAGTTTGCTTATATGAACTACCTTGTTTATGAGAGGTGGGACGAGTAACTAAATGGATATGACATCTACCTTGTGCCTTGCAATGCATATTACACATCTCTTCCAAAATTATTTCTCCACACATATACTTGCGCTCTTGAATGTAAATTTATTCACACTCAAACAAATTTCACATTTCTCATATTTCCATGTATGGTATTATGTAAGTTAGGATGACCCATTGGAAGCTATAAAAACAATCATCACAACACAACAATTAATCTTAAAGGAAACAAAAGAAACATAGATAATATACCAATGCAAAGGTGTAGGGTCATACTCGAATTTCCTACAATGTCCTCTCCTCTCGTAGAAAGAGAAATTTCTTGTTCTACTGGAATGGATAGTAAATTTGATAGAACTTCCTGAAGTGTTCAAAATAAGCATAAAAATAGGGGAATGGCTAATAACACAAAGGGGTTATCAATCGCTAATAAATCTTTCTTGTTTAATTCTAAACGGAGTCACCGCCTACGACTTTGTGACCTTCCATACATTGATAATTCCTTATATGATAAACCCATGGATGTTTTCAAAAGTGCCTTAAAAAGATAGGGGTAGTCATTAATCCTAGTGAAGGGTGTGATGTGATTTCTAAGCAACTTGAAATTCATATAGATTTATAGGTCATAACATGAATTTACAGATATCTCTATCATTATAAATGGAATCCAGGTAATGATGTCTCCTTGTATCCAAGGATTGAGGACTACTGGGGTTCAGGGAAGGATTGGACATTCGAGAATATGACATTTTCCTCCTTTAAAATATCAACGTGATGAAAAACACCAAATTGTGATGAATCTCTTTGAATGTTCTGCCTACAAAGTCGATGAACCCTTTTCAGTTGAATACTCTTTATCAATTACTAATAAGAATGGGTAAGACACAAAACATTATAATGAGTGAAATATTTCCCATGTGATGGGAAAACAAAGATAGTTGTCTTGGGTAATATTTCTTTACCCCGGGTCCCGAGCCCTAAACCCTAAACCCTAAACCTTGAGCCCTAAACCCTAAACACTAAAACCCAAACCCTAAATACTGATCCCTAAAACCCAAACCTTAACCTTAAACCCTAAACCTTAAATTCTAAACACTAAACCCTAAACCATAAACTATGAAACCTAAACCCTGAACCCTAAGCCTAAAACCCTAAACTCTAAATCCTAAACCTTAAACACTAAACCCTAAACTTTGAGCCCTAAACCCTAAACCCTAAACCCTAAACCATGAACCCTAACACCTAAACCCTTAACCTTGAGCCCTAAACCATAAACCCTAAACCATGAGCTTTGATCCCTAAACCCAAAGCCTTAAACCCCGAACCCTGAGCCAAAAACCTAAACCCTAAACCATACACACTAAATCCTAAACCCTTAGCCTTAAACCCTAAACCCTCAACCCCGAGCCCTGAGCCCGAGCCCTAAACCCTAAACCCTAAAACCTAAACCTTAAACCATAAACCCTAAACACATAATCCCTAAACCCTAAACCCTAAACCTTAAATCCTAAACACTAAACGCTAAACCCTAAACTATGAAACCTAAACCCTGAACCCTGAGCCCGAAACCCTAAACCCTAAATCCCAAACCCTAAACACTAAACCCTAAACCCTAAGCCCTAAACCCTAAACCCTAACCCCTAAACACTTAACCCTGAGCCTTAAACCCTAAACCATGAGCTCTGAACACTAAACCATAAACCATAAACCCTGAATCATGAGCCAAAAACATAAACCCTAAACCCTAAACACTAAATCCTAAACCATAAACCCTAAACCCTAAATCCTAAACCCTAAACACTAAACCCTAAACCCTAAGCCCTAAACCCTAAACCCTAACCCCTAAACACTCAACCCTGAGCCTTAAACCCTAAACCATAAACACTAAACCATAAACCTAAACCCTAATCATGAGCCAAAAACATAAACCCTAAACCCTAAACACTAAATCCAATCCCTAAACCCTAAACCCTAAAAACTAAATCCTAAACCCTTAGCCCTAAACCCTAAACCCTAAACCTTGAGCCCTAAACCATATTCCCTAAAACCTAAGCCCTGAACCCTAAACCTTAAATCCTAAAACCCAAACCCTCAATATTGAGCCTTAAAACCTAAATCTTAAACCCTAAACACCAAACACCAAATCCCTAAACCCTAAACCTTAAATTCTAAACACTAAACTTGAACCCTAAACATCATTTTAGTAAGAATCTCATTTTAGTAAGAAATAGACAAGCATCATAGAGTTGATTCATGGTCACTAAAGTGAATTATGGACCAAATTTCAAAATTAGTACCAATTCAAGCAAAGGTAGGGCCAAAATCCAATCCAAAAGGTCAAAAAACCTACAAACGACTATATGTTTTCACAAAATAAAGACTGAATATAATATATATGGCTTGAAAGTTTTAGGTCATTGCTAAAATTCTAAAAATGGGCAAGATCTTGCATTAGATTTTAAAAAATATCTTTTAGATTATCACCGCTCATAACTACGAGACCACTTCCATCAAAGTGCAGAGTGACCCTAATTTCTTATATTGAGTAAAATAAATTTGAAGTATAAGAAATAATAAAAGTATAAAAATTCTTTATACTTTTATTATTTCTTATACTTAACATTTATTTCACTAAATATGATTCCTTCCGACCCCTATAAACTTCATGTAGAGCAAAACACATATGCGTTTTGTGTTCATAGAAATGTGTACGCATTATAACGCATACACATTTTAGGTTCATGAATTTTCGAGGCTAGGAAAACATAACACGATCACATCATTGTAAAATGTGATCGCGTTTCACTCATTTTCAAGTTTTTGTCCACTTTTTGGCCCCCAACCTATCATATCACAGAGTGCGTCCATCATCTTTAGCTTATGAATCCTACTTGATCCCTCATTACTCAACCATGTTCCTTTCCCCCATTTTCCCCTCCCCCGCTCTATCTTTCTTCATCTCTCTCTTTGTCATTCTTTCCATATCTCATTTCTTTACCTTCATCTTGTTCATCCTCATCCTTTGCATCCTCTCCTCACCTTCATTTTGTCACAAATCATCACTAACCCTTTCTTTACTCTTTCCACTCCATCTTCTTGAATTCTCCCACATATCCACCCCTTTTCCCACCCGTCATTATTGTTGGTCTCCTCTAACATTATTTCATCATCATCTTTCATTTCCTCATTCGCCATCCCCCATACTACCACTCATGTTTCACGCTAATAATTATTGTTGGTCTCCCCCTAAAATTCACTCATCATCATTCTCCATTGCCTTTTTCACTCTTTCATTTTTCCCCTCATCCTTCCCCAACAATAATTATTGTTGGTCTTCCCCTAATGTTCTTTCATTGGCATAGCCTCCTCCATCATCCATTCTCTCTTTCCTCCCCTCCCTTTTCTCCACCTCCACCCTTTCTTTTTGTTTCTTCCCCACCTCTCCATCTTCCCTTCTCCTTGTCAATGTCTTTATTGTCTTCATCATACATCCTTTATCTATTTTCTCATAATCTTCTTATCCTCATCTCACACATCTCCACGGTTTTTCCATTCTATGTCATTCCTCCTCTCTTTCTTCTCTTTGCATTCCCGATGCTACCAACTCTCCACGAATATCCCCATTCTTGATTCCCTTTTTGTTGCACCATTTCCTCTCTTTTCCTCTCCTCCTTCCCACTCTTCCTTCTTGTCTCTCTCTTTCTTTACATCTTCTTCCCCTTTTCCCCTCATTCTTCCTTCTTCCTTCCCCATCATTACCCTATCTCTTTCTCGTTATCCAGGTCTTTTTTTATCCTTTCACCTTCCACATGCATCTCCACGTGGTCCTTTCAAGTTCCCTACCCGTTATAATGCCTTGGTCCCTTCTATCTTCTCCTTGTATCTTTCGTGTCATCTCTTCTTACCCCAACATTTTCACCTTCCTCCTCTCCTCTCCTTCTTTCTTGTTGGCGAGGGAATTAGTTAGGTGGAAAAATTTGTGAATTCTTGTCAATGCTCTAGGAATCTAAGTCCCTCTACTTAATCGGTGTAGTGCTGCCGTATATACATGTGCGAGAAAAGGTGGATTTATGTGGTGGCCTTTCGGTTGGGGATCCAACAGGGGCACTCCACTGACCCTATGGAAAAGCTAGCAATCTCTTGCTAGGGAATGCTTTGTCTCGAAGGTGGGAAAGGGAGTGAGAAATGAGATAGGATAACTAATGTTGCAAGTAGAAAATCATATTCCTGCATGCACTAGTTAGAAACTTCAACACATACATTCATGAGAAGAAACAACCCTGCAAATGGCAACAAGACGAGATAAGATTACGAACTCAAAAGTTTCTAAAATCTCCTCATCGAAGAGGCTACAAAATCCTTATTCTTGGATTAATGCTTAAACAAAGATTGTACATAATGTGGGAATGGAAGAAATTTGAGAATGGAGGAAAGTAGAAGAAAATTGGCTATCTCCTTTGCTTTCTCTAGGTACAATGCACTCGTGAGTTTACAAGATCAATTGCCCACCCTGTACAATGACGTGAAGAAGACATTAAATATCTTGCAAGAAATGGTTACAAATTCTTCTTTATTAGCAAGAAACAGTTTACAATCTTTTCAATCATTCTCGTCTGTTCAGATTCTTGATTCGCGAAGAAACGCCAATGGTGGAAAAAACTATACTTTTCATAATGTAGCCGTTACACTCGTTTTGTAACTTTTAATTTGAACCATTCATCTTGCCTTTGAAACTTTAAACCATAGCCATCCACGTGGGAGAAATTTACTGGAGTGGTCCTAGAGGATGCCTTTTGCATTTATGACTTTATAGAGATTTGGCATTTTTTACATTTTTGGTCCGCCCTTCCGCTTTTGATATAAGCCTGACATGTGGCTTCACTTGAGTGGAGATAGAGTCACGGGTCACTTTATAATTTTACCTTTTTTAATGCAGGCTCAAAAACACAAATTGCTCCGCTACTGCCTCGCCCCCGCTTTAACCTTCGATGCGGGTTTAATATTTGAATTTTTCCATAAAGCATGATCGGGGGTGCATGTTACTTTATGAATTTTAGCCCTTTTTATCGAAAAAACCTCAATACCTCAAAGTTCTCCGCCAACCCTCTTCCCCGCTTTGACTTTCCAATGACGAGCTCAAGATTTGACTTTTTCCTTTGTGTTTGGCAGGGCTGCGAGTCACTTTTTAACTTTAAGCCCCTTTAATGAAAAAGGCTCAAATTCTCAAATCTCCCGACGATCTGCCTCCCCACTTTGACTCTTTTGATGTGGGCTCAACATTTGACTTTTTCCCTCATAGCATGATCGGGCTGCGAGTCACTTTATGACTTTTAGCCCTTTTTACATAAAGGCTCAAAAACACAAATTGCTCTGCCGGCCCACCTCCAATTAGATATGTCCACATACCCATGGATAATGGGGCCAAAATTTGACAGAGAGAAAATGCCCATCATTCACGACTATGGAAAAATGCAGAGAAGAAGAAAACTCCACCATTTCACGCTCGATTTTCAAATTTCTTTCGCGAACCAAGGAATTGAAAACAATACAAGATTCGACGATCCATGGCCATAAAAAGATCAACAACTTCATTCAAATGAGGACAACAATAAAATTTTCACGCATCCAGACAGGAAAATAGAAAATTTATCAAAATGTGTAGATGAGAGTTTAAACAACTTCAAAGCATGAATTTCTCTATCTTTTCAAACTTCCAACTTTACTTGAACACTTATGGAGGGCGGGAGCTCAAAATATTTGAATTTGACTTAGAAAATGAGGGGGGGATTTTGAGGGCGACAACAACTGGCTCTAGCTTAGGGACATGACATGGATTGAGCATAGTGAAGACATGACATGGGAATCCAGAATCTCAATCTCTAGACCCTATAATTCGTTGACCAGTGCCTTATTCATTATGCCTTGTAGATTCATGTATAACTTCAAGAAACAAAGATCAAAAGAAGGAAACACACAAACACACAACAGAAGGAAACACGTGACACGCAAAGTAAGAGGAAATAAAAGCACACAATGGAAAGGGAAACACACCTATGGTACAAGGCGGGGAACAACCCGCTTTCATTAATGATATAATTTCAAGTATTTCCCACTCGAGGAAATTCCAAAGGTGGCGTTCCATCTAAATATCGAGAGAATAAAAGCATTCTCACCGTAAGCTTCACTAATTTGGAATGGGCTGCTATAATGAATCGAACTTTCCATGACCGCCTTTTGGTTCTCTTCTCTTGTCCCATAGTAGGATGAAGTCTCCAAATTTTAATTCTCTTGCCTTGGCCTTCTTATCAAAAATCTTCTTTTCTTTCAATTAGTGCTCCTTAATGAAATCCACCACTTGGAGTTTATTTTCTTCCAACTTCTCAAGAAATAGGATCCTCTTGTCAATGGAATCCTTGTCAGATCGACCATCTTTTATTTCTGTAGTAGATTGAGAGCTAGCATCTCAATCATGAGAGGAATTTCTGCTTCGACTCCATAAAGAATTTGGAATGGTGACATACCTATTGCCTTCTTGGGAGTGATCCTATCCACCCACAATGCATCATACAACCTTCGTGTTAATTCCTTTGATTCTCATTTACAAGCTTGGATAATGGTCACAATGTTCTTGTTGCTTGATTTGGCTTGTCCATTTCCTTGTGGATAGTAGTTAGAAGAATGAGATAGGGAGATTCTGTAGCTATAACAAAACTCGGTCAGCTCTCTTGAAGAGAAATAGGTAGCATTATCTGCTATAATCTTTTGTGGCACTCCGAAACGGACTATGATATTCTCCTTGATGAAGTTGCATATTGTTTCAATGTTGGCTTGTTTGGCCGGAATGGCTTCCACCCATTTGGTGAAGTAGTTTGTTGTTGTGAGTACATAGGTGTGCCCTATGCTTGAGTGAGGGTTCAAAACACCAATGAAGTCCAACCCCCATTGTTGAAATGGTTCTTCAATAACCACAAGCTTGAGTGGTAATGCAACGAGTTGTGGTCTTCCAACAAACTATTGGCATGCTTTACATTTAGAAACCCAATCTTGAGTGTTTGCAAAGATGGTGGGCCAATAATACCTTCCTCGAAGGATTTTGTGTGTAGTGACCATTGCTGAAAAATTCCACCACATATTTGGTCGTGGTATGCTTTAAGCAACTTTTCTTGTTGCTTTTATCCACACACCTGAGGAAATAACCATCTAGGCCTCTTTTGTAAAGCGCATGATTCTAAATTACAAATTTAGCTACCTTCAACTTGAGTTCTCTCCTTTTCTTATAATCAGATGGGTAGGGAATTCTCCACAAGTCGTAATAGGCAATATCAAAGATACCACTCATCGGTAGTGGTGTGACAAAGAGAACCATGGGTTGTCTTCTCAACAAGTTGAGCAAGCACAGTTTTCTTCGCCATGTTGAACTTTGAGTGTTTCATCTTCAACAATCAACTTGCACAAGCCATTTCCTGTTACTAGATTGGAGGGTCGAATCTCCAAGTCATATTCTTGAGTCTTTGTAATCCAATTTCCTCTTTTAGCTCCAAGATCTTGTTGTGTCAAGATGGACTTGATTGCACTACCGGGGACCATCACCACCGTATGGGAATTGAGGATGTAAAACTTGAAGTTTTTTACAGCCTTGACCATTGCATAGGCATGCTTCTCCAATTGGTCAGTATTTTAGCTCATGCTTTTTCAAAGGACAAATCATGAAAGCAATAGGTGCTTCCACGCCTTCATCATTTTTCTGAACGAGAACGACAGAGAGTGTATGTTCTGATGCATAACAATACATGATGAATTCTTTGTTAAAATATGGAGATACAAGAGTCGAGCCTTAGCAATGGATTTCTTTATTTCTTCGAATGTTGCCTTCCCTTCATTGTTCCATTTGAATTTTTCTTGTGGTTTCATCATGGAAGTGATGTGCTTCATCAACTTAGCAAACTCAGGTACAAAACGACGAAGAAAGTTCACCTTTCCAAAGAATGAATGAACTCCTCTCTTACTTGTGGGCAGGGCTAATGATTAAATGGATCTAATCCTCTCAGGATCAATGTGTGCTCCATGTTTATTCACAATGTGCCCCAATAACTTGCCTTCTCAGTGACTTCAAAATGCACTTTTTGGATTTAGTGATATGTCATGTTTCCTACACCTTGCAAGTACTTGCTCCAAGTGATAGATATGATCTCCCCTCTTCTTTAAAAATATTGTGAGATCATCAAGATATATGACAATGCAATGCTTTAGATCTTTGAAGGCAAAATCCATCGCCCTTTGGAATGTAGCTCTTGTATTGATTAGGCCAAAAGGCATTCTGTTATAGGAAAAAGTGCCCCAAGGTGTTGTAAAGGTTGTCTTGGTGCGGTCCTCCTCTGCCACTTTGATTTGATTATATCCTGAGAATCCATCAAGTAATGAAAGCATTTCAGATCTAGTGACTACTTGCAGGATATGGTCCATGATAGGAAGAGGATAATTGTCCTTTAGTGATGCCTGGTTCAAGTTGTGAAAATCTACACATATCCTTATTTCACCATTCTTCTTCCGCATTGGCACAATGTTAGCCACCCACATTGAATGGTGGATGGGAAAGATGATCCTTGCATTAAGCATCTTCATTACCTCCTCCTTGATGGTATCAAAAATCTTTGGGTTGTACGACCTTTGTTTCTACCTAAAGGGATTAACACCCTACTTCAAAGGAATTGAGTGATGCATTTCCTTTGGCTGGAAGGATTTGAGTTCATCCTAAGATTAGGCCAAGACATCGAGTATTTATTGAGTAATGCAAAAAACCTTTTTTTTTCTTTAGGAGAGCAACATTTTCCAATATTGACCATCCTTGGCTCCTTCGAGGTAATAATGTTTTCTTTATCAAAATCAGCTAGGCATCGAGAAGATTGCTTTTCTTTCTCTTGAATGAATCTTTCATGTTTGTCAAAGAGGTCTTCTAAAGAGACTAGGCCTTTGGGAATTTTTTTCCCTTTCAATTTGATGATTCCCTCATCATCAATCCCTTCAATTCATTCTTTCTCTTCTTTGGGGACTGCTTCTCGGTGTGGATTTTCACCTCCTTCAAGAAGAGATTATTGAAATTATCCCTTTCCTCTAAAAAGGCTAGAATTTGGTTATCATCATTGAAGACTTGCCAATGATTTGCATTATCCAGTAAACTATGCCTCGAATACCATTTCAATGGTCACTTTGTCTTTACCAAAAGAAGGATGAGGTGTCACTAGGAAGCGACACTACAAGAGAATCAGCCTTTTCATTATGTTCCCTTGGAATAGCTTGATGGAAAATGCATCAAAAGATTTGATGCAGTCCCACACTCTGCTTCTTTAATGTCGAGTCTTGGATTCTTCACTTGATATTGTTGGCGGACTCGCTTTACTACAACCTCAAGCATCACCTCAAAGATCTCGGTTTCTTAATTACCATGTCCTCTGCTGCACTCATGCCTAAGAGTAGTGCTTCATACTCTGTAGTGTTATTTGTATTATCAAATTGCAGCTTGTAGGAAAATGGGTACAACTCATTGGAAGGAGAGTACAATACTACACCAGCTCCTGAGCCCACACTTGGAATGACTACCATCAAATTCCATTGTCCAAATTTGATCTTCCTCTTCCTCCATGAGAAGTGGCAAGTTCTCCTCTTTTCTTGATGTGAGGAAGTAGTTTCCTAGCCCACAATCTTGAAAGAGAATGTTTGCTTTCGGATCATCAGACTTTCGTACTATGAACTTCATCTTTCTTATTGGTAGCAAATTCTTCATCTCGCCTTTTATTGGGATAGTTGCAAATGACCAATCCATTTTTATCTCTCCACCTAGGTCTCTGCAGAAACTCCTACTCAATAGCATACCAAAGGATGTTGGGATGTCCGCTACCAATATGGTTAGGAGCACCTTCTTGTCTGGAAAATCAGCTAGTGCTACTTGTGCATCTTTGATTCTTCCTACCAATGGCGCTTGTTTGGATTCCATTGAGTAGCAGGTGTCATTTACCCGGTCAAGGTGAGGCCTAGAGAATTTGTAACTTTGGCTGGCATCACATTGTTTGAGGCTCCGAGAATCTATGATACAATTATTTAGCTGGAAGCCTTTAATGAGGAGTGACAGGTAGAAAGGTTCAACCCTGTTGGTTTTGGAGGCACTGAGGGCTAGCATGTTTTGGGAAGGTGGTGTGGATGGTGTGGGTAGTAAGCCTTTAGAATTAGGACTTGAGGATATAGGGTTACCACCACAAACTGTATTAATGAACCTGTTAAACTGGGTAGGGTGTGTTTGTAGGTATTTTATTTCTGAGAGCTGGACTTTGGTTTTGCTTGCATGTTCCACAAAGTCAAATGGGGTTATGGTGAGAAAGGAAGAGGTTCTAGAAATGGAGGAAGATTTATATGGTAGAGGATTTGCTACTTTGGGTGTTGAATTCTCCTTTTTGGGTGTAGAAATTGGCTTGGAAGGGGGTGAGGGTGTAGCTTTTGATTGAACCTTAGATGTTTTTGCAAGAACAACATTTAAAGGAGAATTGTTCTTAGCGAATTTTGAGCTGGGAGAAGAATTGGATGACTTACTTGGCATAGTAAGCATGATCCCCGACAACCAATGAGTCTGGTTTTCTTTGGCCGACTCCATATAAGGTGGTAATGGTGATCCTTTTTGATGATTTTATTTTGTGTGACCTCTGGAGGAGAATCTTCTTTATTCTTCTTATCCTTTACCGCAGCCATTGAGGATGAAGCACCTTTCCTAGATTGTGCACAAGTGAAAACAACACATGAGAAACTTGGAGCTTCTTCATCATTCTCATCTTCATCATCAATGTACTCAATTAGGCCATTGTGCATATCAACTTCCTTGACCTCAAGATAGTTTTCATAGTCTTCCATATTTTCTTCTTCGCCATCAATTTCGCTTCCTCCTTCGGCTCTTTGGTGTCACAGATGGCATTGACTGGTGGTGCTTCAAGAGCAAGCCGACAAGGAGGTGGAGCAATCCTTGGCCTATCTAGAGGGTTTGGTTTCCTTGAAGCATTCCGCATTGTGATCTGAGATAGTTGCTTCTTCAAGGAAACCAAGTCATTTTCCATTTTTGAAACATCGGATATGTGGTGACAGAGTTTGAATTCTGACCCTTTTGCTTTCCATTGGGGCCTTTCACCTTTCCAAACAAGATTAGATCATCATCGGTTTCTATTACATGGTCTTGAGCTTCCCTCAATGTTCTTGGTTGGGTTCTTCTAAGGAAGAAACCTACTTCTGATGGCAAGGTGTTGATGAAGAATCTCTTCAAATTATTTTTAGGAGGCACCACATCTTCAGGGATTCTTCTTATCACTCTGTTATATCTTGCTATGAAGTCCCTCATTGACTCAGAGGTTTCTTTCTTCATTTGTACCAATTGGACCAAGATCCTGACAATCTTCTGTGCTCTTGAACTTGTGTTCGAATGCACTTCTTATATCCTCCCAACAGGTGACGGACCTCGGTGGTAGCATGTAGAACCATTCAACAACTTTCTCTTGAAGTGACTCCACAAAGAGTCGATTGACACATCTTCATCCTCAACACCCAACACACCACAAGCAGTGATAAATGTTGCTACATGCTCTTTAGGGAGTTGAGAACCATCCCCTCTAAATTTTGGGAAGTTTTTTCTCAAGCCTCTCGGTAGCTCATGGAGTGGTTGAGCAAGAGCCAGTGGACCGATGTTTCCTCCCCATGGTACATTAGGCCTACGGGCCTCATGATCACGTTCACGCTCACGATCATGATCCCCATTCTATTTATGTTTCTAGCTTCCAACCTTGCTAAGGTTGTGGCTTCTGCTTTGCTCTTTCGTCTGCCTCGGCTTGAAGTCTCTTGATTTCTTTGAGTTGAGCTCTTATTTCTTCGTCGGCTCTCGCCTCTCTTTCTCTAGCTTCTTCTTTGGTCTTCACATCAGTGAAGTCTACAAGGTTCTCGTTGATGTATGAAAATTCACTGTCCAAAGGATTGGAAACACTCAGGTTCCCAACGTGACCGGTTGCTTGAAAAGGAAGCCTCTGGATTCCGAGTGGCTCTTGTCTCCTTTGAAGTTCCTAAAAATGGGATTAGTTTGTCCTCCTTATCTTTATTATTGGGTGAATCTTCTATCCGCCAGCTTGAAAATCTATGCTCTTCTTTGCGGTCTGGAATTTGTCTTTTACCTCTCCAATTTTGCAGTGCGTTCTTCTTCAAGGTCCAAAATTCTCGTGGCAATGAAGTAGTGATTGGCACTTTGTCTATTATGCCAGATAGCTTCCCTCAAATATGAAGCAACGTCTTCTTGGATATGGAAGAGAAATTCGGGTCTTTCAACAGGAGGGTTTCCCGGAATAGCCATGATTTGAATCCATGTGGCTCATATAGCCATTCGAATTACATAAATTTTCCTCTTTTTTTAAATTTTGAATTTTCTAACCTTTATTACTAAATCTGACCTTGGTCGCATTTAGGTGCGAGATCTTTAAATATGCCCCACGGTGGGCGCCAAAACTCACATTGGTGAGGGAGTTTTCGGGTGGACAAATGTGTGAATTCCTTGCCAATGCTCTAGGAATCTAAGTCCCTCTACTTAACCGGTGCAACTATCGTATATGCATGCGTGAGAAAACATGAATTTTTGTGGTGGCCTTTCGGCCGGGATCCAACAGGGGCACTCCATGACCCCTGCAACAAAGCTAGCGATATCTTGCTAGGGAATGCTTTGTCTGAAGGTGGGAAATATAGTGAGAAATGAGATAGAGAAACTAATGTTATAGGTAGGAAATCGATTCTGCACACATTAGTCAAAAACTTTAACACTTGTATTTATGAAGAAAAACAACCTGCAAATGGCAACAAGATGAAATAAGATTGCAAACTCAAAGTTTCTAAAATCTCCTCGTCAAAGAGGCTACAAAATCCTTCTTCTTGTATTGATGCTTTGAAACATGAGTTGTACGTAATGTGGGAATGAAAGAAATTGGAGAATGGAAGAAAGTAGAAGAAAATGGCTATCTTCTTTGCTTTCTCTAAGTATAATGCACTCGTGAGTTTACAAGATCAATTACAACCGTATAATGGCATGAAGAAGCCATTCAATATCTTGCAAGAAATGGTTACAACTTATTCTTTGTTAGCAAGAAACGGTTTACAATCTTTTCATCATTTCAATCCCGTTGATTCTTGATTCACAAAGAAACGCCAATCACGTAAAAAACCCGACTTTTCATAACGCAATCATTACACTCGTTTTGTAACTTTGAATTTGAACCATTCATCTTGCCTTTGAAACTTTAAACTAGAGCCGTCCACGTGGGAGAAATTTACTGGAGCGAGCGTTGAGGATGCCTTTTGCATTTTGTGGCTTTATAGAGATTTAGCATTTTTTACATTTTTGGTCCGCCCTTCCACTTTTGATATAAGCTTGACATGCGGCTTTACTTGAGTGGAGACAGAGTCGCGGGTCACTTTTATAATTTTACCTTTTTTCAATGTGGGCTCAAAAACATAAATTGCTTCGCTTCGCCGGCCTGCCTCCAATTAGATATGTCCACGTACTCGTGGATAATGGGGCCAAAATTTGATGGGGAAGAAAACACTCATCATTCACGACTGTGGAAAAATGCAGAGAAGAAGAAAACTCCACCATTTCGTGCCCGATTTTCAAATTTCTTTCGTGAACCAAGGAATTGAAAACAATACAAGGTTCGACGATTTGTGGCCATAGAAAGATTAACAATTTCATTCAAATGAGGACAATAATAAAATTTTCATGCGTCCAAACAGGAAAACAGAAAATTTATCAAAACGTGCAAACTGGAGAGTTTAAACAACTTCAAAGCATGAATTTCTCTATCTTTTCAGACTTCCAGCTTTACTTGAATACCTCTGGAGGGCGTGAGCTCAAATTTTTGAACTTGACTTAAAAAGGAGGGGGATTTTGAGGGCGACAACATTTCTCTACCACACATACACTTTTCATTCATTTGGTACCAATTTCTCTTCCTTTCTATGATCTTCTCCACATCTTCCTGATCTCCTATAGTTTCTTTCTTTTCTCCATTCTATCATCTCTTTTGTCTTCTTTAAATTCTTCATCTTCCTCATCTCCTTCATTTTTCCATCATTTCTCTCCCTTTATCTCATACATACCTCTTCACCTTATCTTTTATATTCCACTACCTTCATTTTGCACCTCTCTCTCCCTTTTTATGATTTCACCCTCTACTTATGTCATCTTCTCTCATCTCATCTCGTCTTCTTCTTCTTGTTCGTCCTTCCTAATTCCCTTCTTCCCCTATCATCCTTCTCTCTTATCCTCTTCCACCTCTTTCATTCCCTTTTTCTCCTCCTC
Source organism: Taxus wallichiana var. yunnanensis (assembly GCA_018340775.1). Taxonomy (NCBI): domain Eukaryota; kingdom Viridiplantae; phylum Streptophyta; class Pinopsida; order Cupressales; family Taxaceae; genus Taxus; species Taxus wallichiana. Next base: position 650,862,563 of record CM031240.1, on the reverse strand, counting down.
TGTCTTTGTTCACTCTATTCCATACCCTTGTCTCCTTCACCTCTAATTTTTCTTTCCTCGTGACATTTTCCCATTCTTCACCTACTCATAATCAACCACTACTCTTGTCCATTCCTTTTTCTCTCTCTTTCCACTCTCACTCGTTACATCCTTCAACACATATTCACACCTAGCATTCAAGGCCGATTGAATTATTTCCCCATTTGCACACCACAGTTGTTCCATTCTCTTACACCCCATTCTTGTCCTCCTCTCCACAACATTGACCTCTCCTCTTTTTGAGAGCTCTGTCATATTTTCCATTCTCGTTAGCCCTCCCGAGGAGGAATCATCATATCCGTCCCTAATCACATCTCCCCATGGTGTTTTTGTCTTGGATGATACCATAACACTCATCACCCACCACCTTCTATTCTCAAAAACAAAAGTTTGTGCCACTTTTTGCCTAGAGAAAGTAGATTGAATTCTTCACCCATTCTCACAAGCAAAAGTTTGTTGCACTTTTTGGTCAGAGAATGCTTTCTCTTTTCTTCCTCTAATAACTTCTTATTAAACGAACACCTTTCTTTGAAAGAATACTACTTTCATAGTACCCTTCCAAAGAGGGGAAATGTAGACACCCCAATTTCACACCTCTCCTAAATCAATTAATTTTCCCATTCCATTTCCCATAAAAACCCATGAGAAATTAATTGACATCAGTCAATTAATAAAACCTTGTCAATTCCTAATTAATCTTCCTCACATGTCAAATATTCTCCATGTCCCCCCACTTGCGAATTAAATATTCAAGTTTAATTCTTGTCCATTCTTCATGTCCCCCACTCACTTAATCCTACTTACTTTTTCAAATCATGATTAACCAAAACCTCTGAATTAATCCAACTTTTAGGCTATAAATAAAGCCTTGTTCCCTCCTTCAACACAAGCAAAAATCATGTCAGAGCTCTTGCATTATTGCACACGAGCATCCCTTCCATCTAGTCCTAATGTCCACATAAGCTTAAATCCATCATCCTCACATCCTTGGTGCAAAGTTTGTGAATCGATCGTCGATGCAGCAAAGCTCTTGCTCACGTTGGAGAAAACACCTACATTTCAAGCAATCTGGGCCCGTCCAAGTCATTTGCCCATTACGAGGTTTGCAAAGGAGACACAAAAGAAGGTATAAAGTTCAGTTTCAATACTTTCTTGTTATCGGTGATTTCGTAGCTTAAACAGATCACTTCAAGATCACTCATAAATAAGCTAAGTCACCATATATATATATATATATATATATATATATATATATATATATATATATATATATATATATATATATATATATCTTCTTAGGGTTTCTTATTATTGCATCCTTATTGCTTGTCCATTTAATGTATTTTATCCCTTGTATATCATTCATGACAATAGTTGTTGCTAAATAAAGATTTAATTACATTTATATTTAATCGGTTGGTGAAGGAGACTAAACAAAACCTTTAAGGTCAAGGGAATGTTGACACCGACATCTATGGTTTGAGCCTTGCCCCCTTAGGATCGGGTTACCTTAGTCCCTCTATAACATGCAAAGAGCTCGATTTAGATTCGGGCTAGCCACTTGATGTAGCTTTGTGTTGATTCTTAATGAAGAGGATAAGCTAGACAACCAAAACAAGCTAAAGGGCATGACAAGGAAGGGAAAAATCGTGTTGGACTCATATATATATGCAAGCTTCCGGTTTGCATTCACATCCAGATGTTGGTGAAGGAAACTCAACAAAATGCATTGCACAAACGTTAATGCTTTCCAATGGGAATGTTGGCATGCACATTCATAGTCGGGCATAGAATTGGGTCAAACATTTCGATTGTGTTGCCTCCATTGACTTAACATAGAGGAAAAGTTAGATGACAAAGATGAGGTAGAAGGGAAGGTGGGAAAGGATAAAAGCATTTCAAAGTCAGACATATGCATGTTTCCTATTTGTAGGCAATGGTGGAGGAGACTCTATAGAACCTCCAAAGGTGGGAGAATGTGGAAGCTCGGGTCAATCGTTCATCCTTGCATGTGGTCCATAGCTAATCCATGAGACCATCGAATTTGGAATTTCTTTACGATGAGAATGTTGGTGTGCGCATCCACATCCAATAAAATTGGTGTAGGAAACTCAACAAAACCTCAAAGGGCAAGGAGAACGTGGAAATCAAGGTTAATGGCTCAAATATTGCCCCGCCAGACAATAGCCATCGCGGTGCCTCAATGGCTCAAACATTGCCCCCTTAGACAATGGTCATCCCGGTTGCCTCAATGGTATGTAAAGACCTTAGATTTGGCACAAGATAAGGCATTTCCAATGTTGAAGTTCATATACTACGCTCCTCTTCAACTCCTCAACTACACACGAGTCACAACATAAACAACAAGGCCATGATATGGCAAATCTTGCCGAAGGAGATGATTTTGGAGATGCGGGGAAGAGAATAATAAATATGAGATGTTTAAATAAATTGAAACATTTGGTAGCAATCATCCGAATCCTATTTATCGGTTCTTTTCGCTTCCTCTGCATTCGTGGTCCGCCTTTGCATGAGGACAACTCTCACAGACATGATGTAAACAAATTATACCCCAATGTTTTGATAGAATGTCTTAAATAATGTGGAGTGCAATAATTGTTGGGTATGCCCACAATAGAAAAGCCGATGTAGCTTTGACCCAGTTCATTACAGGTAATTGACTCGGTATGCCCACAAAGGTATTTGAATTAGTATGCCTGATCTTCCATAGGCATACCAAGACAGGACCGATCTTCCATATACATTTCAAAGAACTCTTTAGCGATAAATTAATAATTAGCTTGCTATGATGTCACAATTTTAAATTTAAAAAAAAAAACATGAAATAACCCAATTGTACCAAACTAATTGTAATATATCAATAAACACCATTCTTTGTAAAAAGTCAAGCCAAGCCTGAGGCTGCGTAGACACACAACTAGAGATAGGCGTGATCGGGGCATTATAGATGCCATTACAAAAGGAAGCCAAAAATCACTTTTCTTATAGCTTAACCAATCTAACAAATATAGAAAAGAAGTAATTGCAAACCCGAGAGGAGGGGATTTCTACCCAAAATCCTATTCCCGTATGGTAAAGCTTAAGACCACCTAAACAACTTATTTCGTAATGGCAAAGCTAAACACCCTGTGAATCGTCATATTCCTCACAAGTGTTATGTCTTTGTCAGTGTGGGATCTGTTCTTTTGGAGAAGGGGAGCAACAAAATCGTTATCAATAGAAGATACACAGAATAAAAAACAAAAAGGCTAGAAAGTAATGAAATGCAAGAAAACATTAAGCCTCGGAAAATAACTGCAAAACTGACCCTACTAGATACCCTTTGTGACCCATCGTCACTTTTAGTAATGAATCAAAAGAGAGGAAGTCAAGTGCTTCTATTCACTAAAATAATTAATTTCCAAACAGTCGTTAAAAAGTTGAAAGGCGAACAATGACCAGCGTTCTGTTCAATGAACCCAAATAAGGCCCCAAACAAATCAACTCCTACGGCACATGAAAAATCCCAAAATATCTCGAAAAAACTTCAATACTTGAAAAAATTTGCAAATCCCAGCCATAGAGCAACTGCCGCTAATGAGGCGGCGATAAAGCGACCAAGAAAAGGGAATGAAATCCGTCTAAAGCTCCCAAAATCCTTGCACCCGCCTCTGTTTTGCAATAAGCGTGTTTGCAAAATTAACCAAATAAATAATAAGTGTCTAGTTTTATTACTAAAGTTTCGTTGAGGGGAAAAAGGAAATTGTACAGATATTTACTAACACAGAGAAATTTAATTAAATCAAAATAGAGTCTAGAAAAAGGGGTAGATCACCAAATACAAAAATAATCAAGTCGAGAGTGTTGTGTAGCGTATGCAAAAAATCACTAAAGAAGCACACAACCTATAAGAATCACTACACTGTGTCCCTACTTATTCTCATGCAAATAATCTACAACATTGTCTCTAATTCTGTGCGAGGAACTACAGTGTACATCAATAACTATCAGAAAAACGTGCATATAGAAAAGATCGGATTTATATAGAGCTTCAAAAGTCAGTCCGCGACTACCTTTGTGGGGTTGGGGAAAAGCTAATGGTGCGGTTCAGTGCAAGAAGTCACTTATACCCTGCCATTTCTACCCGATTTTGAACAATGACAACAGAGGACTTTAAAGGTAGTTACAACTCTTCCCAGAATAACCACATCGACAGGTGTGGCTCCGATCCGTTCTTCTTCATTCTGCACATCGACAGGATTACTGTTCCACCATACGCATGTTCATAAGATTGTTTTTTCTAACAGAACTATCACAGCGGACTGTCTGAGAAAGAATATAAACTAGAATATGTCGAGAATTCCCAAAGTGAAGCGAAAGAAATATCTGCCCCTAAATTCTACACAACACAGGAACCTAGGCCACAAGGATCAATAAATGTAAGCTCATGGTTGTCAATCAAATTAAATTGATTGGCATGGCGCGCAACTTGCTGTCACTCGAATTAAATATATATCTACCGATGTACCCTGTCTGCCAAATTTCCATCCCAAGGGAAATGTTTTCCCCAAAAAATTTAATGCTCCTGCACAATGCAGAATAAAGGGCCTAACCAATAAAATTAAAACAAATCATAAAAATGTGTTTTGAAACTTTAGCTTAATGCATTTTAAATACATATGGCATTATTTGATTGGATGCTATTGGGAAAAATATTTGTTGCTGTCAAAGCAATATACTTGCCTTTCGGCAAAGATAGGGGAAAGGAGCCAGTCATCGTGAATGGCCCAATGACCGTGAGTAGTTATGTGAAACAAAGTACCAATAGTTGTTTGAATTAAAGTTAAAAATGAAATAAAAACTAGCCAATAAAGTAAGTCACATCAAATCACATCAATAAATGAACCAATGAAATCATGACACATAAACAACCCATAAAAGGTGATTTTATTCTCAACTAATGGGTTGCCTTAAATTCCTTTGTATTCAAAAGTACTTATTTTAAATCCCTTAAAAATATATTCTTCACATATTCAAAAATTTTGAAAGAAAATCTGTATATTAAAAAAATCATGCTCTTTAAAAGGGTATTTTTAAAAAAAAAAATTTATGATTTTTAAGTGGCTCTAACAACCTCCCACATTATGATTCACGATGACTGGCTCCTTTCCCCTACAATAAACACATAAATACACTCCCCCAAAGCAATTTAGACTCTATACTTAAGTAGGTGTGTGCTCCCATAAAAGCCATGATATTCACGTTTCTTACCTTTCAATTACGTTCCCTCACTAGAAAAGTACACATCCACAAAATGCATTAAGGACATCTCCGCTCCACCTTACCAGTCACCACCCCAATCCCTCCAAACCACCGTGCAATCCAACACACGTTCCTTACCTGCCTAGCCTGTGACAGGCACCGGCACCGGCACCGGCACCGCCACAAGCTACAAAGTTTGGATAAGAATCGAGATAATATCTTTATGGATAAGACCGTTTTTCCTCCCGAACGTGAGGGAAAAATTAAATGGGAAAAAGGCGGGATGGCAAAGCCATAATTTCCATTTTCCCCGCCCTGGAAATTGAGTGCTTCTTATAATACGCCAAATTTGTCGGCGTCGTAAAGTGGGCAGTTGGAATCGAAAAACAAACAGACTTTGGCTTTGGTGAAGCTGCCACTTGCCGCCAAACCTCCCTCCACTCTCTGCAATAATAGTCCCTAGAAATGCGTGCCAAATTCCGGCACCGGTCCTAAACGGAAACGACAGAAAAGGAGGGTTTCAACTTTGGAATGAGTAAACCCTAATAACCAGGGATCCCTTTCAAAGGGGTAAGTCTGACTCCGACCAATACCATACGAGGAGAGCCGAGTACGCCTTTAAAGCCTTCACATCTTTCGTACGGTTTCATTCGTAACGGCCGGTCTTTTGCCGCCACCTGGATCATTGCCTTGTCCCGGACTTCCTACAAATTAGCTGCCCGGGGCCTGTCTTTCGGTGTTCGTCGACAAGGATTTTTATTCTTGCTTTTGCTCTGGTTCATACGTTTCCGTGGTTTTGTTGTGTTGCTGAGAGAGACAGAGAATAATGGCGGACGAGGTTAATGGAAAGCATAAATGCAATGACGCTGCCTCTGTCGCAGTGGATGAAAAGCGGCCTGTGTTTACCGTGTTGAGGCCGCATTTGATAGTGGAGGCCCCTAAGGCCGCGGAAGCTATTCAGTTTTACAAGCGGGCTTTTGGTGCGGAAGAGGGTTTCAAGTCTCTCCACCCTAAGCGCAAAGCTGACCAAGAGCTCCTCTCATCCTTCACGCCCTTCTCAAGTTCGGGGCTGCGGAGGTTATTGTCTGCGACGAAACGGATGACGGTGTTGAAGGGTAAGCTGACCCTTCTTTCTGTTAAATTTGGTCATGGTATGTTTACGTTTGTCCTTCTGATTTTCTTCAACCCTTTTTTGTTTGCTACTAACGTGACTTTAAAGGCTTTTGAGTCGCGCGGCTCGGCGATTTTTCTCTTTATTTTTTCATGCTGGACGTCTTACCGGCGCTGTTTCTTTTTCGCAAATCTTTTGTGCGAGATAGGGTAATGTTTCAGTAGTCAATCGCTATACAGGCTTTGCTTTGCCTGACAGCAGTTTTTTTCGTTTTTGGTCAAAGGTTTTTAGTATTATTTTGCGCTCTTTACCGTTAATTTGTGATTTATGTTTAATGATATCTGCGCACATGAAAACCATTGGGCAGCATTCTAGAAAGTGCTTTGTAAAACGTTTCTTCCTGTTATTTCCTTTATGGCTAGTGAAGTTTTTTGTTAGAGCTGTATAATGCCATCGCAGTTTTATCTGTGGTGTAGAGAAGCTGTAAATGCTTCCTTAAGTCTTTCAGTAGCGTTGTACAAGAGCTTTATAATTTTATCTTGTGATTTAGAGTGCTTTTAAAAGCTTGTGTTAAAGGCAGTGTGGCGTAAGGATTTTAGCTCTCAAATCATGCCTGTTTTATGATGTGAAATTCATTCTAAGCAGACATTAAAACTGAACGCTCGATTAGCAGGTGGTATCGTTTGTTGTTATTGATGTTATATCTTATGTGATAAACCGCTAAGCATTTTGCCTTAATATCCTATAGTGTTTTTGCTCCACGGCTGTCCTTGTTAGGGTTTTTACTCGTTAGACTTGTCACCTGGCTACAAAAAAATGATTCAGAAGGTGGATTTTGTGCTGTGTATGTGTGTCTTCCTCTTCGGGAGTGACTAGCCTCCTGAATGTTTGAAAGTAGGGTTTGCATGAAAATATATTTATCATCACTTTTCCAGTTATTGCTTATTGGTGGTTAATTTGTTAAAATACTGAATACCTGAAGTGTGGTGTGGTAGGTACGGCTAGATCTCGTGGAGGTTTGGAGTACTAAAATCTATTAGAGTGTTAATCCTCGTTGTTTTATTGAATGAAATCCTAAGTGTGCTTTAGCCATGAACATGCATTTATTTGTTTGTTATTGACCGTGGCGAGGTTTTCTCCCTGTTATTTGTGTTTTGGATGTTGTGTTAGTTACATATTTTCTGAAACCCTACGTGTGGATTCTTGTACCTGGCAATGGTTGGGATTTGACTCTACGAATGGCTTTGCCGTGTAATGATAGTCTCGTCTCGTCTTTTCGACATGAAAAGTTTGGGGCAGACTGATTTCTTGTCGAGTTGTCTTGTCTCATCGAGAAAGTCAATACTAAATTATTACTAATTCTTGTCTTTTGGTTTTCTTAGCCAGACCCTGTTTGTTTGACCTCTTCTGTAAGTCCTTTGTAAGTGTTCATTTACAGGGAATCCGTCCACCCTTCTGCTTGTTTCAAATAGTTTTGTGATTATTTATGAAGCCTTTGTGAAGCCTTGTAAGTTTCAACTATTGTTCTACAGCAAAGCTTGATAATATATCTTTTTACTATTTATTGACGGCTGAAGGCAGGATATTTTTCCATATTCTTCGTCACTGTAATGCGCTTTTCGAAGCTACCGTCTTCTATTCTAGAAAGGCATAAAAAGAATTTTTATTTTTTTGTCGGTAGTGTTTTCATCAATTCTCCTTGTCTGCTGGATATAATCGGTCATCATTAGTCAAATATTGAGTTATTTAGGTTTGTTGAAAACTAATGCTGCTGTTTTTCAAAACGATTACTAATGTAAATGGTTTTGTTGCAGAGTGAAATCGCCGGTGAGCCTGAAGGGCACAACAGCAATCCTGCATTTGGAGACGGATGACGTGGAGAGCGCTTTCAAGAAAGCAGTGCAAGCTGGTGCAATTGCTGTCCATAAAATCTCGAAGCGCACCTCAGGTCAAGTGCATGGGGAAGTGAAGGACCCTTGGTTTTGTGTGGACTCTTTCTACTCCCATCAAACCAGAAGCAGCAGCTGCTGAGGCGGATGCTGCCAGGCCTAACTAATCTTAGTTTCAGGAAATAGTTTTAATTTTGAATAGTTCACCTATAATGCGAACCTCTCGTTGGTGTCATACCATTTGCACCATAACCCTTTTAAGCTACATTTCACTTACACTAGGTAGATACGCTTTTTAACATAATTTGACAAAATGAATTTAGGCCTGGATGACTGTTGTGGGCTTAAATACTGACTACAGGCTGTAATGGATTTTGCAGTGGCAGATGTGTGGCCGAGTCGCTATGTTACTGTCTACTGATTTGCTCCAATATATTTTGTTATTTTAATGCATTACATGGGGAGAGGACCCTTTCTAACAATGTCTTTTTAAGTGTTTTAGTAGAAACAAAATGATTAAATGAGTGGTGTATTATGCTTGTTATTATGGAAGTTCTTTAATGTTTACTGCTTCTGAAATGACTTTTCGTATTTTTTAAAGCTTACGTCAAATTTAAAATCTATATCTGAGGTACATCGCTGTGTTTGTACTCTTTTTAATTTTGCGTAATTGCTTTCTAATTCAAATGAGTAAAAACTATAACTCGATTAAAGTTTGTGTATTTTAAACCCTTACAAAGTTTGTGTTTATACTCTTTTTAATTTTGTGCAATTGCTTTCTTCTTTATTCTTCTTTAGTGTGAGATTTTTATTGAAGCAATAAAAAATTGTGATGCGAATAAAGGATATATAGTTTTAATTATTATGTCAAGTTCAAACAGTTATTGCACTGCCTTGCCAACATCTCTAATTCACTATAATGACAGCCACCAGTTGGGGCTTATATAACTCATCAAAGTGTGTTTCAGTTTGTTTGTTGTTTCAGCGTGTTTCTGCCATGAATTTTAGAAATTTGGTTCCGCCCCCACCCCGAACATCAGAAGCTGATATCAACTGTAGGGTAAGCGATGATGATACATTGTCTTTCGGTGCAATGCACTAACTAGTTTCTTAACAAAAACATATCAAGATAAAGCAAAGTACATATCCAAGAGAATTCTGATACGGTTGCTATTTGATATGAGAGTTGTCTAAGTTAATGTAAGATTAATGATAGATTGCGGAAAGTTAGAAAGGAAAGAGGAGGTTGAGTAGAAACCCTTGCAATGACAATCATATTGAAATATGTAGAATTAAATTAATATATAAAGAATATTTGAAATATAAAGAAAAGGAAAAATGAAGGAATATGTAAATCTCTTGAGTTGAAAATTGATCAATTAGAGGAGATGTACCAGTATATGAGCACTTTCATTTTGCACACTACAAAATAGTCATGTAGAGGTCTTGGTATTTGAAAATTATATAATTATGTATCCTCATTTTGATTTAATATATTGAATTGGAGGGAAATGCATAATTTAAATATGTTTAGTAAAAAAAAATAGGTACTAATAAATATGTAAAGAGTAGTAAATACAAGTTTGTAAGGTTCAATCATATATCATGACATGTGAGATGTTGCTGCATCTTTTTTTTTATTAAATATGTTTAAATTATACATTTCTTTCCAATTTAGTACATTAAATTTTAAGTGTGAATACTTTTGCATCTAATGTGCATAAATGGTATGATTATTAAATACCAACAAGGTACCTACATGACCCTTTTTTATGTATAAAATTTGGCTGTAATTGTTGAAAGTTAAAAAACAAAGATTTATTGATTTTCAAGGTGAGACTAACACCTATTTTGGAATATGGAAATCTTTGCATTGATAAATAGAGAAACATGTATAAATGAATTAATGTTATTTATTTATACAAATATCTCAGTGATACTCTTGTGAAATCATATCTTGAAGTTTGTGAAGTACCTAAATTCGGTATATGAGTTTTCTAGCAAGACCAAGTAAACTATGTTGTGCAATATGACTATGTTGTGCATTATCATGTGATTTGCTTCCCTAAATAACTAAGATGATATGGGTAGTGTAGTGAGGGTAATGGCCTCCAACAAATGTGGTTTCTAAGAGGCTCGAGGCTGAAAACAACTAGTGCAATCAAGGGTCTTTTGTCTCTAGTATAGGTATGATGGATCTTGGTAAATGTTATTTTTGCCAAAAGAAATGGTGGATCCCTATACCAATTACATAGATCTATGTGGGGATGGGATAAAATAAGTTAAAAAAGAGAAGAAGCTTAAAACAATTGACAAATAGTGGAGATTAATATTTATTTGGATATATTATATTTTCCAAAGAAACCATATAATTCAAGGATTATGAGGTGGCATGTGACCTTCACCTCTAAATCATTTTTAATGAGGACATTAGGCACACACTTAAAAATGTTATCTAAGATAGTAAGTGGAGTTTGTAACTTCTGATTCTCACTTTACTCTCTTGGAAGAGTGTTTGCATCTCTTCTTTAACACTAGATGTATTTATTATTTTAGACCATTTCTCAAGTTTTGTTTCTCTTGGAAGTATACTTATTTGTTATTTGTATTTGTTGTATTGGATTATTTTTTAAGAGTACACAAGGTTTACTTCTAGTGTATAATGCTCTAGTGATAAACCTTGTCTAACAAATTTTATGTTATGTTTTTGTTGATAGGTGTTACTTCTAAGAGATGAAGCAAGCTGTTCCTAGAGTGTGTTGGGAAGATCGAACATTTGGTATCAATTTAGTATGTGTTTGGTATCAATTAAGTATGTGTGTCGATGTTTGTCTAAAGGTGGAAAATGAATACAACTTTATTTGTCGGAAATTGCATGCACATCGATTGCATTTCTAAGTTCGATTTTGTTGGCAACATTTACTTTGATGTGAAATGCTTTGTGTGCATCAATTGTATGCAATTTAAGCTATAATTAATTTGGTATAGACTAATGCTAAACAAAATAATGACTTCAAAGTAAAACACATACATTCAATTAACGTTTTCTATTATTCAATACATGTAGGATGATTATTTAGTTGAGAGTTTATAAATAATTGCCTTATTTCAAGGAGACAACTTCTATGTAGTTTACAACTATTTTCTTATTCTCATTTTGAGTTGTACCGACTCATTATATTTTGATAATCTATATTGGCAAGGATATTATTACTATGTTTTATTATTTTGATGTGACATTGTTTCATGATATGGCTATATTGTTAGCGAGGAGGGTGCTAACTCTTGCGTGGAGTTGTTATCAATGGGGCATATGATGCCATGTTTATTGATCATTTAATGTGTTGAGAGGATATCATTATTTGAAAGAGATACATAATAATAAGAAGTTATGATAGCCACAAGTCCGTTGTATACATCCAATATAAGATATATGAATAAGGGTGTAGCATGCATTCTTTGCCTTCAATTTAGACTCGGTATCATTTATGTATCAATTGTCCAATACTCATAAGGTTATGTTTCAAACCCGCAACATAATAAACATCTTGCATACTTGTTTTCTCCCCTATCTTGTTAGAATATTAACCGTGCCTTTTCCTTTCGAGACACAATATTATTATTTTCAAGAGTTACATCACTCTTAAATGAATCATCCAAACTAGAAAAAAATCTAGATTACCTGTCATGTGATTACTACAACCTGAATCCAAATACCATACATCACATGGACTCTCTTTTGACAAATTACATTCAAAAAGGGATTAAGAAGGTATTGCTTCGACAATCCTTGTGCATGTAATAAACATAGGTTTAGAAATAGAAATTCCAACTTGATTTTGATTTTGCCTCTCTTGATCATATTGATTTTTTTGCAATCATAAGCATAGTGCCCATACTTCTTGCAATAATGGCACTACACATGAGACTTATCTTGTCTCTAACCATAACGTTGTTCTTGATTCTTTCCTCTTCCATCTAAGTTCGATGAATCGTTGTTGTGTCCTCTAGATGGACTTTTTCTTCGTCTCTTGGGCTGAAATTACCTCTTCTTTTTCCACGAATACTTGTTGTGTGAGATGCAAAAGTCTAATCTACAATTGCATGTGATCTATTTATCCTCTGTTCATGATTGATTAGTGATGCATGTAACTCATCAATAGAAAATTGACTCGATCCTAAGTTTCTTCAATAAGCAACAACTCGAGGATCAAATTTTGTAGGAAAAATCCTAATCAATTTTTCAATAATCCTTCTTTTTCAAGAGTGTCACCATGGGATTTTATTTGATTGACTAAGCCAACTACATAAGTAAAAACGATTCTACGGAATCTGAATATTTCATTAACTAATTCTCAAAATATCTACGAAGTAACTATAGCTTGGCGGTTTTTACTTTCTCCTTACCTTGATATGCAACTTGTAGTGTGTCCCATGCGGTCTTTGCTTGACCAAGTAGTTCTTTGCCACTCTCGGAAAAATGCTTTCATGCATTGCCTGATGAATATAGAAAAGAGTTTTGATGTCCTTCTTCTGTAACTCCTTCAAAGTATCTTTCTTTTCCTGAGAAAGTGCAAGTATATGTTGTTGTATCTGTGGGCTCTGTGTCCTGTTCTCAACGATCTCCCATACGTCATCGAGATCTGAATATCGCCTTCATGGTCAACGACCAGTACTCATAATTATTGTCATTAAATTGCGATGTTTGCATACCGAATGTAGAAGCCATAGCTTGCTACAATTTAATAAACTGTTGGAATAACTCTGCTCTGATACTAATTTGTAGAAAATCTTTGTAGTCTTATACAACGAACAACATAAAGAAAATAAACAGAACAATAAAATAACTTGCAAATAACAGATTAAACATCAAACCAACAGACACTGTGCATTCTCCATTAATTAAATTCTTCATACTCAGAGCTTCGGCTCATTACATTCAAGTTGTGCGTGTAGCTATGTGCTTTCAATGCACCATACTTTCTTGCAAAACAATAACAATTGCTCGCTAATTAAATAACCACCTACAACTCTAAAAATAGAGAACTCTAAATTTGAACTGCTTTAAAACAACGCATGTTGTGCATGCAATAAAGCAGATTTCTTTTATTTAAATTGACTTCCTAATAATATGACAAAGTTGGAGTTAACTAAAGCAAACTAAATCTAAATTTATTTCTCCTAAAAAGTTACGGGAGGAATTAATCATGCATTGCACATGCATATTTCCAACATTAGTATCATGGGATATGTGCCTTTGATGCACGAGCCTATGGAATTGTTTCTAATATGAATCCTCACCAATACATCCTGTTTTAAATCGCTAAATGTTCCTAAGAAAGAAATGCCTTATATTTATTTTAATACAAATAATAATAATAATCTTATGTTGAATATAGATGCTTATTTATTTCAAATGTCTTATGTTTTGCATTGGCCTTTTCCTTCTCATATTTTCTTGCCTTGTATTCTAATCTGTTTGGTTCGCACTTTTCTTATTATCAGCCATGAAAACAAAGCCCAGGGAGGTGGAGGTGCGTGTCAAGATATTGTTCACCGCACTACATTTAATTAAACATGAGTATTTGAAAAGAACACAATTTGTTGTCAATATTTTACATTGTGGGAAACTTGAACCAATGCGCCCCTTGATTGTAGAAATGATAACAAACATGCTCCATCTTCCACCCACGTGTCATCTATCTTTCCAAGTTCCGAACTGTTGGTTCACATTTACAAGGTTTTGCACTTGTGTATGATACTATGGAGGATACAAAAAAATATGAACTTGGATGTAGGTTGAAAAAATTATGAATTTTTGTTCCAACACCAAAACAATCGAGGAATGCCCCAATCGCACCAAAAAAATAAAGTAGAGAAAAATAAAGAAATTTGTTAGCTCCAACAAATAGATACAATGTTTAATGTTACTAAATTCCTATGTTTTATGGTGCTCTATTTTATGTTATGGATACTTGAAGTTATTGTGTTTTTTTATTTCAATTCGTACATCTTCGAAATAGTAAATATGTCGTTGATTTGTACTTTTGATTCTCCTTTGGTGCGTATGTGTACTTTAATTTATCTCATTTTGCTTATGATTATTTTTCACTCTAAATTTCATGTACAACAAAATATATGCCAGCTCGTTTAAAATAAAATGTTGGTACAAATATGTATTCAAATGTCTCTAAAAACTGTCTAATTTGCTGAATTAAGATGTAAGCTTCTCCAATGTCACCTTCACAAACAAATTTATTGAGAACATTTGATTGAACAACAAATCATAACCCTTATATTAGGAAGATTTTAATCAATTTAAAAGAAGACACTTGACCGCATGGAAACTCATGATATTTTAGTGGCTACTCGTGGAAGCTTCTATGAATTATAATATTATAAATATAAATTCTCTTCCAACATTCCTGTGCATCGAATCCAATATCTTTATAATTTCTCTCCATTATTCTGCCTCTTTTATTTTATGTAGGTTATGGAAATTTTGCTTCTACTGCATTAGTTTATGTTAAATTTCAAAAATGATTATTTGACATGGAGATGATGTGTCTCTAATAGGAGAGCCACTCTATTCTTGGTAAAACTTTTTTTGTGGACAAACACAACTTGCTAATCACATGTTTTGAAACTTACAAGCTCTTAATCTTACTTGGGTTAAATTTGACAGCCATCTATGTTTGTCACGTGATGCTGATATTTTAATATCGCCCTCCAAAATTTCAAAATAGAGTTATTTATAACATCTATTTTATATTTAATTAATTATTTTTAAGACATTTATATATACTTTTATAATTTACACATAAATGTATATAAAAACTTACAAATATTTGCAAGTATTTTACGGCTAAAATCACAAAAAAAGTCTAAACCACTGTCAAATTTAACCTATGCGCCATCTGGTCTCCACTTGCTTTTGCCAAATTCACATTTTTTAGATTCCCTAGACTCAATTTCTGCAGCTATCAATCTTTCTAAAAAAATAATAACTGCCATCGACTACATTGATGTTATAGATACGTACTCCTCTCTAAATTTTGCATGTTCTCTCTACTAAGCATTTTGTGTACACTCAACGTCTTCCCGTCCCTAAGGTTTCTCGAGATATATGCTTGTGAATTCCCCTTACATTTACATTTTTCCAAACTACTTAAAGTCACAAACTACAACATTAATTAAGTATTCGCATCGGCAACATTTTCCATTGTTACTTACATATTCATAGATCTCCCTCCAGAGTTTTGTCGTTGTTGCTACCGCAACTCAAAATTTCTTTCGCTTGACAAACATGTCTTGTTCTTTTTATAGAGGGTGTATTTTCACAATGGCTCCTTCATTCTTCAATAATTTCCCATGCACTTCTCCATCCTCCAATACCATTTCTTACACCCCTCTTCCTCTCCCTTTTTCCCTCTTTGTTCAACATCTTCTCTTAGCTATATCCCTTCCGGCGTTTACATCATACACTTCATGTACGATTGCTAGTAAAATAGAGTTGTTGTTTAAATAACCAAGTTATTGGGAAAATTATTCATTTGCATGGATATACACACACACACATATTTATTATATACATATATACATAATAAATATGTATGTATATATGTATATAATAAACATGTGTGTGTGTGTGTGTGTGTGTGTGTGTGTGTGTAAGTGTGTATGTGTCTAAAACTTATATTATCACAAAGAAAAGAGATTGGAAATCTTTTAATAAAAAAGATACTAATTAATTTATTTTTGACTCTACACATCAAAAGGACAAGAATCTTTCCCTCCTCATTTCGTTCATCCATAACAACTACATAAACATGCCCCGCATTCAAAGTGTTACCACATTTTTTAATACAATTACAAAAATCAAATATCACTAAAATTTAAAGCAAAATTTTAATTATAAATAGTTCTCATGGTTCCATAAGAGTTGAGATGTGATCAAATTAAATTGACGATGCCATTTCATTATACCATAATGCTTGTGATGGATACCCAATCTCCATAGGCATAAGGGGCTTGCAACACCATTCATCAACTCATTATTTTGATTGACACTCATCCCAATCAAAATCAGCACAAGTTAAACAAAAGCATTCCATGATCTTAGTATAAATTGTTGGAATAATGTTTTCTAAACTTATGTAAGGTAATTCACGTTTACATGAAGTTCTACTACACATAGTTAATAAGCTCACATAGGGTAAATAGGTTTAGATTTATCCTATTGTTATATAGTTGTGATTCTCACAACTATTATATTCCATAGGTTTGGTATGCACACCAATATAGGGAAATGGAATATATTCCTATTTTAGTGTGCAAACATTAGGAGTTTTTTTCTATAACAAACTATGGGTCCTATATATTTTCCCTAATTTTAGTAGAGAGAGAGAGAGAGAGAGAGAGAGAGAGAGAGAGTTAAGGACACATACTATTCGTTAGGAAATAAGGGATAAAATACGCGGAACAATCCCTCACGGAATCGCAATGTGAGAAAACTAACATGCAAAAATTATTACAGATTTGAAATAAAAGTGTAGAATAAAAAGAACACAACATAAAGAAACAATATTTAATGTGGTTCACCCAATTTGGGCTACATCCACCAAGAATCACTTGCTCAAATTTTATTACAAGCCACCTCTTCTCTCAATACTATACCCATATCTGTTTGGAGCTATACTCAACAAACTCTATAGAATTCACACCCAAATTCACACACATCTGCAATGTTACATCAACCCTACCATATGCACAAAACCACATAAATAGGCAACTGCTTAAGCAATTTTATAATACCATGAGTACCAAAACCGACCCATAAACATATGGGTCAAAAATCTCGCCCATATGAGAAGAGCACATTTCTGAAATATTGAGCACATTTCTGAAATATTGAGGCACATTTTTCGAGGCCAATTTTTTTTCTCAGGGGTTGCGCCTCTAAACCCCTCATTATTGGGGGCTTCCACCCTGGACCCCCACTGGGGCCTAGCCCATTCTCGAACCTTGGCGAGACAACTGTGGAAAGTGTACAATACTTTTAGTGTACGATCTTCAACACTTCCACACATGAAAACAAGCTCCAAAACCTAACACTATTGTTTTTGAGTGTTGAATAAAATATTTCTATGCTATTTTGTTTTCTAAAATATTTGTGCAGGTTTCTTACTTGTAGGTTCTATCTCCTGGATTGATCCTATGGATCCTTTGTGTCTCTCATGATTTTTGATATGGTACCAGAGCTTGGATTTACAATTATAGATCCTCTTTCATGCATGTTTTAATATATGTCAAATCCTAACACAAAAATAATTATTTGTGTTGCATATATTCACGGGAAAATTAATTCTCTCACAATTTGTTTCCTTGTTTAGAAGATTTTGTTCCAAAATCCGTATAGTTTTTGGTTTTTTGAGGCCTTATAAGATTCAAAATTAAAAATTGATGGTACCTAGATGTTGGGATTTGAGTTATCTTCAATTTTAATGCTAGACATACAATTTTGTAGTAGCTTGTACAATCCTTTTGGAGGTAAACCCGCTGGTAGGTGTTATTGTCTTGTTTTTGCAATAATACAATTTTTGTCACTATAGGCTATACAACATTTTTTTAATTCTAAAAGTACATGGGTATAGAAACTATGTCTAGTTTCGTTTTAGACCAGGACGTACCATTTTTGATTAGGTTGTACAATTGTTTGACTGCCAGTTACATAACATTACCAAACAATCCTTATTTTTTTGCATATTCACGTGGTTTTTTGCTATTCAGAGGTCATGTACAAATTGAAATATGAAAATATCAAGACATGGAAGCTTATAAAACTTTCTAAAAAATAATTTTAAACTGGATGTATAGATGTACAATGGGCAATATGAATCTTGTGAGAGCTTTTTCACATGTGATTTTTGAAGGTGTTGGAGGAGGTTTTTGAGTATTTTAATGATTTTGTTTCTAGATTTCTTCTTGGAACACATCCAATTGGAGAAAATTGAGATTTTTGTGACTTGGTAAAACTCTTCCATCCCCTCCCACATGTGTGAGTCTTATTTTCCTTTTATTTATTAATTTCATCTTTAGAGGTTGTTTAAAAGGCACTTTTTGAGTTGTTAGTCACAAAGCCAACTTTGGTAAAGTGATAAGAAGACTTTTCCCAAGTCATTAATAGGTGGGAGGTCTTGGGGTAAAATCCCACCACCTATTTTATTACATACAAATATGTTTTTGTGATTTATAATAAAATTATTACTTGTTAAGGGAAACTTATTATTTATCAAGGGAGTGTTATTAGTCTTTTTTAATGAAATGAAGAGAACCTTCTTCCTCTTGAAGCTTCTTCCGTTTGGTGCTAAAGACTTTGTGTCTTCATTATGATCCCTTTTAGACACATTTTTGGTGTTACTCGATGTTTATATTTTCCCATTACTCTCATTTTTTAGAGGTGTAACTTGTGATTTTTTCACATTTGTTATTGTTTACAAGGACAAGAAGATATTTGACGTTAGGAAAAATGTGTTGATGTATTGTTCCTTGTTGTATTTTATATGTAAGGAGTTGCTATTTTTCGAGGGGGTGGGGTGGGAGGTGCTTATCCCCTCTACTTCTTCTTATGACAATGGAGACATCCTTCTTCAAACCCCTCAACACCTCAAATTACAACACTTGGAAGATGAAAATGAAGTTAGTTCTATGTCGCAAAGGGTTGTGGAGAGTTTGTCTCAATGACATTCCACTTTTCACTAAGGACAAAAATATTTATCGGATTGAGTCTCTACAAGATCACTCCTTGGCCTAATAGGCCTCTATGTTTCATACAACTTGTATATTCATATTGCAGATGCCATGTCACCACAAAAGTTTGGGACAAATTTGTAACTTTATTTGGGGAGGTATTTTCACCTCCAATTGTTCCCATTCCTTCTCCTTATTTTCTCGGTGAGGATTCCTTTGTTGGTGGCATTGTCGATGTTCCACCACCACTTTATCATATTTTTGAGGATGTGATTCTTGATGGTGATATGCACGAGGAACCTTTGGCATTACCTCCTCCTACTGTCATTGATGAAGACACACATTTTGATGGTAATCAATGTGTGTTGTTTCTCTCAAAATTTTAATGGTTAAAATTCCAAAAAAATTGAAACTTTTTACATCGTAATGCTTCACCAAACCATCTTTGCACTATTCAAAGAGGTCATTTTCCTCTAATAATATCCATACCCTAATTTTTGATCGTCATGATGATGTGTTATCACATTCTTGTCATCGTTAAGCCGTCCCACCACACTTTACACATCCTTTTGACTTCACAAAATGATTTTTAATGCTTAATTAATGAATTTAATTGAATTGTTTAAAATTAAGCAATTATTAATATTGATTTAAATCATATTATTAAATTTAAAATTTAATTAATTAATTTTTTTAAAATAAAAATAAATTGATGTTATTAATTAAATTTAAATTTAATTATTTAATTAATGATATCAATTTTATAAAAATATTAATTAAATGTTGAAACGGTGGTCAAAACTAAAGGTAAAGTGGGATAAGCGCTCCCAAATCAGGGAAACATTAAATGATTTTCCACAAAAGATACTATTGAGATATTTCTTGAGAAGTTCACAAAGAAATTTGGTATTTGGGAAAATAAAACTCCAATCACCACTTGCCGCTCAACCCAAATAAAGGTCATGGTTTATGGAGTCACTTTCTTCTTTCATTTTTCACGAGGAAGCACTGCACACATGCATTATTCACCGAGTTCATCCAATCAAGTTATGTGCACAAGAAGCAGCAAATTAAATTAATATTCTTCACCCTTCAAATATTGAGGAGGCACAACCAACGATTCTCCATACAAAAGGAGACAAAAGAAAATCTTATAACTACTTGTTCAGATCTCAATGGCGCACGACAGAAAGGAAAGCCAAAGCTGGAGTTAACGTTAAAATAAAGAAAACACCTATTGCATGAGACAAATCCAAACCATGTGGAGAAGGAAAAAAAGCCAGAGCAACCACATTTAAAGAAGAGCCATAAACTGAGTGAAAGGAAGAAATGATAGTTTAAATGCTCCTTAAGATGATGAGATGAGATCATGGAGAGAATCAATTGGCTATGGGAATTCTGGCCAAAGAAATGGATGCTACTGAAAAGGGTAGGAAATACTACCCCTGAGGATTTTCTGAGCTATCTCTGCTATCAAGTTTCACCTATACTCTCTCAAGGTAGTTAGGTTATTGACAGGTAGCTGAAATCGATGAAATGCAAACACATCTTAGATTGTTTAAGAAAGGTGCTGTCGCTGAAAAAGCATGGAATGTTATATACGTATTAGTCTTTACTTCGCACCGCCTAAGAGAAGAAAGCTGATATGCAGCTAGGGAAGTATAGATGTGGGTATGTGGACTAAAACAATTATCAAAAACTTATTGGCATATGAGATATGCTACAAATCTAGTAGTAGTAAATGCTCTTGAAGAAAATTGTAAAGCCAATCTCTACAACCTCTGCCAACATTCTTCCTGCCTATGCCAAAATGGGATGTTTAGAGCAGGGTTTGGGCATCCATTACAACATAATTGAAAGTGTATTTTTGTCAAATGTTGTAGCTATAAACACCTAGTAGAAATTATGTGAAATGCGAAAACATGAGAAATTCAGGTGTATGTTACAACCAATTCGATGAAATGGACTTTTTATTTTTCTTTCAGGTTGTAATGATTCATTGGAGGTTTATTCTATGGCATCAATACAAATAAAATGTGAAAACTCAAGACATTTTCAGAAGAAAAGGTAGAGGAAAATTGCTAACTAGAAAGGAGAAGGATGAAGTGCATGATAATGGGTTAATACCAGATTGCCAAGGTGATCATAGATCATGTTCTAATGGATATGATAGCTCTATTGTAGTATGTTGTAGGAAAGTTAGAAACTATTATTTTGGCAATTAGAACTTATGAAGCTTCAAAGTTGGGGTAAGATAAAAGGGTGGTTGCACTTTAGGCATTCATAATGAAAAATATCTTTTGTATTGTGCAAGTTATTCATGATAGAACTACGGGATTCCGAAGTCCCTTTCCCTTAGTCTAAAATTAGAACGAATATCCTAAGGCAGATCATTACAATAGTTCCTATGATTATTTTGAAAAAATATATGGAAAGAAACAAAATCTTTTGAATCAACCGCTTCTATATGCAAATAAAATTCATCGGCCTCACAATATCACATAGGCTTAAACAACACGCACAAACGTGGTGGGACCCATGCTATGGGCCAATCACAAATTCGAAATAAATTATTATTTTTTTAATTAATGCTTGTGATTGGCCCCTGGGTCACCGTGAGCCCCACCGAGGTTGTTTGTGCGTAGTTGAAATCATGGATAAGGATAGAAAGAATCGCTCCATCGATCACAAGCTCAATATCCTCACCCAAAAGTTGATGAAGCCAATTATGTAGAGATTCTTTCAGAACTATGTTTGGACCAATGCATTGACAAATATGTGATCTCGATCATTCTATTTTCTCCCCTTATGGTAAAGTCATGAGAATTGGGAAAGATTGTGATGAGGGGCATCGATGGATGTGCTAAAAAAATAATATCAAATGTCTATGTGGCTATGATAAAGTCTTGAGATTCTTGGTGGTTATGTTTGTTCTTATGTCAAATGTAATCTTTCATTTCTTTCCTTTTCATGCAAAGTACTTTTATGGTGTATTTTCTAGCATGTAGGAATGAGATATGAGTTTAATTGTCTCTGCATGCTCTACATGCTCGTATCTCCATTATTTTCCAGCCGCTCAACCTCGCCCCACCCAAATATCTTTTTCCTTTCTTCTCTTCTCTCTCTCTCTCTCTCCACTTTCCTTTCTTTCCCATTTTAGGTGCTTTCTAGGTTAAAAGTACTCAAAACCCCATAAGCCCATCATACGAGGGATCCTTCACCCTTCAAATATTGAGGAGGCACAACCAACGATTCTCCATACAAAAGGAGATGGAAAATCCTCTCAAACACAGAGGTCAGATCACCATGTCGATAGGTGATCTCTCCAATGTTGTAAGTTTTTGACGAGATAATGCATGGGAAAACTCAATTGAGGAGACCAAATAAACCAAAGAGACATAAAATCTTTCCAACATGGTGTTTCCTACTTCTCCTCCTCATCCTTCCATTGTTTGTGGGGACATGTTTCTTGAGGATGAGACACCTCCACCATATCTTATGGTTGTTATGGTTGAGGCACTTACACCACCTCTTCCTACTACTCATGTTGTAGATTTGTTTTTTGGTGTTCATATGGACGAGGTCACACCACCACATCTTCTTATTGTTCCTTTTATGGATATCTTTATTAGTGATCATTTGGAAGATGTATCTTCAAATCCTCCATCTATTTTTATTTTTCTTTCTCCTCTTGAACCTTTTCCCAAGGGGAATTTTCAAGACTTCTATATTGATGATTTTTAGTGATTCTTTAATTCTTCCTTGCACATTCCATGATGCAATCTTCTTTGGAGCACTTAGAAAACCACTTTTGGACATTGATTCACACGAGGATTACTTTGCTTTGGAGGATCACATACAATAGTTGTCACTTCCTCCTATAGGAAGAAAAATTGATTGTTGGGACTATTTCACCACACATGCAGATGGTTCCTTACATTATTTCCATCCATGAAATATATACATTATTGATATTTGTGTGGGGTGAAGGAATTTATCCTTGGGAAGGATTAGAGTACGAAGTTCTCCTTCCTTCTTTTCTTATGATTGGATTGTACACGATGGAGTACCTTCTCAAGCTATGTAGTAAAGTCTTGGGATCCATATTTATTTTCTTATTTTACACTCCCTAAGTTTTTCTTATAAGATGGTGTTGAAATAATGTGTGTCAAACTTAAGTAAGGTATTTCACCTTTTACGTCAAGTTCTACTACACATAACTAATAAGCTCAAATAGGGTAAATAGGTTTAGATTTATCATATTGTTATATAGTTTTGATTCTCACAACTATGATATCCCATAGGTTTGGTATACACACCAATATAGGGAAATTAAATATCTTCCTATTTTAGTGTTTTTGGTGTTCAAACGAGTATAAGTTTGTTTGTGGAATAAATACGAGTCCTATATATTTTCCCTAATTATAGTATTGAGAGAGAAAGAGCCCGAGAAACAAAATTAAGGACATGTGATATTGTTTTAGAGTGTTGAATAAAATAATTCTACGTTATTTATTCTCTAGAACATTTGTGCATGTTGTTTACGTGTAGGTTCTATCTCTGGATTGATCATGTGGATCCTTTGCATCTCATGTGATTTTTGATATAAATAGTCTATGAACTAGAATCACAACTTCAAAATTAGTGGAAATTTCTTGATCCAATTAATGTGCTACAATATTCATACATTACCTTGTATTTTATTCCTTCACTAACTAGAAGGATATTTTCACAAGAGAATATATTTTTTGATCCACTTGACAATTCACTACACCAATCTACAATGTTATAACATAAATTAATTTTCACCATTATTGTACTTAAAATACTATCTTTTGAAGGCCCTTTTCTCATGATATGTCTCTAGAGCATCATTATGCTCCCCTTTTCCATGCATTCAAATTACATCAAATAAAATCTAAAAATAGAACTCAAAATAAAATCTAAAATCTAATAATTTTCACCATTATGCTCCCCTTTTTATAAATGCTCTAGCATCATTATGCTCCCCTTTTCCATGCAAAACATCATTATGCATCATTATGTTGAACTCCAAAGTATTTGCATTCATCCCGCTCAACCAATAGAACATGCGGGAATTCTTAAAATGAGTTACACAAATGTTTGACCAAATGTAGATTTAATTGAACATGATATCTCCGAATTTAAATTCATGTCAAACATATTAAATAAACCTTGGAAAAACTATTTGGAAGTGGTTTGTCATCACTAATATAAAAGTGGTACTCTCTCAAAATATTTCTAGCATCATCTGTGCTATCAAGTGCATGTCTAAATGTAATATGCACAAAAATGGAAACTTGAATTGAATTATAGTATTGGGATTGAACCTCATTTTTTGGTTATAGTGTATAATTTTTAGAAAAATATACAAGCCTAAACAATGGTACCAATTGGGAAGTTGTCCTTACATATCCAAAATTGCCCATCCAAAAATTGATCTTAGTGTGTGTGTCTTACATATTGGTAAATATCATTTCTAATTGTATTATGAAATCAAATACAAGTAATTGGGTTGTACAAACTCACATATTGATGACCATTTTCCATCTTTTAATGCATATTATATAGTTTTTACTTGTTAAAAGCAATCAATCTCTTTCCAAACTCATGTGTACTTTCCTCGTGTAGGAAACCACTCTAATGGGACAAGTTACCACAATTATTACATGTTATGTGTGAACATTTTTGGATAAAATTGAGTAAGTTGTCCATCAAGTTTTTTTTGATATAAAATTTACTTGGAACTAATTCTCTCGCAAATTTTGATGGAGAAGTGATCTACATTCCTGCATAATATTGTCAATATGTAAAGTACAACATATATAACAAAAAACATCAAAATGTAGAGAAAATTTAATATGGACCTTACAACAACAAGTGGTGTGTGTTTGGTTTATTTTGACATAAAATGGCTTGCACATCTCAAATGACCTTTGGCTAATCCTCAATTGATCCTTATATTGTTCAAGAAACTTATTATAGAGTTTTGTTTGGGTTGTTTCTAAGAAATGTTTTGGATGTGGCTCATGATTTTTTAAGCCTTTTCTTCTTCTTAATACATCTTTAAGATTAGGTGAGACCCTTGTGTTCTCATGCCAATTTTTCAATCAAATGTCTCATTACTTCTACTAATACCTTGTATTTCCTTTTCAATCTACCAATAGGTTCCCAACATATTGTGGGCTAAAGGATCATCTAATATTGTTCTTTTCTTCCTAAATTATGATGGGGATTTTAAAGGAAACTCTGGGTAAGTCTCTGGGGTGGATGTATAAGAAATGAGAAAGGCATTTTCATCAAGTTGTATGCTGGTCTTATGGGCATTAATTCAAACCACTATGTTAAAGCCCTTGCTTCCCTTTGGGGGATTAGGATCACGAGAGACATGAATGTTAGGGACATTATTATAGAAGGGGATTCTTTAAATATCACCAAATGTTTGAAAGGAAATAGTCATATAAGTTGGTCTATAAAAAGCATTATTGATGAAGCTCATCATATTCTCAACACGTTTCAAACTTATGAAATTCATCATACTTATCATGAAGGGAATCATCTATATGATGCTATGGAAAATATAGGAGTCACTATTAATGATATCAAAATTTGGAATGATGATGAGAATCCTCCTAGAGCATGTATTTAATATTATTGATAATGAAAAGGTGGAGCTCATTTGGAGAAGCGTGATTGACACGTGTGGAATTCTAATTTCGTTCCTCTTTATATTCTTTCCTTTTCAAGATTCATGCTAAAAAGGGTCATTTTTCCTTGTTGATTTATGGGGATGAGATGGGGGTGAATGATGCAAAATCGAGCCCATGAATATTGATGAATGGAGAAATAATCAAGATATCTAGGGGATCTGAAGCAAGTGAGGATTTACTCTTTTCATGGAGAGGATTAAGGGACATGATCTACATTTGTCTCAAGAACTGCATACAATATAAAGGTTATTTACAAGAGCATGGTTTTTGAAGTTAATGAAGAAATTATTTCCAAGGTAATTGACTTCAATAGAAAGGGGTTGAATTTTTGTAAGAATAAGATTGACATTGATGCAAAGGAGTGGAAGTTTTTGATTGAAGATGGGTCTCTAGTTCATAAGAAAGGGGTTTTTCTCATGGCTCCCTGCCTCCTCCTTTCAACAATGTGGCATTGTTGATCATGAAATTTATTACAATGGAGGGCGGTACTCGGTTATATAGTTTTTCTTTATCATTTTCGAAGAAGATACTCTGCCAATTTCACTTTTTTCATCCTTCATTCCCTTGAAAATTATGTGGAATTAGTTAAAGGGGAAAACATGTTCATCCTCTCCACCATGTTGTGATCCTTCTGCTCTACAAATACTTTGATTTTACCATTCTTAACCCTCCTCCTTCGAGCCTTTCCCCGCTCCCAACATATCCACCTCCCTACCCATCTCCTCCACCTCCCCTGTCACCACTTCTCCTCTTCCTCCTATTCATCCCCTTCAACTCTCACATCCCTCAACTTCTACCCTCCCCATCTCTCGCATCCTTTTACCTTCCTATTCCACCTCCCCTTCTTCCTCTCTCCCATATATGATTTCTTCTATTCATGGTCCTTCTTCTAGAAATCTACTGAGTGACTCCTCACTCAATAGACCTATAAGGAGCAAGAGGGAAAATATTATATTTAAGTATAAAACACCATAAATCCCCCTTTGAAAGGATAAGGGGAAGCTATTTTAGGTCTTTTGTCCATTGGAAACAAAGGAAAATCTATCTCTGCAGAAGACCCCAAGTCTAATTTTGATTTTGACTCTCACTTGGGTAAAATTAAAGATATGAAAGGAAAAATTGAAGCAAGTAAGTTGGATGGTGGTGATGAAATTGATGGCAACCAAACAATGGCTAGACTTGCTCAATCGTGTTAATAATATGGAGAAAGATATGGAAGGAATCAAGAACAAACAATGTGATATTCTAAGCATGCACAAGAGCACCTTGGATTTCCTCTCCCTCTTCATTTCACAATTTAACATTCTCAACAAGGAAAAAACCAAAAAGGGTACTACTTTCAAAGATATAAAGAAAATCCTGGAGAATGTAAAAAGTGATTCTAGAAGCTCATGAAATAGTTTGGATGTTTTTACACCTCGATTGTGGGGATGCTTGATTCCATGCTGATTTTTGTTGACTTCGAGATGACTTTGTGCCGACTTTGGGCTGTTTTTGTACGGTTTTGTAATCTTTTTTTAACCATATAACAATGTTGCACATATCTAAAATTAGATAAAGCATACAAGCAATGAATGCAGAAATAAACCAGAAGATAAAATAAACAAGAGAAAGATAACACTAGATTTAACGTGGTTCACCCAGTGTGGGCTACGTCCACCAAGAAATGACCAAAATTATTATTCAATGCTTTATAGAGGAAATACAATGAAGATCTGATGTCTTCCAACACCTCACAAGATGTTCAATATTTTTCCTCACTTAGCTACTCTTTCTTGCTCACCAAGAAAACTAACATGCAAACAATTGCTATTTTCTTCTCTCATACCCTCATACAATGCATACATGCATATATATCTATTATGGGAAACTAACTATGCTTTTACAATCAAGAAATCATCTTTAAAGAAAAATATTTATTCTAATTCTCGGCCAAAAACAAAGCACCATCACACAGGTCGCTGTGATGATGATCATGCTGACCGATCCGGTCCTTC
The DNA here is from genome assembly GCA_018340775.1 of Taxus wallichiana var. yunnanensis. Classification (NCBI taxonomy): domain Eukaryota; kingdom Viridiplantae; phylum Streptophyta; class Pinopsida; order Cupressales; family Taxaceae; genus Taxus; species Taxus wallichiana. The sequence goes on along the minus strand of CM031240.1, from coordinate 650,834,785 downwards.
GACCGATGCTGGTCACTTCACCCGATCATGTTGGTTGATAACTCACCGATGTCGGTCATTGTCTGACTAATGACGTTCACCTCCTACCGATGTTGGTCATTGTCAAAAATCCAACAACATGTAAAAACAAGCTTTCTATGAAGCAATTAAGCTCCACACTCAACAATCTCCCACTTGGAGATCAATTGTTGCACTATACTATACATCACCATCCTTGGATCCTTTTCCTTGGCCCATTTCTTCCTCTTCAAGTCTCAAACTCAAGACCAAAAAAGTGGAGTGAAGCTCCAACTTCTCCTTTACCAATGGCTTCATTAGCATATCCACAGGGTTCTCATCCGTATGGATTTTCTCTAACTTCAGTTTGCCCATCCTCCAACACTTGCCGTATGAAGTGATACCTCAACTGAATGTGTTTCGTTCTTGAATGAAATGTTGAGTTCTTTTCTAGATGGATCATGCTCTGACTATCACTGTATAATCTGCAATCCTCTTGCTCCTTACCCAACTCTTCCATGAACCTACTCATCCATATCATCTCCTTGCTAGCTTATGTAGCTACAACATACTCTACCTCTGTAGTAGACAAATCCACAACCTTCTACAATCTCAAATCTAGCTAACTATCATTTCCACCTACTGTGAAAACATATCCAGTGGTGCTCCTCCTGCCATCCAAATCTCCAGCCATATCTTGAATCAACATAGCCACGTAAAGAAGTATCTGACCCTCCATAACATAACTCCATGCCGATGTCCCTCTCAAATACCTGAGAATCCATTGGACTACTTTCCAATGTTCTTTACCTGGATTAGCCATAAACCTGCTCACAACTCCCACTTCATGTGCAATGTCTAGTCTAGTACAAACCATGGCATACATAAGACTTCCTACTGTTGAAGCATAGGGAACACGTGCCATGTACTCAACCTCCTCATGTGATGAAGGACACTGATATTTTCTCAATTTGAAGTGTCCAGCCATAGGTGTACTAATAGGTTTTGAATCTTGCATGTTAAACCTTTCCAACACCTTATTGATATAAGCCTCCTGAGACAAATACAACTTATTTTTTTCTGTCTCGGTGAATTTGCATGCCAAGGATTTTCTTTACAGCTCCCAAATCCTTCATTAAATGTGTGTGAGCTAACCTTTCTTTAAGTTTACCAATGTCTTGCATACTAGATCCTATAATCAACATATCATCCACATACAATAACAAAATAACATAGCTCCCATTTTCAAGCTTCTTAAAATAAACACAATGGTCGATTCACATCTCATATAACCATGCTCATGCATAAAACTATCAAATCTCAAATACCATTGCCTTGGAGCTTTCTTGAGCCCATATAGGATCTTTTTCAATTTACACACAAGTTTCTCCTTACCCTTGACTTCATAACCAAGCGGTTACGCATATAAATCTCTTCCTCCAAATCACCATGAAGAAAAGTTGTCTTAACATCAAGTTGTTCTAAATGCAAATCTTTTGTTGCAACCAAACTTAGAACAATACAAATAGAAGTCATCTTAACTACAGGAGAAAAATATCATCAAAGTCAATACCTACTTTCTGTGTAAATCCCTTTACCACAAGCCTTGCCTTGTATTTTTAGTCCACCCTCTTCTTCCTTGATCCTATAAACCCATTTGTTCTGTAGTGCTTTCTTACCTACTGGCAACTTGACCAAATCCCATGTCTGATTTTGTTCCAAGGAGTCCATCTCCTCATCCATGCCATGCTCCCACTGCTTGTGGGTATCTACCTGCATTGCTTCTTCAAAGCTTTCTGGTTCACCACTATCAATTAATAATAAATAAGAAAAGGAAGGTGAAAATATCTTTGAGGTCTACTTACTCTTTGTGACCTTCTCACTGAGATTTGGGGTGTCTGGGCTCATTTTGTGCTGTTGCACATTCATGTCAATCTCTGTCAGTGACCGACATCGGTCTCCTGATACTAACCATGGTTTTGTAACTCGATCATGGTTCCTTTGTCTATCGACCGAACGACCATGCGATTGCCTTACCGACATCGGTTCTAGGAGTACCAACACCGGTTCCAGTAGTTTTTCTCTCGAACCTCGATCATGTCTCTCTGATGCCGGTTAGCTTTGACTTGACATCGGTTTCTGTAGAACCGACGCCGGTGTTTGTGGATGTCTTTTTAGATCTTAAAAGTTGATTTTCCTTCAAAATCTCATCAACCTGTTCATGTTTAGGCACCAAAACCTGATCCATGTACATTATTTTTTCATTCCAATCAATGTCACGACTCCTAACAATCTTAGAATCTTCTAAATCCCAAAATTGATATCCAAATCACTAGAGCCATAACCAATGAAAGTACATCTCTTAGATTTAGCATCCAACTTCTTCCTATTTTCCCTATCAACATGCACAAAATCTTATGAGCCAAAAACTCTAAGAAAAGAAAAATCTACCTCTTTTCCAGACCAAGCTTCTTCTGGTATTCCACCATCTAGTGTTGTTGAAGGCCCACGGTTGATCAAGTACACTTGTTATATCCACTACTTCTTGCCCAAAACTTCAAAGGAAAACGACATGTATCCTCATGCTTCTAACATGTTCCATGATTGTTCTGTTCATTCTTTCTGCAACTCCATTCTCCTGTGGAGTTCTAGGAACCATTATTTCTCTTCGTATTCCATTCACTGAACAATAATCATTAAAAGCCTTGCTACAGTACTCACCACCATTTTCAGATCTAAGGCACTTTAATTTTAAGTTTGTTTCATTTTCCACAAGGGATTTCCACCTTTTAAAAGTCTCAAAAACATCATATTTATGCTTAATACAATAAATCCATACCTTCCTTGTGGCATCATCAATGAAAGTCACATAATATTGGGATCCTCCAATAGAAGCTACCTAGAGCTGGTCCCCACACATCTGAGTGTACAAGCTCCAATTTCTGCTCCTTCTTTGTTGACCCAACCTTGAGAAATCTCACTCTCTTCTGCTTTCCAAATATGCAATGCTCACAAAATTCAAGATCTAATTGTTTCAAATCTGATAACTTACCCTTAGCCTTTAAGATTTGCATTCCTTTTTCACTCATATGGCCTAGCCGATTATGCCACATGGTTGCATCTTGAATATGTAGTAGATAGCATAGAAAAGGAATTAGTAACACAAGTAGACAAATATAAATTTCCTACCTTCTTACCTCTTGCCACAACAAGAGATCCCTTGGTAACCTTCCAAGAATCGGCTGTGAATGTAACCACACATCCAGATTCACCTAGTTTCCTACAGATATTAGATTTCTCTTGAGGCTTGGCACATGCCTCACATCTTTCAATACCCATGGATTTCCATTCTGTAACTTTAGATGAACATCACCTTTACCAGTAATATTGCATGGCTCATCATCTCCTAAATAAACTTGTCCAAAATCACCTTGAACATAATTTCTGAAATAACCCTTATTAGGGGTAGCATGGAAAGAAGCTCCAGAATCTAAAACCCAAGATTCTAATTTATTATCCAAGGAGAGAATAAGGGCATCTTGCTTTACCTCACTTGCAACATTTTCCTCTTTACCTTTTTTTTACCTTTGTCTGATGTATTCTCTTTGTTTTCCTTGGACCAACACTCCTTTTTACATGTCCTCTCTTTCCACAATTCCAAAAAAGTAAATCTCTGTACTTGGATCTAGATCTGCCATTTCTTGACTTTGATCTCCCATTCTTCTTGCTCTTTGATGATCTCTCCTTAGATCTTCCCCGATTTCTACATTTAAAGTGTTTCCAGATGATGCTTCTCCTGAGATTTTCCTACGTATTTCCTCATTAAGGATTACACTAACCACATCATCAAATTTCAAACCTTTAGAAGTAGATGTTGTATTACTAACAACCATTACCAAGTTATCCCAACTATCTGGCAAAGAGCATAAGAATAAAAGTGCTTTCACTTCATCATCAAACAAAATTTCTACTAATTTTAATTGATTTACAATAGACTGAAATCATTCAAATGATTAGATACAGATCCACCTTCTTGCATCTTAGAATTAAACAATTTTTTCATCAAATAAACCTTATTCAAGCACTAGGAGTTTCATACAAATTTTCTAAAGATTTCATCAACTCTACTATGGTTTTTACATCTGTAAAATTTGAAGCCACCGATGCTTGTCAAGCTCAATCTTATAGATCCCAGAGCCTTTCTATCAAGAACCTTCCATTCTTCATCAATCATCGTGTCCGATCGGTTGTGCATGCTCATCCAATGGTAAGTATAGATCCTTCTGATACAAATAATCCTCCACCTGCATCTTCCATAGTTGATAATTACGACCATCAAATTTCTCTACTCGATATTTACTATCTTCTACCATTGCTATGCTCCCACTCAATCAGAAAACCCTCTGTGAGTAAATCCTGTCAACACACAAAACCTCCAAACAAAGCTATACCAATTGTTGGGGTTTAACCATATAATAATGTTGCATATATCTAAAATCAGATAAAGCATACAAGCAATGAATGCGGAAATAAACCAAAAGATAAAATAAACAAGAGAAAGATAACACCAGATTTAACGTGGTTCACCCAGTGTGGGCTACGTCCACCAAGAAATGACCAAAATTATTATTAATGCTTTACAGAGGAAATACAATGAAGATATGTTTTCTTCCAACACCTCACAAGATGTTCAATATTTTTCCTCACTCAACTACTCTTTCTTTGCTCACCAAGAAAACTAACATGCAAAAATTGCTATTTTCTTCTCTCATACCCTCATACAATGCATACATACATATATATCTATTATGGGCAACTAACTATGCTTTTACAATCAAGAAATCATCTTTAAAGAAAAATATTTATTCTAATTCTCATTAAAAAACAAAGCACCGTCATACAAGTTGATCGATGTCGGTCACTTTGCTGATCGATGATGGTCATTCGGACCCATATTGGTTGATAACTAACTGATGTTGATCACTACCTAACTAATGTGGGTCACCGCTTTGTCTAACTGATGCTTGGTCACTTCACGATGATGTCGATCACTATCAAATCCAACAACATGTAAAAACAAGCTGTTTTCTTGTTCTCAACCCTAAAGCATGCATCCAAAAATAATTGGCATCATTGTCTACACATTTTATTTTCAAATGCATAGTTCCATACTTGTTTAACATGATGTATAACTATACATTTTGACATTTTACCTTCCATGGGTTATACTATCTTCTCATATATTTCAATGAAATATACTTGTGTTACTCAAATTATATTAAATGGAGGGGTGGGCCTAGGTAAGGAATCATTTCTTATAAGTGATGGTGTTATTGCTTCAACCATATGAGGGGATGTGTCTAAGTCAACATCTAACTCTACGGGGCTAGTATTAAATTGATCTTCATTTAGAATGGGTTCAATTAGAGTCATCATATTTTTTTAGATAAGGTTAAAAAAATTGGTATTGAAGGGACCCATAAAAACCCGTACAAAAAGAGGTTAGACAATAACAAGGCCACCAAAAATAAACAGAGGGTGCAAAGTCAAGCAAACTTGACCAACCAAGCACCCTAAGTAAGGCACGACCTACATCAAGTCTACAGAGTAACACTTTTTTAACAAAAATACATAAAATCCATGGCCATAATATTAATAAAACCTAAGATAGATCCATGACCAAAGTTCAATAAAAGGATGACCATCAGTTCACCTTGCTTGAGGAGGATCTACTTCTAGTTATTGCACTAGGCCCCCTATCCATGGCTCCCCTGAGTTCATCTTTCCATGAGATAGTGAAATTTTTAGGGACATTCTCAGTAGGATCCTTTCCTTCCATTTCCATGATCTCATCATCCTCTAAGATTCTCATCTCCAGACGTATTTTCCCATTCCTTCCCCTGCTTCAGACTTGGAAATTTGGTCCTGTAGGATGGAAATTCTCTGTTCTTGCATGACAATTTCCGCGTTCAACCCACTTATTCTCTTATTTTTCACCTCAATTTTTCTATGACACTCCCTCACTTCTTGAACAATATTTTTGTTGACCAGAAGGATCATATCGCCTTAGATTCAACCCTAAGAATCTGAGCTTCCCAATCCACCATGTTTATGTCCCTTTCCTTGCTAGCAACACTTTCCCTAAAGGCTTGATCTCCCTATTTCATATTGTAGAGGGTGTTAACCCTTATGCCATCCAAATTGTTACGCTTCCCTCCTTTTTTCATGCAGGTCATATGATCGGCGAGGGTTTCATTGTCCGAATCCACCTCCATGTGATCGGGGGGTTGGGATGGGAGTAGAGGTTTACCTTTCTGATACATAAGCATAATCAACCCATGATGCAAAGGAGTTTCCGATTTCTCATTTTTGTAGTCACTTCTAGAAGAAGGGTATGAGGAGAAAGAAATGAAGAATCATGGCTTGGTTCCTACGCAGGTAGTTGAGGATAGACAAATGGTAGGAAAATATCTTTCTAAATTTTCCTTCTAAGGTAAGGTACTTCATGACCAAAAGAAAACATCTGGCCATCTCTCAGGGAGGAAACTTATTGCAATACCATCATCAAACATGAGGATTCTCTCATCAGGGCCAAAGAAAGTGGAGATTTCATGACTATGCCTTGTTTTATTAGGGCCAAAGAAATTGGAGTCATCATATGATCATCATACAAACTTATTGTATCATCATGCTCTAATAATCCATTAGGAATAAACATTTTGTTACGGTGTGTTTCTCCATGTGTTTCATCATTCAATAAAGATTCATTATCATGTCCTACATATTCAATTTCACTAGTTGGAAATATAGTTTCTGCTCTACTATCAATTGAAGATGCTTGTAAACTCAATTCTATTGAATTAAACATGTTATTGTCATAGAAACATAATTTATTATAGAACAAGTACCTTAGACTTCGTTAAAACCTTTTTATTTTCTCTCATAAGTGCTTGTATTTTACTTTCTCTTTCTCTTTGAACTTCAAGTTCTTCATTTTTTTCTCTTTAATTTATCTTTCACGGTGACTACTAGAGCCCATGGTTTATTTTTTTATGCTTTGTAATTCAATGAGGATGAAAATTCTAATAAAAATATCAATTTTGATGTTTGAAACAAGATAAAATGGAGAATTCATATGTCTATTATCTGTAGATTGAGTTCAAAACCCATAAAGTGTGAAATTTGTAGTAAACATGGTAAAGGAAATATGAATTTTATGTTTTGTTTATAATTATACAAAGGGTGTATGCCCTTTAAAAAAGTATGTACACCCTTTGCAGATGTAGTTGTAAAACAATTAGTTGAATGGAAAAAATCATTAATATGCTTACAATTTACAAAGGATGATCACCCTTTACAAAGGGCATACGCCCTTTGTGTTTTTTTTTAAAAATTTTAAATGTTTTCCCTCTAAAAAGCCATGGATTTTGGATAGGGAATCCAAAACTCATTTTGGACTTGTACTTGATCATCCAAGAAGGCTCTTTGAGGATTGTGAACATTTTTTCCCTTTGTAGGAATTTTTTTGTCGGCTTTTGTATTTAAATTTTTTTATGTGGGGAGAATTTATTTTTCAAAATTTTAATTAAAAATTAAATTATTAATTCAATTACTACTTAATTTCTACATAACGTTACTCATTATGATTGATTCATTAGTGTTACCAATAGTTTAATAACATTTTGATGATAAACCAATAGATTACAAAACTCATATCTCAACAATCTACTCATTGTTGGTTATTGTTTAGAAAAAAATTCAAATACATGAAGTTAGTCTCAAAAACTTGTGTTTGTACACTTGTGTTTTCATTTTCCCTACTTTATTGACTTGTAAAATCATTTAAAATTATTATATTAATTGAAAAAAATTACATATTTAGAAACTATATTCAAAATGTCACAATTTATCTTCTTACAATATCATAAATTTATTTGACTAGGTGCCTCTAAAAGTCTCTCCAAGGCCACATATTGTTAATTTTAAGAATAAAGTAGCAACTTATCCCCCTTTGACCCCGCTATCTTGCATCTACCCAACACATTGGTAAACCAAATAAGAGGTATGAAATGTCCTTATGCCTTTCCATTTCCCAAGATCCATTTAAAAATGGGAAATTAAATTTGTCGAGGACCATTAATCTTGCCACATGACAAACAATAATTTTATATATCATCATAATATAAAATTATCTTACTCGATGGGCTGAAGTTGCCCCCATCAAATATTCCACTATATAAATCAACTGCAAGATTTATGTGGAAAAATATAATAAGAAAGTATAGATGTCCACTAAACCCTACAAATGATAGGGGAATTCAACTCCTCAATGAAATGGTGCACACTTTATTATAAGAGTTTATGATCAAACACCATAAAACTACTCCATATCACCTACATGGATGGAAGAGTGAAGGGATTGAACCAAATTTTGATAAACACCTTGACTAAGATCTATGATGTTAGAAGGATAGATTGGGATGATAAATTCTCAAAATATCTATGGGTGTATAGAACTATTTACAAGATATTGAACAAAGCCACCTATTTTAACTAGTGTTTGGCATAGATGTAATGTTTTCAATGTTAAAAGCACATAGGCCGAGAGGGGGATGAATCGGTATTTGAAAAAATTTATTTCATTTTTCATAGCTTACAACATTATCCAAAACAACCATTCAACATACATATGCAATTATGAGTTTATTAGATGTGTATCATCCATCCACAAGTACATGAAAAAGAAGAGAATAGATGAACACCGGATTTAAGTGGGTAACCCTTAAGGGGAAGAGAACCCACTGAAAATTTTAAATATATTACTCAATCTAAAAGACTTGCATGGATATTACTCATCACAAAATATTTTTTAAGTGAAGCACCCACTTCACAAGGAGCACCCACCCCTATTTAGTATAACACCCACTATACAAGGAGGATACCGCACCCTAAGATGACTAAGAACCCATGTAGCCATATGATGAAGAAGATCACTGATATATTATTTCTCCTACAATATATTGTGATCACAAGTTCATCTCTTCGCACTCAAAACCCATCTTAAACACACCTCCTCCTTCTTCATTCAAATATACACCTTATCTTGCTGATTTCAGACTTACCCTAGCTCGCCATCACCTTCTCTCTCTCTCTATCACAAAATAACACATTCATTTCCCTCTAAAAAATATTACAAGGACCTTCATCAAATTCCTCAATAAGCCTCCTTGGTCGCACTTTTCAAGTTGACCTTCATATAGTAAAAAGTCTTAAAGAATCATTAGAAAATCCTATAAAAATCATCCATATGACTAATTAAGTCACAAATATCACCAAGAACCTCCTAGACCTCCATTGGGACACAACAAACCCTAAAACCTCAATACAAGAAACTCACTAACCATGGAGTGAGAAAGAGAAAAAAAAAAATTCACCAAGGCATAAATCATACTTAGACATGTTGTCTAAGACCTTAGAAACCTCCAAAAATCATGAAACAACTCAAAATAATCATCACATCTCAAGAAGTTGCTCAAGAACATGCATAACCAAACACCCTAAAAATGGCATTCAAAGAATGGGTCATAAATTCATCAATTATTATAAAAAATCAAGTCTGATGTACCATTTCAAATATATTGTATTCACGATCATGAAAAAATTCAAACCAAGTCATAAGATCACATGTAGCACCTATAAAATTGCTTTGTTCGCAAACTCCCCGTAAACTTCCCCAAAACTACCTAAAAACCAGTCCTCATAAATAGGGCACACTTTACATTATAAAGACACAACCATGACCTAAAACCATCATGGAAATGTATTACAACTCCCATTATTCAATAAATGGTAATTTAGTCAATAGGTTTAATGGGAAACTTTTGCACAAACTGAAACTTTCCATAAACTTGCCTTTTTGGGTGGGGCCCAAATACTTGGCACAAGCTCTAAAATAAATCATTGGAAATATGGAATATTCCTCTATAACCCCCAATCATCAATTTTTTTGTAAAAAATCCATTTTGGGCCACTAAAATCATTTTTGTCCAAGTCACTCAAAAGCTAGGGTTTCATGAGGGTTAAAAAAGCAGTTTAGCTTCTTAATGATTGTTCATAAAATGTGACAATCAAATAACCTCATTATTATTTTAAAATATTCATAACTTACCTACTTGAATACTCCCAAGATATCAGGTCCCCATGCAAATCATACACTCCCCAACGAGCATTTGAAAGTCAACTTTTAGCACAAAAACACACCTTTGAAAACCTAGTTTTGGAAAAAAATCAATATATTGCAAAATAATCATCACCTAGACCTGAAACTTGACACACAACATCATAACAAACTTCTTAATGATATCCAATTCTCATCCATGCATTATCATTCTGAAAATCTCTAACCACCATGACTTACCCATGCAAACTAGCCTTGTATTTAATGAACATGCTTCAAAGGACCTTGTACTTGCATTATTATCTTGTAAACTGACCTTATAAATATTCTACATCTATCATACAACCTCAACATACATTCCACATGCTTTCAATGACCTGATTTTCTTCACTCTTCAGTCTACAATGCCATCATGCTTGAACTAGGTTTAGGAATAGGCCTAAAATGACTTGACTCATCACATACTTCTCATGAAATGACCTTGTTGACCTCTTATAGACTCATTAACACCTTTGAATCATCATATTGACCATGGTGGACCTAATTAAGACCTAATATAACATTTCAACTTATACACAACACTCACTTACTTCATAATGCATAGAGAACACGCTTTAGACACCAAGACATTTCATCATACTACAAATTAACCTTCAAGCTTGAACATGGATGACATCTCATACACTCACATATTCCTCCTAGAATCCCTTTGACATCAATGTGAAATTTGACATCAATGACAACAACTAGACACAATGTCCAACAATCAATTGAATTAATGGTTCCTATTTAACAATTACGCACATTACAAATTTAGATGATGAAACTTATAAAAATAGATAAATAAATAGTACATACACGGTGGATTCAGAATTTGGAGAAAACATGCCAAAAATATTGACATGATAGACATATAAAAAAATAAGACTTTATCTAAGGGCATAAAGGTGCTTTTCATGATTCAAAGTTTGAGTTCCACCATGGAAAGATAAATACACATTGGCTAGGACAATATGAGGTTCATAATATCTTGTCCACATTGGGATCCAAATTGATAAATTTAAATAGAGAACTCTTACTAGGTCACTTGAAAGGGAGCAGGCTTAAACCCTACTACTAATTAAGGTCATGTTTATAATTGAATAATGCATATTATAATAGGTTAGATGTTATTTCATTCTTAGTTAGTTTAATTTTATGATTTTTTTGTGATAAATGCACATGTTTCACACATAGTTTGATCATTGTTTTAATTCCAATATATTTCTCTTACAAATTATAATATTATAGAAAACTAGTTTCTCTATGTATTGGCAATATTTTTCTTTTATAAAGATCAATTATAAAGATGTATACCTAGAGGACTATGCACAAAATTAATTTTGAGGGGAAGGAGAGTCTCATGCAAAAGTTTTAAATTTATATTATAAATATTTACTTTATTTAAATTTATATGTTTGGGCTTGGAAATCTTGATTAAAGGAAAAATTGGTCCAAGTTCAAATTTAAAGGGTATAAATGTGTGACTCAATCCATAGAACGAGGATAGATGCCCATCAAATATCCTTTATATATGGATTATATATGGATTCTATAGATTTTATGTTGGAGTACCAATTTAGTATGGGGTGTGCTAGAACATGATTTTTTTTTAAAACTTGAAAACTATTATCAAAGAAGGAAAAGAAGCATGTTTTGTATATAGAAAAAATGGTAGCAAATGCATGGGAAAAGTAGTCAAGAGCTTATAGGTGGAAATTTGAAAAGTTTGAAAGAGATGATGGAAAAATGCATAGTAAAAAGTGAGCATATGAGAAAGATGAAGTGGATATGAGAATACATTCACAAGAAATATACAAGGTAAAGAAGTGTGCACAAGAGAGGAATGTGCTAAGAGTGTAAGGTACATGACTTAACCGGGAATGAAAGCTAACAATGTTGTTAAAGGTATAGGGAGAAAACAACACGAATCTAAACAATTTATGACAAACACATGCATATTGATGGGATCATCACCAAGTTAATTCAATTTCAAAATTAAAAAAGGTGTGAAAATAAAGATTAGGGAGAAGTTGGACTCCACTTGGTAATGAATGTGGTAGGTGAATAAGTGAGAGTTCACACATGTGAAGGGAGAAAATGAAACCTAATAATTTTTTTTTTTTAGAAAGGGTATAAATAGGGTGGAGGAACTCATTCATAAGTGACTTGCATTCCTTAGGTGAAACCATAGCTCAAACAAAAAAATTTGAAGTTTTAAGGACAATACAAACCACAAAGAAAAAAATTCAATCTTTTTCCACCATTTTTAAGACTTCAAAGCTTTGTATTGGAAGAGAATGGAAGGAAAGAGCAAGAAAATTACAAGTTGTAAGTTTACGAGTTTTATGCTTCATACCTCAACCACCATTAATGTGGGGATCGAGATCTTATAGCAACTACAAAGTGATTTAGGGCACTAAACCACCTAGGTTGAATCAATAGAATTTTGAATCCATATAATTGGACAGAGCTACCATGTAAAGATGCATGTGCATTTGGTTCTATGCAAGAATCAAGTTCTTCCCACGTGTCTATTTCAAGTGATCCATGTGACTCAATAGTTAGAGAAGTGGAAATATTTATAATTGAGGAACTTGAGGAAGATGAAGCTATATTGGAAGCTAACAAATTTGTGTCAATAAATAAGAAGCGCGCGCACACACACACACACACACACACACACACACACACACACACACACACACACACACACACACACACACACACACACACACACACACACACACACACACACACACACACACACACACACACACACACACACACACACACACACACACACACACACACACACACATGACACCAATTAGAAAAGTAAAAACTCCTACACCCATCATCAACGTGAATCTAGAGATCTATTCTATGGAATTTGTAATATATGGAGAGGATTGAAGACTATGGTGCATATGTGCAAAAAATAGACTTTAATCACTATTTCCTAGGACTTGAAGCTACATTATTGCAAGACTATATGCAAATTATAGATATGAAGAAAAATAAAGGAGGAAGAATTTTTATGATAGTGTGAAGTACACACTTAAATAAGTTGGAGTTTTGTAATTGTATGAATTTCCATATTTTGGAAAGCCTACAAAACTTGTACAATTTCTATTGTCAAACATGCATGAGGGATATTTTAACTTCACGAGATGGAGGATGAGAATATATCTTGTAGGCATTAGTATTGTAATTGAGTTAGTCTACGAAGGGATGATCATGGGATAGATTTGTATGATGCTAAAGAGGTTGAAAAGCATGAGATTTGTTGAAATACAAGTTAGGAGGGGCACATTATTCTAAACATTACGATCTAGTGATAAGGGTTGAGATGCAACCATCACTTCTAAGCTATGTAGGTATGATACATGGGTTGAGATAAACAAAATGTTTTAGCACATCATGCATAAAATGGCCATTGACAAACAATACAATATCATGCAATGCATTGCTAAACTCATATAACAAGATACAATAATTATCCATGACATAGAGGAAAATTCATATGGGGTGAAATATTGATCATGTTGGTATTTAACGAGATTAGCGTGCTTGAGGGCAATGGGAATCCAACTAATGTGCCCATAAAATTAATGACCCAAAGCTCGTCTAAATAACCTAAAATTTTTTGGGACAATTTGTTTACATTAATTAAAATTTGTGACATATTTTTACATTAACTAAGTATTAGATGATTAAATCACCATTATTTCAAACCAAAAAAATTCTAAGGATGTGTTGAATCGACTAAAGGTATACTTGCACCTCACTACCTTTGTTTACATGACTAAGGATAGTTAATATTGTTACTGACCTCCCCCATTAAGAGGGTATAACACAATCAGATTATAGTGTGTAAATAAGGTTAAAATAAATAGGGATGTATATAAATACACCAAATGATATTTGTGCCAATTAAGGTGACTTGAACTCAATTACGTTAATTATGAATAGGTCAAATTTTCTTGAGTGTGACCAAGACCATAGTATTATTTTTGTAAATTTAAAGTTGTTATTTATAACACCATTGTTATATTGTGCCGAAGATCTCCATTAGGTTTAGTAATGTATTTGATCATTGTTATCTCTCTAATTTGAAAACTTAATCATGGGATAAGATAAATAATCCATAAATTATATGCACAATATGAGGTTAATATATTAAACCTCCATCATGTAATTTTAATCTCATTATCAACCCTTAGTAAATAAAATTAATTCAGATTTATAAACATAACCATAGTTTTATTAACACCAATTTACATTAATTAACTTTATAGCATCTTCCCCACCAAGGGGATAGTTTTAGAAAATTAAGGAGTTTTATTTAATCGAGGACTAGGTTTTTAAAATTGGGTATGGGTCCCATTAAGTCCCATCCAAATGGACCCATGCCCCTTTGAACCAAAAAAATCATTTTAAGTTAATTTTTAATAAATTGTATTAACCCAAATAGATAAAAAAGGTCATTATAGACACGAAATCAAACACTTACTACTTAGATCACACCTCTAAGTATGCCACTATATGCATGATTCCTAAGTAAGAAAAAAAAACATTAATAACACCTACGTTTCTTTTAAACTACTTTATTCCCTTTTCATTTGCTTTTTTGGAATGACTACTCTACCTTTGGACATTGGAAAATATGTGACTTAAATAAGCATTTCTTGTTATATCCTCCAAGCATCCTGACACTACCACCCATTGGGGCTAGGAGTTCTGGCACTACTATCCCCTTTGAGTGATTTTATCATTTTGATATTTTTCATAAATTTGAAATGTCACATCGACTATTATCTTTTCTAAATTACTACCTATCACTTTGGGCCAGCCTTTTTATTGTTAATGATGAAATTCAAACAAGGGAATCATATATATGCATGAATTACTTAGTATTATTAAGGGATCGGAAATTTGGTGCTATTACTTCCTATTTATCACTTTAGCAAAGAGAAACAACCAAGCACCGCATTTGGGCTGAAACACTCACTTTGTATATGAGGGGATATTTTTGAATTCCATCTCACAAATTTATCTTGGGGAAAAATAGTTATATCCCGGTATCTTCATGTGACTAGCACAAGGAAACCTAGCTTGAGGACATCATTATATCACACACACACACACACACACACACACACACACACACACACAAAACTATGAGTATGAAATGTAGTGTAGTGCTTTGTGATAATCGCATTAGGGTAACTGCCGAGGTTAGTATGAATCAAGCATATGCATTATTTATTCCATATAATATTTGTTTGAGCCTTGTGTAGGTAGCTTTTTTTTACATGTACAAGTGTGAAAGTAAAATCTATAAGCATATCTACAAAGTGACAAAGAGCAAAGTGAAGAAGACAAGATCGGACCTTGAAAATACCATATCTATAAATATTTCCGGGACACTAGCACCCGGTTTGGACACTAGTGTTTAGGGAGATCTTGTTCTCCTTTAGGCGATTATGTCTAGAAGACTTTCGAGATCTTTGTTCACTAGATGAAGCCTACTCGGTTTAGATCTAGCATGTTCCACATAGTCTCCACCTAGAATTTTTCTAGAAGATCATATACAAGCTAAGTCATTCATATCCTCTCATTTCTCAAAATTTCTTGTCATTCCATGTTATATCTTGCTTATTTTAGATACACCTATTTGATCTCATTCCTCTTATATATCATTTGGTAAATCTATCTATTGATTAAACCCTAGATTTCCATATGATCCTTCATTTTATTTTCTTAATCATAACCCTAACCTTAGTAGCCTTGGGATTTCTTTCTTTGATTTTGGATTTTAATATCTTTCATTCATCATGCCAAATCTTAGGGATCATTATCAATATCTATCTATCTTGCCCACATCTCCTAGCTATCATAGCTCTCATGCATCTTCATCTAGCACACAAGATCTTGAGTCTATTGTTTATTCCCAAATAATTATTGACAATTCTCCCCCATTGTATATTCAGGTTCACATTCATAATGTGCTTGTTAAGTGTTCCTTAATTGATAATGGATATGGTCTTAATATATGTAACATTTACTTTCTCCATAAAATAGGGTTGTCTACTATTGATCTAAGTCCATGTAATCTATGTATCTATAGCTTTGATAACACACCTAAGTGAGTTTTGGGAGAAACATTTCTACGTATTACTACATGACCATGTACTCTTAATGTTCTATGTTACATCATTCCTAACAATCTCACTTATAATATCCTTCTAGGTCGTCCTTTGTTACAAACTATACATGTAACTCTTTACTACCCATGCCCTTGCCACACCTTCTTCCATGGATAATGCTACATAGATTTTATGCCTCATGTTGTTAATATTTTTGCTATCCATCTCCTCCATGATCATGAGTGATTTAAAAAAAAAACTAAGATGTAGACTACTTTTTTAAATTCTTAAGTATGCTTCTGACAAGTATATATTACAGTAAAGTACATAAATGGCTCAAGCAAATAAGCCAAGGAATAAAACCCTAAGTTAAATAGAGAGTTAGGTTACTTAGCTGATTTCTTGATAATCTTGGCAAGTGTGTGAAGATGGAAGATTGAAAAAACAAAATTATAGGACCTCAAAACCAAACCCAGAAAAGTGTATGAATGTAGGAGGAGCAGGGACCAAGGTGCTTGACTGGTACTTAGGGCGCCCAGGCACTAGGATCTCTTCTTAAGCGCTAAGGACTGCGTAGGAGCTTCAAAGATGAATTTCACAGGGTTGCTAGTTGATCCGAAACCCTCATTTTTATCAATAGATGGTCACATTATGATCACTAATGTCACTGATAATATGTAATAAAGAGATCACATGCAAAACCCTCAAAAGAACATCAAATCCTAAAAATAAATATGAAAAATGAGGGTTGGACTGTCCTCACTATCAAACAAGTGATCTTACGATTGAACACTACACTACATCTTAGACCCAATGTAGTTCTATGTGTGTGTGTGTATAAAATCATGCCCTAGGTGGCTCTTGTGCGTGTCACACTTGATAGCGAGAAAAGTAGCTAGATGTAAAAAGATGTAATATATATGTGCATGGAATAAAATGAACTTACCTCCTATTCGTGTGATGTAGAAAACCAACCCTTGTCCCTTGTAATGGTGTTAGATGAATGCAAAGATGCTCTTGAGTTCTTGTGAGATGCAACCTTAGCTGATGTAATAGATGATTAAATCTTGGTCCTTTAATTTGGTCGATAAATTTATATTTATATGCTTATATTGTTCAATTTTTGTAATTGATCACTAAAAGGTGACCCCAAGAGATAGGGATCCCAACGGATAGAAAAGAATAAAAAGGAGCGAGAAAAGGGAAAAGAGGTCTAGGGCTCCCGAGAGGGATGAGGGCGCTGAGCACCGGCGTTACAGGCACAGGGTGCTTGTATCAAAATCCAGAAAGGTGAAGTATGAAGGTTTGACTGGGAAGTGAGGTATGTAAGGCCAAGAGAGAGGATGGAAAGGAAACTAAGAGGCCAAGTATAATGATCAATTAGTAATTTTCTCTTGTAAGAATCATATGAATAGTAGTATGTAATTACGACCTAGTAATGTACCCAAATTGCATGATTTAGTGTCTACATTTTCCCTCACTTTATGTTGGTGAGTGAAAGCTCGGTAACATAAAGTAGATAGAGATGTATACCTGATAACCATGTAGATTGATGTAGAAGAGCATTCCGAGACAAGAAAATCATTGAATGATAAAAGTGTGAAGTGTGGATGCTAAAGAAGAGGAAGTAAAAAGAAAAGTGATGAATAATGACCCTAGGGTGAAAACACACATGTAGATGTGATGTTGTACATGTTGTTGATGATGTGCTTAGGAGCGTGATGGTTGTGTGTTGATGTTGACTACCGCTTCCCATAAGGATGGACCTGCAAAAGAGAAGAATAAACAAGTAGTCAAATATGTGTGTATATATGTAAAAATGCATGTAAAAAGTGTGTAAAAATGTGTAAATAGTAGAAAAGGAACATGTGCACCTAATCCGTGATGAGTAAAAATGATAGAAAGGATCCTGAAGATGTTGATAAAGAGTGAGTTTTTAGCAATCTCATGCCACGACAGAAGTAGTGTAGGGAGAAAGGTCTAGTATTATTCTCCAACCTTTGACTACTT
Source organism: Taxus wallichiana var. yunnanensis (assembly GCA_018340775.1). NCBI lineage: Eukaryota > Viridiplantae > Streptophyta > Pinopsida > Cupressales > Taxaceae > Taxus > Taxus wallichiana. Next base: position 650,816,410 of record CM031240.1, on the reverse strand, counting down.
CCCAAAGTAAAAACACCACTGCAGATGGTGTGTACAAGTTTGATCCAATGCGAATAAGTGTGATCAAACATGATTTCCAAGTGTTGAAGGACTGCACCTGCCCTGTGAAAAGCCTTTGTGATAATGCTGAAAACTATATTGAACTAAATAATTATGTGTATCTTTTGGTTTCATATGCCCATGAAGGGACAAAAGTGCCTAAGCACCCAAGTCGATTCTAGAAGCTAGTATCTACGTGTTGAAGCAAGGACCTAAGTTTGATTTTGAGCCCTTTCCGTGTATCACGAGACTATGCTAACTCTATGTTGTACTATATTGAATCAGTGACCATAATCTGTTGAATGGTGACCGATTCACCCAATAGATGCCCCCTCATTTTGGGTGCAAGCGACGTTTCTAAGAGGATGCGGCCTAAAGAGGACCCCATGTTGAAGTGATACCGGTATGTAGGAGGGAATGTGCTTGGTAGAAACCAAGGCACATGCAAACAATGGCTAGAAGACAAGTGTTAGTGCAAACAAACATGTATATAGAAAATAATGTAAGCTACCAAGAAAGAAGACAAATGTAGACCACAAAAAGTGGGTTACAAACATGGGACATCACTCATGATGTCGCAAGATAATCGATTCCATAATGGATTAACACATACAATGTGCACACAAGACAAAGAATAGGGAAAATCTTGTAAACAATTGGAAAACAAGAGTAAGAAAACATCATATAACCATGGTGGAAAATATTTCATGCAAGGAAAATATTACACATGAAGCACCCATTAGCATGTTAGAAATATATAAAGTATGTCAAAACATGTATAATATGATATAGTAATGTGTTATGTACAATAATGAAACAATAACACCTGAAACATGTACGAATGTGGATTCCCCCAATAGCCTGCTACGGGACTCGTATGAGGTATTTGTGCCAAGCATCCATCTTGCGTGTATCATTACTGTGATCATAACTAGAAATCAGGTGATAGCACATGTGTATATGATAAAGATAATGACATACAAGATATCTATCTAGCATGTGTAATAAAGTGTACATGTAATCATAAGTTATTAAGAACTATATGCAACCAAGATATGTAACATGCTATGGATGAGATGGAATGGGATGCAATATGAATGTGATAGGGGCAGTGTGCCCCTCGAGTATGGATGTATGCATGAGTCAAATTTGGTTCATTTACAAAATACTCCTCAACAGTCAAGAATGAACCATATAGAAAGAGTGCGTCATTCGGAAATTATTTGAATGATGTGTTGATGTGACCAAAGAGCACGTGGAATAGAACATATTGATGACGGAGCATTGTGTGAAGATTGCAAAGAGATATGCGAATGAAACACTAGAAAATATTGATTAGGAAGACCAAACATGATGATGTATCTTAGAGTGTAGATCATAGAATGTGTGAGTAACAAGTTAAAAATTATTGTTTGTGAATCACGGAGCGTAAATTGTAGAATAACGTCGCATGATGGGATGGATAGAAATATTGATTGATTGTGAAGAACAAGTGTAGAATGATGTAAATGTTGGGAAGTGAGGTTCAATTTAGGTTGATACCCTCAACATTCGAGCATGAACCATGAGACTAGAGTGCATCATCGGGTAGTGTACATTGTAAATGTTTAATCATGATGCATAGAGTTTAAAATAGAATAACATGATGCGTGAGTAGAATATGCTAGAATGATGTCGATATAGAGATGTATAGTGTGCAACGCAAGATATATAGAGTGTGTAGAATGAGTAAGTGTAGAAAGCACAAAGTGCATATGATGTGTAATAGATGCAAGAAGAGGATGTTGTAGATGTGTAAGATGTGTAATATGTAGAAAGCACAAAATGTGTATGATGTGTAGTATAAGTAAGAAGATGATGTCAAAGATGTGTAGAGTGTGGAATGTGTAGAAATCACAAAGTGCATAGGATGTGTAATAGATGTAAGAAAAGGATGTAGGAAGTGCACAATATGTATGATGTGTAGGAAGAAGATGTTGTAGATGTGAAATGTGCAGTGTGTGAGGTTCATGTGTATAGTATGCCCTCAATAGTCAAGTGTGAACCTAACACAAGAGTGCATCATAGGGTAATGATGATACTAGGAGTGTATCAAAATGTATGTGATGAATGCCTATAGATGTGAAATAGGATTTGTGACAATAGAAATGAAGGAATCATGATGATGCATGATGCCCCTCAAGTGTGTATGTTGTATGGAAGAATCAAGTCACATTGTCTAAAAGATCATCATTGGTGTGATCAAATCCAAATGGAGAAGCATCAAAGACTTGATAAGAGATAGTATGAGGGGGTCATATAACGACCCATTGTGACGCAAATTATACATGCCCATAGCATATTCTTCATCAGCCAGAGGTAGTGGTGGACAACCATGTGCGTGCCATTGAGAAATATTTGGAGAGTAGGTAGGGGATGAGTCATTGCTAATGGAAACAATTCCGAAGGCATGGGAATGAAATATAGGCATGATCAGGAGCTAGAGTTCCCCCAATGTAATCAAGCCAAGACTACCCAAGTGTAAGTGGAGAAGAGCGAGGAAATCGAGAAAGGAATACTTAGAGATGGAATACATGAAGACCATAAGTAGTGGTAATGTGAATATATCCATGATAGAGATGAGAATAATAAGGTGGATGGAGCAGATCATCCACTAAAAATCCAAGCTGCGTTAAGCCATCATGTGTGTAAACAATATCAAAGCAATTAGGATCGAATGGGATATGATTCCAATAAGAGTTATTCACGAGAAGAGTACATGTGAAAGGAGAGTGTGCAATTGTAGATTGCTCATGGGAAGCCTCTATGGGTGAAACAACATACCATATATGGACATACCCTTGATATAGTACCATAACATTAGTAACATGGGTGGTTTCTTAAATTGATGTTCACTAGGGCCAACCACAATAAAAGTATCATCAAATTATGAGTCATCAATGTCAATAGGAGTGAAGTTAAGGCTATGTAATTTGTCATCGGTAAGTTTGACAATATCAACCTCGTCATCAGAGTCATCAGTGCTGACATAATCCTGAATGGTAAAAAAATTAGTTGTGGTGCTAGGAGTAGAGCCGGATGTAGGAACAAAAAATCTAAGGGATGTGTAATAGTAGTAGTGGTAGAAGCAACTACATTGGGCGATATAATATCAATAGTATGAGTAGGAATAGATGGTATGCTCGTAGATGTGGATGAAGGTAATAAAACACTAAGCTGACCAACATCATATGTATCAAGACTGTGAAATGGAATAGGCTGCAATGGAGGGATAGGCATAGCAATAACAAGATCTATGCGACAATATTTGAATGGTTCGGGGTCAACAACAATTGTATGCTCATAACCATCATGTAAGAACTTGACACACCAATGTACTATAGATGGTACTACACACATAGCATGAATCCATGGCCTACCTAATAATAGGTTGAATTGGAAGGAGGCTTGATGACAAAGAACAATGTAGGCATAATCTTAGGGCCAACCTAGATAGGTAAAGTAATAGTACCCAAGCATGTGCAGGTAGTTGAATCATAACCTCGGATGAGGGTGGATTTATTAGTGATTAGATTATACTAAATACCAATTTGTTTAAGAAGAGAATGAAAACACAAATTTATAGTGGAACCGTTATCGATCAAGACTTGCTTGAGATAAATTTTGCGATAATATCGGTGATAAGCGATGGAGCACATGGGGCATCAATAACAGATGTAGGTATGTCTTCATCATTAAATTCTATATCATGTGGTATATTTTGAGAGAGATTGAATAAGATGTGTAAAATCAACCTGGGAGTTAACACTCTCAATGTGTATAGAACAAATAACGACTTATAATGTATTATGACGGTATGGTGTATTACGTAGTAGATCATAAAGAGAGATTTTTGTGGGTGTGTTCTTAAGTTTTTCAACAATGTCATACCCTTTATTGGTGGTTGCAGGATTTGTAGGAGTAATAGGTGGTGGAATAGAAGCCGATGGAGCCGTAGGAGGACGAGTGTGATGAGTAAGTAACAACATTGATAGTTGGGTCAACCATAGGAGTAATGAAGTGAGGAGGGTGTTGAGTACGAATGTGCATGAAATCAACAGTAGAAGTAACAATACCAAAAATTTTGGTTGGAGAAAAAGAAGGATAAGAAGAGTGATCCATGGATTCAGAAGTAGGAGCAATATTTTGATACATTCTCAGAAAGGTAGTGTAGGAATGATCAGGTTCACCAAATGATTTAACAAAAATAAACTAAGATGTAGATTACTTTGTTAAATTATTATGTATGCTACAATAAGTATATATGATAGTAAAGTACAAAAATGACTCAAGAAAATAAGTAAAGGAAGTAAAAACCTAAGTGCAATAGAGAGTTAGATTACTTAGTTGATTGTTAGGAAATAAGGGATAAAATATGCGGAACAATCCCACTCAGAATCGCAATAGTAGAAACTAATATGCAAAAATATTACAAATTTGAAATAAAAGTGTAGAAAATAAAAGAACACAATATAGAGACAATATTTAACGTGGTTCACCCAATTTGGGCTACGTCCACCAAGAATCACTTGCTCAAATTTTATTACAATCCACCTCTCTCTCAATATAATACCCAGATATGTTTAGAGCTATACTCAAGAAACTCTCCTGAATTCACACTCAAACTCACACACATCTACAATAATATGTCTCCTCTATTAAAAGTACATTAATAGGAAACTCCTTAAGAAGTTTTACAATACCGTGGGTATTAAAACCATGGGACAAAACTACTCCATAAACCTATGGGTAAAAAATCACACCCATATGAGAAGAGCACATTTCCCGAGATATTGGGCAAGTTTTTTTAGCACAATTTTTTTAGTGTACAGTCTTGACACTTCCACACATGAAAACATGCTCCAGAACATAACATTAATTGTGCAATAATATTGGTAGTGTGGGAAGATGTAAGGATGACATAATAGAACCTTGAAACCAAACCCGAAAAAGTACAGGAAAGCAATATGAGCAAGGCCCGGGCACGTAGATTGGTCTTGGGGTTCTGGTATTAGGATCCCTTCTTAGGCACCATGGTCTCACGTAGGAGATTCGGAGATGAATTTCACAAGGTCGTTGGTTGATCTGAAACCCTCACTATTTTTCGCTAGATGATCACACTATGATTGCCGATGTCGTTGATAACCTACAATAAAGAGATCACCTACAAAACCCTCAAAATAACATCAAATCCTAAAAAGAAAGATGCAAAATGAGGGGTCAAACTGTCCTTAGCTATCAAAACAAGTGATCTTATGACTGAGCATTATACTACATCTCAGACCCAATGTAGTTCTATGTGTTTGTGTGTGTGGAATCATGCCCTAGGTGGCTCTTGTGTGTGTTGCACTTGATAGTGAGCAAAGTAGCTAGATGTAAAAGATGTAATAGATGTGTGCATGGAATAAAATGAACTTCCCTCCTATGTGTGTGATGTAGAAAACCAACCCTTGTCCTTGTAATGGTGTTAGATGAATGAAAATATGCTCTTGAGTGCTTATGAGATGCAACCTTAGGTGATAATATAGATGTTTAAAGCTTGGTACTTTAATTTGGTCACATAACTTTATATTTATATGCTTCTCTTGTTCAATTTTTGTAATTGATCACTAAAAGGTCGACCCCTAAGAGATAAGGATGTCAAATGGCTAGAAAGGACCCAAAAGGAGAGAAAAAAGTACAAAGAGGTGTAGGGAGCCCAGAGGGGATGAGGGCACCTAGGCACTGGTGTCCTGGTTGGGTGCTTGTGTCTATAGCCAGAAAAGGTGAAGTATGAAGGGTCATACAGGCAGTGAGGTCTGTAAGGCCAAGAGAGAGGCTGGAAAGGAAACTAAGAGGCCAAGTATAATGATCAATTAGTAATTTTCTCCCTGTAAGAAGCATATGAATTGTAGTATGCGAGAAGGACCTAGTAATGTACCCAAAGTGTGTGATTTAGTGTCTACAAAAATACTAATTACATCACACATAATTATCCACTTGTGATGGACTATAGTGCTATTGATTTATATAACGAATTTTTTTATCGACAATCATATCCCCTTTACAATTTCATCATGACATTCTAATGATCATATGCTTGCTGATTCTAATGTTACATCACTTATCGTAACCTCCTCCCCACAAGTAATAACACAATGTGATGATTTGCTAATGATTCATGATGTTTTTCCCTTACTCACTTTTCAAACTTCTATGCATGAATCATATGATATGGTTACATCTCATATTATTACATCTATGAGGATAATCAATTCTCCCCCATCAAAAATTATTATGTATATGGTTTCTTCTATTGTCATAGGGTTTAATACATATAATTTTACTACTTCCAATCTTCCCATATTACACCTATTAGTTATGATGAGTCTTGGTCTTTACCTCCATTTACTGATCCTCCTAACACTATATATGTTATAGATATAGTGACTCACACATTGATCCTTATGTTTACACTTACTCTTTCCAATATTGCCAACAATCCTAATGTTCCACCTATTTTGGTTTCTCCTAATCAACACACTCTTGTTGTTTATACACTTACTTCTCAAACGATTTGGATATTGGAATCCTTAGGATTATCTCCTCACTTTGTTGACAATGTTCTTTAATAGCTCTTGTGTTATCCCCCTTGCTACCTGATGACACACTCTTGTTCTAGGTTCAAACATGATAGTTTAGGGTTTACTTACCTACATGAACCTCACTTTTACAAATACAATGGGGGAAAACCTTGCTTCCCTCCCCTAGTAATAGTATTTCATATTGTAATGATTCACAAACATTCAAATATTGGCACAGATACACAAACATTAGCTTAGATCTTTATTAGATGTGTCATTGTTTGCTTATATTATTCTATGTTACACATTTTTATCATGTTATATTGATTCATAATATTTTTTATCCTTTTTTTGCATACACATGCACGTTGCGTATGGTACTCTTGAGATGAATCCAGGATAATTCAAGGTTATCACATGATGCATGATGTTTGACATTGTTCTCTACCGGTCCCACTAAGGCTCCTGTGGGCATCCACCTTTCCTATTTCTCTATATTCAAGTTTTATCATTGTAATATCTACTAATTTCATTCCTATTTTCAGTTGTATACATTATGACATACTATAAATTATTTTCTAACATGCTAACGGGTGCTTCATGTGTAGCATTTATCTTGTAGGCCTACTTCCAACCATGGTTATTTGATCATACTAGTTATTTGTTTCTTGTTTTATATGGTTGTCATTTGTATGAGGGATATGTCCTATGTTTTCTTTCTCATTTTATTATATGACCTTGAAGGCCTTGATTGTCTTGTGACATCCTGAGTTGTGTCCCATGTCTTCCACCAATTATTTGCTATTCTTTGTTACGTTATTGCGTGTTTTAACTTGTTTCTATGACATCATGCTATAATTTTTTGTCACTAGCACTTTTTACTAACTTATTCCCTTTGTATTTATTGGAGTCTAGTTGCCAACACTTAATAAGGTCGGGCATGCTATAAATTCACTTATACATATGTCTAAGCGATCACTTGAGGCACATGTAACCCACCGAGTCACTCCTTTATTTTACTTGTCAAGATGTAGGTTACATACTTAACCATTATATCATAGATGGAAGATGACAATATAATATAACAATATCAACAAATAACAAGGATGATCATTCATAAGCATAGAAAATAAACAAAAAATTTGGATCTCCATTACATGTTATATATCTCTATTAACCTGTAGTAATCCATACACAGTTTTCCATCATAAACACAATTCATTGTATTACATACAATCACTTATTACATCCATGTATGCATCACTTAGCGCTAGACACACACATACACTCACTCTATAAATGCATACATTAGCACTCACATATCTCTGTCTCTACGCACACACTTCCTTACATTACGTAGAGTGTGACACCTATTTATATACGGTGGGAAATTTCCCTTCATGACTTACATGTTTTAATTCTAACAATAGATATCCTAAATATATGCTACATGCCTTTAACTCTTGCTTTAATATCCACTTTGTGCTATAAAATAGTCCATGATTTGATCCTATAAATAGCTTTGTCCATACATGTTCTTCATCTATCTCACATGTGATTTTCTTGTGGTCAACGCTCTTTCTGTCTATTTCTGGATGTTCCTTGCATGCTACACTATCTCCGCTTTTCCTATTTTTAGCCTTTACTAGGAAATTGGCTAAGTCATGAACCTCTGTGTGCATGTGTGGTCCCTTGCACGTTGATCTCCTCTTTCCCTCACATGCATACATTTCATAAAATGACATGTATTTGTTCCATGTTTGCGTGCATGCTTTCACGCATTCCTTCTGGTCCTTAATTACTTCTTTTTAGTTCATGTGCACCTTCTTATATGTGGTCCTTATCTTTTCCTATGTGCATGGCTAGTACTTATCCATTTTATTTGCTCAACATTACCCCATTCTAGGATTATTGTTCGTCCTCAGAAATAACATGAATCAAAGAATATATCCTCAAAGAATAAATGAAATAATGAAATAATCTCTGAAGAATAAATAATATGGGAAATTACCTAATGAATCAAAGAATGAAGAATTTTTCCTCCTTGCGCGCACCAAAAATTCAAGCCTTAGGTGATGACATGAGTTTTGGAAAATCTCTGTTTAGTACAACTTATAGCTACTTCCATCCTTCAATCTCTTTGTGACCTTATTCGCACCATTTCCACAATATATGGTATCTTCTCAAAAGGTATCTTGTCAACCTTCTCCTTCATCTCCTTCATCACTACAACCAAGTCTCTGTGGAAAAACCCTCCAAGTATCCATTTTTAGATCACCATAGGTTTTATCTCCTTTAGCTTCTCATCAATAGTGGCGCACTTGGATTTTATTAATTCTCTCTTCTCCAAAACGTTTTGCATCATATTCTTGCGCTCAACCTTATTTTCCTTCATTGTGGCTTGAAATTTCTTCAACTCCACTTCTTCAACTATGGTTACACGCATTACATATTAGAGAGAAGTCTTGGCAGTTGTCAAAACTTTCTCTACCTTTTACGCGACCTTTTTCAGCTCCGCGACCAACGTCTCATATTCTTCAATCTTTTTCTCGACATTTTCTTTATTCATCTTGGCTAATTCTTCAATGATGGCCCCAACTTGCTTGTCACCTTGATTAAAAACATCTGAATAAATCCTCCAAATAGTCTATTTATGCATCATAGTCTAGTTTTCTGTTCCACCAAGTATGGGCATGCATGCATAATATTACTCACTATATCAATTTTGCTTTATTTTTGCATCATTTATCAACTTCTTATCCTTGTTCAAATCTTCTACAAGTTGTTGGTTTCTCAACCATTTGTGATATATGTCATGATACATCCTCCTTACCATGATCCCTTTTTCAATATTCCTTCTCCCAACCTCGGTGGCCATTTTGTTCAGCGTGTTACAGGATTGTTCATCTGAGAGCTTTGTGGAGTCAATTATAGGGAATACCCTTCTGGATCTTTCTTCGCTTTCATCTATGAGAAAGACTCCTTTCTCACCTCATACTCGAGATCCTCCATGTGAGTATGCATGTTCCACAAGAGCATTTTCTTGTGTACGAGAGGACCTCAACCTTGTAAACATTTCCCAATAGAATAGGTCTTCCATTGGTACTCGAAATCTGAAATCTATCCCTAAGAACCTTGATGGATCATTAAGGTAGGACATTAGGGGTACTGTGGGATTTTCCATCACTTCCTCCCTCTTGCACATGGCTTCCATGGGGTCTTGTGCACAATATTTAATTTTCACAACTCACCTCCTTTCCAACACCTTGGCCTTCCCCAATTATCTATTCATCATCACCCCCTTCTTTCTCTTCTTGCTCCTCTTCCTCTTCATCATGCTTGTGCTCATATTATTACACATTGCGTGTATATTTTTCTAATTAAGGCCTTTTCCTTCTTCTCTCTTAGGCCCATTCTTGGGCACCAGCTCTTCTTCTTGTTTCTTCTCCACCCGTAGTTCCTCCTATAGTGCTTTATCCTCATCTTACTCCTCTAAGTTATGAATGATGTAGGGATTATCCTCCTCCATTGGGTTTGGTTTACACTCTTATTGAATTGGAGGTTACTAATGTGTACATGAGGCACTTGCTACTTGCCGCTCTTCCTCATCTTCTTCCTTCTTTGCTATGGTCTAGCCAACCCTTGATTATATCTTCCTCTTCTTCCTCTGGAGGATTTTCCTCAACATTCTCTTTAGGATCTTCACCGTATGATTCTTTAGTGGCTATGACATGTCGAAATTACACGCATGGACCTCTTTCCAATCCTTCATATTTATCGTTAGGTAGGAATAAAATTTACATGCTTATTTGCCAACGAACAAGGTCGAATATGACTAAGTTCCACATTATCTATCTTGATTGTTTCCACATACATTTCCTTGATACATATCCATACCTTTTACACGGTGTATGGTAATATGAGTCGACTCTCTCTACATTAAATGTTAAGTGTTGTGTGTCCTTAATTCTATTCACTGTGCATCTAAATTACTTTGATGTGAATGCAAATCACAATTTGCACCATGAACCCATTTCTCCATTTCTCAACAAGAATCTGCAGGATGAAGAGTTGCATCACTTGCAAACTCTTCTTGTTTATCCAACAATGCCGAAATTATCAAAGCAAGTGCCATTCATTTTCAAATACCTCTCACTTTCTCTTATACCACTTCTCTAGGAACACCTTGTATGGATTTGTAATTCCACCATCACAAGTATACTTGGAAAACATTTTTACGGAGACTTGTCCTTGATGGGGCTCCCACATATTATATTCTAGTCCATTTGGCACCCCAATATCCCAAAATATAATCAACGAAGGATGGATTCCCAAGTAATTTTTTTCTCCTTTATCTGTTTGTGCCTTTACCTCCTCAATGATTCCCTCAACTATGTACAAGGAAATGTTGTACTTAGTTTTGTGTGCCATCTTATGTGCGATATGGAGGAATTTTTTTATTTACCTCTATCTAGTTCTCGAAGCTCTAACTTATAGCTAACCAAAGTGCGTAACCACTCATTTTTTGGGTCATTAATCTTATCAATGTTAAACACTTAGCTTCCCTATGATACTTTAACTTGGTGGGCGTTTCCTCTATCTTTGTCTCATCGTGTGGTCAATATATATTTCTTCACCAATGTCACAAATCCTCTCACCTTGTCAATTAATTTGGCGAGTTAGCTACATCCTTCTTCATGTGAAGTAAAAGTAGTCTTCATGCATGTGTGGTATCAACCATTGAAAGAGGCACTTGGGCTTCCTAAAGAATGGCAACTCATATAGCTGAAGTACCCATAATCCTTTTAAGGTTTTGTGTATTGTATCATGGAGGACTATTTTCCCTTCTGCACTCCTTGTATTCAACTCTCACAAGACATCCTTGTTGATGTATTCCTCATGTGTTTGCGCTCAATTATTATACTCACCGATCTTACATTTTTGAAGATGTGATGCCCATGGTTTTCATACAACTATCTTTGATAGATCACGCATCTCGGAGAACCAATCTTCAAGTGAATCTTGCATGGGATTATTTTTCTTTTGTGATCTCTTTGGTGTCATCGTTATTTTAATCAGGTATAAATTTAACCTACAAACTATGTACCCTAGGTGCCAAAGCTTTCACACCTACTTGATCAAATTGTTCCTTTGGTGATGAACTTCTAGAATTATTGCTTAATCCTTGTATTTTTCACCTCAACTTTGTGCCCTATCTCATCCTGTAAGACTATGTTCCCTAGCTCTGTGTCTTATCCTGTGATCCCTAGTTCTCGAGTCTTCAAACCCTTCTCCTAGCTTCCACTTCTCAAAAGGATCTCACTACATTAAGGTGTCATGCTCATTCCCTCTTTTATTGAATCATGTCTAGTTCATGTGTCATTTTGTAGCTCTCTAGTTCGTTCTTCATACTTCATATTGTGTCATGATTAAGCTCTCTATCACACAAGTTCTTGAATAGTAAGGTATGAATAATTTTTTCACACCCCTTTTATAGATTTTCTAATATCTAGATGCATTAATTACATCACCTACAACCATTTTTATCTTTAAAGCAATTTTTTTCTTTTTCTATACTTTTTCTTGCATTTTCTAGCTCAAAAGACATATCCCACATGCGACAGTCCATAACCTTCTGGCGTGATACTACTTCCCAAGCTAAAGATCCTCTTATGTGTAACTTCCCGCACCACACACATTCTTCCTCTACGTCATTTTCCAAGTAGTTTACCTTTTTTGTCGCCTCCCTCACATTACATTGCATGGCTCTTCCATTCACGTGGTTATTATTATGATAAATTCCACTGACTTAAATCACACTTTGCACCATATCCAACCATTAACAACACTTTATTTTTCACACCAACACATTTCTCCATCCCACACCATTATTTCACCCCATCGTGTGCTCTTTCACTAGCCTCCCAGCCACTTTTATCCTCCCTTTTTCATGTCACACACCGACACCTACTTCACCCCACACTAAAATCATGTGTGGTCCTTTGTGCATCAATTTAAAATATAATAATCAGCTCTTGCGTGCGAACACACTTATTACAACAAAACAAAAAAACAACATAGAAAATGAAATCTATTCTAAATAGAAAGACTTCCTTATTACAAACACATAAGAAGTTTATTTATAGTAGGGATTCATCCTAATCCCATTAAAGTAACCAAAAACATAGTGCCACCTAGTGCACGTAATTGACATGCACTTGATTCTAGTATCTTGGTTACTAGAAATGGTCCCAACCAATACACCTTAAGCTTTCTATGATGGCGCATAAAATTGGAGTCATACAAAAGCACCATCTTCACCTCCTTCACCCACACTAAAATCATGTGTGGTCCTCTGCACGCATCAAACTAAAATATAATAATTAGTTGTTGTGTGCAAACACACTATTACAACAAAACAAAATAAAAAAACATAGAAAATGAAATCTATTCTAAATAGAAATACTTCCTTATTACAAATGCATAAAAGAAGATTATTTATAGTAGGGATTCATCCTAATCCCATTGAAGTAACCAGAAACATAGTGCCATCCTATGCCTATAATTGACATGCACCTAATTCTAATATCTTGGTTAATAGAAATGGTCCCAACCAATACACCTTGAGCTTCCCAAGGATTCATACAAAAGCACCATCTTCCCCACTGAAAAATACTTATTCTTAATATTCCTATCATGCCAAGCCTTTTGTCTAGATTTCTCTATCTTTGACTCCATCATGTAATTACACACCACTCATCCAATTGCATTAGTTTATCAATGCACTCATCCATTATTTTCTCATCATCAAGTCCTCTCTGTGCATGTAATATGTAGGGAGAGTAACATGAATTCCATGGGAAAATTGCTTCCATGCCAAACACCAATTGAAAGGTGTGGCCTTATTCAACCTCTTATGTAGTTCTATATATGCCCATAACACATTTGATACTTTTTCATCCCAATCTTTCCTTCCTACATCACAAATATTTTTCAATGTTTGTCCCAAGATCTTATTGAAAGCCTCTATAATACCATTGGATTATGGGTGATAGGGGTAGTCTTATGATGAGCTACCATAAAATATTCCAATAATATTCAAATTGTTTCATTCAAAAATGAGTTCCCCTATCACTGGTAAGGCTCAATGGATAGCCATACCTACTTATGATATTTTCCCATAAGAAATCTTGTTGTTGTAGTTGCAGTGTAATCCTTTGTAGGCATACCTCTTCCCACCTTGTCAAGTAATTTGTGCATGTAATGATGTAATAATAGTGTCCTTCATGCATATGTGCAATGGTGCAATTGGCCCAAAAAATTCAATTTCCCACTTCTCAAAATGTTATGTGCTTGTTATAGGTTCATAACATCATCCTCATCCCGTTTCTAGTTTTCCTATCCTTTGAAAATGATCACATGCTTTGAAAAATGCCTTGGTATCCTTATAGAGTGTCTCCCACCATAATCCTACTAGTAATATCTTGCACATCATTTTTTCTTCCTACATAGTGACCTCCTGTAATTCCACCATGCACCTCTTCCATTATGGCTTCACTGCTCATGCTCCAATACACACCTATGCGCAAGAATTCATCTCTACCCATCTTGTATAAGTCTCCTCCAATTAGCTAGTAGGTGCATCACACGAATGACCTAATTGCTTCTTCTCTAGGGTATTCATACCTTCAGGCAAACTCTTATGTGCAAGAATACTGTAATATCCTCTAAGTCATTCGAGCGCATGTGGTATGTAGTCTAAATAATTGAGCATCTATGATATAGTGTCTTCTATGCTTTTCATGTCCTCACTAGAGTTAATTCTTGATAAGTGATCTGGTCCCAAATTGCTTTTTCCAGGATTCACTATAACTAAAAATCAAACTATTGGAATAAAAGGATCCAACGAAAATGTTCCCTTACAAAAAATGGCTTTTAACTAGATATTTAAGTGTCATGTGATCAATGTAGAATATAAATGGTGTGGCTAGTAGAATACTATCTAAACTTGTGAAGCACATACACCATTGATAATGCTTCACACTCCAGTGTATAATTTTCTTCGGTCAATGTTAGCTTCCTATTTAAAAAATATGGGGTGATCAACATTACCTTCCCTGGTGTGATAAACTACTCCAATGGTTGTACTAGAGGCATCTACATGAACATGGAACAATTTATTCCAAGAAGGAAATGTAAGATAGGCACGGTGGTTAGCTTCTCCTTTAAAGTCTCAAATGCTAGTTGTTATGTGTCACCCAATATAATTTTCCCTTTTCCTTTAACAATTCTTCAAGTGGCACAAAATATTTGCATACCCCTTAATAAATTTACGGTAATAACCAAGTATGTCCAAGGAATCCACACTTCACTCTGATTGGTTGGCTCCTCCAATCCCAAGATGACTGTAATTTTGGTTGGGTCTACTAAAAATCCTTCCTTATATATAATGTGTCCAGAAAAGTACCAAATGGTGTTGTAAAAGATACACTTCTTAATATTCAAGGAGATGTTAAGTTTCTTGCATCTTTCAAACATCAACCTCAAGTAGTCACAATGGTCTTTAACAAGGCCATAAATTATCCAATCATCTAAATATACATGAAGAAATTATGAATGAAGTCTTGAAATGCTTGAAAATAATGCATGAGAAAACTGTTGGCACATTCTTTTTAGGCCAAAGGGCATAACCATGTAAGAAAAAACATCCCCATTTAGTTGCAAAAAAAATGTTTTTTTCTCCTTGGTCTTCGTGTGATCCTTACCTCTGATGATAGCCTAAAATCCATCTATAAAAGAATAGATCTCATGCCCTACAACACCTTCTAGGATATCTCTTTGATGAATGGTGTGGGAAAAGGATCAATGACACATGAAGCATTCAAAACTCTATATATCAACAAAAATCCTTATCCTGCCATCCTTTTTAATGTTGATAACCATCAAGGGCTTATCCATTATGAATTCTTCAATGGGCTCAATAATTCCTGACCTTGAACATTTTATCAATTTCATCCTTCACCTTGATGTGATAGATTAGGATTCATCTAGGTAAGGCCTCTTTCAAACCGGTCATGTGCACATCCTTGAGTTTTATTTTCATTTCTCCTAATGATGGATGCATACCCTTTAACTCATGGTATCCTCTAGGAAAAAGATCCTAAAATTCATGTAATAGCTCAATGATTTTTCTACCTCTAGTTCAAACCAATAATCACCAATAATTATTTCCTTTGGTACATCTTCTCTCGATTCCATGTTTAATTTCTTCATCTTCAATGGTACATGGTAGGCTCGCGCTTGCTTCATCTATTGAAGTCCAATACCTCACACACACCTTTTGTGTGCTTAATATCCAGATCCTCAACCTCCTTCATCATCTATGAGGTAGAAAATATTTTTTTTCTCCTTTTCTTTCCAAGTGCATCCCAATAAGGTCTCCTCTGATTCCACCATGTCATTGTCATGCATGCTTTAGATATCAACCTCACCAAATAATTGAGTCATAATTTCTTCATCCTTCATGTTATCCCCCAATGTAATGTGCTTCATAATCTATAGAGCTTCATGAACCGGTGGTTTAGTAGAAAAGTAATCAAAAGTATGGGTGATACCTAAATTATCTCAGTGCCCAATTTGTTGTTTCTTGCTTTATCTCAACATGTATATACCAAGCACATGTGCAACATGCAAAGTAGAATAAAACTTATGCACCCATAAGGATGGTGGTAGAGTGTCTTTCCTTTCATCCAATTCCTCTTCACAATTGTGAACATGTACCATGGGAGAAGTCTTCCCATCATAATCTTGTATTAATGAAGGGAGATTGTTCCTAAAAAACCTTGTCAAGAAATCCACTCTTATCTCACACTAACCAAGTAAGTTGTCTCTATGCATATCCCACCAACATGTGTTGTTGTCCCTCAATGTGTACACCAACATATTTCTTCTATCCCCCTCATTGCGCCATTATTCCTCCATCATACGCACAAGAATGATTTGGGATTTTCTTCTCTAGTGTACTTCAAAAATAACCTTCCCAACCACTTGACTTGGTCATCTTCGTGGTGTAATCACCCTTATCACTCTTCCCCAAACTTCACGACCAACCATCTCATAAGTACCATGAGCCCAATTATCACAAGCCACACTAGTAGTGTCACTTATGGACTACATGTTCTTCCACTTGAAGCATACCTCCTTTGATGGCTCCACATTCTCTGGGTCACACACCATATATGTGCATATATTCTATTAAGATATTCTTCATTGATGGGATCTATATAAGGCACAATATTTGTGTCATCCATTGGTATCACAAATGCACTCATCTTTATTCTCAAAACTCACATAACACTTGTTAAAGCATAGGTATGTGTTATTGGCATAACACCAAGGATGACCTAGTAGTGTAGGAAGTTATCTTCTTCAGCTAGCTCTAGACCTCAAAGTCACCCTTGAACTTGGATCCTTGAATGGTGATAAAAGCATCCTTTAAAACCCCAATGGGCATAGCCCTTATCTTATTAGCCATGTATAACACATTTGAGGATGGATGCAATGGTGGCCTTCCCATCTGGTTCCAAGCATCAAGTGTGAGGAAATTTACTTCTGCATATATCAATGAGGATATTACTTACCAACCATCCATTAATCACTACATCCAACATGATTTCCTTTTCATACTCATGATCTTGAGGTGGTAAGTTAGCATGGAGAATCTGACACTCCCTTTCTACACCTACACATGGATATTTTTCCCTAAACCATTCTCCCAACAAAGGTATGATATTATCCTTCCTAAGCATCTATGCATACCTCTCTAAGAGGTCATCCACATCCTTTTGAGGTAATTCAACATTCTTTTGTGCATTCCTCTCACACTTTTTCTCCTTTAAACATTGTATCTCCCCTTGAGTTCCCTAATGATGACCCATGTCTCTTGATATAATTCCTTCTGTTTGCCCACATCTAGATACTTCATATGAATAACCTCCTCTCTTCTAATGAGTGGTCTTGATTTTTCTTTCTCATGTGTGCACACGCTACCTCTATGCATGTAGTGACCAATAATGGATGAGGTTCTATACAACCAATTTCTTAGGCATCCATTCCCCTTTTGGTGCATTTAACCTTAATCATGGCTACACCTTATCCTTCTTGTTATTTTTACACATGTGGGCATACAAATCTAGGAAATCTTTAACCTTATGTGCCTTACCACAATATGCATAAGTATGATTCTTCGAGAACTCACACTTGATAGTGATCAGGTGACCCACAAGTGTAACATGTTTCCCTGTGTGAACCTTCCTCGATTCCACCATGGCCTCTACCTCGGTATCCACCTCTAAAGCCTCCATTACCATTATTATGACCCCTCATTATTATATCCTTCTTTTGCACATGTGAGCTACTCTCTACACTAGTCTAGTGCATAACCCTATTTCACAAGCCTCATGAATCTGATCAATCAGATAAAAATTGGTTGTGTCATGAGTATGTGCATCACATATTTTTCAATACAAAAAACATTCTTCTTCTATACATATGTTTGCAAAAAAGTGGACAATTATGGACATCATGGTTCTTGTGAAAAATTTCACAAGTTGTTAATAGCATGCACACATTCATGTGTGGAAAAATATCCTTTGAATTCCCCTCTACTTCACAATCGAGTGCACTAGAGTCCACTACATGTCTCATGAGATGAATTGGTAGATAAATTTTCCAACTAGTGGCCATTGTTGTGATCTAGGCCTCAAGAAATGGACTTACCCCCATGTCTATGCTCCTCCCAACCACTTTACACACATAGTGATTCTTCTAAAGCCTCACACGGGTCACTGAATGTCTTATGTGATAACCTTTGAAAAGGTGTCAAAAACCTCCTACAAACCATTACACATGTGAATCTGATGAATGTCATAAGAAATCTTGGACAAAAAGGTCTTGAAATGCACATCATACTCTCTAACACTCTTTAAGCCAAGCCTTGTTTAATGTCTTTCAACATGCTAATGCTTTGCTTCTCAAATTTAGGTATGTGGAATTCAACCAAAAAGAGTGGCACACAATGCATCATAGTCCACTATTATCTGGTGTGGATCATACTTCCTATACCAACTATGTGTGTGGCCTTAAAGTGTTGTATGCAAACTGACTAGCCTTTCGATATGGGGTTTGTTATTCCTTTGGCCCTCCATAAAATTTCACACTTGTGCACATGCTCTGTACATCTTCCACACCTCGATATTTTGGAAAATGAAGGACATCTCAAAAATATCTGAGGGGGTTTGTTGTTGTGTTGTTGAGGTTTTGTGTATGTTTGTGTCCTTTTCCTAGAGTGGGGCCATATCTTGATCCCAAGCCTCCACTAGGATTTCCTCCATGTGGTGGAGGACCTAAACCTCTCTATCCTCCTACCATGACATGGGACTATGTAGAAAGTACTACCTTACATCCCCATAGTAGTGCTGAATTACACACCAACTTTTGTCCCTACTACTCCACCTATAGGATTACCTCCAATGGGTAGTGTGCCACTTTTTTACTTAAAGTCATGCACCTACTAATTACTTCCAAACAAAATTTGTCTCAAAATACTAGAGCTTTTTTACTTCCATATGTGTTTCTTTATCTTGTTGCACTCTTGTGTTGATACTAAAATGTGCCTACCTATATCTCCAACCCAATGTGGTGATCCTTGATTACCTTCTTTCTCACCATCACTATGATGATCTTCTATAACAACTTCCAAATTCCAAACACCAAGCACAAGGGATAGGTGTCTAGGATGGGTTAGATGCGTGCCAAATGGTTCTCATCCTTTCCTCAAACTTTCTTTCATCAGATGTCAAAGGGTTCTTCTACTGTGCTTTCCCAATATCTTGAGGGACATGGTCCTATGGTCCCTCACCTTCTACAGGGTTCTCATCACTTCCACTGACCCCATTCCTCTCATTCTTAGACCTCTTCAACTACCCTCTCTCACATCATTATATACATGTGTATATTTCTTCTCTCTCTTCTTCTCTCCACTTGGACCAATGCCATCCTTCCCAAACCTTCTTCCTTCCCCTACGTGTGGTGGGGTTTTAGCCTTCCATAGGTAAGTTCTCCATCCCCAACTCAATCATCAAGATATTTTTTTCTAAAGGTAGCACACGTAAGTATGATCCTCTTGGCACACAAAAACTAGAACTCTACTTCTTCTGGACATAAATATGTTGAAATCACATACTCCAAGGTATAATTACAACACACCTTCCCACTAGTGATCTATAGCTCAATTCCATGGTTCATCCAAATCAGAGAGTGCTTGGTACTTATCCTAGCTCCACACTTGCTTCTTTCCCATCCAAACACCCTATATTCGTGTATAAGATGCTACTAACCATTCATATAACTCTCTTTGGGAAGAAACTAAAGAATGTCTCATATAATGAATCATATAGATTATCTTCCACCCATTTGCACAATTAAAATCCCATCCCAGTGTTGTATTTGAGAAAATTCATTTGGTCAGTCCTTCACCCAACATTCAATATTCTCAATGATAATTCGAATGTCATATGCACACCACATCTTGATGAAGAATGAAAAGAGGTCCAAGCAATGGAACCAAAATGTTTGATTCTAATGCACTTGCACACTTCACTTAGACAAATTATAAGCACTCACTTGAAGCACACACAACCCATTGAGTTCCTCCTTTGTTTTAGTTTTCAAGATGTAGGTTGCATGTACTTAACCATTATATCATGGATGGAAGATAACAATATAATATGACAATATCAACAAATAACAAGAAGGCCATCACTCATAAGCATAGAAACAATCAACAACAAAATTTGGACCTCCATTACATCTTATATATCTATATTAACTCTAGTAATCCACACACAATTGTCCATCATAAACAAAATTCATTCTATTACATATACTCACTAATTACATCCATGTGGGCATCATGTCTCTCTCTCTCTCTCTCTCTCCCTCTCTCTCTCTCTCTCCCTCTCTCTCTCTCTCTCCCTCTCTCTCTCTCTCTCCCTCTCTCTCTCCCTCTCTCTCTCTCTCTCCCTCTCTCTCTCTCTCTCTCTCTCTCTCTCTCTCTCTCTCTCTCTCTCTCTCTCTCTCTCTCTCTCTCTCTCTCTCTCTCTCTCTCTCTCTCTCTCTCTCTCTCTCTCTCTCTCTCTCTCTCTCTCTCTCTCTCTCTCTCTCTCTCTCTCTCTCTCTCTCTCTCTCTCTCTCTCTCTCTCTCTCTCTCTCTCTCTCTCTCTCTCTCTCTCTCTCTCTCTCTCTCTCTCTCTCTCTCTCTCTCTCTCTCTCTCTCTCTCTCTCTCTCTCTCTCTCTCTCTCTCTCTCTCTCTCTCTCTCTCTCTCTCTCTCTCTCTCTCTCTCTCTCTCTCTCTCTCTCTCTCTCTCTCTCTCTCTCTCTCTCTCTCTCTCTCTCTCTCTCTCTCTCTCTCTCTCTCTCTCTCTCTCACTCTCTCTCTCTCTCTCACACACACACTCACACACACACACTCTCTCTCAGTATAATTACATACATTAGCACTCACATATCCCTTTCTATACTCACACAATTCCTTACATTACATTGAGTGTGACACCTATTTATATATGGTGGGAATTTCCTTCATCGCTTACATGCTTTAATTATAACAATAGATGTCCTAAATATAGGTTGCATGCCTTTAACCCCTGCTTTAATATTTAGTTTGTGCTATAAATAGTCCTTACTTTAATCCTACAAATAACTCTATTCATGCATGTTATTCATCTATCTTGCATGTTATTTTCTTATGGTGGGTGTTTTGTCTATATCTGGACATTCCTTGCATGCTACGTCATCTCTACTTTTCTTATTTTTAGCCTTTAATAGGAAATCAACTAAGTTTTGAACCTTTGTATGCATGCACAATCCCTTTCACACACCGAATTTATTTGTTCTTTGTTTATGCGCATGCTTTCACATATTCCTTCTAGTCCTTAGTTACTTCGTTTCCGTTTATGTGCAGTCCTTGTATTTTTACTCTGCGCATGGCTAATACTTAGCCATTTTATTTGATCAATAGTTTTGCATGTTCCATAGGTATGTCCATGCATATTTCGTATTCCCCCTATTGGAGTTGTATTTTAGATGTGCACATTGGTATAATCTTTCCTTGTTTGGGTCACACTCACATTGGTTCA
The DNA here is from genome assembly GCA_018340775.1 of Taxus wallichiana var. yunnanensis. NCBI lineage: Eukaryota > Viridiplantae > Streptophyta > Pinopsida > Cupressales > Taxaceae > Taxus > Taxus wallichiana. The sequence goes on along the minus strand of CM031240.1, from coordinate 650,794,571 downwards.
TCTCATGCACCTAAAACGAGTAGCCAGTAAGTCATCGGGTGATTATTTCACCCTCTGAATAGTATAAAAATAGATATGAAATGGTTCATAGAAAAATCTGACCAAACAAGAGCTAATAAAATGGTTCAAAATCAAAATTGGGCCAAAAATAGATCAAGTATAGAAGCACCAATACAGATAGGAATGGTGGTTGTTAGTGTCCCTCCTAGGTGGTTCTATCTTGGGAAGAAACATGAACAATACATGTTCAACATGTTTTTAATGATGGGATTCTCCAAATTTCAGTAGACGTGCTCATTTATAGATTACTATTAGGTACAACAAGAAACTAATGACTATTGTTTCTCCATTTAAATTATCGGTACCAATCTAAAATGGATCCCTAAACTAACACTAACACCATGTATTAATTTTTTTACCAAAATGGATCCTTATAAAAATAATCATTTTCCCCATGTTAGAATAGGAATTAATTAAAATTTGATCCAAAATTGATTAAATGTGATAAAAATGAATCAAAGTTGATTTTAAAATTAATCATTTCCATTTGCGCATTCGAAGGATCAAATATTTTTCCCAAGTTTATTGTAAAATATTATAATTGCATCTAAATCATTTTAAAAATTGAGTTAAATTTGCAAAAATCATAATAAATTGATGCAACACTAAACAAAAACTCCAAATTGATAACAAAGTTCACCCATTGATCGAATACATCTCTAAGATAGCTTATAACACCATACAATCAATTAATAAATCAATTTACAAGTGCAATTAATAAACTCACAATAAAAATGGATATTAAACTTGCAATATCGATAATGTGTTTAGCATACCTTGAAGACTCGAACTAGATCAACAATGTCCTCCACCTTCATGTAACACTTACACGATCATCTCCACTTTGTTCTACGTAAAAGTGGTAAAAATGATTTCAAAATGATGTCAAATGAACACCAATTTGGAAAATACAAGATTTAGGAAGAGCATTTGGAAATTTTGAACAACTCTCCAATTATGCAAAAATCTTGAAAAATGGCTCTAAATGGGCAAAAATGTCAATATATACAAACTTCTCCTTGTGAACTATACACAGTCATCTAGAAAGTTGTCTTCAAATACAAAAATATCCTTTTAAAGTGTTTCCAAAGGCATGACACATTTGGGTGGGTGCTTTATCTTTTACACCATAGGTCGGTGGTTCAAATCCCACTTCTAGCACCTCCACTATACAATGTGCATACACTTGCCTTTTTTATCCCTTTATCCCACATGTAGTGGGTTTTAGTGGGTAAGGTGGTTTAAATGTGGACACTGTGGTATATAGTAAGTGGTTCAAGATCCACTTTTACTTTTGGGTATGTGTTGGGTGCATGGATTAACGTGAAACACTTAAGGCTATAATTTGTATGCCATGTGGCAAGGTGAGTTGGAAATGTTGTTCACCAAGTTTCGCAATGCATAATTTAATAAAATGTGGAAATTTAGTCCCACATGCATGGTGGGTTGGAAAATATGGCATATAAATAATAAGTTGTCTCCAAGCTAATATGAAGAATAGGAGGTAAATGTACCCTCCTAAAAATAGTGTGTTGAACCTTCCTAGGGCCCCTGGCCAACAAATAGCGGGGCCCATTTGTCTGAACACAAACATTGAAGAATAAAGGAAAAAATAAAATCCCCAAACACTTAATTTTCACCATTTTTCCACTTGTCGCAAACTAATTGCTCCACTTGGAGAGCTTTCATGAGTCCATGTCATCTCGGACTTACGTGTTTATTTTTTTACCAATTGGGTCGAGTTTTTGCATGTGTTAAATTTTACATGCGAATCTTTGTTTTCCAAATTCTACATACCATTGGAAATATCACGATGGGATCCTATGTACTATATTTGTTTAGAGATATTTAGGGAGCTTATGACCACTTAGAATGTTCTCATGATCATACCTCCCTAATAAAAACTTTTGGTCCCTAAAAGTCCAGTCACCCATTGAATCTGCTAAATGGCTCTATGTATTACACAGCATACATAACCAAGAATATAACATAGTGGTTATGATTACAAAATATTGAATTTATTATCACAAAAATGGATTACTAATAAATAGACAATAAAATGCCTCTCAACTAGTGTCCAATCAATCCTGTGATTTTTCCAATACTATAAATGCCAAAATTAGATCAGTATGAAATGACAACCAAATTCCAATGATAGGTGGGTGTCCACTGACCTTGTAAAAACTATCAACTCTACAAAATATCACTGAAATTGATCAATATGAAATAGATGACTAAATTCCAAACATAGGTGAGTGTCCATTGACTGTGAAACTACAAAGTACTGTAATGTCAAGTAGATCAATATGAAATAGACAACCAAATTCCAATGATAGGCGGTGTCCACTGACCCTATGAAACTATTAATCATGACAAAATATCTCTGTCAAATATCAAATTCCATCACCAAAAATGGATTAGTAACCATAGACGAGAAAACACTTCTTAGCAAGTGTCCAATGAATCCCTATGATACAACTAATAAATGTAATGCACAATATCAACCAAAATAGATTAGTATAAAATAGATGACACAATGCCATACAAAAATTTATCCAACCGATCTGTGAAATTCAAATCACTACATCTACATAATATCACCCACTAGATCGGTGTAAATAAAAAAAACACTTTTTAGCAAGTTTCTCGAATGACCCATTGAAAGTTGAAAATCATTGCAAAATATCACAAAAATAAATCAGTTATGTAACAAACTACACAACACCATACAAAGAGGAAAGAATGCAATTGAATCCTGAAATTTACGGTGAAAATAAAATATCTATCTCGATGTAAAATTGGGGATAGAACCAATCTGCCTACACAAATGTAACTTCCAAATTGGTGAAATGCACAAGCACTACAAAAGATCACTAGGTGAAATTGCAAACTAATTTGTTAGTGTAATAAATGTACACCCTAATTGTAACCACATGTGACAGTTACAAATAAATGCCCAAAATGAGGGACTTAAAACATGTGCAAATATCACATGTGGATACAATTTTTTTATATTAATTATAATTACAAATGGTGCCCAAATGGGTCTTATAAGCATCCATACTTTTGCACACAAACGACAACATATACATTTAAAATGTAAGTATCCAAAATTAGACATACTAAACATGCCCCTGGACCTACATAAACTGTTGTCAAGATCATAATGGAAATTGTTAACCATAAATGTGAGGATAAAATATAAGCATGTTAAGCTTGTCACTTTGCTCTTCCTACGGGACACCGTTAGCTCCATTTTCCTTCAACACGCTTCAAACATGGGTTAAAAACTCCTTATCAATCATCCCCCATAAAATTGAAGGTGTAAAAGCATGCTAATCAATACCATAGCAATGCAATAAAAACTATCCAAGAAATTAATTTTACCAAATCAAGGGTTGATCCCTCTTCTCGGTTCAACAACTTGAATATAAGGCTACACCATATCAAACCTCATGTATAACAAGGTAGTGATGAAACCTCATGTTTTCAAATAGTTCTAAAATAATTCCAAAACAAAACATTTATTTTCCAACAAAGCCACACAAAGGTTATCCAATCAAACATGGATATCAAAACCAAAATTGTGTAAATAGCCATTTTCTCATAGATAAGAAATGTTGGAATAATTTTACCTTCCTTCAAAACTGAATGAATTGTACACCCTGTTGAGAAAAGGTTAACAAATAGTTGAATTTTAAACAACTTAAAGATTGCATCCTATAATGCTTAAGAAAAAGTTGTGAATATAAAATCAACTAAAATAACCAATTAACATTGTAGTCTTTTATTTTACCACTCAAATGCTATGCGCGTTAACACCTCATCCAACAATCTAAATGCTCACCCGAAGCATTCGCAACTACCAGTCCCTCCTTTATGTGTTCTTGTCAAGATGTTAGCATGCAGATTCATGATGATATTCAACCAAGAATCCATTCAATTATACTAAACTAACGCATATACTCAATTAGAAACACACATAATAAGGAAATATACGATCAAGCTATTACCAATACAAATTGCACCTATAATTCCCATACTGGACATGTTGACAACCATAATCCATCCGCAATATTCCATTATGAAAAAAGTATTACATCACAAAGTCAAGTACATTATTATGCCAAGGCCTCGGAACATGTGCAAGCACAAAACCCTAGACCATAATCTGCGTCTGACAGACTCTTAGAACTCGGACATAATAACTGGTCACTCATGATACCAAAACAAAGGCATACAATAGATATATATAGGGGTGGGGACTTTCCCTTCACCGCCCATGTACCCTCCTAATAATAGGCATGCCAAAAATAGACTACATGCATGCTTTACAAACCAACTAATAATAGATTATCCTATAAATAACTCTACTTTACTCCTACTAATAGCCTCCATGCATGTGCTCGATCTGCATGTTCATTCTCCAAACACAAATTTTGCTTGGCCACCAAGTTATCATGTTTTATCTCTTTGTTTGGTCGACACTACATCCTGCTTTTCTATTTTGAGCCCATAATCTAAAAAATAGACTAAGCCTGAATTCTATCTACTTGGGCACGAGCCTTACTGCATGTCATTCTAATTGGTCCTGGATGTGCACATGCGCCTCTCGTGTGCGTCATATTTCTCTACACACTCTCCATACTTGGCCATTTTGTTTGTCTAACATTACCCCACACTAATTTCATTTTCATTCTTAGCAATGGGGTTTCTCAACTTATAGCTTCAAAGAATAAAGAATAAAGGTCATGTCACAAAGAATGAACGAATATTGGTGTGCATTGATCTCTTATTCCTTAATCGCTACAAAAGTTCGGGTACTCTTCATAAAATTGTGCTTTATAGCTCATTCTATTCTATCAACCCCTTCTTAGCTTAGTATATCTGGAGTTGTCCCAACGACCTCTACCATCTCATATGGAGTCATTTCCTCACCCTTTTGCTTCAACTCCCTTGTTACTCCGGATAGGCCTAAAATAATTCCTTCCATAAAATCCATCTTCGCGCCACCAACGATCCAATATCCTTAATTCTTACTTCTAAAGGCTCCTTGTTATTTTAAGCACGTCACACTTCTTTCCAATCTTGGCCATCTTCTCCTCTCATCCAAATTTTTCATCTTTCTTATCTTCCAATACCTCGTTCTCCTCCTTGATTGTATAAGCCTTAAGGATATGTTCTAGATCTTGGAATTTGTTCAAAGACCCATCCTACCTTCTTCAATTCATCACTTATTGTTTAAGGTATGGCTTCATATTCTACAATTTTACGCACTATGATTTCCTTTACACAACCTCATAGTTCTTCCTCCTTCCACCAGTGTACCTTTTAGTGGGTACATGTTGCTCATTACTTGTGTGTGTAGTGGTTCCACTTAACGCTTCATCCTTTTTGACGTTTTCTCCCTTTTCTCGTCTTCATGCTCGAGGGGTCTTCATGCACCTCATGTACTTCATGCATCTCTTCATCAAGTGCAACACTCTCTTTCCCGTGTGTTTCTTCCTCTCGTGTCTCGAACGGTGGCTCTTGCTCCCTGACATTGTCTTCTTGGTGTAGCTCCTCTACTACATCTTCCTCATCAATTTCATTCTTCAACACCTATCTTTGTCTTCTTTTCTTCTTCACCAATCTCTACTTAGGTGGTGAAGTTGTTGATGACTTCACGGGTTTAGAGGGTCATATGCCACTATCTTGCCCTTCGTGCGTCCTTTTAAACCTTCTTCTTCGCACTATGATCAAGCGTGGTACTATCCTCTTTCTCTTTTTCTTCCTCTTCCTTAGCCTTTTCTTCCTCTTCGACCTCGGAGGAGTGGTCTTGCGTGTTTGCCTTGTCCCGAATGTTTGTTTACCCTTAGGTAGCTCTGGGACTTTAAATTCATCCTCAATGTATTTTCCATTAACCAACTTAGGATTGAGGTAAATGTATACATTAACTTGCTTCTTCCTTCCCGACTACTAAAGTCATGGATTTTATGTTGATATCATCATATATCAAAGTCTCAATATAAGCTTCCTTACCTCGATACACAAAGGTTTTCTACAAGCGTGTAGTAATTGCATTCTACCTTCCCCGCATCAAAGCTCATCTTGCGTGCATCGAGAATCTATTCACTAAATCTTGGAAATAACACATTGTAAATGCATACGAAAACTTACACAAAGGGCTCTTCTTGCCATCCTTCATAATAAATCTTCCAATGCAATAATAATGGTAAACCGCTGAAGTCTCGCCTTCCTATCAAAAACCGCGGAAAGTTACTTAGGATGCACCATTCATTCTTGAATGCCTCGCGCATTCTCTGTACTACATCTCCACCCTTAACTTGTAAGTTCTTGTGACCCCATCGTAGGTATAATTTATGAATCTCTTGGCGAATGATTTTTTCTCTAGTAGATATTTCCACATCTTGTCCTTAAGGCCATCTGGGACCCCAATCTCTATGAACACTATAGATAAGAGGATCGTGCCACATGAAATATTGTTGCCCATGCATGTTTCCTCTATAATTTCCTCTATGATGAATGTAGAAAGATTATAAAATGTCCCCTCCGCCATTTTCTTTGCATGTGGAGCCACTTCTTGTTCACTAACCCCATCTTTCCTACCCATTGAACTTATTCAATAGATGCGCATAAATTTTAACAATAAGGTCAGTCACCTTTGAAATATCCATTGTGTGTCATCCCTTTTGGTATACCATCTTAACTCATGTGGCCTCCAAACCTACTTCATCATCTATGTCTGTGGCAATCTTTGTACTCCAGCTCCGTAAACCCGTAAGCCTTCCGATTAGTGGTGCGGTAATGTGCACTCATCTCCCTGCAAATTAGAAGAAGTCCTCATGGTATCTTAACATGAGCCATTGGTAAAGGCGCTCTAGTTTTCCAAAATATGGGAAATCATATATTTACAGTACTCTCGCGCCTTCCAAGGTCTTTACCCTTTGTCATAATAAATAGGTTTGTCATCTTCAGTGTGCGTGTTGGTCTTCTTTACCAACTCTCTTTCTATTTGATCTTCGTTTGAACTGGTGTGATGATTGTAATCACTCACTTTTCATTTTCGAACATGGGATTCCCAAACATGTCCCATAATCACGCCCTCGAGATATTACATTTCAGAAAATATTTCCTCGGGCGCTTCCTCTACTTCCACTTCTAGCTCTTTCTTCTTTATTCCCATTGTGGCCACTGCAGCGCTCTTCTAGGTGCCATGTTTAACTTCCACAACTTACTCTTGCGTTTCTTTATATGTTTGTCTTGTTTGTTTCTCCTAACCCGTGTGCCCTAGATGTGAATTTTGTTTTCCAAACCCTAGCTTCTACAACTTAGCTCCCAAACCACCGTATGTTTCTTTTCATGTCGTTATGTTGCCCTCATACTTCCCGCGAAGGAGTCCTAACTCGGGCCATGCCAAATCTTCCTTTAGGGTCGTCAAATTTCTCTATTGCTCAAGCTTCTCACACTGGTTCACACTCTAATCACTCTTATATGCTCAAATACTCTTATGTGCAAGGTAATAATGAAGTTTCTCGACCTCCTCTTTATAGATCTCCATGTTTTTTCTACATTTATTGCTTGCCAACTACCATCGTATAAAAACTTTAAATATGCTTGTTCTTATTTTTTTACACTTTTCAATGCTTTCTTCTGCGTGTTGCAGCAGTCATAACCTTCAGCGTGCTCACTACTTTCCTAGTCGAAGATCTTCTCGCGTGCGCTTCCCCGCTGCGTCATGGTACATAATCCTTTATGCCTCATACCTAGTAGTTCATTTTGTTGCTACCTACTTTGTGTTACACTAAGTGACACATTTTCATGCGTGGCCTTCATCTTAAGTAATTTCATTATTATCACCATCCTTATTTTTCATGACACCTTTTTACTCTTTTCCCTATACACTCACCCAATAACCGGCACACCATTCTTCTATCATGCACGCACATCTTCATCCGCTTTAACTTGCCTACTAGTACCCCAATATCTCTTTGTCGTGTACTTGTACCTAGCTCACTCCACACTAAAAATATGTGCGGTCCTCAATGCATGAAATTAATAGATAGTAATCAACTTCTTGCGCACAAACACGCTTATTACAACAAAATAAAGAAAAAAATAAAACATAACAACTAGAAAGAAACACATGGAAGGGAAACCTAATCTAAATGGAAATGTTGCCTTATTAAAAACACCAAGAAGTTTTATTTATAGTAGGACTTCAGCTTACTCCCATTGAAGTAACCAGGAAACATAGTACCATCCAGCCTCTACAATTGACATGCCCCCGATTCAAGTATCTTGGTTACTACAAAAGGTCCCAATCAATGCACCTTCAACTTTCCTAGGTGATGCATGAACTTGGAGTCATAGAGGACCATCTTTGCAACTACAAATGTATTATTCTTAATGTGTCTATCATGTCATGCCTTCTGTCGCACCTTCTCAGTCTAGTTCCAACGTGCAATAGCACACCACTCTACCAATTGCATTAGTTTGTTATTGCGCTCCTCAACAACCTACTCATTAGCCAATCCTCCTACACGTGCAATATGTAGGGATGGTGACATGAATTCAACTGATAGCACCTTGCTTTTGTGAAAAACACCAACTAAAAGGGTGTGACCTTGTTCAACCTTTTATTTGTGGTCTTGTATGCCCAAAGTACACTAACACTTTATTATCCTAATCTTTTCTTCCAACATCACAAATTTTTGTCAATGTTTGTCCCAAGATCTTGTTGAAATCTCTGCAATGCCATTAGCTTGAGGGTGATAAGGAGTTGTCTTATGGTATGCCACCATTAACTCTACCAATAGTATTCTTATTGTATCATTTAAGAAATGAAGTCCTCTATCACTTGTCAAGTTTAATGAGCAACCATACCTGCTAATAATGTTTTCCCATAAAAATATTATTGTTGTGGTTGTTGTACAATCCTTTACAGGTGATTCTTCTGCCCACCTTGTCAGATAGTTTGTACAAGTAATAAGGTAGTGCATGTCAGTGTTATGTGTTGGTAGTGTAATAGGTTCGAAAAGTCAATATCCCACTTTTCAAACGACTTCACGCTTGTTATAGGTTGCAACAACATCTCATCACTATGTCTAGGCTTCCCAAGGTGCTTACAATCATCACATGCTTTCACATATTCCTTGGTATCCTTATAGAAAGTCTCCCACGAAAGTCTAGCCATAAGGATCTTACGCAATGTACCATCACTCGCATAATGTCCTCCTACTATCCCTTCATGAGCTTCTTTTTATAATGGTGTTGCACTCATGTTCTAGAACACAACGACACAAGACTTCATCACAACCCAATTTATACAAATCTCCCCAATCAAATCGATAAGACACCACGCGTATAACAAACTGATTTTTCTCTGACGTTTTCATTCCTTTAGGTGCCAAACCAAAGTGTGTAAAAAAATAGCTATATCCTCCAAATATTAGGGTGTGTGGTTTAACTTTGAAAAGTTGTGCATCGGCATAGTGTCTTCATAATTTGCGCATACTCGCTAGAATTGATCCGTGATAGATGGTCAAGCCTTGAATTGATTTTCCCGTGCTTGACAACAAATGTGAAGTCAAACTTCTGAAATGCAAGTATCCACCTACAAATGTGCCCTTGCAAAACAGGGTTTGTTGAGTAAATACTTTAGCGCCATATGATTTGTATAAAAGATAAATGAGGTTGTCAACAGTATTACTGCTCGAACTTGTGAAGCACATAAATCATAGACAAGGCTTCACGCTCGGTGAGTGGTGTAATTCTGCTCCCGCAGGTGTCAACTTCGTGATTGCAAAGCAAATGGGATGGTCCAATATTCCTTCCACTAGTTGCACCAACACCGCACCTATCGCCATGCCGAGGCATAAACATGAACATGAAAAGGCTTGTCCCATGAAGGAAAGAAAAAAATTAGTGCAGTGCTAAGCCTCTCCTTCAATGTTTCAAACGCGCTTTGCAGCTTTTTGCGTGTCACCCCAATAAAATTTCCCCTTAGTTTTGAGTAACTTTTCCAGGGGTGCACCAATCTTTACATAGCCTTTGATGAACTTCCTGTAGTACCCAGATGTCCCGAAATATGTGCACTCCACTCTGATTGGTAGGTTGTTCTAAACCCAATATTAGAATTATCTTGGTTGGGTCTACCAACAATCCTTCTTTGCAAATAATGTGACCAAGTAAAGTGCCAAAAGGTGTAACAAAAATACACTTTTTAATGTTGAGAGATATGCTCAACTGCCTACACCTCTTAAACATAAGCCTCAGATTATCACAGTGATCTTTGAATAAGCCATACACCGTCCAATCATCCAAATATGCCTGCACGAATTTGTGAATAAAATCTTGAAAATCATGCACAACAATCCACGAAAATACTTTGTTGGTGCATTTTTCAATCCAAAAGGGCATAATTGTATATGCAAATCTCCCCATTTAGTGGTGAAAGTTGTCTTCTCCCAATCCTATTTCGCGATGTGCATGTGGTGGTAACCAAAAACCCATAAGTGAAAGTATATATCTCGCACCCAGAAACTCCTTTAAGGATTTCTTCTATGAATGGGGTGGGAAAAGAATTTATTACACATAAAGCATTTAGTTCGTGGTAATCTACACAAATCTTTATCCTCCCATCATTATTAATGATTATAACCATGGGGCTAACCCACTCAGATTATTCAATAGGCTCAATAATACCAGACTTGAGAATTTTATCAATCTCCTCCTTCACTTTCACATGTAGATTAGGATTCATCCTATAAGGCCTCTTCCTAACCGGCGCGCGCAGATTAGGATTCATCCTATAAGGCCTCTTCCTAAATTTCTTTCATCTTGATCTTCATCTCACCTAAAGAAGGATGTACCCATTTTAACTCATGATATCCTCATGGGAATAAGACTTCGAAAGTTGCTTGCAATGAGTTCAATAATTTTTGCTACTTCTTACTCGACCAATAATTGGGTTTATCTCTCCTAAGACATGTGTCTATAACAATTTAATAGAACTCAAATTCTTATTTCATCATCATGAAGATTACAAATGGAAGAACACAACAAAACTATCTATCGATCAATCTACCATTGCATCCCTTTTTACAACATTAATCTTTCCTTTTTATATCCTTCATTACAACATTGGCGTGAAGAGATAGATTCATACTAGGAGTTACAATTGGCTTTAGTAAAATATCCTAACCAAGCAATCCAGAAATTTGCATGCAACAAAACTATTTAGGAGATGTTCTAATACAATCACATAACTTAACTAACTGATTGATTAAACAACTAGTTATTAAATTATAAATTCAATCAACTAGTTATTTGTTTGAGTTGCAACACATAATCTGGGGATGGTGTTAGGTTTTCTTCTTGTTTGCATAACTACTTCTCAATCAACACGTGCAAGCTCAGGCGAAGTGTCCATGTTGTTAAAACTTATTGAAATCATAGTTTTACATACGTGTGTAACCTCTTGTGGATGCAAGGGCTTTCATGGGGACAGGGCCCTTTGGCTGCATGTCAGTTGCTACAATGACCTCTACGTTGTAAATGAGTTTCTTTGGTTGCATGTTAGTGGATACACATAACAAATCTTTGGCAATCAAGGTTGATACTTATTCAAAGCACTATTTAACATCACATTGCATCCAAAAGAATAAATGCATACCCATAATCCACAAAATAAAGTAAACTTAGTAATAATCATATTAACTAATATATGTGCCATAAGTTCAAAATATAGTGTAAATGTTCAACAAGATAACCAAGTGGTGGTGTTTAGGTGGAATACATTCTCATGCTGCAAAATAAATGTCAAGCCCCTTTCACAATGTTTGCACGACAAAGAGGGTTTCGATACTCCAATTTGGCCATATGTTTATCCATTTTGGCCCTGTTTTTCAACACTTCCTATAAACCGTGCGAGTGGGAGAATTGTTGGCGTAAAAAATGTGGTCACATACAAATGTCCGATGATGTCGACGAAGCACAAACTAAATCCAATCCATGCACGTCTTTTCGGTGTCAAAGGGGTTGGGCTCCACCCAACTAGAAATAAATGCCTTCGGCGTAATTAACAAAGAAGCATTTGTCAATCGTATAATCTACCTCACATCCCTACACATCATACATTCTTGTCCCCTCATTTAAAGCATTTCGCTTTTATATTGATGCAACCTTCTCCCAATTCCACATTAATAAGACTTATGAGTTTGAGGGGAAACCCTAGAAGCATTCTAGAAGTAAACCTTATAAGGGGTGAGCATACTAGATGCAAGTATAGTAGAAAAGTTTCCTTGTGTTCGACTACCTCTTCATTTCAATTCTCAAAGTGTTTTTTAAACACCCGATCACATCGCCTAACATGTGTAAAAGGTGAAACATTAACCCCGTGAGGCTCTCATTTCAATCAATGATCGCAAATATTGTGATGACCCCTGAAATGAGTCCAGCATATTTGCTTCACAATAAGATGCACAATCAAACTAGCTAACACTACCAACATGACATCTTGTTTGTGTTCAAGTCACCTCACTCTCTATTTCCCTCGTGCCCATCTCCTTATCATCAAATTCAATTTATACTTTGTTATGAATAAATAAAATACTAGAATATTAAATCATGTATCCAATGCATTAAAAAAACAAAACGAATGAAGTGTTATTACCTATTCAATCTGTTCCTAATGTGCTGCGAATTCCTCCCCTTGCCTAAGTTTCTCATCTCTCCTTTTCTATATTTTTCTCTTGATGCAAATGAGTGTTATGAGGGCATTATGGTTTATGGAAGGGTGTACTAAAGTAGGGGTAAAGTGTTTCACCTTCCACACTTTGTTAGGTTTACATTCTTTTATGTATCAGGCAGCAAGAAATCACGAACCCTAGGCATTCTCAAGTTGGTTGAGGGACATCCCACACTGCTTTGGGGTGTCCCAAGAACTCTTGATGCCCCCGCATAGTGTAGGAAGTGTCATTAAATCCCTGGTATATTCCAAGTCTGGGATATCAATATGGAGCTCCCAAACACAAGCACGGTCTGTCCTCATCCTTGTTCTTGTCCCCGGGTCCCTAATACAGAACAAACATCCAGAGCAACCCCTGTATCCCAGAGGTTGTATCCTCAGGAGACAATGTTTTTACTAGAACCAAATTTCTGTTTTCATGGCCAGGAAAAAAGTTTCGAATACATTTTCATTACTCTTTTGGCAGTTCAAAGCACTGTCTTTGTTCAGCTCTATCTTCTGTAGGTATGATCGTAAAGACAAGCTAAGTTGATCAAAATTTCTCCCCATGCAATTTCTTTCCAAAAAGGTGTTCTCTAAACTAGAAAGCTGTTCTTTGGTAAGATTCTAAAAACAACTGTTTCCTTCCCATCTGGACCCAAAGTAATTCATGAGCGAAGTAAGAAAAACATAAAGACGCTGCACGTAAGAAGAAATGTCCTTCCAAAAGTGTCATTATCAATCAAATTGACAAAACTGAAACTCAAACAAAACTGAATTAGTTCCTTAATCCGGCGAAGCTTCCACGGATATTTGTTGTACAGGAATCCTTTCAACCATATAGAAAATGAAAAGAAATTACAAACAAATATATTTGTGTAGTGAAGAGCCCCACATGCCATATCTACTATGGGGCTATAGCGTTCTACAATGACATAATCTACATCGCCAATCTACAAATACATTATAAAAGACTAAATGATAGAGTCCATAAGTTATGAAAAAGGATGATACTGTTCCAATATCAATTTCCTTAACAAGAAACCGGTAGTGAGACAAATTTCAATGCATTACTTATATTCAATATCCATACCCTCTAGAAAGAGAGAAAATGAGAACAAAATAAAGTGCAACTCTAAATAATATGTTCTATACCAAATCTGCAATGCTTAACCTGATTCTAAATTTTTGGATTTAAACCAAGTTCAGTCACATACATTTGAAATGACATGTCAGCAACCTGTATCTTCTAATCAGAAGATAGATACAACATTGCAATGTATCATATCTTCCACTAGAAGAATATGCATAGATCACCATTTTTACAATTTTGATTGATACAATAGAGCTGCAAAATCCAATCAAAGATCTGATGTTCCACTCCATATTCTAAATCTGGATGGGATCGTCATTGTACTTCAATCCCAAATAACTCAACAAAGACACTTGTGCTAAATTAGCACTCCACAAAACTAAGTCATTTTGAAGAAGAACAAAACCAAATTAATTTGCCTATATATCTTACACTTCATATCGGCATTAATACTGGAATCAATAACCTTCTGCATTTTCCAAAGGACAACAAAAGTTGAACAAAACTTGCTCACATGATTATACAACTACTAATTTCATAACCATCTTGAAATGTTCTGGTATTCTGTTTTTTATGGAAAACCAAAACCTTCTGCAATGTCTCCTTCAGTAATAGCATGGAGACGATCGTACATCATCTCAAAACAAGAGTAAGGTGGAAGAACAAGCTGATAAAAGCAAGTATGTGCAGTGGGCAGCCAACTCAAGTCGGTATAGGCTCTGTGAATATGAAATTTTGAAGAAAGACCAGAAAAACCATCAGCGGGAAGATGGGTCAAGGATGTTGAGAAGAAAAGAAGCTTTCTCCGTTGCTCCATTTTCATATCCCCAACCACCTGTATAATACAAAACAATTTCGAGTTGAAAGAATGAAAGATTCAAAGATAACAGGAAAAAGTTAAGAGGACAACATAGACTTTGGCAAGTGCTGCAGAAACTCGGAAATAAGCACTGTGTGGATAATGCAAGAGAAATGTTCGCAAAAACTACGTTTTAAAAAAGCCTGCTGTTATATTCAGCTTTTGAATTTTAGTTTACATTAGCTGGATTCTGTGTTTGCAGATCACAAATTGTCATCCTAAATCTTTTCCATGGTATTTTTCAATTAAAACAAATCCATGATTATTATTAAAATCTCACTTTCCCCTTTCTGTCAAACTCCCAATAACTTTTAATTCATATACAAAAGTTACACATCCATGCTATCAGATAATGTAACCATCAATAGAATCTGTGACTGTGACAATTGCTCCATACAGAACCACGCTAAATACCTGGGTTCCATAAACTTGCAAACAAACTATATTACACTGGATTTCAACGTTGGTGACAGAAGAGGATGGGAATAAGCTTATGGCTAGAGAGACCACCAAAATTTGAGGGAACAGCCACAGTTAGAACATATGCCACCCCTCTAAAAAGAATTTTTAATACCAGAGAATTTTTCATGTAAACGAATGATTAGAGAAGCAAGTACATTATTCAATAAATTGCATGTTTTGAAGATGAATATTGACATTTGCAATAGATGAATCATTGTTTCCGTATTAGAAGAACAAAATTTAAAAAGCAATGCTACATCGAGGATCCATTATAGATGAGATTAACAACTGAAAAAACAACATACAATCACAGATCATGAAACAATTACAATGATAAAACATGATAAAGCAACACGAGCAAGCCAGTAACTTGGCTTAAAATGAGCTGATTAGAGTTTCTTGAGGATTATACATTATGGTGAAGTGCTATTGTGGGGCCTATCAATGTCTGGGTATACATGCTTATCAGTCATTAATCCCAAAAGATATGCATGAATGCAATAGGACATAATTGAGAACCAAAAAGAATATAAGGTATTTTTGTCATTTTTGTGGAACATACGAAAAATTATAATCAGTGTCTTGAACCAAAAGGGTTGCAAGAAAAGTTCACTTTATTGTGATTATATTTGAATGACATGGGTTCAACCAATTAAAACAAGTAAACAGCATTTATATAAAATACAAAATGAGCTCTGCTAGGGTTTTGAGCTTGTGGTAACCTGGTAAGGAGAGTCTCTTCCATTTTGGCAATTTTCAAGATTTTGTTTGATCTGGTAGTAAAGAGGCAATAAGTAAGGGATGGGGCCAGAAATTTACCTTTGGAGAAAAGGCGGAAGGGTCTAGAGAGACAACCACTGAAAAGAGGTGGGGGCAATAATGGCAGCGGCAGGGAAGAAAATCTGATCACTTGCTTCGCTTTCAGTGAGAATTGAGAAGATGTATTGAGGCCCTGCATGGTACATGCCTGATCTACAGATTTCTGGGTGCTCAACTGTCAATATAGGAATTACAGGCTTGTACAAAACGAGTGTGGAGAATTCACGGAGAATACTCCTCAGAACTTGTGCCAGTGTCTTTGGGGAGGACCCTATTTCTTCGGAACTGCTGGATTATTTATGAAACATCGGCATATGGGTTTCAAACCAACGTAAGAAATGCCATCAACAGCACCAGTAAGGATTGGAATGTATGCGCTGCCTCGGGAGTTCTGGGCAAAATATGTGTTTGATACCGTGGCCACTACACTAGGGAAAGCGATTGAAACATCAAAACCATATCATACTATGCCAGAATATGTGTGGAATTGGATCTTATCAAGTCACTTCCAAACAATGTCACTATGAAAGCCAACGAAATGAGTTGGACACAAGACCTGGACTATGAGGCATCCCTTTTAGGTGCAGGGGTTGCCATATATATGGCCACCTGATCATAGAAAGTCCCACTCCAAAAGGTTAACATACAGGAAACACAAGACAATATACAGTTCAAAATAAGGGCAAGAGGAATGAGGATAAGTAAATCAAGAAAATGGGTGAACACATAAAAAAGGATAGTGGAAAAGAGGTGACAGAGGTGGTTCCAAAGACACAATACCCAGCGGAAATATAGAAGAAAACATGCGAAGACATGATGGTAGAGTATGACTTCAAGGAAGACTTGGAGAAACTCATTGAAGATCCCATTACTGAAGAGAGAAAGCAAAAAGAATCGATGGAGGAGCAAGTCGTGCAAGAAGGATCTCTCATGGGCAAGGAAGGAGAAAAGCAAGGAGATCATTCAAGATCTAACTGATAAATCTAATTTTGGGTCAAAGTCATCAAACTCAGGAGACCAATCTCCCGAGAACAAGAAATATAAGAAAAGAAAAGGAGATTTTGGAGTGAGGAAGGGAAGAATGGGGTCCTAATGGCAAGGACAGGGCAGGCAGTCAACCTCATTTGGACGATATCTTGGCGAACAGCAAGAAAACCAACAAGTTTTAATGAAGGTCATCTCATGGAACATAATGGGAGCCTCAATGCCCACTCCAAAAGGAGCATCCTTAGACGAATGGTAGAAAAAAAAACAGGCCAGATGTGTTACTGTTACAAGAAACTAATTTGGAAAACTGTAGGGAGATGAAAAGAATATCTCCAAAAGTATCAAGATGGAGATGCATGGTGAGGACACAATTGATACAGTGGGCAGAATAAGATCAAAGTTGAAGATATGCAGCACAACATCAATGCCTGACTTGTAAAGTGATAAGCCTCCACTCTAACCTCAGCTTTATTTGGTTAACATCTACATCTCTCAGAACTCCTTGGATAAAAAAGGAGGCCTAGAGAATGGTAAAACAAAAGCATTTTAGATAAAGTCAATAGATGTTGGGTAATAAGAGGGATTTTAATGCCAGACTGGAATCTTCTGAAAAAAAAGGAGGGAAAGATTCCACAGATGCGTGCTCGAATTTCAGAAACTTCATCCAAAATATGGATCTTTGGGATGTCAGACATCAAAAGATCGGTTTACTTGGAATAATAAGGAAAAGCAATGGGCTAATTCTAGAGTAATTAGCTAGATTTCTAGCTTCTAACAATTGGTTGGATCAGAATTTAATTTTGCAATCAGAAATCATTGCTGAAACAAGGTCCGATCTATTAGAATATAAGCTTAATATAAGGCTTATAAATTAGCGTTATGTTAATATTAGTTAAGTGTTAACTAATAAACGGTTGTAACCACTTCAACCATTTTGTAACCATCTCTCACATAATAAAAGGATGGACACACAATGAATAATGTGTGCATTCTGGTTTCTCTTCATCCGTTCTTTGTACATTCTAATCTTTCTTTATTCTCTCTCTCCGCATATTCTAACATTGGTATCAGAGCGGGGCAAGCAAGGAGAAAGTGGGGAAAAGTTCAAACCAGTCATGTTAGGACACGCAAGAGCAATATCGTAGGACAGCAATCAATAACATAACCACAAACAGCGAACATAACCACAGCATTGCAAAGGTGCAAAATTTTAAAAAAAAACCTATGAAAACACCATTCAAGGGCACAATTTTGGCTGTGTTTTCAGACAAATTTTAGGGCATTTCAAAGTGCTAGGGCACAAAAATAGGAATTTTCCATTTTTGAAGAATTATTTGGGGTTGTTTGTGCAGTTAGGGCACAAAAATAAGACATTTTCAGGGCAAAACATGACAAGCAGAATGCAACAGAGAAAAATGTGATTTAGGGCATATTTTTTGCAGAAAACACAATCCAAAATCAAAAGGAAAAAATGTGATTTTCGAAGGTAGCTAGTGCAAAACAAAGAAAATACAGTCATGCATTTCCAGATTTGCAATTTTTCAAGGGTCATTCGCTGCTGGGGGTATGCAATTTGTCAATTTCGGTCACAGCCAGTTGTCTAGGGCACAAACCTGCCTGGTATAGTTTCCTTTCTTTGATTTTAAAAAAAATAAAAATCAATTTTTAAAATCTTGCCACATAATTTGCGGGTCATTCTTTATTTTGGGAAAAAGGATATTTTCTGAGGTATTTTGTCATAGAATGGAAATTCCATTAGACAAATATTTTGGCCTCAACTTTCATACTTGGAAAGTAAAAATCGAGATGAAAGACAAATCAAATGAAGTTAATGTAGCCATTGTTGAAAATCCACCAGATGTTGAAAGTGATGAACTCACTAATAGAGAATATGTATTTTAAAAGAAGCCTCACACTTTGAAGACAATAAGGGATCCAGTGTAGGTAAAACTTGGCATGGATGGCTGCCCAGATAGTTTGGGAGTCTGTGGATCTTGGGAATTTACCCTTACGAGGGTCATGAGACAACTTGATGGAGCACTGTGGGAGTAACTCAATATGGATGGTTGTCCAACAATTCGGGAGATTCTGTAATTCGAAGTTCGGGAGGTGGAATCCAGGAACTCGAGAATTCAACTCGGAAACTAAACCTTTACGAAGGTCTAAGCACTATTTTCAAAGGGAAAAGCTTCTAAAGAATGTGTGGTCTTGTTTGGTTTTATTACTTCAATGTTCTGTTAGTATGTTCTATAGTGTAAGCCTTAAGAGGGGGTATTAGAATATAAGGCTTATATATTAGCATTATGTTAATATTAGTTAAGTGTTAACTAATAAATGGTTGTAACCACTTCAACCATTTTGTAACCATCTCTCACATAATAAAAGGACGGACACACAATGAATAATGTGTGCATTCCAGTTTCTCTTCATCCGTTCTTTGTACATTCTAATCTTTCTTTATTCTTTCTCTCTACATATTCTAACATGATCATTGGCTGGTAACATTGTGGATCAAGCAAACTCCCGGATGAGGAAAAGCCCCTTAAAATTTGAAAATATGAGGCTTGATCATGTTGACTGGATAAGCTCATCACACATTTTTGAAGCACCCCAAGCAATAGATATGGCACCAAGGTATATTGTTTCAATCAAGCAAAAGCTAAAAGACCTCAATATATTGTTACGTGCTTGAAATTAATCGCCTTCAAAAATCTGTTTGAAGAAAAATAAATTCAGGAGGAGGTGACAACTCTACTATTAATTATCCTTGGGATGGAGAAAGAAGTGTCCCATAAAACAAAGGAAATCTACAAAAGAGAGGAGATATTTTAGAAACAAAAATCTAGAGTCGGATAGATGTTTGAAGGGGATAAGAACACAATAAAAATTCAGTCTTGTAAGATGAGACAGAGAAATCACATTTGTAGGCTTAAATACTTTGGAGGGAAAGTCTTGAAAGGCCTCATGAGAAAACATGCTATTTACTAGACTATTGGGAGGGTATGCTAAAAGATGAGACAAAGAAATCACATTCGCAGATAGATACTTTGAGGGGAATAGTTTTGAAAGGCCTCATGAGATAACAAGCTATTTTACTAGACTATTGGAACGGTATGCTAAAAGAGGAAGGTTTGAACAATTATGAGGACCAAGGCATGATCTTGAATTATATTCATAAGATCATATCTAATAGGGAAAATGAGAAGAAGCTCATGAAAAACATTTCTACAGGAGAAATTGAGGAGGCTTTGTTTAGTATGGCAAGGGACAAGGCTCCAAGCATAGACGGCTTCCCAGAAAACAAAAAATCTAGAGTTAGATGGATATTTGAAGTGGATAAGAACACTAAAAAAATTTGATCTTGTAATATGAGACAGAGAAATCACATTGGCAATCTAGATACTTTGGAGGGAATAGTCTTAAAAGGCCTCATGAGATAACAAGCTATTTACAAGACTACTGGGAGGGTATGCTAAAAGAGGAAAGTTTGAACAATTATGAGGACCAAGACATGCTCTTGAATCATATTCCTAAGATCGTATCTAATATGTAAAATGACAAGAATCTCATGAAAGAAGTTTCTATAGAAGAAGTTAAGGAGGCTTTGTTTAGTATGGCTGGGGACAAGGCTCCAAGCACAGATGGCTTCCCAACCTTCTTTTATCAGCACTTCGGGGACCTGTTTGGGGATTATCTGAGGGAGATTGTAGAAGAATCCATGGTGTCTAAATTTATGCTCAAGGCCCTCAACTCCACCTGCTTAACTATCATCCCAAAAAGTCTGAATCAAGATCTCCAACAGATTTCCAGCCTATTTCTTAGTGCAATACAATCTACAAAATCATCTCTAAAGTCATTGCTAATAGGTTGAAAACCTTCTCCCCAAGATCATTCCAAAAGAGCAAGGCAGCTTCATGAAAGAAAGACAAATCATGGACATCATCCACTCACAATCTGTGAGCAAAAGAAAAAGAATGTTCATCAAATTGAATATAGCTAAGGCTTAAGATAGGGTTAATTGGACTTGACAAGGTGCTTGATAGTTTTGCTTCACCAAAGATTGGAGAGATATGGTCAAAAGCCACTACACTACGCTCAAGTTTTTAGTCATCGCCAATGGTACCTTCGCTCGTCTTGAGGACTGAGACAAGGAGATCCCCTTTCCCCATACCTCTTTATTATCATGGTTTAAGAATTGGGAAGAAGAATAAGGTTCCTAAAAGAAAGGAATAGAAACAAGGATCCAAAAGCAACTACAAAAGGACACTCACATACACACTTTCAATTTGTTGATGACACCATGCTTTTCAGCTCTCTTACACACTTCAAGAGGGTGGGGAATTCTGTTTAGACACCTGGGCTTTGATAAAGCTCAACTTTCTGACACGTACCTAGGAGTTCCTCTAATCAAAGATGAAGGATCAAAACATATATGGAAAAATATGGTGGAATAGACTTCTGGGAAGCTGTCAAGTTGGAAAGGGAAATGGTTGTCTTCCATAGGGAGACTTATTCTTCAAAAATTTGTTCTGCAAGCCACTCCGATATACTGGTTTCCGATCCTAATGACCCCTAAAAGTATTACCAGTGATATCACTAAAGGTTATGAGGACCTTCTTCTAGCAAGGAACTGGGGATGATTTTATATTCCCTCTCCTTGCATAGAGGAAGATTTACCTTCCCACGAACAAAGGAGGGGCACGGCTTAAGGATATCAAACGCTTCAACTAAGCCGTTCTTGTTAAGATAATCTAGAGAATGGGGAAGCGGTCACAGAATGGGGGAAGCGGTCACAACTACTGGAATTCCATGCTCAGAGGCAAATACCTTGATGACATGGGCATTGACAGGATATTCACTATGGCATAAATCCCTAGTGGGGTCGATGATCTGGAACAGTCTTGGGGAGGTCAGGGATGTGATCAATAAACATGTTTCCTAGAAGGTTCTATATAAGTTGACTAGTTGTCAGATGC
Source organism: Taxus wallichiana var. yunnanensis (assembly GCA_018340775.1). Taxonomy (NCBI): domain Eukaryota; kingdom Viridiplantae; phylum Streptophyta; class Pinopsida; order Cupressales; family Taxaceae; genus Taxus; species Taxus wallichiana. Next base: position 650,772,585 of record CM031240.1, on the reverse strand, counting down.
TTGGATCAAATCCCATCCACTTTTTTTGGATCAAGAGTTTAAGGAGATCAGTAGGAAACTATACCAAATTGAGGCAGCAAAGTGCAGGATTATTAGACAAAAACATAAAAGGAGAGGTTTATAAAGAAAATTTGGAAAATCATCAAAGCAAGCTTGGTACCGTGGATGAGAGACACAAGCAAATCAATACCCTTCTCCAGAGTTTTTGAATTTCGTGGAACAACATTGAAGATATCATCAGATGGAATCATATGGGTGCTTGAAAGTATAGTATAAACAGGGGTATGATCTGCAGGTGCACATTGAACATTGTAGGGAAAATATAGGGCCATGGCAAAAGATATAGAAATCAGAAAACCAACCTATAACTAAGGTTTTTCTCTGGTTAGCCTATCCAGAGAAAATTCTAACTGGCGAACACCTAAAGAAGAAGGGCTATGCAAGGCCTAGCAGATGCATAAAGTGTTGTCGAATTGATGAAGATGTTAACCACCTCCTCATCCAATGTGATTATGTGCAGATATTTAGCATAGATTCCTATCTAATTTCAGCTGTTTGTGGGTCTCCAACCAAAATCTAATGACCACCCTTCAAGCTTGGGCATGCCCAGTGAAATTAGACATTCTAAAAGTTTTATGTGACTTGGCTCTTAGGATCTAAGTCACAGGGTTCACCAACATCATGTAGAAAGTTTGAAATCCTGCACACATAATGAAAACCCAAACAAAATGTTTCATTCGCAATAAAATTCATACTGAAAAGGGCTTTGCATTTTTTATTAAAATATATTTTTAAAAAGCTGAACCTTGTGACTGCCGAACTGCTGCAGATAAAGCTGAGATCGCTTGCCAGTTCGCAGGAGACTGTAGATGGCAAATACAATTCCCCAGGTCAGAGGGGACTCCGTTCACCAGGTCGTGATATGTTTAGCTTCAACTTTCATGAATTGTCTTTAGCTAATTAGGTTTACGTTTAGGTTTTTAAAATCTTTTTATAGTTTGGTTCAATTCAATTTTACAAGTTTTCATTACTTTATTCAATTTTATAAGTTTTCCTTTAGCTAAGTGTTATGTTATTTTATTTTAATTTATTTTATTATTTAGTTTCTCCTTTTTGATATCTAAAAATATTGATTTGACATCTATAATATTTAAAATAAATTAAAATAAATGATATCTATTATGAAATATAAAATATAAAAATCAAAGTTATAGCTTAATAATATTTAAAATTTATATAATATTACAAACAAAAATATTTAGAGTTTGTGGATTCTTTTTCATATATTACAAAAAATTGCTAATTTATATTTGTCGAACTTATCATGATTTTTTTCCAATTTTTGTTGCCGAATTGAAAACGAAATTTGTCATTGTCGAACTCAAACACAAACACGAACCTTGTGAAATAAGAGGATTTTCACCAACAACACAAATTTTAAAAACTCGAACCAACTTTGGGAAGAAATTGAGAGAATTATGATGATGATCGTCTCTACAAAAAAAGAAATAAGGAAAAAGAAACCAATCCGACAAAGTTGAGTATTCTCAAGAAATGGCCAGAGATCAGAACTCAAGATAACACAATGTCCAAGAAGAGTAACAAAAGAGAAGATTAAGATTTGATAGAGGCAGCCAAAAAAATGGGGGCATCAAAAAGTAAACCGGATGAGTTTGGGGCAAGGGTGATTATAATAAATCATTAAGTAAACTGGCTGAGTTTGGGGCAAGGGTAATCATCAGAAATCAGAAGGGAACGTTAAGAGTGCAGATCAGATTATTCAGGGATCAATACAAACAATGTGGCTAAAGCAGAGGGTCTTGTTTTGGGTCTTAAAATGGCACTTGAAAACGGTATTTGTAATCCCGATGCAGAGGGAGACACACAAATAATCATAACTGCAGTCAAAGAGGAAAGTATTAATAATTGGTGACTCCAAAGCATCTCTGAGGTAAAAGAGTTCTGCAACAAATTTGACAATATCAATTTCACAAATCCACTGAGAGGCAAACTTGGTTGCTGACTAGATGGCGAACACTGGGACTCATTCCACTATGGATAAGTATAACAGCAATTGGTGGCAGGTCTGTCAGGATGAGAATATGAGAGAGTTCAAGAGTATAATCATATCAAAAGCTAGTGATGCGGATTATAAGGAAGCATAAAGCTAATCTAAAAATATTACTTAACAATAGGAGTAAAAAGATAGCATTGTCTATTACTTTCCCTCTCAGAAGACTGCTATTCTGGGAAGTAATCACAGAAGGATTTTGATGATCTTTCTATTCCATCTGTCTTTAACTAGATGCTTAGAAAAAGAAATTTCAGTTCCAACTGCTTATTTTTAAATTTTATGGAGGGAGAATGATAAACATGGTAATTTCTTTCCCATTCTGAATTCTAGCCAAGGAGGCACTTTCAAAATCATACCCGGGCTTTTCTTAAATATGCTCTCAGATTTTTTCAGCAATGGCAGACTTTGCAGCAATCTTTTGGGAAGCTTCCATTCAAAGAGGTATCTATTCTCCCAATGCAAGGATGAGCAAGTTTCCTTTTTCTGCCCCCTCTACCTAGTTTTTGGCACTTTCCTTTCTCTAGTAACGGGTCAGACTTTCCTACTCTTGCTATGGACGGATTGCATAAGACCAAAAATGCAAGATGTGGCTGGCAAGTGCTTTTCCAGTATGGACAGCACTGCTTTTTGGCAAGAATAAATGGTCACTTGAGGCAGAAAACTATTTATTCAAGCTGCTGATTTCATTTTCCATACCGTTTCCCATTTTCTGTTTTATTGTTCTTGTGGCAGCCACTCACATACTTGTTGGCTTACACTTGTCTCAAAGTTAGCAGGATAGACAACCCGAAGATGAATTTTTTGATGAAATTTGTCCTGTCATTCAAGGGAGTTTCAACCATGGTGGCTCGAATCAGTGTACAGAGATGCTCACATTGAAGTGCATTCCATTGCACTTACCATTGAAAGGCCATGTAATAGGAGAACAAGACATGGCAGACATGTGGCCAATGCAACAAGAAATGTGTTCCAAGCTGATGAGGGAGCCCCAAATGAGGAGAAGCATGACAATGAAAGGCAGGAGAATTGGCAAGATGTGCTTGTTAATGATATTTATTAGATTAATGTGCAGGTACAACAAGAAGCCAATGAGGAGGTGGGTATTCCAGATGAGGACGATGCTTTGGAGGAAGAACGGAAAGAGGATGGGAACAAAAAGGAAATCAGATGGAATAATTTGACTATGCAAATTCTTGTCGAAGGGAAGTCTTCCATCCAAGTTCACCAGCTCAATAATAGAAAGGTGTTGGTTCGTAATGCTAGTATGTTGATAAGAGATGTTTCCAATAATGGCTCAAAGGACAAAGGATTTATAATACTTATGATAACAAGAGAGAAGGGGCAAGTCGTATGAAACACCGTGTAGATGTTAAAGTGAAACTCTTTATCAAAAAGCCTAACACTCTGAAGGAGAAGATGAGTGACGAGGATAACTCTGATAAGTATGTGGAACCTCCTTTCAAAGAAAGGGAAAAGGGAGGAATCTTCAAAAACTATAGCGGGTAATGTAAGCATTTGTTACCTAGATACAAGGGAGTTTTCCCATGAAACCAGAAGTATCATCATTCTAGAAGAAATGAGAAAAAGTTTAACAAATCAGAATCGCATGGTAAACACCACTAGCAAGCTTCTTCAAGCTGATAGAGTGGAGTCAGTGGACTCCATTGTTAACCCTAATGAGGTTCAGTGCTTTGTGAAAATAAGCACCTATTCTCTCACGGTGCAATATAACATAATGGAATGCCTGAATAATCATATATTTCAGCTTCGTAAAAAGGAGAATGATAGCTGCAAAGAGCTTATCAAGCAATCAGACCCGCTTGAAGCCATCAAGATTAGTTGCTATGATATTGAAAGCATGAACACCAATATTCTGGCTATGTCTGAGGATATTACTGAAATGAAACATGATGTTCATTATTGGATCCGTCACAACAATCACATGAAAGCAACCCGCAAAAATCCATTTCTGGTGGATGAGGGAAAGTGAGCCAACTTCTCTCTTGTTTTATTTCTGGTCTTTCTATTTTGTCACAGCTCTGCTTCCTTGTTAAAATCTGTAGCCACTGATAGGCTACTCTTTGTTTCTGTTTGGCTATTGGCATTTGTGCCCCTTCTCGCTTGTAACTCTTCTTTGGGTTTTATCAATAAAAAATTTAATTATCAAAAAAAAAAAAGTAAACAAGGGGAAAATGGATTAGACTTGAACTTCACGCTTTAATGTGGAGGTTAAAATTATTTTAACAGATAGCAGCATTTGAAACATACATGACCACCTCTTACCTTCAAATAAGATGATAATTTAGAAAAGTAAGTACCACAACACATTATAGAGATGGATATCACATCAGAAAAAAGAGTATAATTGGAGTGTCAAATCTAGAATGCAGCCATCAAATAATTAAATGTGCTAAATTGAAAGAAGGAAAATATTTAAACCTGTTTACTCAAAAAAAACACATGAACCAAAAAAGTAAAATCAGTTTTCCTGTAAGTAAGATATCTTCTGCATTTGAAATACTCCAGGCTGTTTCCAGCAGCTATGAAGCATATTGCAGCTACGTTAAGACCCCATTCTTCAACACCAATGGCAACTGACACATAGCAGAACCATGTGTGGCAGAATATAGAAATCCAGATACAAGTATGTAGTTACTTCTCATAATTTCAATGCTCAAATTACGAAATACAGCTACATGTTGAAGTGGGTAAAAACACCTTCACTTTCTATCTCCTGTTGGTCTGTATTAAGTTTCCATTTATTAAATTATTTAATGGCTGACTTGGCTCACCTGCATGACATCAACTTACTTTGACCTTATTTAATTTGCAATTAAAATTTAACTGGGGAAACCCCAAATCAACATAATTCATTGCACAGATTTTGTTTCAAACACTCAACACACTTACCAAAACAACAGACGGTAAAGAGACCAAAAAATACAACAGCGTTGAGTTTGTTGGATGGGTGATTGAGAGGAGTCCCAAATTAGTGTCACCTTATTGCAATGAATTTAGAACTACACCCATCCATAGCACACAGTTTTTAATGGTTTCCAGTCTCACACCAAATGTTACAAGAAATGTATGGTCAAGTAAAAGAATGCAAAAGAAATATGGAGAAGGGCCAAGAAAGAGAAAAACTCTATCAAGACCAACATAGAACTCCAAGATCTTTATCAATCCAACAGCTCATTTGCAACAACATAAAAATTAGTAAACTGCCCCATAAATACTGTGCCCTTTACAATACTAGTAGAGAGGATCAATGACTCAACATTAAAAATAGCTCAGACCCGTATAAATCCAGGTATGAAATTAAACAATAGGCATCATTCCCAATGTTTTCAAATCCTTCTTTCTAATTCTAAAGAAAGCCTTAAAGGACACAAAAACATTAGAAGTGATGCCTGTTGGAAAATTTCAGGCATGGATTTAAATGGCTCTAAGCTAGTTTTTATAAAACTATTTTCATCAAAATATAGAGAACAATTTGTTTTATGAAAGTTAAAATATGAATACTGTTAGTGGTCTCTGTGATATCGGGACCTCTTCTTTAAGTTTAGCTGTCAAATTTGCAATCTAAATTAATTTTAGACTTTTAATGTTTTAAAACAGTTTGGTTTAATATTATATATATTGAATAGCTTAACTTGTTTTTTATTGTGTGTCGGCCAGACTTCCAATTTGAAAAGGACCTTAGTAACAATTGAAAACCTCCCACTCCCCTCTTCCCCATTTCCTTCACCCAATGGAGATTTTCCTAACAGCAAAACAAGAACTCCGGACTTATGTTAAAATACGCACAATATTCAATGTAAGTCTCCTTATGAGAAAGATCTACACCGACATTCTTCCTGCTTAAACTGATATGGAGGAAATGAAGGAATAAACACATGATTGTATAAAAATCTTAAAGGAAATACGAAGAAAATTGAAAAATATAGAATCAAATAATATTTCAAGGTGGCTAGATAAAACTATAGATAAAGCAACCTGGAGACATTTGAATTTCACAAGAGAAGCTGAACAAGTCAGTGTTGACATGTATATTAAGGGGGTAGTGTGATCCATATCCTAAGAGCAATTCAGTAGAGATGCACTGAATTGCAAGAATTTAATATATTGTAGAAACGAAGCAATTTGTACTGCTACCTATTTACCAACAATCAGAATGCATTGACACAGAATAGGACCACAAAATAAATGCATATGTAGAAAGATCACAAAATGATGTTCTTTAACTCTCACATAAAATTTCAGCTCTTTTCCTTAGCCTGTCCTACGGCTGCCATGAAAATAATGAGGTTGTGGATTGACACAGAATAGGACCACAAAACAAATGCATGTGTAGAAAGATCACAAAATGGTGCTCTTTGACTCTCACATGACATTTCAGCTCTCTTCCTTAGCCTGTCCCACGGCTGCCATGAAAATAAAGAGGGGGTGAATTGGAGTGGCCCTATGATCATCTTAAACACCACAAGGAAAGTTATCATCTCTTGTAGGTGTGACAAGGTCCTTTAAAGAGGCCTCTCACACTGCTGATGCTTACAATCACGTCAAGATCTCTCATTTCTACAAGAAAGCGAATACAGAGGCTAATCAGCTTTCAAATCTAAGGACATCATTTCCACAGTGCAAACCATAGACATGATTTTAAATCAGGCTAGTGATCTATAATGGAATTTGTGGAAAAGGGTATTGAGACTCATCAAATTGACTGAAAGTGGATTTAGTCAGAGGTAATATTGGAACTGCCCTGATAGATATGTATACAAAATGTGGATGCATACAGAATGCACACGAATTGTTTAAATATGTGCCTCGATGAATTCTGGCCCCATGGAATATGCTGGTTGTAGGATTTTCATAGAATAAGGTTGTCTAATTAGTCCTGGAGATTCTAAACAAAAACAATTGGCAGTGTAATCATAATCCACATCCTTTGCCATCATACTCCCAGCATTTTCCAAATAGGAAGCTTTGGATTGGGTATGGAGATCAATCAATTCTATGGAAAGAAGATTTGTGTCAAATGTTGTTGCTGATGGACATGCATGCAAAATGGGAAAGTGTAAAAGGCACATGAATTGTTTGACAATAAGCCTCGAGGATATATGGTCTTGTGGAAAGTGATGATTGCAGGACGTGCTCAAAATAGGCTTGTTGAAAAAGCCTTGAGGATCTTTGAGCAAATGCAATTGGCAGGTGCACACCCAAACTCAGCATGCTTTACTAGTATACTTCAAGCATGAGCCAAAAGGCACCATTGGAACAGAGTTAAAAGAGCCATAAATATTTTTGAAAGTAGATATTGTATGTTGTAGTTGTGACTGCTCTGTTAGAACAGATGCAAATTGTGAATGTACACAGGAGGCACATTAATTGTTTGACAATGTTTGCACTGCAAACACTGATGGTCCATGGATATGCACAGTGACTACTCTGTTAGAGACATGCAAATTGTGGACTACACAGGAGGCACATGAATTATTTGACAATGTTTGCACTACAAACACTGATGGATATGCACAAAATGGGTTCCCTAAAAATGTCTTGAAGATTCTTCAACAACTGGTGTTGGCAGGGATAAAACCTTACCAACATAATCCCAGATTATGTAAGTCTTAAAATTATGGTATTTAGTCAAATTATGTCATTGCTGTAAATGCCCTGATTGACATGTATGCAAAATGTCAAGGAATCAGATGGCACACAAATCAGAGGTTCTGATTGGCATGTTCCCCAAGCTGGCCATGATACTTATTGGCTATGTATATGAACCTGGAATTTTTTATGACATAATATTTCCCTGTATTTCTGAGTTGCAACGATAGCCAATGTGCTGGAAATTTCAATCGATCTTGTAGTTATTTTCATCTTCTGGCATATTCGTTTATCAGGGTGAGAATTCGTTGTCAACCCCTCGGGATGGTTTGTATATATAGGCTGTAGCATAGTAACTGGTATATGTTTAAAAACTAAAATTATAAAACGATACATATACATTATAACATCATCACGATTCATTATATTCTTGAAAGAAACCCTGCTACCTTTGTAATATTAGTTTTTTGTTTGAAGTTGGTGGGAAGCAGTAGCAACATATTATCTCCAAGTCACCATACAAAGCAACTCTGTACAAAAGCTTTAAAAACGAAGGAACTAATCAGACAAGAATGGGTTTATAGTACTTCCTCTTGCAAAAGAAGATTCAGAACTCAATAAACATGACTAGCCATGTCACTACAGAAATGTCCTAGTGTTGTGGCTGCAACTACTAGCATGCATTATCTAAGTTTACGATTATGCAGGATCAAATTGCAAGACAGTGCCAAAATTGTTCTTGGGCTTGTGCATATATTATACCTCCATTGGAGTCTTAGCCGCTAAAAAGTCAACTGTCAAAATTCAAGTAGACAATTGTTCCTTTTTAAGTCTGCATGTCTCTATTTTTGATCCAAAAGGCTCAGCTCCGTGGTCTTTATTAATGTCGCCAAACAATGCCAAAATAGTAATTTGACCATTTTAGCCATACAAGGAAAAAAGCATCTTGCCATCTACAAAAAGGCTTGACTGTGTGAGTAGAAGTCCAAACTCAATACAACTCCTAAGACTTAGTCAGGTTCAGCCTCAATTAGGCTCCATGACTTACATGCAAAAATGGAAACTAAGGATGCATGACACCTCGGGCAGATGCAGTCCTGGAAGTGGGAATTCCTAGCCATCTGGGTTCTCTTATCTCTCTCCTGGTAGGCCCATCCCTCTGACATACTTGGAGATGGCCTACAGTGCCATACAAGTGTTTGGCCCTCTCTTGATACTCTTTTCCAAGTGACCTATCTGTGCACACAGCATAATAGTGTTCTCTGCTTTGGTGTGATAAACATCTCTGAACTTCGTGCTGTTTCCATGTCGCATCAAAGTCCTACATGTTACACAAAAAGGGTTTCATTCTTATCTGATTAAAGAGCGAATTTGTTATTTTAATTATATGTTTTCCCACCAGCACATATACAAGCAGCAATAATCTTGTCTTGTACTGCTAGATCCTGCACCTCAACAGCTAATACGTAAGTTGGTTCTTTCATCTATGAAATCTCATTTAACATATACAGTACTTGATATTGCTTTACTAGGGCAAAAACTTCATACTTCTGCAAAAGTAATTTTTCCCCCTCCTTTGGCAAAGTGCTCTGCGAGGTCATACATCCGTTGGATGTACTACTTTAATCTGCACATACATTTACTGGAATTATTTTGGAAAAAAACCTTGTTTTAAAATATTGCTGAAACAATTTGTTTTTCCCAACCATGTACCCAAATATATCTTCTGGAAACCGTACATGTTTGCCGAAATAAACCTGGCTGTTATAAAATTTATTATTTATTCCCTTTTGGAAGACAAAGATGCAGTCATGGTTAGGGGGTCCAAAATTAAAATATTTGCACGATATTTTTCTATTCAACGATATGAGAGATACATATAGGCTAATGATCTACAATAAATAAGGAATCAAGCCTTATCACAAGCAACCATACAATCCCTATTCTATAGGATGAGTTGTTGATAAAACTCAGGCACACGCACTCTCTCATACAAATAATGAAACATACTAGGTATGGGTATGGCCCGGATACGGGGTGGAAGCGGGAGGATAAGGCGGGATCCATTTTGCTGTCAATACACGGAGAAACATACAGCAGATAGGATACTTTTGAAGCTATACATATATCTTTTCAACCGAATCTTATTACTCCAAGGAATATTATATACATGTAGAATAGGTCCATATGATTTTTTATTAGATTTAAATACGTGGAAGAATATATCAAAATTTATTATAGTAAATGATTTTATATATATTTTAAAATAGCATCTGGAAAATAGTTTATAAAATTTCTAATTATATATAATAATTCATATCCAACGGTAGTGGTGTAACGGTTCTTGGGTCTCCTTGTAATTGAGAGGTCCAAGGTTCAAATCTCGGCTCCATGTTAAGGCGGCCTACTACCGACGGTTTGGATACCCTAGTGATAGGGCACCACGATAATGTGGTTTAATCCATGGGCTCGCCGAGAGCTTAAACTACCATCCTTGGATGGTTCCACGGCCGGTGTGGGCTGGTGATGCCACAAGGGCTAGGGCCCTCTCCCTAGGTAACTCAAGCAAAAAAAAAAAATATATAATAATTCATATATAAATATATATATTTATATATATAAGGTTATTAAATTGCTTAATATTATATATAATATAATAGTATTATAGTGTTACGATAGTTTTATAATTAATATTCTTATGATGTCATTTTAATATTTATCATGCACTATATTGTCCAAAATCGGATATTATTAATAATGTTAGTAAGTGAGGCAATATATCTATAGGAATATAATGATATAACGTTATTTATAATGTTGTATAATGTTGTAGTATAAGGGTTAGAGCTTTATAAAATGTATAAGATTATTGTATGTATATAATGTAATAGTAATATAAAAAGTATAATGGTTATAAAGTTCACTATTATATCATTTGTAATACTTATAATACTATTATCTAATATATTTTAATTACAACGTTTGACGTTATTATATTTATAACATTCACTTATTTAGCTTATAACTTATAAGTTATCTACTTATCTTGTCTTTTATCTTGTCTTTCATATGCATAATATGTGGTTAATAACTTAATTCTTATTTAGAAGGCTAAAATTTATATATTTTTTAATTTTTATATATTTTTTATACTGCCGTATCCAACGCCGTATCCGGGGTCAAAAAAAAATTTGCCGTATCCGCGTATCAGATACTCCGTACCCATACCTGTATCCAAAACGTATTGGCTACTTAGGTTGATACTAACTACTCACGTAATGTGAGTACCAACAAGCTATTTTCAACATCCCCCTAATACAAACATAGGGGACGAAAACATTACATACGTGTTGGATCAAACACATAGTCATGGATGGGAACACATTAACCAATCCAACAAGCAAATACCAACATGTACTTCAACGCATACTTTGGTGGATGGGAACACATCAACAAATCCAACAAGGGTGGTGTGAAAAGCCTCAATAAAATTATGATCAAGAACACGTCACTATCAACAACCTTATATCAAATGTGGATAGGAACATTATCACAATGTCATTTCTCAAAATGTGAACAATGTCAAATAATTGTTCACATCACAATCAGCAAACATTCACTTCTCTTTTGTTCTACTACCGCAACTATGGTATGGACCTTCGCTTCTTTTTTATTCTACTACTGCAAGTATGTCATGCGCCTCCACTTTTCTTTTCAAATCTGCTCCTCTAGTTGGTTGGGCCTCACCAAGCAAGTACACATCATAATAGAGAGACTAGGCCCTCTCTATAACTTCGGTGGGTATTGTCCATCTCACTGAATCTCGTGTTTGCACCAATTGCAAGTAATCGCTGCCATTTGATCACAAACAATAGAAATGGTCTCCACTACGCCAGGACATTATTATTTGCTTTAGTCTTTTTGGCATAGGTTTCACTAAATCATCTATAGCCAAAGTAAGTCATCACTGTTGGTGAAGACTAACAAATCTTCAATTGTGTGGTTGTTTGAGATCATTCTGTTTTCCCACTATTGCGGATATGCAATCTCTGAGTTATCGGCAAACTCGAGGTTGTTGATGGGCCTCCTTTCTTCATTTCCTTTGACCTTCTCCAAGATTATAGCTTAGATATCTAGATGGATCTTGAAGCTCAAAGATTTTGGTATTTTGTTTGATATTCTTTCACCCACAATATAGACTGCCTTATATGGATGTCGATTTTGACAAAAAATGCAATCACTTACAAGGGAAAATTTGACAGATGACACACGTGGACCAAAAATACACTTTGACAACAATAATATTTTGCTAACATGAACTTAAGACAACTAAAATACAAGTAAAGATGTTGAATTATCGACCACTTATTAAAAACAACCTAACATGTCTTTTGACTCTATCGAAACACTTACAAAAAGTATTATCTATAGACTTAAAATTATAAAGATGATCTTGGCATAATGTAGTCACTAAAATATGCACTTATTACTATTACATTACACCTCTAGTATGTTGTTATATACATGATTTCTAAGTTTGGAAACTAGGCACTGGTGACACCTCTTTGGTCCTTTTCTTGCTTTATTTGGCTCTTCTCACGTATTTTGTTTGGTATTTGCATCTTTATGGTCGAGTTACAAGGATCCATGTTCCTGTCTCTTGCTTTGTTTCTATTTGCTTGCTACTGAGACAAGTACCGCCCAAAACAGACAGTCACACCAGCGCTAATGTCCTTTTGGGCACTTCTGTCCTATTTGTTTGATTTTCTCCTTACGGTTTGCTTTGGCTTTGGGTCTTTTCTTGTCTCCTTTTCATGACCTAGGTCGGCTTTTGGTGTCACTATGTGCCGAAATTCAAACAAAGAACTCATATATATACACAACCTACTAACTATTCTAAGGGGCAATTGGGCTATCATTTCTATATCTACCACATACACAAGAACAACACAAGGGACTGCATTTTGGGTTGCATTATTCATTGCATAGGGGGAGGCTATTCTGAATTCCATATCACACATTCTTGCATTGGGACAAAGTAGTTGTAGCCCATTATTCTTTGTGCAACTGCACTAGGGCATCCTAGCTCAAGGGACACAATTTCAATCACACACCACTAGAATACATATCTTAAAAAAAACCATGTAAAATATGCCAAGAGGTATCATTCTTGAGGCGCCTATTCTACCTATGTCTTATTTTTAATATAGGCCCCTCAAAATGATACCTCTCGGCATATTTTACATAGATTTTTAAGATATGTATGCTAGTTAATTAGTATATCACTATATATATTAAATATTCAAAAATGTGTTCATACAAATACAAATATCACTTACAAATTTAAAAATAATAATATTAATCATCCGAGGATACTAATAAAATCAAACAATACCAAAAAAATAATAAAATAGAAAGTATTTATATAAATAATTCATTTACATAAATATTCATTCTCTCAAACATAATATATAAAACATTTAATATAATAAATACTAACAAAAGTTACTGCACTTAATTTTGAAAATGAAAAAAGTTACCCCACTTAATTTTCAAAATGAAAATCCTAACAAATATAAAATAGTTCATTTACATATACATTAAAAACATTTACCACATTTAATTTCCAAAATAAAAACCTTTTCACTTGACTCATAATATATAAAACATGTAATTAATGTAATAAATAGTAATAAAAAATTTACCATTACCATAAAACATTTAATGTAATAAATAGTTCATTTCATAAACATTAACAACATTTACAGCATTTAATTTTGAAAATAAAAATCTTTTTACTTGACACATAATATATAAAACATTTAATGTAATAAATAGTAATAAAAATTTACCGCATTTAATTTTGAAAATAAAAACCTATACAAATATCAAATCTATTTCTATGAATTTGAAAACCCTAATGTAATTAATGTAATAAATAGTAATAAAAAAATTTACCATTACCATTACCATAGAACATTTAATGTAATAAATAGTAATAAATTTTTTTACCGAAAGTAAATAGTTCATTTCATAAACATTAACATTTACATCATTTAATTTTGAAAATAAAAATCTTTTACTTGACACATAATATATAAAACATTTAATGTAATAAAAAAATTACCGCATTTAATTTCAAAAATAAAAACCTATACAAATATCAAATCTATTTATATGAATTTGAAAACCTGAATCTCTTATATATTATTATTTAATCTTTACTTTTATAAGTAGGACAATCGTAATCTTAATGATTAAATTTATTATAGGTTGGCCCAAAAATTGAACCACTCACGCCATTACAGCCCTGGCTGCCACTGTAGGATGGCTCTCGGCATAACAAAAACTACATGTTGTTTGAATTGTAGTGCAGCGCTCAGCAACAAAATCACCTCGGGTGCCCGTCGGGAGTCAATCCAACTTTCTCATATGCATTTTCCATTCAGTCTAACATGCGCTTGAGTATTGTGCAAGTAGCTAGGGTTTGTTTTGCAGGTACAAGTGCAACAAAGTAGAAGTGCAGCAAACTTGACGTGACCTACAACAAGCTAAAAGCGACAAGAAGCGACACAGAAAGAATCAAATCTTGAGTTGTCCCGCAAACATTAACGCCTAGATGGCCTTGTCCCAATCTAGGCGCTACTGTCCTGAGATTGTTGCAGTCCAGTTTTTGATACAGAGTTTGCACGGCCTAGAATCTGCCCTACCAAATTAGTCTCCAGTCTGGAATTGGTTCAGACCTATAGATACAAGCTGAGTCATTCTACAAACCCTATCTATCACTCTTGCTTGCATTTCTTTTGCTTGATCTTGCTTATTTACTGTTTTATCTATCTGATCCGCGGTGTCCTTTTCATTTAATTTTATAAAATCACATAATGACCTATATAAAAACAAATCCCTTAGTAACACTATAATAAAACCTAATCTCAAAATATGCCTTATATAACTTTCAAACTGCATAGCCTCTTATTTGATGTCACGTTTCTTTTGAAACATGCAATAGTGAATAAAATCACCATGCCAATCACTAAGCACAGCCATGCCATTGATCGGTCCACAAAATAGACGGCACACATGGTGGAAACATGTTGAACAATTAATTGAACTCACAAGGAATGCATAAGGGATGAACTTAACATGATGACCTATATAAAAATGATGCCTTTAAAAATACACTATAATATAAGCCTAATCTCAAAATATGCCTTATAAATTATGAAACTACTAAACCTCTTATTTGATGTCACATTTCTTTTGAAAGATGCAAGAGTAGCTCATAAAATCGCCATGCCAGTCACTAAGCACAGCCATGGCATTGATCGGTCCACAAAATAGACAGCACACATGGTGGAGACATGTTGAACAATTAATTGAATTCACAAGGAATGCACAGAGATGTGAAGTGCATACATGAACAACAATAGTCTAAATACTCGTGCATGAGCTAGGAGATGTCATGCAAGCATAATGATAGAATTGGCAGAACAAGGTGGATAAGCTAAATACTGCAGAGAGTGCACAAACCGGTCAAAGCATATGCACAGGGAAGCAAATCTGAGGCTAATAGACAAGATCTGCGCACAATGGCGGAACTGATCAGGTGAATGGAATGGATCAACACACGATGTGGTTTGCATGTGGATTGTGTGTGGATCATATGACATTCACAATCAATACATCGAGCAGATCAAAACAATTCAACAAGCAAATCAGAATGAGATTGCAGAACCACAATGTTCACACAAGACTTTCACAACTCTGTCAGGATGCAGGCGTGGTATATGCACATGGCCGAGCATGGCAAATGCTGAATCAAACGGTGATGATCTACAGGTCTGAACAGTAATCTGCTCCTATCCTCTCAACAACAACAAACTGAAAATATATAACAGCAAACAAAAACGTAGAAAACTCTCTAACTCCTCTCTCTCTCACACACTATTAGATATATCACCTACAGCAAATCAAAAACTATCCATAAATTTTCATTAACAGGGACAATAGCACAGAGCTGCCCCTTGACCAGCTTCAAAACTCCATACCCTACAAGAACAGAACTCTACTTTGATACCAAATTAAAATATTTGCACGATTCTCTTTCTTCAACAATATGACAGCCACATATAGGCTAATGATCTCCTACAAATATAGAGTCAAGACTTATCATAAGCAACCACACAATCCCTATTTTACAACTCATGTACACACTTTCTCTCACACACAAATAACCAATATTCTACCTAATAGCTAATACTAAATTATTATTATCCTCACATAACGTGAGTACTAACAAGCTATTACCAACATCCAATAAAGGAAAACCTTAGACATGTAGCCTGGGAACTTAACACTAAAAAATGACACACATACAGCCCATACATAGAATGGGAAATGACAACTATCTTTATTGCTTTCTAAGAGGAAATTACAAAACACACAACTACAGACTACAAAATATGTAGTGCTTCAATCAGTCCATTCAGGGGCATGGCTCGCTGCTACAACTCTTCTCAGACCTACCCACTCTTCAACAGGTCTCTACTTGCAGTTTTCTAACTTCTTTGAGAATAATTCCATCTTCACAAGCCTCTGGCTGTTGAGGCAACTCTCCAAGCTACCTGAGTTGAACCTATCTATCTAAGTTGAATCGGATCAACCCTTGCTCGAATGGAACTCCAATTCCTAAGAAGATAATTGCCCAATAACAGTTATTGAAGCCCAAATGCTTCAACTTCCATCTGCGAGACGTTTTTTCCTTAATAATGTGACTTTTAAGCTTCTCTAGCTTATGAGGCATCTCCCACAGGTGCGCGGCACTCTGACAAGTTTACAATTATACTGCAAGCCCTAGATGTAGCAATATTATATTAAGTCTTTATGTGGCCAAAACAAGTCTACTTTGCACCATGTTCTATTTTGGCAGTTCACTTCTTGAGATGACAATCATTTCTACCAAATTTGAGACGGTGCAGAGCAAACATAAACATATTTTGCATTTTTCTCAGAAAGTGTGACTGCACACCAAAATCTGATTTGGCAGTTCATTTTATGAGGATGCTACAGACATGTACACCTGGTGCAAGCTCATGAGGTGTCGTGTAACAGATTTTGCATTTTTCTTGAAAAACATGCTTCCAAGGTAGGTTTTGAAAAGATGAGTCTAATCTTGAGGTTTCTCCAAAATTACGTGCAAGTTTCTGGATGGGGTGGAGCTCTGTAGCTCATTTTAGATCTCCATCATGAGTTTTTCTTACAAATCAAGTTTTTAGTTGTTGCGCCACTAAGTAAGTGGGTGCACCAACTTAGAACGTATTTTGAAGATCAAGAAAGTACCACTAACCTTTTGTGGTGACTCAAGATTATTGCAACTCAATCCATCACCAAAGACCTATATAGTATAGACAATGCCTACAGTTACCAACCCTACTCATGTTTTCGGTTGATACTAGATTCCATGTACCCCTTGGATGCTCTTTCATCAGATATATGAGGTAGAAAATTTGTGAGATTCTGCTCACAAAGGCCGGATGAGTGGTAGAACATCTCTTTTGGCCAGTTTGTATGAAGTCGGTGTCCCCTTCCACCTTGTTAGGTGCCTCTAAAGTTTGTTCTTTAGTTTCTTCCTCTTTTTCCAGCAACTTATTGAACCATATACAGTCCTCATCTTTACCTTTCCCTTTGCTTGGGCATGGTCCGTCCACCTCCTCCAATATGTTATCTTCTCTTATTTTCCATCCTGTCCACCACCAAGTGTATTCAACAACATTGTTTCTCAAGCCTTCATTGGATTTCAACTAACAACCTCTTTCTAAGTTCAACATCTCTCTCATCTCTAAATTTCACCCTATATAAGCATGTAACTCATGCTTTCCTTCCTCTTCTAGCTCACACCATTCTTCTTTCCAACCACATATCCCTTCTCCCAAGAGTATACCCCATCCTCCTCCTTTCATAGATTTCTTAACAAAGAATCCATCATATCCACTCCTCATCATACCCACAACCATATACCATGCTTGGACTCTAAAGGTCCATTCACTTGACCTCTTCTCCACAACACCCTCCTCTTCCTTTGTGCATTCAAGAATCAATGACAATCATACCCACAATAAAATCAGTAAACCGCACATTTTGAGAATCAACAATTTTAAAGGGCACTAGCTCATTAGATGCCACCACTGCTACAACATCGAACTTTTTCGATAATGTTTGGTGTACCTTGTAACATAGGTTTCAGGTAAGGTCGTGATCGTAAGAAACTGAACACAAAAATATAGTCACCAAGAAAGTAACTCGACAATGTTACTTGGGTTTAGGGGTAAGAGATTGCGATAGAGCACAAATTAAATATGTATAGGCACTGAAAACCATTCAAAAGTTTGGAAAAACAAAGAAATTAAAGCATAGGTTCTAGTATGCATCACGTATGACTATGTAACAAGTGCATCAATTTTTAGGCTGTGTGCACACACCACCATAATGTTATGATCTAGTGTGCGGATTCACTAACACCTCGAGGTTTTGGTGTAACAATTCATTACATTTGAACGAACCATTACACCAAAAACTCAAGGCATTAGTGAATCCGCACACCAGGATCATAACATCCCACCACACTTCTGTAGAGCCCGACCTCGGGCTAGATCTGACCCCAATCCCATACGTGCAAGCCTTGTTTCGCCGACGTTTAGGTGCCCCGCGGGCCTCTGCTACATGGTGTAACCAACCGAGTGGGATTCAAACACGTGTGGAGGCTCTGATACCAAATGTAATGAACCGTTACACCAAAACCACGAGGCGTTAGTGAATCCGCACACCAGGATCATAACACATAATTGTTGTCATACCTATTATAAATACAATGTAAACTAGTACAGATATGTGACATACATCTATATGAAAAGCACCAAGAGATATCAATTGCAGAGTGCCTATCTTGGATTTGTCGCATACAACGTTGATTAATAACTCCATGAATTTCTCATTGACTTGTGACAAACAACCTCAATCTAGCTACACCACTATGTCTGGCTCGAAAAAAATTACCGGGAAAAAACAGGCTTCAAACTCCACAATATAGCCAAGAATATTACAATTCATCAATCAACTTCTGCAAGCAAGAAGAAAAAATTCTAAATCATGGTCAAATGGTCATCAAATTTAAGGTCGCTCATTAATTGTTAAACATCTCACAGACATTATAATCCACTGTGACTCCCTGGCTGCCATTGTAGGATGCCTCTTGGCATATTATCATACAGGTTCCGTGCCTATACGAATAATGCATGTTTCCCGCATTAAACTACATTAGTTGACAAAACTAAATTGAACCAACCCTAGCTGATTCAGCATCTTTGGATTTGTTAATACAAATCCCTAAGCCAACCTGAAATGTAGCTTGTAACACATTGTCAAGTTTCAAAACAAGTAAATATAACACATTCATAGCGTAGCACTGTAACCTACACAAGGATCATAAGACAAAATCAGCTTTATTATTGTCAGTTGCTAGTTTCTCTCTTTGTATTTAGCATAGGAAAAATGTGCAAATCAGATAAATACCTGCCAAAACCAAATTATAGTATCATCAACTTCATTGTACTCATGATATTCTGTGTGGGCCTTCCAATCATTCCAGCAAATGTCTCTGTCATATCCATATAACATGAGATCCATATCTTCAGGTTCCAATGCTCGCAGGAACTGTTGATGTGAGGAATTAACAAGCAAGTCCTGGAAACCCTGGGCAAAACATTTAACCTGCTCTCTGACAGATATTACAAAGCGGCGCTGAATAAGGAGATCCACATACCGATCTCTATTTTCGCTGCTCACAACCATATCCCTACCACCTGGACAAAGCTCCACTGTCTTCCGGGAACCCAGTTCTTCAACTTCGGTCACAAAGGTGAGCCCCAGAGCATCACAGTCAAAGATCTTTGGATCCATGTCCAAAATTTTCTTGCAACTTAAGTATAACTCTGGATCTGCATCATGAACATCTTTCCAACAAACTGGTTCTCCTGCCAGTTGCTTGAAGAATGCACAAGCTAAAACAACATCAATTTGGACCCTGTGCATCAGAGCTAAAGCAATGACTCGACCACAAAACTTGAAATAGGTAAGATGCCCCGGATTCACCCCAGATGCTGCAGAATGAGAAAAACAGTATCAGTAGATTGTACCAAAGTACCTTAATAATTTTCATATTGTTTGCAATTCACCACCCCAAAAACATCAAATATTCTAGAACTAATGAAGTAAAATTGATTTTTCGGTATAATCACTAACTATGGGTATTCTCTCCACTAATTGCAATAAACCCTGCTAGAGAGGAGATCATTTCCAAGGTATGTAATTCTCAGCATTAACTATGAGTATGTACCAGACAATATACAACCATGTATCTATGCACAAACAGTCGATGGAACACAGCAGTAAAATTTGAGTTAGAACTATGATTCCTGAAAACAACACACATATCTTGTCTTGCAACCATCAAGTTTTAAAAGTATTTCTAGATAGAAAGAAAATATTACATTATCCCTGTATGACATAAAAAGATAAAAATGGAAAAGCCTATAAAACCTGCCCATGACCATCATGATAGTGAGCTTACCCGGATTAGGAAAAACCTTCGACGATCATTTGAGCATGACAAAAATAGTGCATTCTGAGGATTAAAGATTTCACGGCATACCAAAGAAAACCATTCCCGCAAGACACCTGGACCAGTTGCTTCCTCAGTAATAAACTCCACAGAAATCCCTCCCTGTAGGACCTCGGGTTCCGCATATGCCAGTAATTCAAATGATTCTGTGAGCAGCTGAGATCTGTTGACAACAACTTCCTGCCGTTCATCATGGTCATCCTGTGGTTCTGGCAGCATTGCCAGCACAAGTCGCTTCTTAGACTCAAAATCGAGAAGAAGCCCATGGTCAAGTAGCCAAAAGTGGTCATCATTCAACCTTGATTGTCTTATAAGAATATTTAAAGCTGTACGACGTGAATTCAGGATAGATAGCAATTCGTCCATGGCCTCATCATAGAGCTTGGCAATGGCATGCAAGCCTTTTAAAACAACTAGAAATGGAGTCAGGCCAAATGGGTGCTCCTCAACTGTTGATGTCCCAGGTGCAACAAGAACATCTTCGACAGCTTCAAGGCAACTAGCAATCTCAAGAAGTAGCTTCCTGAAAACTGTTTGAAGCCATTTGTGGGATCCAATCTCCTCCTTCAAGTTGACAGAACAGTGGGCAGTTACTACCTGTTTCTGACATAGATCTTTTCGAACACCTTTTCTTTTCTCTTTCATATGAAAAGCATATGATGGCATGTGGGCTTCATTTCCTTTGCAAGATTCCATGGCTTTACAGAGAGGTATTACAAAAGCCGTAAAATCCTGCCCTTCTTTGAGATGCGGCAAATTATTTACGACACTATCTTTATGAGAACAGGCCTTTGTTGTCCAGCGCAAATTTGATGACAGCCTAATTGACAGCTCATTCACAAACGGAGAAAATTCTTGTACAATAGTTGATGCCCTTGCTTCATTAAAATAAGCACTTCCACCAATCGTGTCCAGCAGAGATGCTAGAGAGCTACGGCAGACCGTGTATAAACTGTGATTGGGAGCATTACTAGCTAGCAACTTACAAAAATCCAAAAGAAGAGGAGCACAATACAAGTGAATGCGATTTGGCAAATACTCATCATTGGATGAGGTAAAAGCTTAATACATTCTTCTGCACATTTGGAATTGCTCTCTGGAGGGGAAAGCAATAACATCACCAAATCCTGGGAGGCCCCTGCAAGCTGAAATACCTGCATATGATCTGAAGGAGGGACTGGCTTTGCAGCCATCTTCAGAAAGTCTTTTACCCGGTCACGAACCCTATCCTGCAGTACATTTGGTCTATCATTTTTTGAGCACAGGAACCAAATAGTTCCCACTAAATCATTGACAAGCTGCCATGAAAGTGGAAGTGCTGTACTTCTCATGCGACCAACCAAATGAAGCATTGCATCATTGGTAACATTGTAGTCTGCCAAAGTCTGGTCTTGCTGCAGTTGCTTTCCACAGTAGATGAGGCGCTGTTCATATGAGGGTAACCCAGTCCTCATTTGGATCAACCTGTGAATAGAATCAACTGTGTCATTCAAGCTAGCATGAAGGACAATAGTGCGTCCATCTAAAATGGTCCTAACAAAGAACTGTAACCTTGATTCAGAGGGTCCATCACCACTATCCATTTCCTTGACTGACGCACCACTGTTTATGGCAGAACAATCTTGGGAACTAGAGCAGCTTGCAGTTCTAGCATATGGGAACCTGCTGTATGGCTGACATTAGAAACTTCTAGGGTCTCGGTTAAGCATTTGCTCAATGAGTTTTCCAAATCTTCATCATTCTCTTTCTCCTTTCCAAGCATATCAATACAGTTTCCATCATTTTCAAATTCACCTGTTTCCACACATTGCTCTTTATGCTCTTCAGTATCAGGCGGTCGGAAAACATTCTCCAGGACATCCGATTCTGTTTGTAGCAATTCCTCTACCTTGTCAATCAATGTGGAGTTAGGGGATGTTGGATAACCAAAAGTATGGTCAATGGATTGATTGCCCCGAGAACAGCATTCCGTGGGTAATTCTCCCTGTTCTTCATTGGTTTCCAACTCCTTAATGTCATCTTTGGTTGTAGAAGATGGAATTTTACGAGCATCCAAAGTTACTGTTCTAAGGGATTCCACTTCAGAAAAACTAGCATCCATCATCATAACTTCATTTCCTACATGAAGGCTATCAGAGTGGGTTGCAAACTCTGCCTCACATATTTCCTGTGGTACAGACTTATTAGAAGTGGACTTCTCCACAACACAATTAATTACACATCCACCATTCTCCTCCATTGTCCGAATGTCGCTTTCACAATTGCCAAACTGATCACTCAGAGCCATTGTCTGTCTCCTCTCTCGCCAACTATCTTGACCAATTTCCCACCTTGGTCTTGCCAATATCAAACCAGAAGACTCTAACACAGCTTCCAAATCCTCAAACTTCCGTTTACTTGACACAATTGGGGGCTGCCAAGATGAGACAGACTGCGCCGAAGGCATGAATCCACCCCCCCTGTCAGCTACCCTATCCTCTACCCTATCCAATTGAGAGGCCTGCACAGACCGTTCCCGTTGAGCAAGGGAACGGCATCCATGATTTCACCAGTTCTTAACTCACAAAAGTTTCTTCCACGAGACAGAAAAACTGTGCAGCTGGTTTGTTCCGAATTTCAATTCCTACCAGCCAAAAAAATTTTAAAAGCCCATCAGTTTGCACGCATCCAACCTGATTTTCAAAAATAATCAAAGCCATAACAGTTTCCTCAATTTAAATTTTAAATTACCACAATTTCCAAAAACCCTAATTATCTCAATTACCCCAATTTCCGAAGCAAACCCAAAAAAGCCAAAGCTTTTTTAACTTGTTAATCTTGTTCAGCTAAATAACACCGATTTCACAGCAAAAATCAAATTCCTAATCCTTTTCTTAGTTTTCAGCATAGTTACCAAATACGGTGGATGTGGAGAGATTTTCCTTTTTTTTGCATTTTTTCCCATCCACCGTATCAAACACCGAATATTTCAACCTTTAATAATTTAAAATACAGAAAAAAATAAAAAAACCAAAACATGCGGTTGGGAAAAATAAAAAATCCACAGAACAGATTTCAAACTCATGTTATAATTATTATAACAGCTGTTTATTATTAATTAAAGCCAAAGGTATGCATTTTATTATTTAATTTTTCTGTATTTATCGTATTTTTTCTATAGACCGTCTTTTTCCATATTTTCTGTCCACCGTTAGGAAAGTTGCTACCTTTGGTTTTCAGAGTCCACTCCGCTAAACTATCGCAATTTCCAAAATAAATTCAAACCCCTGATCGGTTTCTTTGTTTTAAAATTCCACTCAGCTAAATCGCCCCAATTTCCAAAACAAAATTAAATTTGTAGCTGTTTTCTTGATGTTTCAAAGTCTATTCAACTAAATCACCCCAACTTTGAACACAAAGTCAATCCCTAACTATTTTCTTCATTATCAGAGCCCATTCAGCTAAAATATCCCAGTTTTCAAAATCTCAAAACACGGGAAAGGAACTTTAGCAGGTTGAGGGCCTTTAGACACTCGACCAGTAGAGAGAGGACCTTAACCGATACTAATTCCCTCCCAGATACTTGTTAACGTCAACAACAAAATATTTGGCAGTCTCAAAACCCTAATTGTTATCTTAATTTTGAAATAATTAAATCGTGAATCAAAATCAGCCTAATTACCACCTTCAACAAAAGCTAAAAACCAGGGGCAACTTTTCAGAGTGCGCGCTTGTACCTGAAAAGTGAAAAAGCCCTTAGGAGCGCCAGACCCTTGAATTCAAACCGCCCTGCACACTAACCGACACTAAAACGCCTTCAATTCGCAGAATTCGGCAAATCTCAGGGCGCGAAATTGCCGTCAATTAATATGCCCCGATCAAATTCTCATCTTCTTTAACCGACGGAAAAAACCATCGCGAGTCCTACAATAAGCTACCCGTCCATGCCCTAGCAAACAGTTGAGAAAGAATAAAAACCCTTGCAATAAAAACCGGTAAACTCGACCCCCAACTAAAATTATCGAAATCGAGCATATGCTATAAAAAGAAACGCAGCAGAAGTTGAAGCCGTCCAGAGGGAGGGTTTCTGAGCATCTACATTACAAGTTAATAATGAAGAGGCACGCGCTTTAACCGACGCTAAGCACAAATACGAACAAAATCAGACGCCGAAAAAATGCTGTGGGTAAATGACTGGGCTTTCCTTCTTCTTTTGTTGTGCCACGTGGAAGTAGCGGATTGTAGCGGGCGACACCCTGTCCTTGCCCACCAATTAAGCAACGCTACTGGAGCCTGCTTACGTGCCTGCCTTTTTGAAATTTCTGCTCATGGTCGGCGCGTCTACAGGGAACTGGTCTGCCACGTCGGAAAGGGTGGGATGACACGTCATTTTAGTTCCATCTATCATGAAACGACGTAGAGATTCGCATGAGTACATGGCAAGGAATGGGACGCAATCGGGGAAAGATACGTGATGGGCTGCGTACTTTCTCCACCGTCGCTTCTCTTTAAATTCTCATATACTAGAGGAACTACTTAGGTTAGGTAGCCCCCGCTTTTCCTTTTATGATGTTTTGTACAATAAAACTCCCCCTTTCATCAAACACTCCCAAAACATAGCAACACAAAACATGGATAACCAACAAGAGTATCTTGAAAATAACCTAGCCCTAGTAACTAAGGGGTTTTGACAGAGAAAACACACAGATTTCAATGGAAAACAGTATCCAAAAACACTTAAGCCAAGGTCCTCTCAGTATTGAATTGCACTTGAAACTATGAATGGGCCCCAAATACACGTTCATTGGTTCACTGATAAGGAGGCTATATCATGAAGGTTTAGGCATTCCCTAGGATCACACTCCCCAGCTGACCAAAAGACCCTGTAGTATCATTCCCTAACCCGCACATAAGGAGCACAACTGGGCCATGGAGTTCTCTCATACCGGGATACCCCCGAGTTATTACCTCGAACACAATTGAGAAGTTGGTCTTTGTTAATGCAAAGCAATATGGAGGGATCCTAAGGCACATGCAGACCCGAAAGATGAGGCAAACACATAATAAAAAGCTCACTATGATTATGCCGAAAACAACTAAGAACGCTACAACCGTTACTCCTAAATTACATCATTTAGGAGGCCCAAAATTGCAAAGAGAAGATAAAGGAAAGGGGAAAGAGATCTTGGCGCCACATGAGGTCTTTAAGTCAAAGCAAAGCAAAACCGGTTCGTTCGTTGTAAACAAAGGAGAAAAAGAGGACGGATTTCAAGGTAACATAGATGCATATAGTCCCATGACTACTCTCGTTGTTGTGGTCATCAAAGCTATATGTGAATGAGCTCATGAGCATGAAAAAGAGGATTGAAAATATAGAAACAAAGGGACAACAAGAAGACATTAAGATAAAGGAAATTATAACAGTTAGTGGGAATCTTGAAAGAGAAAACAAATTGCTCAAAGAACAAGTGGCAAGCTTGCAAAGCAACTTAGAAAGAGGACAACAAGAGTTGATCAACATAAAACAAGAATTAGCAGAGACAAGAACAACATAAAAAAAGAAATTAGGGATAGAGAAAGAAAGTGACACAACACAGATAACAAAGATTCAATCAACAATTGCAAGCATGGAAATAAGAGAAAGCCAACTAAGAAACCAAATAGAAGAAGCTAAATCTTGGGCACAGTTGCAAAGGGGTCCATCAAATGAGCAGAAAGAAATCATAGAAAAACAAATCCTAAACAACTACAAGAAGAGAAGGACAAACAAGGCAAGGTCATAAACATCATCATCAAAGGTTTGAGGGACTATGGAGAAAAGGAGAAAACTGATATTTTAACAAGAGACTTCCTTAAGGACAAATTGGAGTGGATAGGTTCTTTTCAAAGTAAGCCAATAGGATTGGAAAGAAAACAAAAGAAGGGAGGAATAGGCATGTAAGAGTGGTCATGAGATGTATGGAGGACAAGAATGCAATCCTAAAGAACAGGGGGTTGCTTAGAGGCACTCATATCTACTTTGACGATGATTTAACATTTTCCCAACAAGAGGAGCGAAGGAAAGAGTGGGAGAAAGTGAAAACAACAAGAGATGCAGGAAAGTGGGCGTGGTTGAAGAATGGGAAAGCTCAAATTAGCGAGCATTTTCCACACAAGAAATAGGGATTCGGGCCCCACGGGAATATCTACACATGGTAAGTTGGAATTGTAGAGGTTACCCGTGGAGAAGAGGACCAGGTTGGGGCCCATAACAAAAGGGAAAGATGTTATTATTCTTACTAAAACACATGAACATGATGGATGTAAAGTCCCATAATTTGAAGGATACAAGAAAATCTCAATATGGAATGAAGGGACAAAAACATGTAAAGGGCATGGAGGAGTCACAATGCTAATAAGGGAATTGTGGGGTGGAACCGTAACAATAGAAAAGGAGGACCCAAATAAACAATTCATATGGCTGAAAATAACAGATAATGAAGTAACAATCAGGCTAGTTGCTTGTTACTTTGCTCCAAAAGGCTCAAAGATCTACAAGAAGAAAAATCTAGATAGTGAAGATCCTTATGCTTGCTTTAAAAAAGACATTTATGTTTTTTGTTCTTTAGGAGAAATTGTTTTAATAGGTGATTTTAATGCAAGGACAACAAACAATCAGTCCCTTCAGTTGAGCAAAGTGATGAAGGAGAGGATAAAAATCCCCTATGGCTTGATGAAAGTGGAGAACAACTTTGGAAAAGAGATTCACAAGATGGGAATGGGAATGTGACACACTTCAGAGCAGAACTATTAGGGCTATGTAGCTTGTATGGCATGGTCATTTGTAACTACATGAGAACGTGGCCAAGGTTAGGAGGTATCACATGTAAAACATACAATGGGAAAAGTGTGGTGGACTATGTAATTTGTTCTCATAATTTTATTTCTAGGATATTGGAGTTCGATATTGGGGACTCTCCTAGAAAGTTAAAATTTGATCATATGTCACTTCTTGTTAAGTTTGGCTTTCCCAAAAACAACCAACAAGGGGTAGCAGGTCAACACATACAAAAGATAACTCAACCTCAAGGAAAAATCCTCTTGAACCAAACAAATCAAGAGCTCTTCACTATAACACTTAAACAACGTCTTTTGGTAACAAAAATTACATAATGAACGAAGAAAACAATGAAGAGAGTGTACATATGTGCAACAATATGTTGATTCCTCTAATACACAAGGCATTAAAGGTTTGCAAGAGGTCCCGACCTAAGAAGGGGGCTGCAAATACCTTCCCGGCTAATCTATGGTATGACGATGAATGCAAGGTTGCTAAAAGATCCCTCAAAGAGAGTGAGAACTACAAACAAAGCAAGAAATAATATGAGTACCTAATAAAATCCAAAAAAGAAAGATATGTACTCTCAAGAAGGAAAGAATTAATATCTCTGAGTAAACATAACCCCAAAGGCTTTTGGAGAGAGTTACAACAAAAGAGAAAACAAATAGAGAATAATATCACAAATGTTCAATGGTTAGATTATGTGAAGCTCCTCTATGAGCGAACACAAAAGAAAGATAAACCTCCCATAATTAGTACATCAGTCAAGCTCTTCTCGGTGGAAGATATCAAACAAGGTATAAAGAAATTGGCAGGGGGTAAGGCACAAGACATAGACAGGCTGCAAGTTGAATTTCTAAAATGGGGAGTTGAACCTCTTGCTCCACACATCACAAGAGTCTTTAACAACGTCACACAAGATGGCTTTCCGTCGATGGAATGGACAACTAGCGTAGTTATCCCCCTCTACAAAAGTGGTGATGTCAATAATCCTTCTAACTACCACACTATAATGGTCAACCCTCTTCTTGGAAAACTTTTCGAGAGCATGGTAGAGTGTAGAATCAGTAGTTGGGCGAAAAAGAGGGAAAAAGAGCTAAAGGGTAGGCATGCTTTAGACCAAAGCACTCCACGATTGATCATTGCATCACTCTTAGACATTTGATTGAAAAAGTTTGGGACACCCAAGGGGAGGAAGTATTATGCTGCTTTGTTGACTTTAAAAAAGCCTTTGACACAATGCCTAGGGAAAAACTGTGGAACAAGATGGAGGAACTTGGGATTCTAGATGAGTATAGAGTTGTAGTGCATAAACTTTATGAGCAAGTTAAAGCTAAAATCAGAACTAGTGAGGGCATGTCTAAATGTTTTGGTAGTGACATTAGAGTCAAACAAGGATGTCCTTTATCTCCTACTTTGTTTGGATTATACATAGATAAACTTGAGGAATGGTTAAACAAAACATATGGGGGTGGTATCTGGTGACGACCAGCGTGATGAAGTTACTTCTTTATGCAAATGATCTTATTCTAATTGCAAAAATTGTCAATGGTTTAAGGGAACATTTGAGGGCCTTATAACTCTTTTGCCAGGAGGTTGGGATGCAAGTGAACACTAGCAAGACCAAAGTCATGATCTTTTCATTAAAAAGGAAGAAGCAACAAGCTACATTTATTTTTGAAGACAGTCCACTAGAAATAGTGGAAGAGTACAAATACCTTGGATTTTTTTCATAATAGACTCAATTGGGAGACATGTAGAACAAAAATTATTCATGGAGGATGGAGAGAATCTTACGTACTTCATGACAGGTGTAGGAAAGTGAAATTATGGGATTAGAACACCAATAAAACCCTCTTTGGTTTGTTGGTCATGTTAGTTGTCCTCTATGGGTGTGTAGTGTGTCAAATTACAAGTGGAGGTAGCTAGAGAGAATCCAAAAGCATTTAATCACTAGTAGCATCAAAGTCAAAGCAATAGT
Source organism: Taxus wallichiana var. yunnanensis (assembly GCA_018340775.1). Classification (NCBI taxonomy): domain Eukaryota; kingdom Viridiplantae; phylum Streptophyta; class Pinopsida; order Cupressales; family Taxaceae; genus Taxus; species Taxus wallichiana. The sequence continues at coordinate 650,743,445 of CM031240.1, read as the reverse complement.
TTCATATGAGATCCTTTTGGCCTAAACAAGGACTTTCCCGATGGAGGCATCAACATCAAGTCAGTTGATAAGTTATTTTAAAAGGGTTGAAAACATGGATAACCATTGTTGGCCCAAAATGGTCGTTAAGGAGAATTTGGACCATAGTAAGAAGACATGGATGAAGCAGAACAACAAGTGGATGAATAAATGGGACATTAAGCTATAAAATTGCCCTAACACTAATGTGGAAATAAAAAAATTGTCTTAGAAAGAATCAGGACTGCCATGTGGACAAAACAAATTGGTTGAAAAAAGTGTACTATGTGATGTTATGTAAAATGTTTAACATGAAAATTCAATTTTTGACATGACAACCTAAGTCACCCTTGAAAATCCTTCTCTTGATCAATGTGAACCTACCCTCCGACCAACTCAATCAATGTGTTACCCTCATTATGGCTTGAGGGATGTGCTAATATGATTTTCAAGTGTGTTTCATGTGTAGGGATGTTATTCAAGTTTATTCATGAAGATATTTGGATCCAAGCAAAGACAAGTGCTTCTGGAGGCCTGAAAGGCCTATTTTCAGGCTTTTGCACCTAGTGAACACCCTCCGAGAATGAATAGAGAAGAGCCAATGCATCCAAGTAGTGTGTGGTAGAGCCTTGTAATCACCTAAGGTAGTTTAGGAAAGTTGTGCAAGGAAAATCAGGTTTAGGAACAAGTTATGCAACACTAGGCTACTTATAACACAATGTAAGGAAATGAAAGCATTTCATTAACTAAAATTTGAATTTTAAAAGTTAATCTAATAAGTACACCAAAGTGAAATAAATATTTAAATTAAATAAGGAAAGTCACCCAAACAACTAAGTAGAAATGTGAAACCCTAATGAGCAAACAGGGTTAGGAAGAGCTTAGTTGATTTGACGAAGGTGTTTAACTATGTCACAGTGTGGACTAGGCAAACAAGAGGAGGAAATGATCACACAAAAGCTCGAGAAAGCACAGATCCGAGCTCTCTAGCTGGATCAGGGGTGCACGGAGAGGAACAAGGTGACCCGTGGACACCTTGGTCTGAGATATGGGCGCCCTGGTCTCTGAGAAATAACCTAAACCCTCCTCTGAGGTGTTGTTGGATGTTCACATGTGTTCTCTTCTTATCGCACTAACTTTTTTGAATTGCATCAAATGTTGTTGCAATACATGCAATAAGGAATCACCTACAAAACCCCAAGATGAGCATCAAATCCCTAAAAAAGAAAGATGCATATGAAGGGGTCAGACTATCCTCAATGGCCACAATGGTGGACTTACTAACTAAGCGCTGCACTACATCTCAAACCTAATGTAGTTCTATGTGTGTGTGTGTAATCATACCCTAGATGCTCTTGTGCCAGTCGCACTTTGTGAAAGTAACGAGTAATAACTATGTGTATAAATGTAATAAAATGGTGGATGAAATAGAATAAACTTCTCTCCTATGTAGTGTGATGCAGATGAACCAACCTTATGCCTTGTGTAATCTAAGAAAAATACACTACTAACAAGGAAGTAAAATACTAACAATCATACATCCTCCTTCCCATTCCGTAGCAAAAACCTTAGAATGGGCTAGGAAACTTGGATTGCGCCCGATCAAGCGTGATATGTAGGTGCTTTTCTTCAGACGGAGTAAGGCCTTCTTGCAACAATGATTCACTTACTTTGCACCAAATGGGTAAAAGGATTAGGGATTTCGGGTGCTTTAGGATGAGGTTATTTGGGCATTAGGACAAGGCAGAAGGATGTTCTTTGCTCAAAGGATGCAAGAACTTATACAGGCATTCAAGCTTATTCTCCATGTCCTTAAAGGGGGGTAAGGTCAGTATTTATAGCTTGGGGGAGTGATTAACTTAGAGTAATTTAAGTAATCATGGTTTGAAAATGTGGGCAAGATTAGGTGAGTGGGGACCACGAAGAATGGGTGAGGATTTGATTTTAGATTTTTAATTCATAAGTGGAGGATTTTAGGTGAGTGGGGACCATGAAGAGTGGGTGAGGATTTGATTTTGAATTTTTAATTCAATAGTAGAAAAACATGGAGAATAATGACATGTGGTGAGGATTGAGTTATTTTTTAGATTTTGAAATGGATAATTAATCAAATTATATTTGATTAATTTGAAGTGTATTTTTGTGGGAAATGAGGAAGGGGAATTAATTGATTTAGGACAAATGTGAAATTAGGGTGTCTACATTTGCCCCTCTTTGGAATGGTACTATGAAAGTAGTGTCTTTTCAAAGAAAGTAGACGAGATGGGGAAGAATTCAATCTACTTTTCTTAAGCAAAAAGTAGAGCGAATGTTTGTTGGGAGAATAGAAGGTGGTGAGTGACGGATGTCATGGTATCCTCCAAGACAAAAATGTCATGAGAAGATGTGATTATGGACAGATATGATGATGCCCCCTCGAGAGGGTTAATGAGAATGGAATATATGATAGAGCTCTCGAAAAGAGGAGAGATGAATTATGTGGAGAAGAGGACGATAATGGAGTGGAAGAGACTGGAATGACCGCATCGACGCAAATGGAGAAAGGATTCAATCGGCCTTGAATGCTAGGTGTGAGGGTGTGTGGGAAGATGAAATGGGAAAGAGAAAAGGGAATGGATAGGATTGGGGGTTGATTATGAGAGGAGTAAGAAAGGTGAAGAGTAATGGAGATAGGGGAGGGACAAAAAAGAATGAAAGAGGTAGAAAAGAATAAGAGAGAGGGATGATAGGGGAAGAAGGGAATGATGAAGGACAAACAAGGAGAAAATAGGAAAATGACAGAGTAGAGGGTGAAGTTATGAAATAGAGAGATGTGCCAAATGAAGGAAGCAACAGAGATAATAAAGAGGGATGCATGAAAGTGAAAGAAATGATAGAGCTGAGAAAATCAAGAAATGGGGAAAGATAAATAAGAAGGAGAAGATGAGGTGGGAGTAGGGGGTAAAATCGACGAAAAATTGAAAGAGGACGAAAGAAGAAGTAGAACGGAGAAAAAAAAAAGAAACTATGAGGGGTGAGGAAAGTGTGAAAAAGAGTAGAGAAAAGAAGAGAAACATATATGAATGGACGAAAAGGTAAGGGTGGTATAGAAAAGGAGAAGTGGTCATTAGAAACATGAAAATTAGGGAGAGGTAAGGAAGATAGAGCGAATACATGGAGAAGATTGAAGGAATTGTGTCATCATGCGAGGAAGACCAAGGCAAAGAATATGGAATAGACCGCATGGAGATGCATGTGGAGGGTGGGATGATAAAAAGACAGACAACGTTGAAGAACCAAGTTATCGATGGGGAAGTAAGGAGGAATAGAGTGTAAAAAAGGGAAGAAGACAATACAGAGGAAGTGAAATAAGACGAGGGGTGGGAGAGAGAAGAGGATAACAGAGAAAATGATGTAGAAGGAAGGGAATACAAAAAGGGGATAATAAGTGGAAAGTGAATAGTATGAGGAATGTAAAGAGAAGAAAGAGGGGAGGAATGACACAGATTGGAAAAGATGCGGAGATGCATGAAATGAGGATACTAGGATTACAAGAAAATAGACAAAGGATGTATGATGAAGACAATAAAGATATTGAAGAGGGTGAAGGGAAGATGGAGAGATGGGTAAGAAGCGACAAGAAAGGGTGGGATTGGGGGAAAATAATAGGAGAGAAAAGAGAATGGGGGATAGAAGAGGCAATGCCAATGAGGGGACGTTAGGGAAAGTCCACTAACAATGAGTGGTGAGGAAGGGTGAGAGAAAAAATGAAGAAAAGGAGAAAGGTAATAAGGATTGGAAAGGGTAATGCCAACGAAGGGACGTTAGGGAAAGCCCACTAACAATGAGTGGTGGGCTTAGAGGAAGGAAGGAATGAAGGGAAACTCTAGAAGGTCCAAGGGAGTGAACGAGGTCATGCGGAATGAGGATTGATGATTTTTAGGGAAAGTCCACTAACAATTATTAGCACGGGAATAGAAGATGATGATGAAAGAATGATAGAGGAATGTTAACAATAATGGCGAACAAGTGTGTGGGTAGAAATGTGGGAGAATTTGAGAAGATGAAGTGGAAAGAGTAAAGAAAATGGGAGGGATGAGTTGGGACTAGGTGAAAGCGAGGAGAGGATGCGGGAGATGAGGACGAATGAGGTGAGGATGAAGAAACAAGACATGAAAAGAATGGGAAGAAACAATATGAAGGATGATGGATCAAGAAGGAAAATTGGGGGAAAAGAATGTGATTGTAGGTGAAAGATATTAGACATATGTTGTAAGATGATAGGTGGAGAAAGGATAATGGTAGGAGGAAAATGTGGTTGGTAGGAGAGACTAGGTGGAAGAAGCGATCAACAAAGTGAACGAAGAATGAGGCGAGGGAAAAGTTCACAATGATGAGTTTAGCGTAGGGAGGACCCTGACATAAGACTGTCATGTGACGGAAGTGGTTAAGTAAGATTGCCAAGTGAGCGACATTGGAGATGACAAGTGGGCAAGCGAGAAGTGGTGTTTGCGAGAATGGAAAAGGAGGTGAAAGGATGTGATAATGGGGAATGCCGAGAAAAAGTGAAGGGTGAAGGGTGTGTAGTGATGGGGAAAGGCAAGAAGACAGATCATCCTTAAGAGGGACTCTTAAGTGAGATCGCCATGTCATACGAGTGGTTAAGTAAGATTGCCAAGCAGAGGATGGTGATAGTGGTGGTAAAAATATGTGATGATGGGGAATGAAGAGAAAATATGGATGGTGAGAATATAGAGTGATGGGTGAGTGTAAGATGACATGTCATGCTTAAGAGAATATCTTAAGTAAGATCGTCATGCCGCCGAAGTGGTTTCGTAAGATCACCTAACCGATAGGGATGATATGCAAGGAGAAAGACAAAATTGTATTGGGTATAGGGGTGGAATGGTTGGTTGAAGAAGATGATCGTGATGAGAGGCGAGAGAAATAAGATGGGGAAATATGATGGGATGGGGGAAGGCCATAGGGCAAATCAACCTTAAGAGGAAGTCTTAAGTAAGATTGTCATGCGGTCGGAATGGTTAAGTAAGATTGCCAAGCTGAAGAAGAAGAAGAATGATGACGAGTTGGTGGGAATAGGGTATGATAAAATGGACTGAAGGGGAACCCTCAAGTGAATTTTCCATACTACGAGAGCGTGTAAGTAGGATGACCAGGCATAAGATAGATTTGGGGAAGGATGAGAAAAGAGTGAGTGATGTATGCCTAAGTGGAAGAGGATACGAGATGAGGTGATAACAAGGAAGAAAGGAAACAAAGGAGTGTAACATGAATGGATGAAGGAATATATGTAGTGGAGGGCGGAGAGTGTGAGGGGAATCCTTAATTGGGATGCTCACGTGGTGAGAGTAATGATGCGAGAATGAGAAGCAGAAGAGGTGGAATGGGAAGATGTGTGTGGTGGTGATTGTTGTTTGATGAGAGGGGAGGTGGTGAAGAAGCTTCTACAACGGGAAGATCTTAGGGAGAGGGTAAACCTCCACCGAGGATCCCATATAGAAGGGGTTATTAAGTAAGATTTTCAAGTGGGAAGCAGAAGAGTGAAAGGAAAGAATACAAATGGGTGAGAGGGGACATGAATGGTGAGAAGGGTAATATGGGGATGAGTGGTGGAAGAGTAAAAATGAGGAGCGAGGATGAATGGATCAAATACATGGTGATCATGGTGGGGGAGGAGGAGCTGTTGGATAGTGAATTCTACTTGAGAAAGATCTTCAAGTAGGATTTGAAAACTGCAACGGTGATCAAGTAGGATTCCCAAACTGGGAATGTGTTAGTATGGGTGAATGGAGGGGGTGAAAAGTAATATGTTGATCATGCAGGAAGATACTCACGTGATGAAAAGCATCTTAATTTTAATATAGCACATAACATGATGCATCGTGATATAAAAGATTAGGATGACTAGACTGTAATATGCATGATAACATAGATAGGGGCCAACAAAAAGGTTTGATGCCCCAGTACGATATGCAAGTGGAAGAGAGCATAGACAGAGGCCATCCAGAAAGTATGATGCCCCAATACGATATGCAATTAGATAACATAAGTATATTAGAGAGAACACCAGATACATAAAATCAAGATGCCCCCTGTAATATATCCAGATACAAGAAAATAATTAAAAATTTGTAACTAATAATGCAACACAAGAACCAATAAACATGTCCCTAACGTGTTCCATAGTGAGGATTGATCGGATGTGCCCCCAAGCAGGGGTACAAGGACATAGAAAAGGATTGGGTCATTGTCCTCAAACAAGGAAATAATGAGAGCCAAATTTTCCCAAGTGAGGATTCACGCGAGGAGAAGTGGTTTGAATTTGGTAGTGAAGGTGATTATATCATTCGTTGGGGATAATAGTTTAAAGGTTGAATTGTGTTGATTATTTTAGAGTTTTTGCGATTTTTGGGGTTTACAATATATATATATATATTTTTTTTTTGTTGAGATTTTCCAATGTTTTTTTACTTTTAGATTTTGACGATTTTTCAAATGTTTTTGGATTTTGGAGTTTTTTCTAATGTTTTTTAGATTTTTGACGATTTTAGAATGTTTTTTTTGATTTTTAGACTTTATTATTGGCAATTTATGGACCAGAGTGCAAACTTATTTTGAGAGGTGATAAACCAGGATATTATCCACATGTACCGTGTTCCTCGTGGTAACTCATGCTCGGAATAACACAAATTCTCATTCCATTGGCAGGATATGGTGGTGATGATATGATGAAAAGAAGTCCAGCTCCATTCTTGACTCCACGCAACTAGTAAGATGCGTGGGCTCATCACCTTTAATCAAGAAGGATGCAGGAGGTAGATAATGAATATAGAGACAAATGTTAACAACAATCCCTTTGGGAAATTGTGATTCAATTCTTCATAACGTTCTCGAACCCGTTTCAAAATGGATTTCACTTTATGAGTCACGTGTTAGACTTAGGCATTCGCACGTGGCTTGATTGGTAAGATACGAGGTAAAGGGATAGTTATCTCTTCACTTGGGCATCTAAATTACTTCTTTGGGGATTCTATAATTGCAAAAGCACTATAATATTTTGTATTCGTGAAATGAATCCCTATGCCTTGACCCATCTACTAGTGAGAAGCAAGGGCTCATCATCGAAGGCAAAACATAAAGCGAGTGAATTCCCTTTTTGTCTTAAATTTTTGAATGTTTTGAAAATATTTTTATGTTGTTATGAAAATGACCCTTTATGCTTTGCCTCATGCCACTGTAAGAGGAAAGGGTTTATCATTAAAGACAAGAGGTAAACGAGTAAGGGCACCTTCCTCCATTCCCAGTGTCATACTACGAGTAAGAAGTGTGGGCTCAACACCAAAGACTATGAATGACGAAAGATGTGACAATGAATTATTCATAATTTATTGAATTGATGCAAGTTTACAATAGTGCTTTGTATTTGGGAAGGAATGTTCGCCTTAATCTCACCTCCCACATGACTAGTAGGACGTGAGGGTTCAACATCGAAGACTGAGATGGATGACCAAATCAACTGGGTAAAGAATTTTAGAGCTTTGTTATGAAAGAGAAAATGTCTTTGAAGGGAATATATTATCATCAATAAGCTTCTAGGTATGACCATAGGTGAAAGCAACTCGAAAATTGGAGATATTATAAGAAGTATGATACTCACAAGACTTAATAGGATTGATGTTAACACTTGTCTCATGATGATAAACATGAAGATGTGATTTTGATAATGAAAATACCTGCCAATGGAAATGAATAACTTTAAATTATTCGGAGGTAAGTGAGATAGAAGGAACAATGTACACGTCGTTGTTTCCCAGAATAGTGAACGCCTCAAGGATAAAATTTCTTTAAATGAACTACATTCATTGGTTCATCAAGATCTTGACCATCTTCAGTGGCCAACTTATAGGCTCCAGCCAAATTTGGTTGTAATTACATAGGTTCCTAACCAATTAGGCTCAAATTTTCCTTGTTTTTCTCACTCTTTAGTGGTATTCTTTTTATTTTATTTTAAAACAAGGTCGCCAATTTTGAATTCTCTAGGTCTTACCTTTTTATGATAACTGTGTTGTAGTCGGTTTTAATAGACTTGAAGATGATTGAGAGCATTAAGTCATTTTTCATCGAGAAGCTCAAGCTCTTAAAGCCGTGACTATAGGAATTCATCCCATTAATTACATCTTTAAGGGAGATTCTCAAGTATGGGAGTTCTATCTCAATAGGTAAAATGGCTTCCAACCATAAACAAGGGAAAATGGGGTGGCTTCGGTAGGCGTGCGGTAAGATGTACGTAAGCCCAAAGAGCGGGGGTAAATTATAATATGCCAATTACGTCCATGGGTGTTGACAAATTTTTTCATGATGGAATTTAAAGTCTTGTTGGTTGTTTACTTGGCTGTTACCTTGAGGGTAGTGTGGAGTGGACCACTTAAATTTGATGCTAAAACATTTGGCTAGGTCTTTTACATCATGGTTTTTAAATGATTTGCCATTACCTACGACCAGAGTGGATGAAATACTAAATTAACAGATGAGATTATTAAAAATGAATTTCGATATTTGGCTACTGGTAACATAGGTGAGAGGCATAGCTTCCACCCATTTAGTGAAGTAATTGGTAGTGGTAATGATGAACTTATGTCCATCGATGATGTTGGTCTGATTTTACCAATGAGGTCAAGTCCCCATTGAGAGAAGGGCCATGGTGTGGTTATTGATTGCAATGCTTGATAAGGTGCATGGATAAGATTTTCATGTTTTTGACATGCTTGACATCATTTGACAAAATGGCATGCGTCACTTTCCATGGTGGGCCAATAATATCCAACTCGCAGATTTTTTTGGCTAAGGCTATTCCATTCGTGTGTGCGCTACACAAATACCAAAATGGACTTCGGTTAGGACACTCAAGGATTCTTCTTGATTAAGACATCGGAGCAGGGTGCCACCATATCTTCATTTATAAAGAGTTTCCACTAAAATGGTGTATCGAGAGGCACGTTGTGCTAAAGCACGTTTATGCATTGGTTTCATGTCGGCGAAATGTTTTATCACAGATGAAGGTATAAAGATCATGGTACCAAGGGTTATTCGGACCCATGATTTCACATACCATAGTGTTTTCAGGAATATCATAGGCAAACATTAATAGATGTTCTACAAGAAAATGTGCACGGGTTGACTAGCTGCGATTTCTAACAGGGATCCAATGGTTGCCATAGCGTCGACATATTTATTACGAATTCTAGGGATTTGATCAAAGCTAATTAATCGAAAATAACTTTGAAGACTATCCACCATGCATTTATATGGGATAATTTTTTCATCCTTGACTTGGTATTCATCAATAACTTGCTTGATGATAAGTAAAGAATCACCAAATACAACTAATTCTGTAAGATTCCAAGATATAGCTAGTTTTAATCCTACGATTAGAGCTTCATATTCTGCGATATTGTTGGTACATGGGAATGCTAATTGAAATGATTTGGGGATAATGTGTCCGCTAGGTGTGATAAGAAAAATACCAGCCCCGATCCATGGAGATTACAAGATCCATCAAAAAATAGAGTCCAAGTTGGTGCGATGTCTATGTGTAGAAGATATTCATCAGGAAAAGCAAAATGAAGTGGTTTTGTGCCAGGAAGGGGTGCCTCGGTAAGTTGGTCTGCAAGGGTCTGTCCTTTAATTGCCTTATGCAGAACAAACTCGACATCAAATTCACTAAGTAGTACAACCCAACTAGACATTCTTCCCGTGAGAATGGGTCGGACAAGAGATACTTGAGAGGATCAATCTTGGCAATCAACTTAGTTGTGTGATTGAGCAAGTAATGACGTAACTTATGGAATGCAAAGGCGACCGCTAAGCATAATTTTTTGATTTGGGAATAACGTACTTCATGCTCAATAAGTGTTCGACTAAGGTAATATACAACATGTTCTTTTGCTTGATCATTATGTTGTGCTAATAGAGCTCCTATGGCATGTTCAATGGCAAATGTATAAAGCAACATGGGTTTATCGACAATTAGTGACATAAGAATAGGTGGGCTAGAGAGGTATTCTTTTAACTTAGCAAAAGAGTCTTGACAATCATGGTTCCAGTGAAATTATGCATCTTTCTTGAGTAACTGGTTGAAGTGATGGCACTTATCAGCCAACTGTGATATGAAACGCCGAATAGATTGTATTTTTCCCTGAAGACTACGTAATTATTTTAGGTTTTGAGGAGGAGGCATTTCCATAATGGCTTTGACTTTTGCAGGATCCACTTTTATGCCTCTTCGTGAGACAATAAACCCTAACAATTTACCAGAGGTCACTCCGAACACACATTTCTTTGGGTTAAGACGAACCTTATACTCATGTAATCTATCAAAAATGTGTCTCAACACACCTAGATGTCCTATTCGTGTTTTTGATTTTGCTAATATATCATTAACATAATCTTCTATGATATCATGTAACATATCATGGAAGATGACAGTCATTGCTCGTTGATAGGTGGCACCAACATTTTTCAAGCCGAAAGGCATGACCTTATAAATGTATAAGGTGCCCCATGGTGTAGTAAATTCCATTTTATGTTGACCCCTTCAAAGAATATGTATTTGATTATAACCGTAAAATCCATCCATTAAGAAGAGCATTTCATGGACTATCGTCGTAGAATCAATAATCATGTCTATATTTGGCAAGGGAAAGTCATCTTTGGGACAAGCCTTAGTGATGTCTCGGAAGTCCGCATATTCGATGCTCAGGGGGTTTCTTGGCTAAGGGAACTATGTTAGATATCTATGTTGAATAATCAATAGGTTGGATAAAGTCAGCTTCTAAGAGTTTCTCGAGTTTGGATTTGACAAACAATGCAACTTGGGATGCATTTTGCGTAGTTTTTGTTTTACAGGCTTTGCATCCGGATGCACCACAAGGTGGTGTACTACAAGAGATGGGTCCAAGCCTAAAATTTCCTTATATGTCCATGCAAAATATATATTGGAATTCAATAAGGAGTGTTGTGAATTCCATGCATTCTTGATCGATTTCTAATGCCAAGTTGTAAAATTTTCGGTTATTCAGTGGTTCCAATGTTTATGTCTTTAGTTTCTTCTACAAGCATTTTAGATGTATCCTTTTTGGAGAATGATGATAATGGTTGATGTAGGCCATCGGTGTCGGGTGATTTAGGGAATTGGTACAAAATTTTTATGTGTAATGTTGAGAATTTTTATTCACATGTTTGTTTGATAGGGTGGCAGTGAGATTTTGACTATGGGAAAATTTCTATTTGCGCTTCTGATCCAAATTTTCTGAGGGTGAAGGATATGAATATTTTATTTCTTCGCCAAAATAGGTCAATTCATCTAGATTGATTTCAAATCCTTTTCTATGGTTGGAAGTAGGGATTTGGTCACAAGTTCCAAGGAATTCTTGATGACTTTGTCATTTTGGAACATGTCCATGGCCACATGATGTGATTGGCCATGGTCTATGAGATTCAGATGCATAGGCTCAAAATTGATGACATTAACGGATAAATGTTCAAAGTAAAGATGTGTTTCAACGAGGTTATTGAAAAGGCTACGTAGAGACCCGGTGTCATTATCGAGTTGGTGTCAACGTTATCACTTTAAATTATTAAGGGAGCAATATCAAACATCTTGAAATCTAGACCATGTTTACCGTGATGTTGTGTGCAATTGATCGGGTCTAAATGGCCTTGTTCATTTGGATTGAGTCCTTTACCCTTCCATTGCATGTTTTTCATTATTTGATGAGCTTTGGTAAATTGAGGGGACTCATAACATGGAGCAAAGTCGTCATTATATAACCAAGATCTTGAAGAACTTGGAATATGTTCGTTGTCAAGATAACCGATTTTTTCCAAACTAACTATCCCATTTGGTAAGTGGGATGGATTCTCAGATGTGGAGCATTAGGTTTGTCGTAGCTATGTGGGGATTTGTTGATATAAAAGGAGTCTTGCCATCTTTTGAAATTGATATTCACCGCATCCTGTGTCAATGATTTTAAATGTGTGGGATGGGGGACCAATAGGTACCTCATGTGGTGGGGAAGTCAGTTTGGTAGTTTTAAAAGATGAAGAGAATGGGTTATAAGAAGAAGGGGGTGGATTGAAGGATGAAGTTTGGTTATTCACAGGAGAAGGTATCTTAATAGAAGAGGTATGGTTGGATGAAGAAGGTTGGCTAGGTGAGGAAGAAGATGGTGTGGTGGAAGAATAATTGTTGTTGGAAGAAGAAGCTTGATTAGTGGAAGAATAATTGTTGCTAGAAGAAGAAGCTTGATTAGTGGAAGAAGATGATTGATTAGTGGGAGGAGGACTAGTGGAAGATTGTTGACTAGCGGAAGATAATGGATTGGAAAATGTGTTTTGGTTAGAAGATGATGGTTTCGAGATCATTGTTAGGGAGTGTATTAGGATCGATGTGTGTTTCGTTAGGGATTATGCGAGGTGGAGCATACTTATCTATTGATGGACAATAGTGATCATGTCGATACCATCCTTTAAGGAATCTACAATACTCAAAGGGTTGGGGATCCGCATGTAACGTAAATTCCTTGTCCAAATGAGGAAATTTAATACATTGGTGGAACGTTGATGGGACAAATTTCATGGCATGAATCCATGGTCACCGACAAGAATGTTATATGCAACTTCTACATCCACCACATGACATACCGTGTCTAAGGTGATGGGTCCGACTTGGAGAGGCAATGATTGTGCCTTCAAACTTTCTGACAAAGTAAAAGTTTGTAAATCATTTTCAGTGTAACCTAGACAACGTAAAAGTTTCATGGAACAAATATTCAATGTGGATCCATTGTCGATTAATACGCGCTTGATCTTACGATGAGTTATATAACCCTCGACGTATAAAGAATGATTATTAGTGATGTTGGGATTAAGAAGGTCAATGGGACCAAAGGATAAAATAGGATTGGGGACTATAAGATGTGCAATTAAAGCTCAAGTTGTTGTGAATTGATGTCCTTAGGGACACAAGTGTTATTTAATGTTTGCATAAGGATGCGTTGTAGTGTGGGAGAAGAATTAAGTAATTCCATGATGGAAATTTGTGTTGTAGTCTTCTCCAATTGTTTGACAATATTGAATGATGGCACAGGTTGTGGAGTGGAATTGGTGGCGGAATTAGATGGTGGATTAGGAGGTGATGTGGGGGACAAAGTGGCAGATTTTTTTACTGTAGGGACCCACATTTTTTTCTGTCTAGTGGTGATTGCACGGTCACCGGTTCTAAGCTTAATAGTTGCCTCTAAGTCTTGGTCATAGTCTATGGTTGAGATGACCGAGTCATACTTGACATCGCTTGATGATCAATGACCCTTATATTTTGAATTGTTATCATGGTTAGGGAAGGGATTTTTAACACGTGAAGTTTTTCATTGGGTGTTTTTGTCTCAGAAGTATTTTCAACTTCTATGTCTCCACATTCAATCAGGTCTTGGACGTAATGGCAGAGTTACATGCATCGATCTATAGAGTGCCCTTTTATGCGATGGTAATCAAAATATTCATTGTCCTTATACCAATTTGGTTTGGTTGTCCTTCTTCGAAGGGTTTGACGATGGGATATGTAATCATATTGGCATTTTCCAAATGACGAAAGACACTAGATAGAATTTCTCCGAGAGGAGTGAACTGTCTTCGTCGGTCCCGAGAAGGAACTTCCTTTCTAGGGATTATGATTGGTTGTTTGGATTTTAATGTGTTGATGGGATTGTTTTGAATGTTTCAGACATGGCGGGAATCAATAACGCCATCGTTGACTATATTTTGATTACGGTTAAAGAATTTGGATTTGTCCTGGTTTTGAGGGGTGTCTCGATAAGGTTGGTCCCTAAAGGGTGCTTTAAGTAAGCCCTTAGAAATGAGGGATTTTTCGATTTGTGTTCCCTTTTCAATGACTTCTTCGAAACTATTTAGACAATGCATTTGCATGTGGAATGATAATTCAACATTGAGATTAGGAACAAAAATGCTAACTAGTTGTCTCTCTGGGTATTGAGCAGGAAATCGGCTTACAATTCCTCACCATCATTGTAAAAAGGAGGCAAAGTTTTCATTTGGCCTTTGCCTAGTGTTACAGAGATCAAACATGGTTATTTCTAAGTCTAAGTTATAGGAAAAATGTTTGATAAATTTTTCTGATAAGTCTATGAATGTCGTGACCGACCCTTTGGGAAGATGGAAAAACCAGTCTAAAGCCTATCCTCCTAAACTTTGGGGGAATAATCGTAAAAGGTACGTGTCTCGATAGGAAACTTCCTAACATTGCATGTAAAATTCCTTGACATGTTCACGGGGGTCACCTTTGCTTTTGTATTTATCAAACTTTGGGATTTCGAAGGATGACAGAAATGGTAAGCATGATATCTCTATATCAAATGGATAAGGACACAATTCTTCAAAGTTGAATTGTTTTGATTGTTTTTGTAGTCTCGAATGGTGTCTTTCATATGTTTTCATTCTTGTGCGAATGGAGAGGTGGGGGATGGTTTATCAATAATGTCGTGAGTATTGGGGTGCTGGATTGGGCTCTCTTAAGCTTTCAGCTCTAGCAGTTGCTTCCTCAAGTTTCTTTGTTAAGTCTTAGATTTTAGTGAATAACTCATCGATCAAGAGCTATTTGATCATTTGGTATTTTGTTGTGATAACTCTATTCACCGTTTCGATAAGTTTGTTTAAATTTTTAGTCTCGAAATCGGGGGGTAGTTTTGCCCCATGGCTAGATGCGTAATAGATATTCGGTTTTATTTTATTCTATCACCCTATTGACTTGTTCTTGTTCTTCATCGGTGAGTTATGGTTGTGCAACTTCTTCATCGTCATTTTCATGATTGTGACTATGTGTGAATACCATGATGAGATGTGCCTGATTAAGCTGAAAAAGTGGGTAGGAATTTTGAGCAAGTGTGATTAAATGAGAACTTGATTACTTTGGATTTAGCTCGAATAAGCTCGTGATGATTGATAAGGAGAGTAACTCAAACAAGTTATCTCAATATGATTGTGATATAACTTGAGACGAGTTATTAGGGAATTTGTTTCATGTTGTGTAGATTTAGCTTGAACAAGCTCTGGATTGTTGACAGGAAAGTAACCCGAACAAGTTAATCTCAATATGGTTGTGATATAACTCAAAATGAGTTATGAAAGGATTTGTGTTGGTTGTGATTTAGATAAGCGTGATGGTTGACAAAATAATGAGTGAACTCAAACAAGTCACCCAATATTAGTTTGATATAGCTTGAAATGAGCTATGAAGGATGTTTTGATAATCGATTTATATGAGGAGTGAATGATAATCACTCAATATTTATTAGATATAGCCAAGACAAGCTATGACAGATGTATTGTTGGCTAAAGCAAGTTAATGAAATCGTGTGTAATGCTTTGTCTCAAGCGTTGTTGGATTGTTTGGATTTTTAGCTTGGTATTGAATTGGTTGAGAAATGATTTTTTTGTGGAACACAACTAGGGTTTAAACTTTTATAATGAACACATTGATATCAACCAAGTTTTATGATAAAACAATGCTAAACTATTTTGTTTACAAACAACAAGCAATCATGTGGATCAAATTATTTTGGCTTAGGAGGTAAATTCTTCAGGAATGATCATTGTTTCATGCAATCATACAAGTATGTTATGGAATGATGGATGTAGGCTCTTATTACTCCAAAAAGATGCGTCCTCCGATATACCCTAGTCCTGATATACCTAATTTTGTATGGGGATAGAATTGGTATGAGGAACCCTTAGAGCACTGGAGGAGACTCACCAATTCTTACTTACCTGCTTTGGAGTGAATCACCACGTCCAAAACAGGTTTTGTGAAAAGGTGGAAGGTGATGGGGAATGAATGTGTATGGTGTCCTTATAACTCCCCAAAGATTTATAGGGATGATGCCCAAGCTTCATTGTTATAGCTATTTAGGCGTGACTCACATGCGCCACATAACAACATTACCTGTAAGTGAAGAGCAAGGGTGAGGTAAATACCGAACGTTGTGTTGAGACTAGGTCTCAAAGTGTAATGCAGATGCAAATGTTGGTGGTGCGTGGTAGTCAAGTCCACGTCACCGATGTAGCTTTGGTGGTGATGAAATCCACCTTGACTACGCAAAAATAAAATGATGAAGTGATTAAATGCAAGGTTATTTCCAACTTGAAGTAAATCACCGGTGGAAAATAATTGCACACCTAAGCGTGATAATTTTTTTTTGGTTTTAACAATTTTCTTTTGAATGGTGGTAGTTTTATGGGATATATTTTTTGTTTTGTGTTTTTGACAATATTCTAGCGATACGGTCCTATAGAAAACAAATTAGTAGTTATCCTGTAGACAAAATGTTAGGAATAAAAAAATCGTGGTTGTTTTTTATTTTCCAGATCGCTCGAAGGCACAAAAAAATAACATACACAACCAACAACCAAATAAATATCAATAGTGCGACGAAATAAAATTAATTGAGATGATAACTAAAAACATAAAATAATAAGGAAATGGATCTTGCAATGTTAGAACAAGAAACTAAACAATCACGACCGCTTTCGATTTTCCGTATTGCGCTCAAGCGCGAGGAAAAGAGCATATGCAGATATATAATTGAATAGAGATTTTTGTAAAATTTTAATAATTATTGCAATTAATTGTGATTGCAAAACAATGATAATGATTATCTTCACAAAAAGAAAAACAATGAAAGAAGAGCATTAAAAACGTACTGTATGTTGTATGGAAAATTGGAATGTAAGGCAATTTTTGTTTTGTTTTGAGCTGGTGGCCTCTAATCTGCAAAAGATGACGAGGAATGCACGACTTGATAAATTTGGCGAGATAGGGGTGAATAGGTCTTGTCTTGTTGAAAAAGGTCTTGCAAGAAAATGATTAGTAGTTTGTACAAAAATTTTGTCGTCCATAAGAACCCACGAGTAGCTAGAGCGGGGATGAATGTTCTTTTTGCTAGACACCGAGCACTGTGGAGATCAAAGAGATGACGAGCATCGTAATGTCATTGTTACTACAACTCTGCATATGCACCACAAGACACCACACAACAAAAGCACTTCCCATAGCATGAAGGTTAACCAAAGAAGGCCATAAGGCACAAAAATGAGATAATAACAAACAATAATAAACAAAGAATGGATAAAACCACTAATTGGGAAATTAATGGTAACAAATCAAAAGTAACCTAGCAAGGCGTCTTTAGAATGTAAGCTAAGAAAAATACACTGCTAATAAGGAAGTAAAATACTAATAATCATACCTCCTCCTTCGCGTTCCGTAGAAAACTTCAGGATGGGCTAGGAAACTTGGATTGAGCCTTGATTGTGTGATATGTAGGTGCTTTTCTTCAAGACAAAGTAAGGCCTTCTTGCAACAATGATCCACTTAATTTGCACCAAATGGGTAAAAGGATTAGGGATTTCGGGTGCTTCAGGATGAGGCTATTTGGGCATTAGGATGAGGCAGAAGGATGTTCTTTGCTCAAAGGATGCAAGAACTTAGACAAGGCATTCAAGCTTATTCTCCGTGTCTTTAGAGGGGAGGGGTAAGGTTGTATTTATAACCTGGGGAGTGATTAAATTAGAGTAATTTAAGTAATCATGGTTTGAAAATGTGGGCAAGATTAGGTGAGTGGGGACCATGAAGAATGGGTGAGGATTTGATTTTGGATTTTTAATTCATAAGTGGAGGATTTTAGGTGAGTGGGGACCACAAAGAGTGGGTGAGGATTTGATTTTGAATTTTGAATTCAATAGTAGAAAAACATGGAGAATAATGACATGTGGTGAGGATTGGGTTATTTTTGGATTTTGAAATGGATAATTAATCAAATTATATTTGTTTAATTGAAAGTGTATTTTGTGGGAAATGAGGAAGGGGAATTAATTGATTTAGGAAAGATGTGAATTTAGGGTGTCTACACCTTGTGATGGGGCTAGATGGATGCAAATGGAACCTTTGATGGATGCAACCTTAGGTGATGATAATAGTGATTCATGTTTTGTTCCTCATTATGGTCTTATAACTTTATATTTATATGGTTCTCTTGTTCTTATTTCATAATTTACCTCGAAAAGGTCAACCACTAAAAATATAGAAATCTCTAATGGATAGAAAGAGCCTAAAATATGGAGGTAAAGTAGGAAAAGGCTTAGGAGCCTTGAATGGGATCAGGCACCCAGGGTGCCCACCAAAGGTAGAATGACGCAAAATGAAAATATAGATTGGCAAGTTTGTGCTAAAGGTCACAGTGATGGACGACATAAAGTAAAGTAAAATGGCCAAAGGACATGGGTTAATTAGTAATTTCTTCACTCAAAAACCATATGAATAAGCAGTATGAGACCAGGAAAAATAATGTCTAAAGAGTTTGATTTGTTGTCTACAACATTA
This sequence comes from Taxus wallichiana var. yunnanensis, assembly GCA_018340775.1. NCBI lineage: Eukaryota > Viridiplantae > Streptophyta > Pinopsida > Cupressales > Taxaceae > Taxus > Taxus wallichiana. Next base: position 650,724,976 of record CM031240.1, on the reverse strand, counting down.
AAAAGGATAATAGGTAAGCCCCGAGATGAATTTTGAAGCAACCAGACACTCACAAAATCTAAGGAGACCTACTTCACATTGCAAAAGGTTTCAGGAGATTCTATGATGCATATTTTGAGGTATGGGCTCGACAGTGCAAATAAAGATTCCCGATCATGGTAGAGATTCAACCAAGGTTTTAGGAGTTCTAGGAAGATTTGGGACTTGATTTAAAATCCAAAGTGATATATGGTAGGTCCTCTTCACACCCAATGGGTTGGTTTTCATTTTCATCATCATAAAATTTTGGGGCAACTCCTTTCACAGTGCACAAGCTTGAGCATAATGATGTTTAAAGGACTTAGGCCTAAGTACCAAGAGGCACGTATGCACAAGATCATTCGATATGAGGGATCTCAAGGAAAAGTGCACAGAAAAAGGGGTTTAAAAGGATTTTATTGAAACCATGTGAGGAAGGACTTAGCCCGATAGGTCACTGATGAGTGGATAAGGTAAGGTGCTGCCTCGGAACCTTGGAGGTCAAGAAAAGGATATTCCATGTAGGGAATATTCCCAGAGACATCATTACAGTTAGTGGAAGGTTTGTAGAGGATAAGCATTCACCAATGGAGGACCACATCGACACTTGGCACATCGATCTCTAAGAAGAGAAGTCATGGTGGTGGTCGATGATCCTATTTAAAGAGGTGCTTGGGACAAGAGTAGAGACACAAAGAGCAAATAGAGGGAATGCAGAGAGAATGCATAGAGAAAGCAGAGAAAGAGAAGGAGAGTAACAAAGTGTAAAAATGTTAGGAAATGCTAAGGGTTTGGAGTTCATGGTGCTAGGGTTTAGAGTACTTAGTGCTAGAGGGTTGTAAGGGATACCATTAAGCATATGTATGGGTATTGGGATCTGTAACAAGGGATATAATGGGAAAAAGTATAGTTAGGATCTCTAATCATATAGGTTGCAAGAGTTGAGTCTCTATCATTTGATGTATATGGTCTGAGATGACCCTTTTGAATGTAATATGGCTACTAGAACTCTGTTAAATCAATATACATGGATCTATTCTATGTACAAACTACTTATGGGTGTAAACCCTCATGTTATATGGCTTATCATGACTCAAATCTGGTTTCTTGTACTTCTTACAATGTTATTTAGCTTTTGTGATGCATTAATGTGTAGATATGTTAGTTATACCTTCTTCCTTTCAAAGTAGATGAATGTACTTTTGTTTCTACAAATAATCCTCCATTAATGGCATAAACTCTCTTGCAAAGCTCACATAAAGGAGGGGCTCGGTGCCCACGCGCACCTCGGGTGAGTCCCAACGTATGCTAGATGATAGGCTAGATGCATTTGGGGTTAGAAAGAAGTATTGAGGGTAAAATAATGACTACATCTTGGTTCCATTGTTGGGACCTCTTTTGAAGCTATTGTGAGAGAAATGTGTGATGACAGAGTGCTTTGACCTTGATAGTATCAAAGCATGGCTCAAAAACACGAGGATGAGTTTTCTCAGAGGTTCATATATGGATTTGAGTTTGATGCACGAAAATGGGTGGAGGAGAACTTGTATCACAAACTCTATGAGACATTCTTCTATTGTTTCCCAATAGAGTTGTATGAATGGCTATCAACATATGCATCAAGGATGAGTTGGTACTATAGACCTCATGTTTGGACCCAGAGGAATATCAGTGGTTGCATGATGCCGATCTAACATGGACCCATGTTGTTGATCACTGGTGGAGTAGAGTGTTGACTAGTTATACCTTGGAATACACTATTTCTACGTATTCTTGCCCAGAGATTTGCTGAGTTTGAGTTCTTGAGGGAGCCTAGAGGATCATTCTTGCATGTTATTCCACTTGGCTATCAAGATCTTAGTCATTACTTTGAGTTTGGAAGCCTTTCCCATGGTTGGATAAATTCTGCTAGGTACGAGGCACGAAGCTGGCATGGTAGAAGGATGGCGGACCTTGCGGCAGAAATGGAGAGAGAGGAGAGGTGGCTCAAGTATAATGAAGCTCGAGAGAGGGAGTTGGCAGACAGGCAACAAAGCTACAGGGAGTGATGGATTTATGGAGGTAGATGTTGTGGGAAGGATTTGAGGTTCACATGCGGAGGACATGGAACTTGAGAAGTCTATGTTACCCCATCTTGGCAAGCGCAGAAGAGAAACCCCTCGACTTCTGAGAGAGCTCATCATATGAAGAAAGGAGAAGATCCATCGGCATGCATCTGAATCCACATGGTGACCAACCCTTGGTGCACTTAGTTTTCCAAATCTAGAGATAAGTATTACTAACCTAGTTGGTATTGGTGGAAGTAACCGATCAACACCTAGGAGGTATAATTTTTCATTTGGTACATCCATGGCTACACAATCATTTCCTATGTTTGAGGTATATTATCGGTACAACATTTGGACAAAGTATGGGTACACAAAGCTTGGGTATCACATCTGGAAGTGGCACGTGGACACACATCTGGTAGTGGTGTAATATCACAGACTATTAGGCACGTAGTTCAACGTGATAATGGGGACACAAGGCATGACCACTTCAGACCTTTACCAGCTACGGGAGGTGGATCTGGTGGGATAGGTGGAGTAGGAACTAGGAACTAGTGGACCTAGTGGAGATCTAGAGGATCTGGTGGGTTAGGAGGAACAGGCGCTGGTGGATCTAGTGGATCTAGTGGTGGAGGCAACACCGGGGGAATCTAGGTTTTGGATCAGGTGGACAAGGGCCTCAACCACCTCAGTAAGTGTTCTTTGAAATGTCTTTGCATCTACCATATTACAAAGGTGTTGAGGATGTTGTAGAGCATGTACACAAATGTGAGTTGTTATGGCACGTGAAGGGGATCACTACCCCAAATGGAAGGCAAGTCAGTTTGCAATGACATTTACAAGGGCATGCATAGTTGGTACCAAGTAAGTATGACCCTCACCAGATAGTAGTAGATTATACCATGTTGTGTAATGCCTTCTTAGCTGAATTCCATATTCTGAGTTTGAATAGAAGAGCATTAACACACTGAAGGAGATTCAACAAGGTATGGCAGAGAGTGTATGGGAGTATGACATGTGCTTTTTAAGACTCTCTTGTCAAAATTATCTTATGATATTCATCCTTCTCAACATGCTCAATGGTTTGTTGGAGGATTAATAATGCCCTTTAGAGAGCGTTTTGCATAAGACTTTCACAGACCCATGAGGCCTTGAGGCTTGCCTTGCACACTGAGGTTGTGGGAAGCATGGATACAGTGTTAGTCCTTTTCTTGAAGCTCATATTATTGTCCATGGAAAAGAAATTGGAGAAGCTATCTGCGAACTCGGCACATGAGACTCACAGTGGCCTATGGTGCACAAATTGTGAGGTAGAGGGGCATACGAAGGAAAATTTCCTCAGAGATCGGTACATGCCATGATGGTAGACTATGAGATTTTCCACATGAGATCATGATGCAAGTAGGTGTCTCGCTACTGCAGACGCGTGATCCGTAAGAATGTGTCTTGCTATTACAAGATTTACACCTCTATTACTACTCATGACACCAAGGATTGTAGATTGATTGACCAGATACATGATGCCATTGATATTGGTGTGCACCAGACCAGCATTGTAAACAATTCCAAGGATGATGGTCATCACTATGAAGGACACTGCGGATGGAGGAGCTCGTGGAAGAGGCTTTCACGGAGGATTTAGAGGCCATGGCAATCATGGAGGTGGAAGAGGTGAATTCCCTCATGGAACTTGTTATAATATGGGTCCACAAGAGCATTACAAGCACAAATGTCTGACCTACTACTAATGCTCTTGGTGTGGGAAGAAGCACAAGTATGAGGAGTGCCCAGAATTATTTGAACACATGAGCTAACAACAATGGAAAGACAAGGGTGCACGGGATGGTAAGCGTGAAGAAAGAAGACTCACAGTGGATGCCAAGGGTGGCGCGTGAGTCAAAGTTAGAACTTGTATTGGTGATGATGTGAGCTGAGGCTACACGCACGCTAGGAAATACCAAAGTAGAGACCACTAATTACAAGAGAAGAGGTGGTATATGGGAAGTATCTAGACCCTACCCATCGAAGGAAGTCTATCAAGAGACCATGGATGTAATCAGAAGTCTTCAAGGGGAAATTTAGTGTCTAAAAGAGAAATCTAGGAAGTTGCAGAGAAAAAAAGTTGAGGTCCCTCAATCAGATATAGATGATGTCAGAGAGGTGTGTAAGATGTTGTGCCAAGAGAATATCATTCCTTTGTTAGGAGAATGGTTGAGGGATAAGATACCAAGTGTTGGAGGAGAGCGCGAGAGGAAAGTTTTGCATGCTAACCTTCCTCCCCACAACCTTGACTATGATAAGGAGATTACCTTGAATGCAATTGTTGATGGATGGCTCCTAAGTAATATTCTAATTGACATGGGTGTGAAGTTAATGTTCTCACCTTGATGCCTGGAATCAAATGGGAAGGCCCCATTACAACCATCTTCAAATGTGTTTGTATATGGCTAATAAGACAAAGGTAATGCCCATTGGTGTTTTAAAGGATGTTGTTATCACTATCCAAGGAGAAATTCACTTGGAGACTTTGAAGTCTTAGCACTTGTTGAGGTGGAAAACTTTCCAATGTTACTTGGGTGCCCTTGGTGCTATAAGAACAATGTTGACTTATGTTTCAATAAGGGGTATATAAGTTTTGAGAATAAAGAGGAACATGTTATCATTCCTTTGATGGATGGGAAGTCAACACCCTATATTGAGCCTTTAGGAGAAGAATACCTAGACAAAATTTATGTGTGCACTATCTCGGGACCCTGAGGTTGTGCAACCAAAAAAAAGAAGGTGTTATTCAATGGGAAGATGCTCAATCTATAAGTGATACAACTAGTGTGGCATGTGACAATTGGGCACACATGACACATATGAGTTAGTCGGAAGGTAGTTAAGAGGCTTTGTGATGAGAGTAACAAAGGCACACTCAGTCAAGCACCTAGGAGGAAAGAAGTTGCCAAGTTATTCTGGGGAGCCGACCCTGATGTTTTCCTACCGAGAAATGGAGACCCAGTGGAGATGTGAGATCGAAAGGAGAAGGATGCTTAGCTATACCTTTCTCGGGACCACAACATGTTGGTGGGTGACCCATCGCGATAACCTTCTAGAGTGGCATGAAGTGAGAATCACATTCTCTGTTAGGTTTTTCCGAGCAATGCACCTACTATCATACAAGATTATCATGGGAAGGAACCTACCTCATTTCACGTCCAAGCATGTGAGAAGGCTAGATGGAAGGCGTGAAGCCTTACCACCTTCTTTATGGGTGCATAAGCTTTACTCCACTTTACAAGGCTACGTGCGTGCATGGTACATTCACTTAGAGATGTGTTGTCAGACATGAAACTGGAAGGAGTTGACGGTGATCTCCTTCAAGCTTTTGAATATCGAGTACTAAGCCATTGGTGGATGAGGCGTTACAGGTTGTTAAATGCCTAACTATGGGAGATAGTGCCATGATGGAGGATAGAATATTGGAATTATTGGGTGAACTTGACTTAGAAGCATGCTTTGATGAGGAAGAATCGAGGAGATACAACTTGAGCACACATGCATGGAAAAAGAGAAAGGAAAGTTGGTCTATGTGATCGATGGTGAAGAGGTGGAAAACTTGGATGTTAACCATATTGTGGGTATGTACATGTGAAGGTTATGGATAGTGTTGATGAGCAAGCGTGCACCTACCATGAACCCTTAAAACCAAGAAGGTTAACATTGGTTTGGAGGTGGAACCTAAGGAGGCTACTATTGGAGATTACTTGGATAGAAAAGGAGGTTTCAAAGATCATCGATCTGTTGCATGAATTTTAGGATTTGTTTCCACGTGGGTACCATGAGCTTAAAGGAGTTCACCACTCCTTGGGAGAAATGAAGATCAAGTTAAAGGAAGGTGCACCCAATTCGGAAGAGACCTTATCGAATGAATCTAATCTGCACGTCAAATCAAGGAAGAGATTGACAAGATGATCACTTCAGGCATCATTAAGGTTGTTAAAGAATCAGAATGGATAAGTCCAATGGTCATTAACATTAAGAAGGATGGGAGGATAAGGATTTGTGTTGATTATAGGGATTTGAATGTGGTATGTGTTATTGACCCTTTTCCAACCCCCTTCACTAAGGAGATCCTGGAAGGAGTAGTTGGTGCGTGAATCTATTCTTTCACAGATGGATTCTCAGGATATCATCAAGTTAGAATTGTAAAGGAGGACCAAGAAAATAAAAATTTTCCCTTGAATGGGGAAGTTTTTCCTACACGGTCATGCCTTTTGGATGAAGAATACCACTGTGTGTGTTTTTGCGCATTGTGGTTCAGGCATTTCAAGACTTCATCCATAAGTTTCTTCAAGTCTACCTTGATGATTGGACAATATATGGATTAGTGAGGGACCATTGTGATAATATGAGGCTGATGTTTGAAAGATGTCGGTAGTTGAGGATATCCCTCAACATTAAGAAATGTATTTTCGCTACTCCATTTGGAACCCTGTTGGGGCATATCATATGTAAGGAAGGCTTGCTTTGGTGGATCTTGCCAAAGTTGTCATTATTGTGGGATTAGGGGAACCTACCAACTAGAGCGTGGTGCGTGGATTCCTTGGGCATACGAGGGTATTACTAGAAATTTATTAAGGGGTATGCCAAGATTTTTGTGCCATTGGAAAAGTTGCTAAAACACAAAATACATTTCACTGGGAGAGGCACAACAAATGGCATTTGATACATTGAAGAATAGGCTTATCATTGCACCCATATTATGATTTCCTTCTTGGGATAAGCCATTCCATGTTCATGTTGATGCTTCAGGATGACAATTGGAGCAAATCTTAGCACAACCTGGAGAGGGAATTGTTGACCACCCCTTGTGCTTTGCTAGTAGGAAGCTAACCCCAACAAAACAAAACTATACTACTACTAAGCATGAGGCATTGTCAATGATCTACGTGTTGCAAAAATTTAGGTAGTATCTGTTGGCAACACCCTTTATATTCTACATGGACCACATGACATTGAAGTACTTAGTAAACAAGCCCATTTTATAAGGGTGCATATGTAGGTGGGTCTGTTGTTTCAAGAGTTTGAGTTTACGGTTGTTGTGAAACTAGGTAAGAGTAATTTGGGACCTGACCATTTATCAAGGATTGACTTAGGGAGGACATGCAGAGCATTGAGGATATAATGCCAGATGTGCAATTATTTAGATTGTGGCATGACCCTCTAACTTGGAAGATATTGTTGTGTTTCTCAAAATGGGTGTGGCGCCAAGGAAATGAAGACTTTGGAAAGGAAGTAGTTAGCCATACATGTCGCGCCCTACATGTTAATTAGTGGAGACTTATACAAGCTAGGCCATGATGAGGTTTTGCACTGGTGCATGTTAGAGCATGAGTGCATTGCAATCATGGAGGAAGCACATGGTGGAATTAGGAGGACACTATGCAAGGAATGCACCACGCGCAAGATCCTTCTAGTAGGTTTTTGGTGGGAAATGATTTACAAAGATTGTATCAGTATTGCAAGGCTTGTGACCACTACCAGCACCTTGGTAAACCAGGGAAAAGAGATGAAATTCCATTAAGACCATTACCAATGCAAAACCCATTCAGAAGTGGGTAATTGACTTTGTAGGCCCTATTTCCCCATCCATGCAAAGGACATGTTCACACTATATCATTACATGCACATATTACCTTACAAGGTGGGAAGAAGCGGTACCTACAAGGGATTGCACAACAATAACAACAACTAGGTTCTTGTGGGAAAACATAATCAACAGATATGGATGCCCGCTGAGCTTAACAAGTGATAGGGGTACTCATTTCTTGAATGAGATAGTTAGGATCTTGTTGGAGAATTCATGGTAGCCCACCACAAGACTACCCCTTATCACCCACAAGCTAATGGGACTATTGAGGCATTTAACAAAATTTTGAATCACATGTTAACCAAGATTTGTGATGTGGGAAGAAAAGATTGGGATGATAAAGTTTTCTGCTATGTTATGGTCATATCGGACTACTTATAAGAGATGAACAAGGCCACACCTTTTCAATTGGTGTTTGGCATAGAAGTGGTGTTACCTATTGAATTCATGTTACCATCATTGTGTATAGTGCACGCAGGAGGATTAGATGATGAACAAACACTTGAGAGAGGATTGATAAGTTAATGTAGTTAGATGAGAGGTGGGATATTTGCTCGTTGGAGTCAGAAAATAGAAAAATCTAGGCAGAAGGCATGGCATGATAGACACATCAAGAACAAATAGTTTGAGGTTGGGCATATGGTTCTATTATATGATTCCAAGTTTTGCGCCATCTAGGAAATTCAAAGTCCATTGGATGGGCCCATACATTGTATCCTATATACTTGATTCAGGCACTTGCCAGTTACAAGTGTTGGATGGAACACGGTTACCAGGCCATTTCAATGGGAGTAGGTTGAAGCCCTACTATAAATAAGTCTTCTTTGTGTTTGTAAATAAGGCAGTATTGCTAGTTAGCCTAGGTTTTGCTTTGTTGCAGTTTCCTTTCTTTGTGTTTCCCTTTCTCATTGCTTTGTGTTGTGCATGTTTGTGCATTGGTAGTAACCACTTATTATTTTCAAAAATTCTATGCATGAGAGACTACGCATCCATTTTTGTGTGGGGTGGAGTGATGTGACAAGTGTTGGAAGCTATGGTTGTGGATGGCTCAGGTTGAAAAATCAAAAACATGTGGATTGGAAGATCACATGTGAAAAGGTGAACATAAGGGAAGATTGGTGTCAAAAGGATTTGAGAAACCACATACAAGGGTAAAAGCATATGAGCAACATGAGATAGGTAGTGGAAAGAACTTGGTCTAAGACATAGAAGAAGAATTGACTTCGGCGCGGAGAAAGCACAAAGAACTCTATGGTTGAGGAAGTTGTGCACGCCAGAAGGTTGTGGAAGTGTTCACATAGGATTGAGTGTGGAGGAAAAGTGTTGAAGGTTGGCATTGGAAAAAAAAAATGCCTTTATTGCGAAAGTACATTTGGTAGGTGGCATGACATTTATTGTAGAGAAAAGAAAAATTTATAAATAGAAGATCGGGGTGCATTATTTTCTACCTTGCGTTTTAAGTTATCAAAGAGCTCTCATGAACTAGGGCATCCTTGCGAAGAAAGTTTGAGAATAGTTGTGAAGATTTGTGTGCATAGCTAGTTTGATCAGTGAACTAGAGTGGAAATAAGTACATGGGTATAAGTGGAGAAGGTTGTGTGGAAGAATCTCATGGGTGTTACGCCGTCTTATGGAAAAAGGGTTTTCCAGGTTAGGGTTACATAGCTAGGGCACAAGGTTTGAAGGAATTTTCACAAAGGAGTGGAGCTACAAAGTTGAGCAGAGCCAAGATTAGGAGAAAGGAAGAAGTTTTAAGGACCCACAAAGGAATGACACCAAGGAAAGTAGCAAATGTTTCACCAAAGAAGAAAGGGCAAGGGAAAACAAGCTATCTCTACCAATTTCAATGAAGAATGGTATGCGAAAATGCAATACCTGATGACATATTGCTTAATAAAGAATGGGTGTCTCATGTTAGGAAGATGGCCATCAATGATTACAACCATCGAATGAGCACCACAGAATGAAATGACACTAGAACTGGTTCACCCTATAGAGAAGAGGACACCAGATGGAATGCCCATCTATGACGATGAGGTAAAGGTAAAAATGGAGAAGGTTGGGTTGTTGCAACTCTACGAGTTGCCCTATTTCGAAAGCCCGAGTGACTATACCAATGGTTGATGTCACACATGCATGAAGACCACTTCTATTTCGTAGGTTGGAGGATGTGCATAACCCCCAAATAATTTCTAAGTTCATCGACCTTATTTGTGAAGGAGATTCATTGGACGATGACTTGGAAGACAAGGAAGCCATTAAGAAGATCATTGAGGCTTATGACTATAAGAAGGGTTCACTAATTCAAAATTTATGTAATTACTGACCCGGTGATGAGGATGGTCATGGTCATGCACTTTAGTTACAAAGTTGAATGGGCAAGAGAGATGGACACAAATCAACAAGGCCTAGTTGAATGTGTGCCACAAGATCTCAGAGGGAACCATCTATAACCTCTCATCTTTCATTATAGAGGAGATCATAGATGCCGCACGTGATGAGAGAGAGATCATGTTTGGTAATGTCCTCCTCACCATTGTTTTTTCGAGATTGGAGTGCCCGATGGGTTGGATAAGTTTGTTTGGGAATACCCAGATGAGAACCCCTCCCCGCCAAGAGGTTTGAATAGTATACCTATGACACCATGACAACCACTCATAAGGTGTGCCTGGAAAAGTGGTATAAGCGGATGCGTGATGCATTCGAGGCTGAATGGAGAATACCCAACAATTTCCTTCACTAGTGCAAGGAGAAGTTGAGTTTTCCGTATACCAACATTTTTACATCGGAAAATTTACTTTGGTAGATGGCACCAAGAGTCCTTGGTGTAAATTACCTTTCTCCTTCATAACGCAATACTTCCAGGCCGGGGTCAATCGTTTCAAAGAGGTGAAGAAACTCATATTTGATCTAAGTGTAGTGGATCAAGACTACCGTGAGTTGCGTAGGAAACTAATATACCCTAAGAAGCGTGCCTATGTGGAGAAGTATGTCTCCCATGTTAAAACCAATAACATTACTCTGTTGTAGGGAGGAAAACATCAAGGGTGTATTTACGCATAAGGCCTAAGTATGAAAAGGGTACTTATATTGAAGATGATGTCTCCATTCTGAAGATCCCACCATGTGGAAGAAGAATGTGCTAAGAAAAAGAGATAGAGGAGAAACTCTTGAGAAAAATGCACCGAGCGTGCAAATAATGCAAATAGTAGGAGCACAGGAGTCAGGCACGGGCACCAGTACTTACATCCATCGAAAGAAGTCTCCCGTGAGAAAAGAGTCACCACAAAAGGAAGATTCTCTCGGTAAGGGAAGAGTCACCCAAGAAAGAAGAAAAGAGAAGTCCCTTGAACTGGAATCACCAATAAGGAAGAAGTAGAGGGTGACAAAAGGGTCGACTCAAGCAAGATAGAAAGCATGGAGGATGACAAGGGAAATGAAGAGTACAATGAGGCTCATAATCATCCTGTGTACGATGTACACGAGTCAAAGGAAGAAGGAAATGAAGAGAAGGATGAGAACGAAGCAGGCGCTCACGACAAAGGGGAAAGTGAGGAAGTAAACATGAAGGATCAAAAGACCCCGACCCTAACCAAGGAGTAGATGGATAATACCATAGAGAGGGAAGTAACATGAATTATCCAACAATTGGTAGAACACGAAGTCGAGTGAAGTGTTAAGGAAGTACTAAAGGAAACATAGGAAAGTGTAAGTGTGGGAAAGGAATATGGAAGCATGGGCGGAGACCCCAACTTAGTAGTAAGCTTCCCAAAGGCAACACGCATAGGTGGAAAGGGCATAATAGTAGCGCAAGAACAAGAAATGAATTACATTAATGATCCAAACAAGGTACTGCGTAAACTTCCGTGAGTATCGTGCCCACAAACCAACTCCTTGCTTGGTCTTATTTTGATGAAGAAGGTACATACCCACACACGAGGAAAATGCTATCTTGGGCTTTCGAGTCCCACGTTGATGAACCTAAATTCGAGGTAAATCGAGATGCATTTATGAAGATACCAGATTCCAAGGGAGTAAACCCTCTGTAAATTCCCAACAATGCTCGATGAACAAGTTTGCAACTGCTCAACAAAGTATTAGTGGAGGTAGAGGTAAGACTCTTTGGCAGAAATGAAAATAAGGGTCTTGGAGGAAGAGCTTGAGAAAAATAATGAGGAGATCATTGAGTGGGACAAAGAGATAAAATAGAAGGAATTGATTAGTGCACAATTAAGGCGTGAGCTGAGGGATGAAAAGGAAAAGGTGCACGAAATCCATAAGAAGATAAAGGCCATTTCAGACACCATAATCTTGAAGCACACGGACCTAGCCCCACCTAAGAAGAAATACGAGTCAACCATGCAATGCTTGGAAGAATTGACTCACATCCTCACCATAGAAAGGTAACCACTCGCATCGTAGTCGGCAGAGGAGGGGATGACATGCCAAAAGGAGGAGGAAAAACTGAAGATTGGGGAGACAATGACTCAGTACTCTAAGCTCCTTGCCGCAAGTAAATACCGCCACACACATGATGGTCAAGCCATGTATCACAAATTGTTCTAATAGCCGTAGGGTAACAAGCATATTGGTTTCTACACATGAGGTAGATCTAAAAGAATTTTAGGAAAAGCACAATGGCTATAGGGTAGATCATGCGACAAGATCCTGCTAAAGTTGAGAAGAAATTGGAAGCAATCGAGACCTTGTGGGGTTCGATTAAGAATAAGATAAAGGAACTATACCCCCAAGTCACTCGTAGGATGGATGCACTAGGCAATCTTAGCAAGTAGCTGGAAAGAATTGTTGATACACTGAAAGCTAAGAGCGAGGAACTTAGTTTTGATGAAGTAAGCAAATTAGTGGGTGACCTACTTCAAGAGTGCATGGAGAAGTAAACACATGGGAGAAGATTGAGGCATCTATGAAGGAGTTCCCACTCCTCATGCAATAGTAGCACATTCTTCTATTCTTCCATTTCTTTCACCCTTCCATTCTTTGATTGTTTCGATACCTCTATTCTTTATTCTTTGAGGAAGTAGAATGTTTCTAGGAAGGAGAATACACATAGTTTGGGGTGATGTTGAACCTAAAATATTGGCTAAGTACCAAGAGGCGAACGCGCGCATGATCAATAGATAGAAGGGCACTCAGGGAAAAGTGCATAGGAAAAATGGGTTTAAGAAGGGTTTAAGTGAAACTAGGACACGTGTGGGAGGCAGAATAAGGGTTTAAAGGACTTAGCCATATCCAACATCATGGAGTCACTTGAGGAAAAATGTGAGGACCCGACTAGGTGTGATGAGTGGATAAGGTGCCATCTTGGAACCTTGGAGGTCAAGAAAAGGATATTCCATGCAGGGAATATTCCTAGAGACATCATTACAGTTAGTGGAAGGTTTACAAAGAGGATAAACATTTACCAATAAAGGAGCACATCGACACTTGACACACGATTTTCGCTCGAACAAAAGTCATTGTTGTAGCCAAATCAATGCACCCTCTAAATGGCTAGAATGTGAACAAGATGTTCAGTGTGATCCAGACACATGGGATCACTTCTCAAGCTGTGGGACTTGGGCTCGAGGTGAACCTCCAAAGAAGGCCAACTACCTCTTCCTAAACTAAGTGTTGTACTCCTAGTGAAATAAAATGTCTATCTAGTCCTATGCTAACATTTCATGGGTTTTAGGGAAAGAGATTTTCAGAAATGAAACGATACTAGGGATGGTGATGCACCAAATAAAGGGTGTTGTCAGAATCAAGAAAGGTTAATTTGAAGAGGGTGCATACACAACATGTCAACTTCACCTACTGCAACTTAGAGAGAGTACATAATACCATAGACTAGGAAGCAAGTGTTCCCTTTGTTAAACTCAATCAGACAAACAAGTTATCAGTCTTCCAGTGAAGAAGGATGAACTTGAGAAGGGTGAACAAACACCACAACTCAACTACATGCAATGCTCCACCACTCGATAAGAACATAACTCCAAGAACCTGCAATAGAAAAGTGAAGTTGCATAGTATACTTGCAAGCAAGAGAAAAGACACAAATAAGTATAGAAGGATGAAAGGACTAAGATTAGTCACAAAACACACACTTTTATTGCTTCAATAACGTGCACAATGCATCATACATTCAGAAGAGGAAATGGTTGCCATTACAGTCTTGAAGAGGAGGCTTGAAAGTTCTCTCAACACACAAGGACAACTTGTAAAAGAGAGAGGACTCTTGAAAAATTGCACTTGCCTAAGATGTCTAACTTTCCAACCTATCTGACATGTTGGAACCCTTTGGAATGAGCCTCCAACTTACATTTATAGAAGAATATGTGAGAGAGAAGAGGAAAGGTCATAATTACATTCCTAAATTGAAGGTACATGATGGTTCATTTATTACAGTTGGTTGAACCACTTTGAGAAGCTTCCATCATGTGCCATTAATGCCCAGTTGACCTAATCTTCTCAATTAATTAAAAATAATAATAATAATAAATATTATTATTAAAATATTTAAATAAAAATATTAAATTAATTACTATTAATGTGGGACCCACATTGACTAGTTTGACTTGAGGAGGGGAAAATTATGAGGAAAAGGCCAAAAGACCAACTTAGTGGTTGGCTCGCCGAGCCAACTCATCGAGTTGGGCTTGTGCTACTCCACCCTTCATCACCGCAAATGAGCTCACTTTAGATCGATTCCTCTACTGACTCTACATGAGCCCACTTTGAGCACCCTCCATGTATTGAAAGTTGAGCTCCATGTTCAACGGCTCGCCTCAATAATTTTCCCCATTCACCGAGCTCATTCGTCACCGTTGTGACCGATCCCCTGCGTTGAGCTCCTTCCTTTGAACTTGCTTTGAGTGGCTTGGGTAAGTTTGAAATCTCTCGTGAATCTTCCAAGCTTTCTCTGTGTCCTTCATGTCATGGCCAAAATGAGCTCCTCATCACATCACAACCAAGCCATTGAACTATGTGCCGAGCTCCCCTTACCTATGCATTGACTCTCATGAGTTAGGATTCGAGTTAATCCATGAGTTACTCATCTCTGAGTCAAAGGTGAAGACCGATCCATCTCTACATTCCTTTACCAAACTCGCTCGCACCCTTTGAACTCACCACCGAGATCCTCCTTTTGAAGCCAAGCTTATCAACCTCCACTCCTCGTTACTTGATTACTTGTCAAGCGAGTTTGATTCAATGCAAACTGAGCTCCTTCTACTTCTTCCACATTCTCGTCTATCCGACTTCCATTACCGAGATTGAATGAACTCCCTCTTGTGACGTGATTTCAACTCATGGAAGGAATGAGCTCTTTCTTTCACCTTACTCGTAGACCAAGTCACCATTGATGCATCGAGCTCCAAAATGAGCTTTGTCTTTTGCTCCATGATCGTGCTAAGCTCCTCCTTCACCTCACGCATCTGCCGACTCAATGAGCCGAGCTTCCCTTCATCATGTATTGACTAAGCATAGAGCTCAACACCGAGATTTGTGAACTTGTTCCCATGAACTTGCCATCCGGTTAACCCTAACTCGACCTTGCCTCTGAATGACTCATCCATGTGTATGAAAGTATCTCCAACACGCTATGCAATGAATCGCTCTCCCCATCTTGATCAAAATAGATTTTTGCTAGACCCAACCACCCTTCATCACTACAAATGTTGAGTCAAGATCCTCCATTAGCTCACCCCGATAAGCTTGGTGTGGAAGCCCACAACATAGAGTTGACTCGGCTCAGGCTAAGTTTTCAACATGTTTGGCATATCTCGGTTGGAAGCTTAAAGGAATATGACAAAGTGGCTCGCCATGGAATGAGCAAGTAAGAAGCATCATGCACAGGAAAATGAATCTCCTCCACAGTAAAGGAATATGTCATGACCTTTATGGTGTGCATGATTTTCACTATAGCTCATGCGGCTAGGGTGGAAGTGCTTTGATATGGAATCATGGTGGAATGGACTAGGAAAACACATGAGAGATCAGAACCATGACTTATGCAAGTAATAAGGGCCAAACCCTGATCGGTGGGAGATTGTGAGATTAACTTGAAGAGATTTCCAAATGGCTTGGGTGGCGAGTTGTAATCTAGTTGGCTTGTTTGACTTGATGTTCAAATGAATTAGCTCACCTCACAGAGCTCTTCATCCCTTTGAGCTTGACTTGGTGTTGTAACTTTGAACTCACCTAGTTCCCGATATCCCATTTTCACCAAAGTACCGAGCTTTAACCTTTAGCCAGATGCATCAAGTGACTTCTCGGTCGAGTATAGCCCTCTACCTCGACCGGGTCTCCCACGTTACACATTTACCGGTCCATCAACCGCTCAAACATGCTCAAACAACTCCCGCCCAGCTAGCTTGACACTTGACTTGACCTCCTATGGCCACTCTGATTCGGGTGGTAACTTGGCTGTCAGTAAACTCCGCCATGTCATTTCATGCGTGGCTCGAGGATGATCTTGGTCTTTCCCTAAGATATTTCCACCATTAGCTCCTTATGCTTGGGATCCCGACATGTATTTTGTCATGCCAAACTTGGCATGGCCTTTACACCATGAAATCCCATAGTGGGGAATCCAGAGTTTTGAAACCATTCTAGCCCACGTATCAATTGGTGACTTGGCTCTTGATGTCCACTTCTCGCCATGGCCACATGCCCCGAAGTTCCCCCGTGTATGACACCTTGGCTTGACTGCCCTGAATCTCCACCATGGCCACATTGGCTCAAACTCCCAATGGTAGGCTCATGAGTCAAAATGAGTCGGTTTACAACTCAGCTTTTATATCTATGACTACTAATGTGCATGTTTAGCTCCACGAGCCCAATATTTCTTCGAAGCCACCTTATAACTCATTGTGACGAGTTCCTCTAAGTCATGCATTCCATGTTGGCCTTTGCGAGCTTGCTCAACCAACTCTCCACGAGCTCCTCCTTCATGTCACCGAGCATTCGAATGATGATTTTCCAAGTGACTTGGTCTCACATTTTGTTGTGTCTTCTGTGAACTTCCTTGTGTGTGAGCTCAACATTCTCTATCACCATGAATCATTCTTAAGAGATTCTTGCGTAAATTATTCAACCCTCGATGCCGAGCCAAATAGGACTCACTCTTAAGTTTTGAGCTACTCCCTTGCCTATTTTTCAATATTTTCATTCATTTTTACGTCTGAATGCTAACACGACTTTACTCTTGTGAAACCAAAACCGACTTGCTCACTTCCGTGAGCTACTTCCTTAACATTCATAGCTTAGACTTACATCATATACTCTTGAATACACCAAGTCGTTTGATGAGCTCTCTTCATACCACTCTACCACCTATATGAGTCGTTCTCCACCAGATCCATATCGAGCTCATCGCTAGGTTGTCATGAGCTCATCCTAAATGCCATCGTGTGGAGCTCTCCTAAGCTTGGCCACGACTTAGTCTTATGATCTTGTTTCCTCCGTGCGATCACTTGGCTCGGCCCTATATATATGACCTTGAACATACCTCAGTCGTGACTCTACACATAAGCTTTTCTTCCTCATATGAGACTCCAACAAGATCGGTTCACCACCACACGACCCTACCCGAGCTCGCCCTCTACATTGGCTCTGTTGATTCCTTAGCTTGAACTCGAGTTCATCACCATTATGCCGAGCTAAACTCATTTGGTTCACCAATCATGTAAGAACTCGTCCCCATTTGAAGTGCCATTGCTAGGCTTTGACCATTGACTCCTCGAGCCAACCTATCAACTCATAACTCATCCTTAGCTCGCCGAGCTACTCGTGAGCTATTTCTAGCTCAATGTCATGTTACTCTTTAAATCTGACCCTATCCCAATTTTTGATATTCTAGGTCTTTTTCTCAAAATCGGAGAGTTATGGAAATGTAACAAAACCTTTTAAACATAAATTATCAACTTTGATGATTACTTGTTTGTGTTGAACGAATGCGGGCCCACTAAGGGATAATTTTTGTTTTGAACAAATTGAAACCTTTGAGACCCAAATGAAGAAGAATAGTTCGAGATGACTCTGAGACCACTTGGGACAGCATAAAGGTTTCCTAAATGTAAAATTACCGACATTGTCCCGACATAGCTCATGAAGGATTTTTCAGCCTTAGGTCCTAATAGGCTCTCTCGTTGTCCAATTTTGTCCAAAAGGGGAAAATTGACAATCAATGTATGGCAATGGTCAATGATCCTATTTATAGAGGTTCTTGGGAAGAGATCATAGACACAAGAGAGGCACAAAGGGAATGCATAAAGAAAGAAGAGAAAGAAGGAGAGTAACGAAGTGCTGCCAAAATGTTAGGAAATGCTAAGGTTTTGGAGTTCATGGTGTTAGGGTTTAGAGTACTTAATGCTAGAGGGTTGTAAGGGATACCATTAAGCATATGTATGGGTACTGGGATCTGTAACAAGGGATATAATGGGAAAAATCATAGTTAGGATCTCTGATCATATAGGTTTGTAGGAGTTGAGTCTTTGTCATTTGATGTATATGGTCTAAGATGACCCTTTTGAATGTAATATGGCTACTAGAACTCTGTTAAATCAATATACCTAGATCTATTATGTATAAATTACTTACGGGTGTAAACCCTCATGTTATATGGCTTATCATGACTTAGATATGGTTTCTTGTACTTCTTACAATATCATTTAGCTTTTGTGATGCATTAATGTGTAGATCTCATTAGTTATACCTTATGCCTTTTAAAGTAGATGAATGTACTTCTATTTCTGCAAATAATCCTCCATTAATGGCAAAAATCTCTTGCAAATCTCACATAAAGGAGGGGCTCGACACACCCGTGCGTGCCTCTGGTGAGCACCCAATGTATGTTGGATGATAGGCCCACATTAACCTAGCCATGGCCCCCTTCACTCCACTAATATTAATTTAATTAAATTAATTCATTATCCTCACCATATTTATTATTTAAATATCTTAATTAGGGATAATGTCCACATACATCTCACCTAGACACCTCATCAAGCCAACTCACCCTAAGACCTATTCTTAGTAAGTTGCCATAACTAACTAAGACTTACCCAAACCCTAAAAATCAATGCCTACATTCCTCTAACCACATTCCCACATGCTTACAAGAAGCTTCCAGTCTAATCCATGGGTTAATGACACGAGATCCTAAAAAATCAAGAGGATCTCCCTAGTTTAGTAAACCTAGGAAATCCCACCTTGACCGACGCCGGTTACCCCTAACCATCACCGGTTAAGCCAGAACCACCGTTGGTCACCTTTTAATCCCCAAAACAACCTTATTTTGAGGTTGGAAAACATTGGGAACATTCCTGAGAGATATCACATCTTCTGAGAATGAATTTCAGCAGAGAACACACATGCAAGGAAGGAGATCAAGCATTTTCTCTTACACAACCATCCAACACTCACCCCAACAAGGATTTGATCCAACCAAGAAAAAGGAATGCACATGCAGCCCATGCAGAAGCTTTCCTATGATTTGGTGATCCTCAACAGCATTCAACCCCTTTCCAGTACCTTCATTCATCACTCACAGACACCCAAGACCAGATTTCAAGTAAGTGGAATAGTTTACTTCTTTGGTTCATTGGTTTCATCATTATATTGTCATCCTTTGTTTCCTTAGCCACCCATTGACCTCCATTAATACTCACCCCTCCATATACCCATTAAAACCTCACCAAATCCCACCCAAACCACCTAATACCTCATTCCAACCAACCAAAGTCCTTTGTGTAATCACAAGGAGATCCAAAGCTCATTCTGTGGCATTCCCAGATTCCACAAGAACTGCACACCTTTTCCCCAACCGGCATCGGTCACCCTTAACCGGCATCGGTCTCTCGTATTTACCATACAACCTGCAATGCAATGACCTATCCACCTATTCCCACATCACCCTTATTCACCTATGATCTACCTGAGACCTCTGTTAGACCTACAGAGACCCAAACCAACTTACTTGACCTTCGGATCTTATTTTAACTTAGCCTATTAGATTAGATCTTTCTTATTGTATTTTGGATGAGATACCCAAATCATTTTAATTACAATAGGATTTACTTTATTACCCGCATTAAATTGTTTTAAATAAGGATCGACAAATGCTAGAAGTATCACACTTCCTGATCTAGCACACGCTAGGTAGTTCACTACACATATTGTTTAACTCTTTCTAGTGGTCTTGCTTTCCATTACAGGTAGTTCCTCCTAGCCAAAAGGAAGTTCTCACAATCAGCTGTGGATTCAAGAAGTCATACGCGCAAACAACCCATCAACCAACATTTCAACAGTATTCCTCCTACGCCCATTACCCTATCTGTTTCATCAATATTTCAAAGAAACGTCTAAGAATCAAGTGAAACATTTTGGCACACCTGGTGGGACCCATTCGGGGTTCCTTGCATTTTATTCATTCCTAGGAAAATTTGTGTGTTTGTTTCCCTTCTAAAAAGCATACACATTAATTTTCTTCCTTGGTAACCTACCTTTTCTTTCTATTTTCTCTAAAAGAAATCTTTCTTTTGGTGTACTTAAAAAGAACCATTTCTTCATGTTTTTACATTTTAGTGAAAGAGCATCCCTCTTCCTCTTCATCTATTTGTGTCATCCAACTTCACATTTCAATTTGGGCTTAAAATAAGTGCATTGCATTCTGATTTATCACATTAGCTCACATTAATTGAGGGCAACCTATACGCTGAAGTCATTCCCAACTGATGGTTGACAAACGAATCATAGAAAGCACATCTCTCTCTCTCTCTCTCTCTCTCGAGTCTTGCCACATTGCACAAATTCAAAACAAATACATATTCTTAAACAACATCTTTCCTGGGAACGCCTATCAATGATCACATCACATATGAGGATCGGGCAGGTACTCCCACTCACTGCTTTCTATCGAGTCATACTTCAGAGAAGCCCGCCCCCACCATAACATACCTGAAACCTCACCTTTAGATCTCCTTCTTTTTGTAGGAAGCCATCCTCACCAAAAAAATTATATTCTACAGTTCATGAGTCAGTCCTTAAATAGCATAAGCTAAACAAACATAATAGAAAAGGCACTCTTAGGGTCACATTTTTTTAGTGTTTCTTGCTTGGCTTGCGTTTTGAGGTGAGAGGTCACTTCTTCATTTATTTTTGTTTTTCCTCACACGCTCCTCATCATAGTTGGTGTATTCCAACTTCTTCTGAGTGTGCCTGACCATATTCTCATCATTCTCAGAATTCTGGGTTTGATTCCCCATCAGATTTTAATTCACAACCACTTTTCTTTCATCATCTGCTTTCAATTTCACAAAGGACTCGTGTCGTCCAATGAACCGTCCGCTACTACCTTCCTCTCACCGCTTGCTTATACCAAACCGGCGTCGGTTCTAGTCCTTCCTTTTGTTAACCTACCCAAAAGGACATTTTATTCATCTTCTTCAACTTTTTCAGAGTCCCTGTCACTACTATCATTCCCATTGGCCTTGTAAAACTCATCAGATTTGGCATACCTACAAATTTGACCGTATACCTTGTTTTTCACTCACTGTCCATTTCCCACAAGTGACCGCCACATGGTTACCTATAATCATAATCGCATCGGGTTTACCCTAACCGCATCGCTTAGCTAGCCTGTGTCATTTTCCAACCAACATTTAGTACCTAATCCACTTTTACCACCTGCTTCACCTCCTCCCTATTGTTTTTTCTCGTGTCATTTACAGAGAAGCATCCCCAACTCGATCAAGACTGTTCACATGGTGCTACCCAAAGACAAGCAAGCACACTCATATTCCACGCCAGTTGTCAACCACTCCCACCTAGTCCTTCACCACCTTCCATTTTATCACCACCATGGATCCTATCCAACCTATCACTATCACTACTGGAGATGAGGAGTTCACACGACTCCTTGACCAAAACCCCGCCGCCTTGCAGTTTTATCTTTCCCACTCATCCACTCGAGATGCCTCGGTCAGTTGATATACGGCATGCCCGTATCTATCCCCCGACTCTCACTCCCACTCCTGCATCAGCCCCATCTGGCTCCATGCTACCCGCATCTACCTTACCCCCAGTCCATTTCACAGCTAGGTCCTATACCCACTATGACTGCCACATCTGCTACATCCGTTACACCCGCCACATCCACCATACCTTCACAACCACCCAAAACACAACCTCATCCACCCCTAATGTCTCACATATACCCATAGCTACACTACCACCTCCCGTGTCGGTGACCCCTACCCCTTTTCAAAACATGGTCCTTTCCATTCCACAATCATTAGCCCCCATTACTCCACTAGGGTTACCACGACCCTTCCACCTCCATATACATACTATCAACAACCTCTCTGTTTCATCTATTATTCACTCTGGTACGTACCCCCTATTTCACTACCTCCTTCTCAATCAACCTACACGGAAACACCATATACTGAGTGCCACCCCGTTATATGCCCAAAACCAACCCTCTCACGCTACAGGAGGCACCCAATCATCGCAACCTACCAACGACCTAATCAAATTGATGTTGGACAAGATGCAGACATTGGAGGCATCGGTTTCTGGCTCCCACAACACTCTCACCTATGACGAGATTTGCAACGAGCCCATCCACCCATCCATTCCTATTCGTCCATACCCCGTACATTGGGAGATGCCTAAATTCAACCACTTCAATAGCAAGGAAGACCCACAACAACATTTGTGGTCATTCAAACATGGGTGCTACTAATCACTCACGATGATGATGCTTTTCTCCTAAGAACCTTTCCCATGTCTCTGACTGGACATGCATTAGATTGGTATAGTGGGTTACCTAGACACTCTATATTTTCATTTAATCAGGTAGCCCAAGCCTTCTTGGATCACTTCTCCATCAATATCATCAAGAAGGTTACCATGACTGACCTATACTCCACGCACAAGATGAGGATGAATCTATCATATTTTTTTCACTCATCGCGGCATAGCCTCGATCAATCAACTCACCTTCCAACTACCACAAATAACTCATCGAGCTCTCTTCACATGGGCTTGTGCTAGACATATCTCACCAACCCTATAGTTCAAACCTTCCAAACATTTGATGAAGCATTCACCATGGCACGAAAGTTAGAGATTCGCCATCGAAGAGAAGAAAATCCAATTACGCAATAAGAATTCAGCATTCAAGTCAATGATACCTCTTCTTCTTCCAAACCACAAAACAATTATTCAAAAAGGGCAGGGCACCGCTAACGCAAAGGGTACTAAGGCCGGCCCAAGCTCATCCATCAAATCAAGCTACCCCCTCATCTAATCTCTCACCCATCTAGACTTTTCAATTCAGATGAGAACAATGGAAATACACCCCAATCGGGGAGCCTTACTCTTCTGTCTTAGAAAATCTTATCAAAGCCGGGGCCATCACCCTTCCACCTATAAAACCACACACTAGTTTTGACCCTACTCACCCCATGCCCGCATGGTATAAAGAACATGACTTCTATAACTATCATCGAGTAAAGGGTCATAGTGATGGAAATTGCATCACTTTCAAAAACATTGTCCAAGAAATGCTCGAGAAAGGTGAGTTAACCATGGATAATCCTAACGCACCTACCAACCAAAACCTACACATCTTCAAGAAACCATTTCCTAATCATGCCCCTTCATCTGATCAAACCGGTGAGGCCTCAACTCATGATACCCATACCCGCGAGGTCCACGCTATTTTTAGTGACACACCTGTTGCTTCCCAATTACCCCATATTCCTTCCATAGAGGAGATTCTAGCCCAAATCCTCCTTCCACATCGAACCAACCTCCCCTATTCCTTCACCCACAGAGGAACACCTTTCACCTCCTTCCTCACCTATGGAGGAGTCTTCCACTAACATCGAGACCATTTCACCTTTGGCTTCTCCACCTAGAGAACCGATACCCACAATACTTCTTCAGTCCACGAGGATACTTGTTTGCCTCCTCCACCCACAGAGGAGCTCCCATCATCTCCTCCACCTATAGAGGAGCACCCATCATCTCCTCCACCTATCATAGACCCAGTTGAGATACCTTTTCCTCTTGGTGAGCATTCTCCATCAGCTACCCAAGATCCTGCAGACCTACTTTCGGCTCTCTTACCCACGGAAGCTGAAGCTAGCCAATTCCCCATCTCTAAGACACATTTTACGGAATTTCCATTAGGTCCTCATCAATTCCACCTACAGACATGTCATTCTCACATTTGGCCGATCACTTAGATTATGTGGATAGGGCCTTACTTTGGGGCACCTTTTGCTTCCTGTCTCAACACAGATGCAGATGTCACTTGCTGATACTCCACTATCTACCCAAAAATATTTCACCAATCCAAACAAACACAACCACCTCTATCACAACTTCTTCCACGACACCCATCATAGCTCAACATACACCCTTACCCATAACTCAAACTACATCTAAACCCAAACCCACACCTACAACATCTTCCTCGAATAAACCTATTACCACCTTAGGGGTCACCCCAACCACCAGCCTTACTCATCCACCTATCAAACTAGGATTTAGCTACATCCTCCAAAGTCAACACCACACCTACTCCGACACCCAAACAGAAGAACCAAACCCATAGAACTCATACCCTTGCCATGAATCACACTCACACTGTCCCATCCATCTTAGGACCTCAACCCCCCAACACGGTTAAGAAACCTCCACCCATCAATAAACCAAAAACACAACAGCCCATCCCTTCCTCACAAACCTCTAACCTACCCAAGTGCCCGACACGACTTACACCTACACCTGCAACATCTTTACCACCCATACCTCCAATACTCTCCGCAACTTCTTCACTACCCACTACACTTCGTCTTTGTCTCTCACACCCCCACACGACCCACATCATCTACCTTCACAAAGACCTCCATTATCCCCATGGGTAACTCACCCTCTTCCCCCTCCGCTTTTTTCCTTCTAGACCTCATACACCCATATCACCTTTACCTAAGAAGGTGCAACCTAAAAACAAAAATCCGCTACCCTCCAATAAGGTAGTCAAAACAACCACACACCCTCCTACCCATTCATCTACCATACCCCTACCTAAACAAACACGACCAACACCCAAGACCACGCCAGCACCCAAAACCATAGCTCAACCTACTCCCCTCCGCAAGGACCATTCCTCAACAATCAACTACACCTACACCCAAACCCACTTTCACTTCCCATTATGACCCACTAGCGGGGTCCTATGCCAAAATTTTAACCAACCTCCTTGAGACTTCTGTCATCACATTACCACCACTCAGACCTTATGACCCCCTCAAACCCAAGCCAAAAGGGTTTGATGACACTAAAATTTGTGCCTACCATCATGTGTGCCAGGGCACGATGTGGAGAACTGCAAGGCCTTGAAAACCATCCTTATCCAGTTGTGTCCTCTAAAGCCAACTTTGATGATGACGACCTTCTCGATGAGGACCCTACCTCACCGACACCCATTCCCACACTGCCCACTCAACAACCACACCTCCACCCCCACAACTCCTAGAACCACCTCCAAGATTTGAAATTAACATGGTTCACATCAGAGAACTTGCCACACCATCACCCAAATGTCATTGCACCCAGCTCACCTCACAGGGTTTTTCTCCTCCAGTAGGTTTTTTCCCATCATGTCATTATACCACTCACCCTACACCTTCTCCATTTTCCAACTCCCCTCAAATCAACATGATCCACGTTACTACCGTGCTCAGAAGGATAAAGGTAAAGAAAAGGTGACTGACCCACCAACCAATCCTATACCCAACATACCATCTACACCCATACCTAAAATCACTATCCACGGCCCCACATACCCCATTTCTAATGGAGTCACACATCGCACCATGCTCAAACAATTACACCAATCTCCCCTCAAAATGTCCTTATATGACCTCATCCAAACCTCAGAATCCCATCATCAAGCTCTCATGGAGGTTCTTCAATCTATTGAGGTTTTACCCAATGACCCTACACCCGTAGCCTCCATTATCACACCCCATCATGTAGCCTCTCTCACCAAATTACCACCTTCATCTTCACCCCACCCTACTCACCAAGTAGCCTCCCTTAGCTTCTCTGAGAGAAGAGATCGCACCACACCAAAATGATGACCCACACCAACCTCTCTTCATCTCTATCCACATCGATGACATATAGGTACGACGTGTGATGATTGATGGGGGCACTAGCATTAACATCATTTCATCCCATGCATTCACTCAAATGCATACCTAATAATTACATGCATAAACATCCTCGTCATGTTGTGTTCATTCAATGATGCTATCACCTCTACACTTAGGCACATCATCCTCCACATTCACATGGGCCCCCACACTATTCTAGAATTATTTTACATCTTGGAGGGGGAATTCAATATAACTTGTTGCTTGGCAGACCCTAGATTCATGTCATGGGTTGTGTTCCTTCCACTTTGCATCATTGTGTAAAGTTTGAGCACGAAGGACACACCTACACTATCCCAACTGATCCATCACCTTTTAAAACATGCAACATGCTTTACCGACCCAATGATGTGCTCATACCCATTAAAGCATCTACCTCTCACGACCACCACCACTTCACCTACACCTCCGCTTACCAATACCATCACCACCTCCACCACACATGCCTCTTCCACTCCTACCACTACCACAACCTCCACGGCCAACCCATCAGCCTCCCAATCCATTAACTCCACCTCCACATCGACCTCCGACACATCATCTATTCCAGCTACCCACATACCAACCACCGATCCCTTAGAAGGTGTTTTTCAATGCCTCACTCTGGGGGAGTACCACCTATATAGTGTCAACACATTCCTTACTCCACAAGAGTATGGAAGTCTTCACCAACACCCTCACTATGATCACCGCATAGGAGAATGCCTCCTTTATGGTCCTCCTCATCTTCGTACTAGTCTCACCTATGGGGGACTTGATACTACCACTTACACACCCAACCACCATCACAAACCCACCCATTTTCTCGCTGACTTCCAGTCTCTCACCAATCACCATTTTTCCCACACCTTCCTACACCGATGTGCATGGAAGGGTTTTGGTTTTGGATTTTACGAGCAAGGCCATACCATACCATTATTCCATGTACCACCCACAAACATAACGACCGTAGTGGTATCGGCTTTCCTAACCACCTACCAAACAAGCCCGCATTGAACTCATCAAGGACATCAACCCTTCTCCACCTTCTTCACCCACTCCACCTTCATCACCACCTTCACCGACGGAGTCGATGGATCCAATCTATCCCTCCTAACTTTTTTTTTTCATAAACACCATTTCCTTGGGGCCTTTGACTTATCAACGTGAGGGCGAGGCCCCTTCCTCTCTTCCCTTCCTATATCCTAAAATGATCGATGATGATACACCTTCAATTAACATCATTCAATGTCAGGATGATGAATCTATACTCACCTACCTTGGTGTAGAAGACTCATATATTCATCGGTCATTACCCTCTGAGATGCAAACCATGTTGAATGAATCGACTATCGAGATCAACATTCATACTCAGGATGACCCGCACATCCTAAAGATCGGTCAATCTTTAGATGTTGCTACAACAGAAGCCATCACTTCTTTTCTCAAAGATCATAACCACACTTTCACTTGGTCTTACGTAGACATGCCCGGTATTGACCCCACCATAGTGGTCCACAATATCGTAACCATTCCCGATGCCAAACCCATCAAACAAAAGCTGAGGAAAATGCACCTCACATTTCCCTTCTCTTTAAAGAAGAGCTTCAACACCTTCTTTTTTTGTTTCCTTCATATTACCCATTGATTATCCTCATTGATTTCTAACATTGTCCCTATCACTAAGGTGACAGGGGGACTCCACATTTGCATGGATTTTCGTGACCTCAACCTAGCCTGCCCAAAAGATGACTTTCCTTTACCCGTATTGATCAACTCGGTCGACCTTACCTGGTCACGAGATGCTATCACTCATGGATGGCTTCTCGTTATAACCAAATCTTTTTGCCCTAAAGATCAACACAAAACCACATTCATCACCCCTCGGGGACCTTCTACTATCGAAGTCATGCCTTTTGGCCTTAAAATGCTGGTGCCACATATCAATCAATGGCTATGACTTACATCTTCCATGATATCATGCATCATATATTAGAAGATTACGTGGATGACCTCCTCGCCAAATCTAAATGCCGCTCTGAACACCTTACCATCCTCAAAACCATTTTTGACCACCTCATTAAATATTGTGTTCACCTTCAGCCTAAGAAGTGTGTCTTCATGGTCCTCTCAGAAAACTCCTGGATTTATCATTTCCTTACGTGGTATAGAAGTTGACCCTGCTAAAGTCAAGGCCATTCTCGAAATGCCTCCACCCACTAACCTTAGACAACTCCGTAGCCTGCAAGGTAAGTTGCAGTCTATTCACCATTTCATTTCACAATTATCTAGATCGGTGTCAACCATTTCATCATCTACTCAAGAAGGATGTCTCCTTTAAATGGGATGATGACTGCACAAAGCTTTTGAGGCCCTAAAACAATACCTTCTCCAACCACCCGTACTCATTCCACCTAAAGATGATCAACCTTTCTACCTATACATCTCAACTACCGATCACTCCTTGGGAGCCATGCTCGCTCATCATGATGAACAACACAGGAGCAGGTGGTTTATTACATAAGTCATACTCTTTTGGACTACAAAACCCGATACACCCATCCCAAAAAAATTTTCTTAGCCTTAGTTTTCATTGCCACCAAACTCCGCCATTACCTACTCAACCACAAAACCTATGTTGTGACCAACACCGACCCCTTACACTTCATGTATGCCAAACCTTATCAAAATCAACATGCCACACGCTGGCTTATGCTTTTAGCTGACCTTGACCTCAAATTCATTCATCAAAATTCCATCAAGGGCCAAGCTATCACCACCAATTGGCCGATGCACCTATTTCTCGGGGATCAACCTCTAATTTTGACTTTCCAGATGAGTCAATTGCTACCCTTTCCTTGATGAACCCCCTTACCAAATGACACTCTTCTTCGATGGTTCCAAGTGTCAGCATGGGGGTGGGGCTGGTATTATCCTCATTCCACTTGATGGTGAGCCCATGCCTTTGTCTTTCAAACTTGATTTTGAATGCACAAACAATATCACCAATACAAAGCACTCGTATTAGGTCTCCAAGCCACCTATGCCCTAGATGTCAAATCAATCAACATCTTTGGTGATTCTCAATTGGTCATAAACCAAGTCAATGGTATATACCAATGTCATAATGAGATACTTCAAAAGTATAAACATCATGTAGACATACTTTTGACCACCTTTGACCATTACACCCTTCAAACCATCCCACGTTCAACCAACAAATTTGTAGATACCATGGCCTACTTGGCTTCCCAAATACCCGCTTCACCCACCGATTCTAAAATCTTTGTCACCATACAATGACTCCAATCACCTTCTTATTTACCTCACGTGAAGTTTACTCTATCGAACCACTACCCCGACCCGAGTGACCTTTGGTACAAACAATACTCCGACTATCTTTCTCTCTCCATCTTACCTCCTGATCTCACCCATAATGACAAACACGCCTTCCTTAAAAAGGTCTCTCATTACGTCATCATGGGGGCCTCCTCTATAAGCATGGCTTTTGATGGTATTCTCTTACGATGCCTCACAAGTTCTGAAATTCCTTATACCATTAAGGAAGTTCATGATGGCATATGTGGAGGTCACTTCAATGGCCTTGCTGTTGCTAAACGTATTCTTCACCTAGGCTATTACTGGCCGACCCTTAACTATGATTGTTGACTATGTCAAACATTGTGTAAAATGCCAACAACATGCCAACCTTCATCATACACCCAATCACGCCTTACAGTCACCCGTGACCTTTGGCCCTTCTCTCAATGGGGTTTGATCTTGTCAGAGAGAATCAACCCCATTCTTCCCAACGACATCAATGGATCATCACCGCTACCAAATACTATACAAAATGGGTGGAAGCCATACCACTCATCTCCACAAAAGCCGAAGAAAATATGTGAGTTCATCAATCATCACATCATTTTCACTTTGGTGTTCCTCATCACCTCATCACTGATAATGGAAAACAATTCAAAAACAAAACATTGCAAAAAATTTCATGATGCCTTTCGGCATTCAACTAAGTTTCTCATCACCTTATTACCCACAAACCAATGGCCAAGCCAATCCACTAACAAAACCTTAAACAAAATTCTCATGAAAGTGGTTAACGATACTAGGAAAGGATTGGCATACACACATTCCTTTTTCCTATGGGCATACCGCACTAGTATTCACACTTCCACTACCGCCACACCATTTTCTCTGGTCTACGGTACAGAGGTTGTTCTACCTCTCAAGTCTAGATTCCCTCACTCCACATTTCTCTCCATGACATGCTTAATGATGATGAATTTCATCAAGACCATTTAGCACAACTAGAGTTATTAGATGAACGTCATCTTAACACTCTTGATCACCTTCAAGTTTACCAAAAATGTATCAAATGTGCCTACGACAAACGTGTCCATGAACGAACCTTCCAAGTCGTGACCTTGTCCTGAAAGAAAATCAACATGTAACCAAAGCAAAAAAAAACGGGGAAAATTTTCTCCTAATTGGCTTGGACCATACATCGTGACTCATACTTACGGATCAGTGCTTATCGTTTATCTTCACTCGATGGTAAACCCAAACTTGAGCCCCTTAACACCTTGCATCTTCAACCATTCTATTGTTGACTTTTAGTCCTACCTCACCTTTTGTCTCTTTCCATGCTCATCCCTTGAGTGCTATCCACTTCATACACCTCACCAATGATTAAACAAGAATCATGTGAGTACCCATCACTTGTTATCTTCTCTTGAATATGTGTACCACGACATTGCACATAGCATGATTCTCATGGATACTTTTCATCTACCTTTAGATGAGATCCCATGGTCATTTCACCCTACTTTTTTGAACAAGAATCTTATTCTTCACCTTGGTCTTGTCCATGACTTCAAAGCCCTCACATGGGACCCAACTCCTTGAGTCAAACTTCTAATAAAAAGATGACTCCCTCAAAAGGACATCTTCCTCTCAACAATCACTGCTATAAATAGACTACTCCCTCAAAGGACAACTATGTAAAGCCCTTAAAAAAAAAAAAAAGAAAAAAAGTGAAGCTTCCCGCATCGATCAGCTTCACGAAGACCTCAAGGAGTTAAATTCCTCATCCCATATAGACTTCCCACATCGATCAGTCTATCTCAAATACAAGTCAAAACAAAAACTTTTTAGTCATGGACTTGCCCATTATGACCTCGGATCTCTTTCCCAAAGAGCATGCTACCTCATACCATATAAAAATTAACCACCTTTCACCCTTCTCACCATTCCCACTCCCATTTCCTACCACCTCAAGGGACCTCTTGAAACCAAGACATTTGGTGATCATGTGACTACTTTTCACCTTAGAACAATCAATCATGCAATGTCTTTAGGGTCTTACGTTCATCACCTCCTCCAAGGTATGATCTACTCGGTATGATCCTAACCAATCAGGTGGCTTTATTTCCCCCTCTTATCTTTTAGCCATCTTTATTTACATTTTGATTACCTTATACAGACTTGGTCCTCGACACTTACCTTTGGGGTAATCTTCTTCTTCTTTCACCACAATCGACATCACCTATATCACTTTACCTATAACCCACCCACACCTAACAAACCTAAACCCACAACATGCCTAAAACCTACTAACTCATTTTCATACCTCATCATATTCTTCCCTAGCTCATGGGAGAACTACATCGGCCTGAGGTCCTTTTCACCGAGACTATGTAGGCAACACTCCGAGGGCATGGGGCCCTTGGAGGTTAGCTCAGCCACTCTCTACCCTAAACAATTCATCTTTCATCTTCCTAACATTACATCATACCCCACTTAGTTTCCCTTTTATATCCAAAATTGAAAATTAAACCACATACATAACAAGTTGCTTCATATTTTAATCCTCATCACAACATACATTTATTATGACTACCATTTCTCTACCATCATCATGCATATATTATACCACATCTCACATATGACCCATATTATCATTCATTGCACAAAATAATGAATCACAACTTCAACTACTTTAAACACAACCATGCCTAAACCTAACTCAACCATGCCTAAACAAACCAACCATGCCTAAACAAACCTAACTCAACCATGCCTAAACAAACCTACTCAATCCATGCCTAAACAAACCTACTCAACCATGCCTAAACAAACCTACTCAACCATGCCTAAATAAACCTAACTCAATCCATGCCTAAACCACCGACTCAATCCATGCCTAAACCAACTGACCTAAATGCCTAACCAACTCAATCCATGCCTAAGACCTCGACTCAACCATGCCTAAACATAACCTGACTCAATCCATGCCTATGACTAACTCAATCCATGCCTAAACCAAACCTGACTTCATCATGCCTAACTCACCTAATTTCCATCCATATCAAAACAACAAATCAAAAGTCTCATCAAAACATCAACAAATCAAGAATCTCATGTATCTCATCATATAAATAAATGTGTATCTCAATACAACATACATGGATATCCCATCATGTCCATCATCTCAAAATCATCGGCACACAGGCCGATACTCAATACAAAATGTCATCGCACGCAGCCGGTCTCATATACAATAAAATAATGAACCAATACAAAATCTCTTCACACAGCAGCCAAGTATATGCTCAAAATATACAACAAAAAACTCTCATACATCCTCACTATCTTTGGCACGCAGCCGGTATATATAAAAAATGACTATAATACATCAAAAATCAAAAGCCACATATCAGGCATCTCGGCGATATCCTCCATCTCTCAGATCACCTCACTCTCCTCTCCTCTCTCCTCCTCCTCTCTCCGCTCTGCCGATGACTACTAACATCTCCCCACCCATCATAGGTGGTGGCTGAGTCCCTACTGCACCTCACCTGAGCTGGTCTCCATGCACTGGTAGCCTCTCCTTGATCTGGCCTCGAGCTCGATGGCCCCTTGTGCTCTCCACACTGTGAGTGTGGGATCTAGTCCTCTCACTCGATGCCTGTTGTGCCCGGTACTCTCCATAGGATAGAAAGTCTATCCCGACCACCATCAGCTAGTCCTGGTAGTATCTGGCCTCACCTAGGGCATCCCATAACCTAGATATATGGTTTGTGGTGGCCCCATAGGCCTCGCCCCTATACTGCCCCCGGGGACCCTATCCCACTCCTCGCCTCGTGAACTCGGGACCTGGTCCTCGGTGCTCTATGGGTGGTGCCCCTACTCCTCGTGCTTGTATCTAGGCCTGTAAGGCCCCAATCTATGCCTGGGCTGTGGCCAACTGGCCCTGCAAACCTACCACCTGTGCCTGTAAGGCCGCCACCTGACCATCATCCTCCTCTCCATCTCCATCCCCACCACCACCATCCATCTCGGGTCTGCAGATCGCCACCTGTACATACATGTAGCTAGCTACTACCTCTACCTCTAGCTCACTAACATGTGTCTCGCATACTATACCCAACTGGGTAATCAGAGTAGCCACCGCCCCTTGTAGGGCGTCTCTCTGCACCGTGATGGTGGCTAGATCCGCTTCCCTGGTCTGGGGTGGTATGGCTCATAAATGAGCCACCCACCACTGTCTATACTTCTGTGACCCCAACATCATCTATCCACTGCGGTCCACTACCTACTCCTCCTACCCTGTGGGCACTATAGGCTATGGTAGAGGTAAGGGCCTCTCCACGTCATCTCTCCTATACTACGGAAGGGCGGAGGTACATCCTGTAATAGCCCAAACTACCACCTAGACTCTGTCCACCGGGATCATCTCGTGCTCCCCAACACGACGACCCTATATCCATCTCAATAGCTGAGCTCAGCTAGCTCCTCATGCATATGCCTATATGAGGGGAATCCCACATACGGCCTCCATATAATGTCCACTCCAGACAACCCCTCCAATAACCACTAAAAATAGGCCACATCATGTGTGGGCCTGTCTGATCTCCACTCTCCAATAGCCGCACCCATCACCTGTACCCCACCCACACAAATCTCGGTGGGAATGCATCTACTCGGGGCATCCCTACTGGCCACACACAAACTATGTGCTCATAAGCCCAACAATGTAGTAAAAGTACAACATAGGTGAACCCATGCAGCCACCCATATGCCCATAACTCTCTCGTATAAAATACACTGTGAATGCTTGGCACCTGTGAAAAGTGGGTCTCATCTATCATCATGTCATGGAGTACCCCCATCAACGATCGGGGAAAACATCCACCCTCTATCTCGGCAAAGTGTAAAGCAACACACTACCTCCATCAAAAGAACCACTAGCCTCGTCTCCTCCAGATGGGCTAGGTACATCTCTCCATATGAATGCTGGCACTATGGAATGTCATCTCGGCCATCCCCTCACCAAACACTATCAACATCAGCTCCTCCGAGGCCTCGAAGGAGATAGAGTAGACTCATGCCCAATATGGGTAGCCGTAGAATCCTGAACACATCCTCCAGGGTGACAATGATCTCACCCATCGGTGGGAACATGTTGGTCATGGAATCCCATCTATCGATGAGCATGACCATCAAACTAGGCTACCAAACTACATGCCGATAGCGTCAAACTCCACTCAAGCCCACCACCTCCACATGCTGCAGCTCCTCGGGGTCACCGCTACGCACACATGCACTATCACGCAGGGGTGGAACCCTATCCCATACATACGTAGCTGATCTCTCCCCTGCATCCAATACAAACAACACATTAATCTACATTTATCACACCCATACTTTCCCCTATCATTTCCCAACACCCTATTTTACCCCTACCCATCTTAATCACCCAACTTATGGCACTTTTGACCCCTTACTCTCCAAAACCCAACCGGTGTCGGTTCTCTAACCGACCCTGGTCACCCCTTAACCGGCATCGGTCACCTGTTTAGTGACCGATACCGTTTCAACCCTACCGACGCCAGCCAAACTTGACCGACGCTGGTCACTATCGCGGTGAAACCCGCAACCCCCAAACCCCTTTTCTCAAAAACTTCCCACCTTGACCCTTTTACCCACCTAAAAACACCTACACCTCCCTTACACCTCATCACCCTCCCCTCCTCCTCCCCCACTTATTTCTCTCCCCATTCCTATTTTACCCACTTTACCCTCCCATTTCCAAATTTTAATTTTTTTCCCCACCCAAAACAAAACCACAAAAAAAAATTTACAAATCATCTAATCTATCTAACCAAATACAACTAGAGTTGATGCTTACTCATCATGCTGCCATCATCTCATGGTGGCACATCCGCCACCGCACCGGGCCCACCCGATCCTCTCCAGCCTCTGCCATCACCAAATCTCCACCCGCATCTCCAACCAATCAAATCACACGCACCGATCCTGTGGACCCACCTCTCACCAACCAATCACCCACCATTCACACCACCAACTCAATGCTCCATTCCATCCGACACTTTTCCTCTTTTCTCTCTCTTTTTTCATTTTCTCAATTCACTAAATGACAAATGAATAACAAAAAAAATGGATTTTTTTGTTTTTATAACAAACCCGACCTAACCGATGCCGGTTCACCTTCACCAACATCGGTCGCATGCCCTACCTTACCATGGTCAGTTTCCCTATACCGGCATCGGTTACCCTTGACCGGCATCGGTCACCCTCTCTTGCACAAACCCAACATTTTACCCTATTACCCCACCCCTCCTCCTTTTTTTTTCCACACCTACCCTTTACCCTGATCATTTACCCCACCTCACCTTTACCCAACCCATTTACCTCACCCTCCTAACCTCATCATTTACTACCTACCTTTTTCCTCCTTTGGGACTCCTTATTTTACCCATCCCTCAGCCTTACCCATGCCGTGACCTAGATTTTTGGCCCTGGACCATCACTAGTGACCTTTGACCTCATGTGTTCACTATACCTTGCACTAGTTACCTGTGTTGTTGACCTAATGACCTTACCTAGCCTATTTCATGACCATTTATCCCGACCCTACCTTTGTACCGAACATACCTAAACATTCCCGCACCTAACCTACGTTGTGTTTCCTACCATATCCTATACCTCGATACCGAAATCACTTCAACCTTGTTTTTGTTTGATAAACCTATCGACCTTAGACGATGTAGAGTTTGACTCGCTCTTCAACCCAAGTAGTGCTGCAGCTTTTATACATGTGTGTGTGTGATTTATACTACCTTTTGACCCCGACCCATTACCTAGATTACCCAGTAGACCTTTAACCCTTTTTCCCCCATTCCCACCTTCCCTTTCTCACATTTACCTTTATCAAACCACTCACCGATTCTACCTTCTTCTCATCGCCCTAGTTTGAGGGGGATCACCTTCACCCACACATGGGGCAACCACATCTTATTTTTGTTAGCATGTCACTTACCAATACAAGCTACGCAACAAAAAGGGGCAAAATGTAGACACTAAAATTAGGTCACACTCCCCTTTGTTCCCTCGACAAATAAACACCCTTCATCACATTAACCTAGCCATGGCCCCCTTCACTCCACTAATATTAATTTAATTAATTAATTAATTCATTATCCTCACCATATTTATTATTTAAATATCTTAATTAGGATAATGTCCACATACATCTCACCTAGACACCTCATCAAGCCAACTCACCCTAAGACCTATTCTTAGTAAGTTGCCATAACTAACTAAGACTTACCCAAACCCTAAAAATCAATGCCTACATTCCCTCTAACCACATTCCCACATGCTTACAAGAAGCTTCCAGTCTAATCCATGGGTTAACGACACGAGATCCTAAAATCAAGAGGATCTCCTAGTTTAGTAAACCTAGGAAATCCCACCTTGACCGACGCTGGTTACCCCTAACCATCGCCGGTTAAGCCGAACCACCATCGTCACCTTTTAATCCCCAAAACAACCTTATTTTGAGGTTGGAAAACATTGGGACATTCCTGAGAGATATCACATCTTCTTGAGAATGAATTTCAATGAGAACACACATGCAAGGAAGGAGATCAAGCATTTCCTCTTACATCCAACAATCATCCAACATCAAAGATTCACCCAAGATTTTGATCCAACCAAGCAAAAAGGAATGCACATGCAGCCCATGCAGGAGCTTTCCAATGTTTGGTGATCCTCAACAACATTCAACCTCTTACCAACACCTTCATTCATCACTCACAGCACCCAGGAACTAGATTTCAAGTAAGTGGAACATTTACTTCTTCGGTTCATTGGTTTCATCATTATATTGTCATCCTTTGTTTCTCTTAGCCACCCATTGACCTCCATTAATACTCACCCCTCCATATACCCATTAAAACCTCACCAAATCCCACCCAAACCACCTAATACCTCATTTTCCAACCAACCAAAGTCCTTTGTGCAATCACAAGGAGACCAAAGCTCATTTGTGGCATTCCTGTATTCCACAAGAATCGCACCGTTTTCCCAACCGCCGTCGGTCACCCTTAACTAGCATCGGTCTCGTATTTACCATACAACCTAGAAAAATGACCTATCCACCTATTCCCACATCACCCTTATTCACCTGTGATCTACCTGAGACCTCTCATCGACTCACAGAGACCCGTAACCAACTTACTTGACCTTCGATCTTATTTTAACTTAGCCTGTTAGATTAGATCTTTCTTATTGTATTTTGGATGAGATACCCAAATCATTTTAATTACAATAGGATTTACTTTATTACCCACATTAAATTGTTTTAAATAAAGGATCTGACAAATCATCTAGAAGTATCACACTTCCTGATCTAGCACACTAGTAGTTCACTACGCACATATTGTTTAACTCTTTCAAAGTGGGCCCCTTACTCATGATCAAAATACCCATGGTGCATTTTTTTACACCAGCTTATCCCTTTGTCCTCTTTGTCCCTTACTAAATGTGGTAAAGGACATGAGGGGTTTTGAAACCCATTTAGTAAGTTTGGCCACCACATGATCTCTTTCTCTTTTTCACTTTTTTCACATCCTAAAACTTCAAAAACCCACAGTCAAGATGTGAGTTAGCTTGGAGAAGGTGAGTATAAAGTAATAACTTATTCATTTTTGAATCATTTTAAATATTTTTCCTCCCTCCATTGTTGTTGTGTTTCTATTATGTTTCCTATTTTTTCCAAAACCACCATTGCCAAAACACCCTTTTTGCTCATATCTCCTTCATCTTGCCTCCATTTTCCTTGAAATTTTGTCTATAGCTCCTACTTTTAAACGCATTTAATATGATGTAAGGCTCATTTCCATTGATGCCCTTTTTACACAGTAACCCCTTGAAAATTTTAGAGAAAAAATTTCCTTTTCGATCCTGATAAGTTGATGATCAAACAAACCTTAAAATTGAAGCATGGAATCACATAACAAAAACTAATATAATGAAAATTTTTCACCTCAATCGGACACCTAGAAGGCATAATTTTATTTTTAGTAAGTTGGCATTTGAGCCTTACTAAAAATAATAAGTTTTAAGATAAAGAAGAAACAAGTTTAGAACTTTTGTGTAATTCTTTAAGTCCGAACTCGAAAACTGTAAAATGTGTAAATTTGGAAAGTTGGATAAAAATAGAAACAGGGGTGGGATGTAACTTACTAAAAATAGTAAGGACTCTAATCAAGTTAAAATTTCATACACACCTCTGTCTCCTAATTTTGATCTTCTTTGGAATGGTGCAATCATCTTCTCTTTCCCTAATTTCATGGAATGATCAAGAAATAGGTGATATAAAAGAAAGAACAATGGATGTTTCGGGAAAGAGGAAAAATTCATATGTTGATGATGTTGAATTATCTCCTTTTGTGAAGGTATATAAGAGGTATAAGGTTGGAGACATCCTCTTGAACAAATTAAACCAGTAAAATTAACCCTTATCGGTTTCCTCATCATCCGATATTCATGTTGAAGCACTTTGAACCGACTCATCTCAGTCATGCCTTGGTCTCCCACCAAGCACCTGAGATGCCTAGTTTCATTTCCACACTTGTTGAGCCTTTCTCATGGGTAAAGGACTTACTTGGAGAATAATCCAGGACAATGCAACAAGTAATGAAACCTAACTTTGAGGCCATCTCAAAGTACATAAATAATAAGAAGGGCAAGAGAGCACAAACAACTTCTCGTTTCTACACCGAGCCATCCAAAGCTCAACATGTGGAGGTGGCACATCTGAAGGTAAATAAGCCCATGGGAGAAATGGCACCTGGTAATTATGCAATGATAAGGTTATATCTAGGGCAAGCCACTCCTGAGGGTGATGCTCACCTTTTTAAGGAATCTTCATCTCGGGTCCTTGCATGGAATGAGGAGTACAAGAAGACCATTGACCAATTGGAGGAGCATGTGAAAACCTTGTCTTTATATGTATTATCCTTTCTCAAACCATTTTCATCTCCTTACCTTTAACTGAGACAATCTCTCCCAATTGTGACTTGGATTCCTAGAAAATCAAAAGAGCTCAAGTGTTCATCATGTAGGGAAGAGCAAATGATAAATGGGTGGACATGATTATTAAAAAGGGGAAGAATTTGCTTCCGAGATTCTCTCACTGTTCTAGTATGTCTTGTCTACTATGTCAAAGATAAGGGATACTAGGAAGGAGATTGAGAAAGAAAGGTCCATTTGGGAAAGTCTTCTCCATTGGTCTCTGAGATGACCTATCTTGACTCTTACTTCTTGGTGAATCATAATGTGTTTTCATCCATTGCTGAGAACTTGTCCCACATTTAGTCCCACACAATGAATGCAAGGTGTGGTGTACTGAATGAGGCCATTTATAAGCTTGAGGCATGCAAAAATCATGTTTTTGGGGTTTCTAATAGGATTATCAAAAGTGTAAAGAGTTGGGAGAATCTTCACTCGATGAGAACACATTCGTAGAAGGACTCTTGACTTCATTTCAAGAGTTAGTCCAGATAGTTGTAGGAGAGCCCTCTTCATTCAATGAGAATACTTTGGAATCTCTTGTAGAGATTAGGGGATCTATTTCCAATCTTACAAAATACCATGAGAATTTTTTCACACAATGTAGAAGGCTTGGTAGCATTTCTAAGACTTGGCTCAGTACATTGGAACATGTGTGCGCATCCCGCATTCGGAGAAGGTAGTAGTTGTGGTGGCTCAATTCAACAAGGATGCCAAGGGCACAAAGTTCATCATCCAAGGTCTTCTATGGGAGCCTATGAGATTTGATTCTTCATCGGAGGATAATTCTTCATCAAAGTAGTTATTCAACTCTTTCTCCTCTCTCCCTCTTTCTTCTCTCCTCCTTTCTAATTCTTCATTGTAAGCAATCATTGTAATTTGTCTTATTCACTTAAGTGACTTCCTTATGTTGCATTGTAAAAGTCCCTTTTGATTTATAAAAAGGGGACTTATTTTCTCACTTCCTAGGAAGATGGAAAGTCACAAGTGTAATAAGAACTTGAAAGGTCATGTGGGGGTTAGATGAGAAGACAATTCACAAGGCTATAAATTGGAATGGATTCTCCATTATAAGCAATCATGAAATTTTTAATTGTTGTAGCAATTATGGATTGTAGTTGGATGTTGAGCTTTGTATCACCAAAACAAGAAATAAAAGCTACATTTCTCCCATTTCCCTTTTTCATGTTTTCCTCTACTCTCTCTCTCTCTCTCTCTCTCTCTCTCTTCTTTACGCACTTTCAAAAGCATGCATGATGATCAAGAAGGAACTTTGCATCCTTGATTGATGAATCTAAAGAACTATGTGTCTCTAATTTGTTAGTCTCACTAATGGCTTACATTGTTTCTTTCCTCTAATTGAATGTTGAAATACTCTAGTTAATGTGTCTAAACTTTGCTAACACCTACTCACAACAATAACCTTCTCTTTCATGATTTCTCTCATTTACCCTTCATCGCTGCAATTTCCTCCCTTGTACCCCATACAAGCACTTTGCTATAGGTTAAGTGAAGTGTTCCTATGTTATCCCTAACCTTCTCGCCACCCCACAACATTTAGATAGAATTAGGATAGTTATATTTAATAATGGGAGCCTCCCCATACACAAGAATAAGGGGTGTAGCTCCATGACCGCTAGTGGAGACACATTATTTGCAGAACACGAAAATTATTTCACCAACACTATGTTAAAGAGTTTAACCCCACCTCGGGAGCATAGTGAAAAAGGGTAGCTACAAGTTGCTCTTAAGGGTAAGGCTAGAATGTTAGCGACTTAACTAAGAATCGTATCACATCATCTTAGGTGTGCGATTGGTGTAGTCATAAAATTACGCACTTACCATTATAATTATGACATCAAGTATGTTGTTTTATATATGGATCTTACGTAAGAAAAGTATTCACTAATGACCCATCCCCTTGTCCAGTTGTCAGTCTAGTTAGTTTTTGTCATTATTTGTTTTACACAGTCATCACTCACTCACACAGTTCCGATCATCTCTCAGGGGGTCTTAACTATCATTGTTCACTCAATTGTCATCTCTAGTCTTTGACTAGGGTGCCTAGGAAGGGATTAGGGCACCCAGGTGCCCTGGTCCTCATTTTTAGGCACCTTGGTCCTCGTCACACTTGGTTCTAATTTAGATATTTAAGGTCGGTTTATTCAATTTTCCCTCCCATCTCCCTAGGTACTAGCCGACATATTGGGTCATTAGTGTCGAAATTTGAGCAAGAGATCCCTATATAAACACAACATACATACTACCTTATGGGAAAACTATTTACTACTAAGGGCTAGCTATCTACATAGAGCAAGGGACTGTATTTGGGCACTATTCTACATCACACACTACATAGGAAAGGGAGTCTATTCTATTCCATCCACCATTTTACATTCTATCTAGTTATTGCTCATTATCTCTGTGTCATTGGCACTAAGGAATCCTAGGCACATTATTGCACACACAATCACACAAAACTACATTGGGTATGAGATGTAGTGTAATGCTTAGTTGTAAGACCACCATTATGGCTACTAAGGATAGTTCGACCCCTTCATATACATCTTTATTTTTTAGGGTTTGATGCTTTGTGTGGGGTTTTGCAGGTGATTTTTCATTGTAGGTTCACGGTAACATCAATGAAGTTGGTATGACATCCATGCGACCAAAGGAGAAGTATTGTGAAGGCTTGATGACCATCTCAGACTTAGGCTCCGAGCTATCCCATAGACCAGGGTGCCCAAATTTTAGACCGGGGTGCCTTCGACACCCTCATCCTTCCCCAAGCACCCCGGGCCGCTAGATCTGCCTCTCTATTGCAATTTTTTGAAGTCTGTTACGATGCTGTATTCCACCATTTCATCACTCTGTCAAGTCCTAGATCATTGTGAGGTAAGTTCATTTCAAGTTAGTACATTTTCCCTCCTATTTCATTTCATTTAAAATATCAAATAAATTACTTAGCATTTACATTTTAGTTTATTTCAGTTATTACATTGTTTTACTCTAATATTAATACTAAAAATATTCATATTTTAGTTAATCAACTAGTAAATGGACAATCCCCAAAGAAAATTGGGAAGAAAGAACTTATAATTTTTGTAATAAAGGGATGGTTAAAACTCAAGGGCACTTCATTTTGGAATGTGTAACTTATGAAGATATACGATCACAATATGATTTGAAGATGGGCAAACTAAATGAGTTATTTGATGAGGAAAACTCCACGAAACGACCGAGTTCTGGTGAAGATCCATAATAGAAGATTTGAAATTTTTTTTTCTTAGTGCTATGGCTCTTGGTCCCTTAGACTGCTTTGTCT
This sequence comes from Taxus wallichiana var. yunnanensis, assembly GCA_018340775.1. Lineage (NCBI taxonomy): Eukaryota > Viridiplantae > Streptophyta > Pinopsida > Cupressales > Taxaceae > Taxus > Taxus wallichiana. Next base: position 650,682,343 of record CM031240.1, on the reverse strand, counting down.
CGTGGACATCATTAAAAATATTTCATTCTTTTATTCATAACTAGGAGAGAGGATACACAAAACTCAATTAGTTCTAAGGTAAGTAGCCACTCACTCAAACACCAACATTTAAGTATGTGTGCAAAATTTAAAAATAAAAAATAAATTCTAAAACTAGCAATCACACGTAAAAAGCGGTCAATGTGAATTCTCAAAGGGATTGGGTGGAGGAATGAAGAATGGAGGACGTGAAGAGTCATTTTTCAAGGAAATAAATAAGTTTGAGATATTTGACAAAGGAGAATGCAAAGTGAGGGGATAGATGGATGGAACCAAAAATGAGACAATGAAGCTTACAAATGTCTTTTTAACTATCTCGCAAATGTTATAAAATTTGGTTTCAATTTTTTTGATCATCCTATGGTTGGAAATGACAGGTATGGTTAATAAAACAATACATGTTTTATTTACCAAGTTTTTTCTTTAATAACAAAGATGACAATTAGGGTTTATAATTATCAACATTCGTAATGAGGATGTCTATCAATGATCACGACACAAATCCTTGACCTCTCATTTTCCTTATACATGTCAAACATAGTTACCAAGACACACATTTGGAAACATATATAACACTATAATTATTGTTTGAGGAATTGGAAAAAGAGGAAAATTATCTTTTGCATGTACATATTGGTCCTCCTACCATCCTATAGCTCATTCAAGGTTTAAAAGGGAATATTTTAGTTTGAAGATTATAATTTGATAGATGAGTTGGAATATTATAATTTAGTATGTCGGTGTGCGATTAATAATCTATTGATGGGATACAAAAAATCTAAAAGCATGGAATCTATTGAATGCATGGATGTCCATCGAGGATAGTTAGAAGAGGTGACAACATGTATGTTGAGGCATGGGGACACATGTATCCTACATCATGTATTCATTTGGAGAATCGACCATTGCAATGTTTAACCACCACATGATAAGTGAAATAGTGGGTAACTCAAGGGAATATGTGATCAAGTATGAATTGTAACACTTAGTACATGATCCATGATGTAATACAATGTTGAACTTGGAGGACCCTCAATGTAAATAATGATGCATGTTGATCCCAAAACCAAATGTAAATCCAATACAAATAGAAGTTGATGGATCGATAGTTTCGATGAAACTAGAATATTTAATGCTAACACAAATCCAACCAAAGCACAGGGGAGATATGAGGTGTTCACTTTACATGGGTTTGCGAAGGAGAATGTGTCAAGGAAGATAACAAAATGTGCATTCCAAGGAGGAAAAGGGAACGTGGGATCCTTTTGTGGGACCTACTATCCTAAATGAAAATCTCTCTAAAATCAATCTTTACCTAGATATGGACTTAAGGTGATGACAAAAGAACCCAAATTCATCCAATGTTTGTGCGATGTCAAATTTTTCTCACATTAGTCTAGCTTGGAAAAAATTTCTAATGATGTAATTACTTGTTAACATTACAAAACCAATAACTACATCGTGTAATATTTTTATTGATAATTTATTGTTGGCATTTATTTTGTGTGTATATATAAGTGATGGTGTCTACTTTTCAATCTACATTTTGTCGATGTAATGAAGGCTTTGTGATCTATGGGTGTGTTTCTATTATTATGTAGTGGATGGTAGGTTGCATGGACCAACAGATTCACAACATGGGTCTTTCCACCCACAACACTGACAAGTACATTTAGAAAATGTAGCATGAATCAACCTAATCAAAATTATTATTGAGCTTAAGAATAATGACATACCACATTTATTTTAAGCCATATGGAATGGTCACTCGATCAACTACTATTAACTTATCCATTAGTTATACAAAGGTGTTAACAACCGACTCTTACACAAGTGATTTAATTTAATTTAGTATTAAATAAATTTTAAAGTAACTAAAGATGTATAATCTAATAAAATACAATAAAATACAAGTGCTAAGTGCTTTCAATCGATGCAAAAGCCTGTAAGCAACGGGAAAAGATAGGTGACTTAACTTATTTTTGTGTGATTTGTAGATATCCTAGACTGCGTGTATACTAGATCTGGTAGGGAATGATGTCACGGGAAGCTCGTTAAGACTTATGGAGCTCGACTTGGGACAGTGGCACTGGATTTTTATATTCCTTCCTTCCTTGTGCCTCAATCAAATTTTTCCACTTTTTAGGCACTCAAAATTATTTAGAAATGGCTTCATCAGATAGAGAATTTTCTCACCTTTCCAGAAAGGTAAAATTTTCCTTCTAACTCCTTGTATTTTGCAAGTTATGGCTCGGCGGAGTTTTTGAGGGAAATTTTCCCTGGAAGGTCCGCACCAATAAGAATGTGCCACGTGGTGGTGGAATGGCGGGTCGGTGGAGGTAAGTTGGAAAAAAATTTTCACAAGGAAGTGGGTGGGGTGCAAAGGAAAAAAAATTTGCCCACGGGGCCCACATGGAGAAAGAAATGGCTTGAGGCCCGTGAATGAGGAGGTGCCACGTGGCGGCGGAGGTCGGACCGGCGGGGTAAGTTGAAAAATTTCCAAAAAATGGTGCAAAGAAAAAATTTTGGCCGAAAGCCCCATTGAAATAAGAAATGTGCCACGTGTCCATGGAGGTGGCGGGGTCGGAGGGGCGGAGTAAATTTTGGCTTTTTTGCCAAAATAAAAAAGGGAAAAAGGGAAAAAAAAATTGGCCCAAGAGCCCCGAGGAGAAAAATGGAAGTTTTGTTTTAAACCCCATGGACTAATAAGAAGATGCCACGTGTCCTATTCATGGTGGAGGTCGGGGCATGGGGAGAATTTGGAAATTTTCCAAAGTGGTCGGCGTGTCAAAGGAAAATTTTTCCCAGCCCGTGCCCAGAAGGAAAAAATTGGAGGATGACACGTGGAGTGACACGTGGCGGGCGGGGGGCGGAGAAATTTTGGAATTTTTCCAAAATTCAAAAAAGTAAAATGGCCATTTGAACCCATGGACGAATGAGGAAGTGCCACATGGCAGTGGAGTGGTGGGGCGTGGAGATTTTTTGGGAAATTTTTCCCAAATTCAAAAAAGGGAAAAAATTTTAGGTTTTGGCCATGACCCGATTTTTGCCCTATTTTTCCCTAAATCTTCAGAGGGGCATATCTTTCGATCCAGAGCTCATTTTTCGATTTTTTGTGTCATTGGAAAGATATTGAAGTCCTCTACATGATGGAATCTTCAATTTTGTTTTTGGTGGAGTTTAGTGAGAGAAAAATGAAAAAAATGCCTTTGGCATGGGGAAAAGAGAACCGACATTCAACCACCATTTTTAATGCAGTATGGCTTCCATTCTTCTCCAGCATGGTCAAAAATCTTGGGGAATGAACTTTTAAGGGTACCCATGCTATTTTGATGGATTTGGTTGGTGGTTGAATCATTCATTTCATTTTTCCCATGTTTCTCCTTCCTGAACTCGGGTTTTCATTGTTAAAAGCCAGATTTGGCTCATTTGTAAAGGGTTGGACATTTTTATGTTGCAGGCTCCCTCCTTCACCCTAGCAAGTGAATTTGTGGAATATCAGACCTTTTTTAGGACTTGCAACATGTTTTCTACCTCCTTGTTGTTGTAATGCACTGTATTTAAAAATGGAAATGACAATGCAAGCTCTGTGAATGAATTTTCAATCCTTTCTTGTGTTGTTTGCTCTATCTTGATCCTTCATTACAATTTTAGCAATTTGTGCATGATTTGTGTTGCATTTTTATAATCTGTGTCAATTTGCATAGAAATAGATGTTCACCACTCCTTTGGTGTATCACCTTGTTAGTTTAGTTTTATCTTCTTTTCTCTCTTCTATCCTTGTCTCCTTGGCAGAATTAGAGTAGGATTTTGAGTTAAACCTCTACAAATTTCATGCATACATCTGATCAGAGGAGTAGAGGAACCAACCTTTAATCTGGAGAGTTTTTCCCATTTTTGCAAGTCCCACACTTGGGGAAAAGATTCCATGTTGTGCAATCACACTAGATGCCCATTATCAAACTAGAAATATGAGAAAACATCCAGGGGTGCTGTGATTTGCACTAATAGTTTTGGCATGCCTGGTGGGACCTTAGAGGTCTTCATCTTCATTACAACAAAGTTGATGTGCATTTTTGTAAGTTTCTTGCTTAAAAAGAGCCCTGATTTGCACATCTGACTCCAAGAGATAAAATCAACTGGTTTCAGTAGTCCAAGTCTGAAGATTCATGAGAAGGATCCAAACAAGGTCAAGGGCTAGAGAGAGGGATTGTTTGAGTATCTACATATTATCCCCAGGAAGAAGAGAGAGGGAAGAAGAATTCAAAGGTCTCCATCTCCACCAAATAGAACTCTATCAACTCCTCCACCTGGTAGACCTTTCACCCAATCAACAAGGGTTCTCAGGCCAATCAGAATGGCACAACACAACCCTTATGTCAACTTCACTGGTAGCAGCCCACTTGCTCTCAATGCAAAAAACCTAGTTCTAGTTGCAGCATTGAAGAACATCCCATACTTTACTGGGGAAAATCAGACCACTCTTGGTGATCATGTCAAAGACATTGCTAATGTTTGTGCAATCCATGAGATTGTTGAGATGCAAATTGCTTGTCAAATTGTTGGCATCTTCATTCAAAGGAAAGCCTTGCAATGGTTTAGGAGCCTTGGGGTAGGCTCTATCCAAAATTGGAACCAATTGTGCATAGCTCTCCATGAGTAGTTTGGAGAAAAGGGAGATAATTTGTCTCTATTGGAACAACTGACAACTATCAAGAGAGCTCCCAATGAGTAGCTAACAGACTTCAATTTCAGATTTCAAAGGACATGGGATAGAATCCCAGTGATAGTAAGGCCAACAGCTGAAGGTGCTTTCTTATACTATCTCAAAGCTTTAAATTCTGATATTTCTATGTTAATCCAATCCATGGGAGGTGCAAATATACCTGCAGCTTATAACATTGCCATTAGGGCTGAGAATTGTTTGATCCAAGCTGGTAAACTGGCTCTAGGCCTCCCATGCCCTTATATCCAAACTTGGAAAGCCCAAGCACTAGTCAAGCACCTACTTTAGCTCCTATTCCCACTCCTAGAAATCAGAGTTCAAATGAAACTTCTACTTCATCCTCTAGTGCCTCAAATGAACTTCAAGAAGTCATGAAACAATTAAAAAATTTAGGCAATGAGCTGGTTACACTCAAGAGGCAACAAGCCCAAAGTTTTAGACCTTCTTATCAGTCTCAAACTCAGCCTAATAGGCAACCATATCAACCTAATAGGCCACCCAATCCAGACTGTAAATCAAAATCAAGTAAGGCCTCCTACCCGATAGACCATTTCAGCCTATAACCCCAATGTTGCATCTACCTCTAAAGCCTTAGTGCCAGTGCAAAATAATATAGCTCAAGAGTATGATTGGTGTTTCCCATGCAATGAACCTCACAACTAGTCTATGTGCTTGAATGGTGCTTTGAACCAAGCTTTGATGGTGACAGCAATTGGCGTAGAGAGTGAGGTGAGTCAAGAAACAAACCAACAACAAGGAACATCTCAGCAAAATACAACTCCAAATGAGACTACACTTGTGAATTGGCAGGTGAAAGATTTTTGTGGTATGAATCAAACAATTTCTCAAAATGTAGCAGCTAACACACATGGTCAAAGAAGAGGAATATTGGTGAAGGGCAAGTCATTAGCTCCAGGTGATCCACAACCTTCCATCACTCCACAAAGTGTTGGCAAGCAAAATGTAGTTCCAAATGTGCAAGGACAGCCCAAGCCACCTTCTAGACCAGCTCAAATGCCAGTTGTTGCAGCCCATGTACAAGAAAAGAATGTGTAGGCTAAGGGGCAGCAAAAAGAGATGTTTCATCCCCATTTAACATCATTGAACAAATGAAGAAGACAAATGTGAATATATCTATGTGGGAATCACTATCCATCCCAGGCCAAAGGGATCTACTACAAGCTGCCATGAAGAATTGGTCAACTTCAAATCAACAAGCTCATATGCAAGAGAAGGTACTCACAAATGTTGCTCAGCTGAGGGAAGCTTGGAGGACAACAAGGTAAAGTTTTGAAGCCCCCTCCATTCTATGTTTCATTGATCATTGGGGATAAACTAGTACACAATTGTATGATTGATTATGGGGCAAGTAGTTACTGTGATGCCCAAGCAAATAGCTGATCAGTTGGGCCTCCAATATGAAGTCATATCCAAAGGGGTGAGTAAAAGCTGGATGGGACAACATAGTAACAACATATAGGGGTAATTAAATATTTGAGCCTCACTTTGCATGCATGCCCCATGTCACTGTTTTTGCAAGATGTGTCAGTGATAGATTTACCACCACTTTTTGCCCTATGTTTGTCAAGGGATTTCACAGCTAGAATTGGAGGCTATTTATCTGCTTGATTGGTCACACATGTTGTTTAGGACCAGATATGGAACTAAGGCCACAATCAGGTCTGAACCTATTGCAAACTTTCACATTGAGCCTCATACTCCAAGCCCAATCAATGCCAACTGTTTAACATTTGATCAAGAGGATTATCCAGGCACAGATGAAGCTGACACCAAAGTTGGAAGCATCCCAGATTTGACTCTTGATGAATGGGCAAGCAAGGTACATGCTTTTGATCCCTACTAAGGAAATAGAGGAATCTGAACTAGGAGTTTATTACATGCATGAAGAAAATCAGCCTATTCCTAGCATCACCAAGCCAGACCATAAAGATGACAATGAGGTATGGCAGTTGTTCTTTGATGGATCAAGAAGTAGACAAGGTGCGGGGGAGCTATGCTTGTTTCACCTCAAGGCATTAAGTATTATTCAGCTTTTAGATTTCAGTTTGCATGTTCTAACAACACTTTTTGAATATGAAGCTTTGATACAAGGATTGCATTGGTCAAGAAAGAGAGGTATCAAAACTTACAAGTCTTTGGTGATAGTGAGCTGATTGTTAATCAAGTTAAAGGACAACATGCTGCCAAAAATGACCTACTCAAGAGTTATAAGAATAGGGTGTGGGACCTCATTGAGGATTTTGAAGGCTTTGGCATCAACTCCATCCCTAGGAAAGAAAACCAAGCTGCTGATAGGCTTGCAGCAGTTGGAGCAGCCTTTGATGTTGTGGAAGTATCAAGGAAGATAAAGTGCAGCCAAACATTCATGTGATTGTAAGGCCATCAGTGCCAGAACAATAATGTAAGTTGGCAAGTGTTTGAAAGTGACCAACAAATCATCAATTTCTTGCAAGAAGAAGTTGAGTTCTCAGCCAAAAATCAGGAAAAGTTAGAACAACATATATGGTGATCAAGTGGTATAGTGAGAACCAACAAACTGCCAAAAGGACTTGTCACTTTGGAGTCCATCTTTAATCCTAATGATCAATTTAGGAAGGAGAAAAGCAAACATCCAAGTCAAGGAGAAGATTCGGTGCCCATCTCGGTGGGAGAAGGAAAATCACTTCAAATTGGTAAAGTGGCAACCAAGCAAGAAAGGTATGAGTTCATGCAACTTTTCCAAGAGTTCCCGGATATATTTTCTTGGAGCTATGAAGACTTGAGAGGTTTCAATCCCAAGCTAGCTCAACACACAATTGAATTAGATCCAAGTGCTAAACCCATCAGGAAAAAAAAAAAGACCGGTCAATCCACACATGGAGCCTCTCATGAAGAAGGAATTGAATAAGTTAATAGAGGCAAGTATCATATTTCCCATCAAGCATTCAAGTTGGGTTGCAAACTTGGTTCCAGTTAGAAAGAAGAGTGGAGAAATCAGATTGTGTGTAGACTTTAGAGATTTGAATAGAGCATCCCTCAAGGATCATTACCCACTTCCTTCTATGGAGCAGATTTTGCAAGTTGTTGCTGGCTCTGAGAGGTTTTCATTGCTAGATGGTTATTCAGGGTATAATCAGATCATGGTAAAGGAGGATGATCAGTTCAAAACAGCCTTCACCACCAAATGGGGAACCTATGCATATAGGAAAATGCCATTTGGGTTGTCTAACATTGAGCTACCTTCCAAAGGGCAATGGATATGGCGTTCAAGGGATTGATCAACAAAATAGTGCTGATATACCTAGATGATATTATTGTATTTTCTAAAAGTGCAGCAGATCATCTCTTTCATTTGAGACAAGTGTTCCAAAGATGTAGAAGATTTGGGGTATCCTTGAATCCCAAAAAATGTATTTTCCTAGCTCATGAAGGAAAGCTCCTAGGCCACATTGTTTCCAAAGAGGATTAGCAATTGATCCAGAGAGAGTTGAAGCAATAAAAGCACTACCATTACCAAGTCACAAGAAGGCCCTTCAAAGTTTCTTGGGAAGAATCAATTTTGTTCGAAGGTTTGTTCCAGACTTTGCAGCCCTTGTCAAGCCAATAACTATGATGTTGAAGAAAAGTATGGCTTTCAAATGGATAGCTGAAGGTAAGGCAAGTTTTGAGGCAATCAAAGAGGCTATCTCACAAGCTCCAACTCTCATTAACCCATATTTCTCTAAGGATTTTATCCTTTATGCATTTGGAGGTGATGATACAATTTCTACAATTTTAGTACAACAGAACAAAGAAAATGTAGAGCAGCCAATTGCCTTCTTTAGCCAAAGCTTGGAGGACTATGAGGTGAGGTATTCCTTCATTGAGAAGCATGTTCTTGCAGTGATTAGGAGCTTGAAGAAATTTAAGCATCTAGTTTCAAACAACAAGGTTCAACTGTTGGTTTCTCATGTGGGAGTTAAGGACTTCCTCCTCAACAAAGACCTAAATGAAAAATGTGCAGGGTGGATTACTCATGTCATGGAGTATGACATTGAGATCAAAGTCACCAAGCTGGTCCAGAGGAAAGGGATTGTGTGAGCAGCTGGTCTTGAGAAAATCAATGGAAGCAAAGCAATGGGAAGGATGTTGTTTTGGCATTGCAAGACAACCAAGAACAAAGAGGTGTTCAAGAAGAGAATGGTGGTATGCTCACTCCTTGCTAGACCCAAGACATAATGCACTTCTTACAAATAGGCCTATGCCCTCCAGAGATGAACAAAACCAAGAGAAGACACTTCAGATTGCAGGCTATTCCATATGCACTTGTTGATGGTGTCTTGTTCAAAAAGGATATAAATGGAGTGTTTGCTTGAGATGCATTGGGACAAATCAAATTAAGAGAATGTTAGAAGAGTTCCATGGTGGTGGATCAGGTTGGGGGTCATTTTTCTCCAAGAGTGATAGCCCTCAAGATTATGAAGGTTGGCTATTATTGGCCCAAGGTGTTTAGTGATTGTTATGCATGGATCAAGAGGTGCAAAAATTGTGCATTCTTCACAGGCAAGGAAAGATTAGCAGCCCTTCCATTGCACCCAATTTCAGTTGACCAGCCATTCATGCAATGGGGTTTGGACTTCATTGGAGTCATTAACCCAAACTCAAGCCAAGGACACAAGTGGATTCTAACAACAACAGACTACTTCACCAAATGGATGAGGCAGTGGCACTCAAAGAGGCAAATGAATCTAGCATTCTAGACTTCTATGAGGGGATAGTAACTAGATTTGGTATACCTACCACTATAATATCAGATAATGCATTGGCATTCATAGGATCAAAGGTAACTGAATGGGCTATTAAGAATGGGATCTATCTGAGCACTTCATCAAATTATTACCCTCAAGGTAATGGCCAAGCTGAGTCTACCAACAAGAACCTATTAAAGATCATCAAGAGGACTCTTGATGAAAATCGAGGGACTTGGCACACTAAACTTAAATCAGCCTTATGGGCTGATAGGATAACTCCCAAGAGATCCACGGTAACTCTCCATTCAGACTTGTTTATGGAAGAGAGGCAATCTTGCCTATGTCACTTGAGTTGCCAACATTGGAACTCATGAAGCAATTGGAATTGTTGGAGTTTGAACCCATGGAGGTTAGATATGTAGAATTGATGGAACTCCAAGAAATCAGAGAGCATGCAGCCCAAACAATGGAGAAGGACCAAGCCTTGATCAAGAGAACCTTTGATAGGAAAGCTAAGGCTAGAACCTTCCAAGTTGGAGATTTAGTGTTGAAATGGGATGCAGACCAAGAAAAGCCAGGAAGGCATTCAAAGTTTGATGCCATTTGGAGTGGCCCCTACATGGTCACAAAATGTAAGAACAACAATGCCTTCCAATTGTCTACATTGGATGGTGAAGAACTATAGATTCCAGTTAATGGAATCCATCTAAAGCATTGCTACTAGAAGGGAAACTCCTCACCTTGTACATATTAGCTTAGATTTTCATTCCTCCAAGTGCTTGTGCACATTGTTTTGTTGTAGCTTAGTTTTACATTTCCCTAAGTGCTTTGGCACAAGCTTTGTTGTCCCAAGGATGCATCTTTGCAGGCCATGTTCTAGATCAAGTGATGTTCTACTCTCACAATCTTCTTTCTAGAAATTTTCTAATGAGTTGAGAGTACCAAGTAGTTAAGTTGATGACTCCATGCCCAATGGATTGCTTCAGTAGTTGGTCACTTCATCCAGTAGGTAGATGACCCCTCTGAGTCACCAAAATTGTTATCCAAAATAAGCCCCTTGCTTATTTTTGGCTAACTTTCTTTCATTCCTTCCTTCCTTGTGCCTCAGTCAAATTTTTCCACTTTTTAGGCACTCAAAATTATCTAGAAATGGCTTCATCAGATAGAGAATTTTCTCACCTTTCCAGAAAGGTAAAATTTTCCTTCTAACTCCTTGTATTTTGCAAGTTATGGCTCGTGGAGTTTTGAGGAAATTTTCCTTGGGAAGGTCATGACAATAAGGAATGTGCCACGTGGCGGCGTGGAATGGCGGGTCGGTGGAGGTAAGTTAGAAAAAATTTCACCAAAGAAGTGGGTGGGGCGTAAAAAAAAATTTTTCCCATGGGCCCACAGAGAAAGAAATGGCTTGAGGCCCACAACGAATGAGGAGGCACCACGTGGCGGCGGAGAGTCGGACCGGGGGGAGGTAAGTTGAAAAATTTCCAAAATGGTGCAAAAGAAAAATTTTTGGCCCGAAGCCCCATGAAATAAGAAATGTGACACGTGTCCATGGAGGGCGGGGGTTGGAGGGTGGAGTGAATTTTGGCTTTTTGCCAAAATAGTAAAGGGCGAAAAGGAAAAAATTGGCCCGCAGGAGCCCGAGAGAGGAAATGGAAGTTTTGTTTTAAACCCCGTGGACTAATAAGAAGATGCCATGTGTCTGTTCACGGTGGAGGTCGGGGGTATGGGGAGAATTTGGAAATTTTTCCAAAGTGGTTGGCAGTGCAAAGGAAAATTTGGAGCGCATGCCCCGGAAAAAGAATTGGATGGATGACACGTGTGTGACCAGTGAGGCGGCGGGGGCGCGGAGGAATTTTGGAATTTTTCCAAAATTCAAAAAAGTGTAAAATGGCCATTTGAACCCATGGACCAATGGGAAAGTGCCACGTGGCATGGTGGTGGGGGGGTGGAGATTTTTTTTGGAAATTTTCCCAAATTCAAAAAAGGGAAAAATTTTAGGTTTTGGCCCATCGACCGATTTTTTGCCCTAGTTTTTCCCTAAATCTTCAGAGGGGCATATCTTTTGATCCAGAGCTCATTTTTCTTGATTTTGGTGTCATTGGAAAGCTATTGAAGTCCTCTACATGATGGAATCTTCAATTTTGTTTTTGGTGGAGTTTAGTGAGAGAAAAATGAAAAAACACCTTTGGCATGGGGAAAAGAGTAGAACCGACATTCAACCACCATTTTTAATGCAGTATGGCTTCCATTCTTCTCCAGCATGGTCAAAATCTTGGGAATGAAATTTTAAGGGTACCCATGCTATTTTGATGGATTTGGTTGGTGGTTGAATCATTCATTTCATTTTCCCACATTTCTCCTTCTGAACTCGGGTTTTCATTGTTAAAAGCCAGATTTGGCTCATTTGTAAAGGGTTGGACATTTTTATGTTCTGCAGGCTCCCTCCTTCACCCTGGCAAGTGAATTTGTGGAATATCAGACCTTTTTAGGACTATAACATGTTTTCTACCTCCTTGTTGTTGTAATGCACTGTATTTAAAAATGGAAATGACAATGCAAGCTCTGTGAATGAATTTTCAATCCTTTCTTGTGTTGTTTTCTCTATCCTGATCCTTCATTACAATTTTAGCAATTTGTGCATGATTTGTGTTGCATTTTTATAATCTGTGTCAATCTTTGAAAAATAGATGTTCACCACTCCTTTGGTGTATCACCTTGTTAGTTTAGTTTTATCTTCTTTTCTCTCTTATCCTTGTCTCCTTGGCAGAAATTAGAGTAGGATTTTGAGTTAAACCTCTACAAATTTCATGCATACATCTGATCAGAGGAGTAGAGGAACCAACCTTTAATATGGAGAGTTTTTTCCCATTTTTGCAAGTCCCACACTTGGGGAAAAGATAGATTGACCCCGATGGTCACCCAAAGAGTAAACTTATTACCGAGCATTGTACTACATTCTAGACTCCATGTAGTTATTTGTGCGTGTGTGTGAGATAGTGTCCTTAGGTTTCCCTCGCACTAATGATGACATGATAGTGGGCTATATATAGATTAGATGTAAATGTGTGGTATGAAATTCAACACTCACCCTTTCTATGCAGTGTATACAACGCAAAAATGCAGTCCCTTTGATGGTGGTGATATAATATGTAGAAGTGATTGCCCCTTAGAATTACCAACCAAAACAATAGTGTGTATGTTGTGTATATACATGGATATCTTGTTTGAATTTCAACACTAGTGACATGAAAGACCAACTATGAACATAGGATAAAGACAAAAATGAGAAAAATCCAACCACAAATGTAAAAATGTGTAAAAAGAACAAAGAGGACATAAGTGCCCATAATGGACACAAGCACTGGTGTTAGTGTCCTAAGTGGGTGTTGGTGTCCTGGGATAAATGATGATAGATGTGAAAAGACAGATAGATAGGGATCCTTGTGACTTGACCAGAAGTGGATACAAAAATGAAAAATGTGGAAGAGAAGTATAGTAAAAAGCAATAAAAGACATAAATGGACAAGAGATGGTGTCACTAGTGAATACTTTTCTTACTTAAGATCCATGCATATAAACAACATATTGATGGCATAGTAAAATAGTAATATGTGTGTGATTTTTGTCTACATTTTCCCCCTTTATACTTTTATTTGAATGAAATTCAAGTGGTGTAAAGGAAGTAAGAAACATACATGTATAGAGTTTAGAGAAGCCATATTGTAATATGTATGTAGAATGTAGAAACATGTAGTGTGGTGAACCATGAATCAACACTTTGACCTATGTGGCATTAGTGGAGGTAGCAAAACTATCGTGAAGAGTACTTTGGGAAATAGTTTACATGATTTGGAGACTTTGTATATTTTGAATTGTTGTCCAAGGCAAGAAAAGAGGTAGGGAGTGAGCAATTCCCAACCTGATTTTTTTTGAAAATGGGAGGATTTGGGCGTCCCGCCACCAGAGAGAAGAGAGAGTCTAGTTTTACTCTCCATCCATGACTATATCCCTAAAAGGTCTAACTGATGTAGATGGATAGAGACCAAATTTAGTTTTGATTTAAAAATTGTTTGTTTCGATTGAAGAACCCATATAAGAGCAGTATAGGAAAGGCAATGACATCTCATTGCCCCCACTCCTACAATAGCGGGTGTTTCAATTTGAATAGTGTTGGATGGATTCCAAGTTAGGTCATCTAGAAGTGATAATAATGTAATGCAGCTCCCAAGTTAGGTCATTTAGGAGATATAGTAAATGTGCTTATTGTACCTTGATTGATTGATTTGATTTGAGTGATAGAAGATTGTTTGAAATAATATGTACTTAGGAGATTACTCACAGAGAGGTTTTTTCTTTGCCCCAGATTAGGTCATTTGGGGAATAAATTTGAAATAGTAGAAGGTATTGATTGTTGTATAAAATGATTGTACCTTTGTTTGAATAAGATCATAGCAAATTATGATAGTAATATGTTAGGAGTGTCGATTGATTATATTGTATCCTGAGAGGGATTATAAGATGATCCCGATTATATGCCCCCATTTCGGAGAAAGGGTGAAGGGTGGAGAAATGAGCATTGAGCTGAAAGTAATACATATAAGATGTTGTAATAGTAAATGAGAAATAGTATGGGATAGTATTTTCAAAGTATGAGTAGATATTGATTAGTACATGTGCCAAATTTGAATATGAGATGTTAAAATTTGTATGGTATGGTGTTAGAGGAGATTATGATCTATATGGCACAAATGATGAGACCAATGGAGTTACGAGGCTCATGATATGTCCGAAACAACGTAACATGTATTAGTTGTAGTAATGGTGGTAAATAGTAACTAACTATAGTATATGGTAAATAGGAATTACTATATATAGTAATAGTGAAAAGGTGAATTATAATTTCATTTGCACCAAGTAGCTGAAATTTGAGCTTTGATCTACGAGAATGCCATGTGTTAGGGAAACAAGTTCAAAGATATTTGAGAGAGTGATGATGACCATAGCTTTGAGGACAACTAAGGAGCTGGTAACTGTGATTATTTTTAGAAAATTTTGTCAAATATGATCATTTGTATCAATTTAGGTAAAAATATTGTTTCTATAGTTTTGGGAATTTTTGACCAGACGAGTGGACACGATGTTTCTATCCCTAGGATACTATCACCCAGATCCTAGCACTAGTGACTTACTTTTGGATGCTTTGTGACCTGCTCTTGGGCACAAGAGTCCCAAGCGAGTTTTGCATTGCTTTTGGGCAATGCGTGTATTCGATTAATTTTATGCTACGATGAGGGATTTTGTAAAATGTATGGTGTACTAATGTAAGAATTTCATTGTGTTTTGTGTTGTGTAGAGGGACATACACTCCAGAGAGTTTCGTGTAGGTTGTCATTTGAGTACATTGCTTACTTTGGGGTTGTCGAGATGCTTGATTCGGATATATTGGACCTTGCCATCTCAGTAACACATTTCTAGATTGGGGAGATACCCCATAATATGTCTATGTTGATTGTTTTGTGCTAGAGATGATGCACATAATTATACATTGTGGTTGCCAACAAGTGAGATAACTGTAATAGTAGAGGATGTATATAGGATATTGTGGTTGCCTATAATAGGAGAGAGTATAGATCATAGCCATAATGGATTCCTATAGTAAAAAAAATGTGACATATCAATATTTTATGGGGATACGAGTACATGATGAGACATATATTAGTTTGGATGCTATTTTGAGATCTGGGGTTCCGCGATTGCAGAAATTTATTATAGTGGTGATAGCTTTGTTAGTGGCAGTGGAGGGTGGTGGAGTGGGGATTTTGTATAGGATGCATGATATTTTTCATAACATCGAGGAGCATGGTACTAGATATGCATGGGCATGGTGTGTATTGGCCCATTTGTATAGGGACTTGTATATATTTACATAAGAGGATCATGGTGGTGGGCTAGGAGCCACTACTTTGTTACATGTGTGCATATATGAGCATATTGCTATATTAAGGCCACTTAGTGGGCCATAGGCCAATTGATCTCGACTCGAGATATTCATAGCGAGGTGGGTGGGCACCCATAGTAGGAGGATGGGTATGACCACATATAGGTCGATGCTAGATTAGATGGGCCATGGGGCCATTATATGGAGACCATATAGAGACTATAGAGGTTAGGTAGAGGATGGTGTGGAGTTACAATGCATATGACACACTATGTGGTTAGAGGATTGTTTCTCGGGGGTGGTCCGAGTTATTCTAGGGTGAGAAAATATCTAGGCGGTTTGGCATAGCTCAGATGTGCCCCCAGAGCCATATATATGGTGTTGATCTACTAGGGTGGCGAGACAACTAGGGCGAGGCCTAGCCCGACAATAACACAACTAGTGCATCAAAGTCCAGATGAAGTGGATGCAGCCATAGAGCCTATACAGTGGATGATGTAGGGTGCACTCAAGCATATAGCCAATGGTGGGTGACACACCAATGGGTGTTGCTATTTCTAGTAGTGGTGGATGTGGCCGGTGGGCTGAAAGTTGGAGGAGTAGAGGGACAAACACCTACCCCTAAGGTAGACGATGTAGCAACGAGGAGAGTGAAGCGTAAGTATTAAGTAGTGTTGTATGTTATTTGTTGATTGTTGATTAATTTGAGGCAAAGATGTGTAATAACTAATGCTTGTTATAGGATTGTAGGTGATCTTTATTGATCGTTGATTGTGGACACCTCCATACGTATGTTGACTCAAAATGTGCTCCCATATGTGCTTGTGGGAGGAGGTATGCTAGAGTGGGCTGATGTTATTACGGAAGAACATGCCCATTTATTTGAGCTAGTGGTTATAGTAGTAGAAACATTCATGGTTTTGTTGAGTGAGCACGACGAGGCTCTTCTAGAGGTAGAGCGAATGAGAGAGGCCATATGAAGAGGAGGCCTAGCTCGGGATATATTTGTGCGATATGTGGAGCTACAGTTTGATATGCGAGCGAGAAAATGGAGTTTACTATGTTACGAGAGTTAGCTAAAGAGTCATAGAGGCCGAGATCAACGATGTAGATATAATAGTGAAGCTTCTAGTTCTAGAGCTCTTGCGATTGTTGATAGGATAAGGAGGATGATGGATGATGCATTATATATGATATATTAATGCATGGGGATTTCCCCCAATAGTTGTATTTTATAACGATGATTGTGATGATACATACATACATACACACACACACACATATATATATATATATATATATATATATATATATATTGATATCATATGTGTTGTTGATGTGTATTGGTATATAATGTGATGATTGTGATGTGCACTTTTGGTTGTTAGATTCTATATGCATTGTTGAAATGGTTGTTTTGATTGTTGAATGTTGAAATGTATTATGATGTGGAAATAATAGCTAAGTAATGAATTGAATATGATGTGTATTTGAATGAGAATGAAGAGTATAGTATATGATGTAATGTGGTAGATAAGTAGAAATGACAATGTGAGTTAGAAAATATAAGAGAATAGAATAATGATGTGTTGATAGTTGTATAATGAGAAGATGTAAAACCATGTTTAAAATTGCATATGATAAGGATGAAAAGGGGGGAAGAAGAGTGATGCCCCCATAGTGTGAGAATGAGGTTCATTTGAGTAACACTTCCCTCAACAACCATGTATGAACCTTAAAAACACGAATACATCATTGGGTAATGATATGGAAAATGGATGTCATCTACCAGAGATGAAGAGGCATACAAGGCATGGAGGGAGTATGTGAAGTGACATCGATGTGAGGATAAGTACCGAATTGGATGTCAGAGGAAATGGTGTCAATAATAGGTGGTGTAGTGAGAGGGAGTATGGAAGTAAGAGGCTTAGGAAGATAATGGGATGTGGTATAAATGTGTGAGGGATGAGAGGATGTGACTATAGGTGGATTAACTGGAGGACATGGATGAATAATGACCTTAGGAGGTGGGCGGATGATAACCTTAGAAGGAGGTGAAGGAGACAAGTGAACAATGGTAGAAGCTCACTTATGTGGGATAGGAGAGAGAGAGCACTCACGAGAGTGAGAGAAAAAAATGAAACCTTTGTCTTCTAATTGTTGCAAAGGATCATGGAGATCATAGTAGTCATTGTCACAGTGGCCATTGATGCGGTGAAAATTACAGAAAGGATGGTTATGCTTTGGGTGCAAGCGGTGAGGTGGATGATGCTTTGGTTAGAAGGAAAACAAATTAACTACTTATAAAGTAAGGTATGTAAGAAATCATGTGGTTTAGCATTATGTACAAAGTGAAATGGTTCATGAGTGGGAGATGAAGAAGACTTAGGTGAATGCCGATGTGGTGGAGGGGAAGGAAGACACTTTCACGAGAGGAAAATATGGGGATCGTGTATGAGGGGGAGGAGAAGAATTAGTAGGCATAGGAGGAATAAAAGAAATAGAAGGATGTGGTATGACATTATTTGTGATTAAATACTTTTCTATATCGATAAATTTATAGCACAAAAGGGTAAATGGTTCACATGTATCATATAATAGCTTTTCTTTTAAGGGATGAATTAAGCCACAACAAAAGATAAATTGCATTTCTAAATCAATAGGCTGAAATATGATGTCCCCTTTTCTACCCTAAAGGCCTAAGGGTCAAGTCGAGTCCAAGCCGGGTCATACCCAAGGGCCTGTGGATGCTGGGGGCTATTGTGAAGGGGCCGCATGGTACTAATATCCACGTTTTGTGCTTAGGGGCCACTTTTGGACCATGACAACTTAAAAGGGAAAAAGTAGCTTTAGTTTATTTTTATTGGCCCCTCCATGGAATGAAATGCGCCTAGGGTTATTGGGGCTCATTTTCCAAGGAGAAGTATATAAGGAGCGGGGAGAGTAAGGAAAGGGACTTTTGGACATACATTTTATTGACCCCTTCACATGCAACTGCTGTTCTTTTGCACATCTCTACAACTTTTGGAGTCAAATCCCATAGGGACCCTAGCTTCAGTGGTGAGAGACCCATCCCTAGCTAGCAGGGCATTCTTCGGTAGTGAGAGATCTACCCTAGTCTGTCATTTTAGATCCATTTTTAGGGTTGTGTGGCAAGACAATATCAGAGGTCTCGAGACAAGGTTTTGATGATTCTTGGCAACATTTGGAGAGGATAATCAGTGGGCTTCTAGATCAGAATCATGATAGGAGATCGAGATCCACAGACAACCATTTGGGCGAGTGTGGCCGCTCGTTGAAGGCATCTCGTGAAGGATCTCATGGGTTTTGGGGCGTTTGGGGAAGACAAGCAGAGGGGCCCAGATCAGATTCACGGCAGCCTTTTGGTTGGGCGTGGTAGCACGCTGAGGTGCGTCCATCATTTTCTGACCCCTGTCCCAAGCGTGGCAACTCTCAGCCTTTATTTGGGGGTTTTCCAATCATTGTTGATAGATCTGTCGGTGGAAATATTATTCCTTGTATCTGTTAATGTATTTCCAAAGACCCTAAATTTATGCTCGTGTATTTGGTGATTTACGGATTTTAGAAGTTTTTTTCTTTGCTAGGGCACTCTGTAATTCTCTAGCAACAATATAAAATTCCAAAAATGTTGTTCTAGTGTTTATTATTATTATTGCAAGCTTCCCTCGTAATTTCATGCACTTTGAGCAAGTATTTTGTGAGATATCAATTAAATACCATTCGCTGTCCTAGCTGGTCATTAACAGTAAAAATCAGTATTTTACTTTGCTGCATTTTTCTATATTTTCTGCATTTTTAAGTGGTATCCCATGGGGATATTATAGTGGTATCAGAGCGGTTGTTCCTCCAACCTGTGTGGGTTAAATATGGCAGTTTGGAAAGATCTCAATGTGGGGTTTATGAAGGAAATGTTCACCAACATGGTGAAACAATAGGAAGCCACTAACCTTTATTTGAGTTAGCTCACTCAAAATGTGAATCAAAACAGATCTAGGGTCAATAAGGAACATGGTGAGAACAATGAT
The DNA here is from genome assembly GCA_018340775.1 of Taxus wallichiana var. yunnanensis. Classification (NCBI taxonomy): domain Eukaryota; kingdom Viridiplantae; phylum Streptophyta; class Pinopsida; order Cupressales; family Taxaceae; genus Taxus; species Taxus wallichiana. The sequence continues at coordinate 650,662,864 of CM031240.1, read as the reverse complement.
AAAGGGCGGCCAATAGAGGTGTTTGATGAGGATTCTTGTTGGAGGAAATATCAATCTTTGAGTAAGGATTTTAGAGATAATATGCCATTTCCAGATTATTGCATAATGAAGATTGGTAGCAAGCCCAAACAAGATCATCATATGTCGGTACCTGAGTTACAAAGGAACTCACTTGAAGAAGAAGAAGCTTCTAGAGAAAAAGGTATGATTTCCATTGAGAAAAACAACATTAGTGAAACTTTGCTTGTTGGAGAAATTATTCCAGCTCAGGAGAAGGAATTTGTATATGCAAGCAAAGAGGATGCAATGGAAACTCTAAAATGGTGTGAGGAATGGAATAGCGGAGCTAGAGTTGCTAGATTGATAGCCACCCAAGTGAGACAACACCAACAAGAGTTCAAGGAAAAGATGTGGGAAAATGATGCAAGGAAGCCTACACCCACGAAAAGAAGACTCTATGGAGCAGGTGGCACATGAGGAGGAGCCTCACATGGACACTAGTGTAAAATTGTAGCTTTTGTAATTTCCAAACCAGCAACTATTGATCAACTTTCAGATACTTTCAACAGGCACTCAGACAACAATGTTGGGGGCAGCTCAACATATGTCTATCTTGAACACACGAGAGGACATTGATGGCCTTGAAAGGTACGAAGAGCACACTAATGTGTCTTGTTTATGGTGGCCTATTCCCATTTATTTCCATCATGAGATGCATGGTAAGGTAGATGATGAAGTCTTCATCATGGGGCTTGTTGGACCATTGCTCCAACTATGTGTATATGAGCATCTGGTGGATGATATATGGTGGCAAGTTTTAGCTCACTTAATAGATACAAGGGCTCATGGGCATTATAAGCTATGGGATCCTGGTAATATGTGGCCATTATCGAAAACTATCTATTCTGATTTTAAAAACTTTGTGACTGACTTCATAAGCCAAAGAAGGAATTCAAATGTGTCTTGTGGGATTACAAGGGTTGGCAAGCATGATTTCTTCATTGGAGACTCCGGTGCAAGAAGGGAGAGTACCTCTCCAGGTACTAGCATTGGTTCTATGTTTGCTAAAAAGGGGAAGAGAATATTTTTTAATCATCTACAACCTGCTGGACTGTGTATAACAACAGTCATAAATAGAGGAGAAATTAGCAGTATGGGACAACAGGGTCAAAGAGGTGAGAGTGGACAGTCAGGGCAGCGGCCTCCCCATTCTTCTGCCAGGCCCTTGGGGCTTCAGAGAGTTTCACAGGTACAACAACCAACAGATATTTTGGATGAGGAGTCTTGTTGGGAGAGGTACCAGACCTTGAGTGAGGGCCTTCATAACAACATGCCATACCAGGAATATTGCAAAATGAAGATTGGCAGTAGACCCAAGAGAGATCATGAGACACAGGTACCAGAGTTATAGAGGAGATTGGGACATATTTCCCTTCCACACTTCGATGGCTCTAAGAAGTGTACTGCATAGTCTTGGGTTCAGAAGTTGAAGACATACTCCGGCTTGAACCCTACACATGAGGAAGATGCAATTAAGTTTGTAATCTTACATCTCGAGGGAGATGCTCATGATTGGGGGCATCATGGGTTGATTACATAGGGACACATACGCATTACTACTTATGTAGAGCTCATGTAGAGACTGGGAGAAGATTTGATAGAAGGGACCCTGATAGGTATTTTAGGGAGTTGACTCATTTGAGACAAACCGGCCCCTGGATCAGTATATCATAGATTTTCAGAGATTATCAGTCATGGTACCCGAAGTCACGGAGATGAGGTTGATTTCACTGTTCACAGTAGGTTTGACAGATGCTCTCACTTGGGTTTGTAAAGGCATCCGAGCCTTCCTCTTTACACGAGGCTGTTAGGAAAGCTCGGGACTTGGAGTTATCCACTCCAAAGCCGAGGGCTCCCCACACGTACAACAAAGGGAACCTCCATTTGGATCATACGAATGTCAGTAGAGGAGCCTCCACCGAGGTAGGAGGTGGTTAAGAAGCCAATCACTTCCCAGAGAGGACAGAGATGAGTCGAGGCGAGAGAAACTATGTTTTGATTGCCACACGCCTTGGATTCCAGAACGTGATTGCAGAGGTAGAGGAAAGGCCCAAATTCATTGAGGTCTTCGAGGAGAGAAAGGGTGAAAAAAGGTGAGGAGATAGAGACCCACGAGGTGGATGATGGAGATGGGGTTGTGTTGGATAGTGTTGATGTGGGGTAGGAGGAGGAAACTTTTCCTCGGGAGATTATAGCCGCATTGTCTAGTACTCTGATGTACAAGGCATTTAGGATTAGAGGAGTTATGCAGGGTCGACAAGTTGGGGCACTCATTGAGAGTGGGGCAACCCACAACTGTATTGATGCCTCATTGGTTGAGAGGTGAGGATTACAGATGATTTTGAGGACCTCAACCAGGTTATAGCCAATGGAGAGTCTATGAGGGGCACACAGCGGGTCCCCCAAGTGAGCATCACGATGGGTAACTATACATTTACTGATGATCTCCACATCATTGGTATGGGAGTGGCCAACATAGTGCTGGGAGTGCAGTGGCTTCACCCTCTTGGTGAGCTTTGGACTAACTTTCAGATGATGGAGCTGAAGTTTAAATCCGAGGGTAGGAATGTGATTTTGAGGGGATTATCTACAGGAGCACCTAGGGTGGTTACAGCTGAGGGGATGGAGAGGATGATCCGGCATGGTGAGGAGTTTTATTATTGTGGATCGATGTGGAGTATAATGGATGTGGGTGTGGCCAACAATGTTGCACATGAGACTATTACTGAGAGTGGGATTGCAGGTTCAGATCATCTAAGTTTATCTTTATGTTGGTTATCTGAAGTCTCTGGTTGATGGGGGACCTCATTGGCTTGTTGAGTACTCCAAGAACCGACACACTTGTGAGACTCTAGATGGTCACTTACAGGATGATAGCTACAAATTGGAGGATGAGATGATCCTCTCTCGGGGAAGATTGAGCCTTGTGTCAGATTCATGGTGGAGGATGGAGATATTGTGACATGTGCATTGTTATTCCGTGACTAGATACTTGAGCTTCAATGAGACCTACATGCTCATGTCTGAGAGGATCATATGGCAGAGGTTGAGGGAGGATTTCCTCAACTTTATACATGCATATACGGTTTGTCACTATGACAAGTCAGAGCTTACGGGATCATCATTTTTTTGAATCGACATGGGATAACACTCCTATGTATTTTACTTATATGCCTAGTGAGCACTTCACCCACATGTTAGTCAGTGGAGAGATGAAATTGACTCATGGTTATTCAGTAGGTTCACATTTAGCGTAGGAGGTGGACTATGTGGAGCCAATATGTCGGTTGATTGTCTATTGGAGTCTTGGGACTTTTCCTCCACGGGACACATTGAGATACATTATGAGGAGCCTTGCTCTCACACGAGTGCAAGTCATGTGGGAGAGTTAGCACCATTTGCACATATACAGGTTGTTTCACAAGTGGATTCAGGGGACTCTACGGGATCCAGAGTGAACTTTCATACCCAAGAGTCGATTGGAGAGGCAGTGAGTGATCACATGATGATAGTGTTGCATCGGCAGGGATTGGATAGATTGGAACTTTCGGCATGGGTACCAGGGGAGATTCGGTGTGGGCATCATACTACTTTAGGAGCAATATTGTTCTCTACATGACATGGAGAGCATGATCACTACATGGGGTGTCTTGGTTACTTCACATCACACCATCATTAGTTACTGCGGGCGAGGTGGAGAAACTTGTGTGGTATTCAGCCTCACATGACGATAGGATAATGCTTGGGGTCAAGCATTTCTTAGGAAGGGAGGACTGTAATGTCCCCTTTTCTACACCAAAGGCCTAAGGGTCAAGTCGAGTCCAAGCCGGGTCATACCCAAGGGGCTGTGGATGCTGGGGGCTATTGTGAAGGGCCGCATGGTACTAATATCCATGTTTTGCACTTGGGGTCACTTTTGGACCATGAAAACTTAAAAGGGAAAAAGTAACTTTAGTTTCTTTTATTATTAGTTACTCCATGGAATGAAATGCGCTTAGGGTTATTGGGGCTCGTTTTCCGAGGAGAAGTATATAAGGAGTGGGAGAGTAAGGAAAGGGACTTTTGGACATACATTTTATTGACCCCTTCACGTGTAGATGTTGTTGTCGTGCATCTACAGCTTGTGGAGTCAAATCCCATAGGGACCCTAGCTTCGGTGGTGAGAGACCCATCCCTAGCTAGCAGGGACATTCTTTGGTAGTGAGAGATCTACCCTAGTCTGTCATTCTAGATCCGTTTTCAGGGTTGTGTGGTAGAGACAATATTAGAGGTCTCAGAGATAGGGTTTTGAAGATTCTTGGTGACATTTGGAGAGGATAATCAGTGGGCTTCCAGATCAGAATCATGCTAGCAGATCAGATCCATGACAACCATTTGGGGTAGAGTGTGGCCACTTGTTGAAGGCATCTCATGAAGGATCTCATTGGGTTTTGGGGGCATTTGGGGAATACAAGAGGGGCCTAGATTAGATTCATGACAGCCTTTTGGGCTGGGAGTGGCAGCACGCTGAGGTGCATCCATCATTTTCTGACCCCTATCCCAAGTGTGGTAACTCTCAACCTTTATTTGGGGTTTTCCAGTCGGCCGTTGATAGATCTTTGGTGGAAATATTATTCCTTGTATCTGTTAATGTATTTCCAAAGACCCTAAATTTATGCTCGTGTATTTGGTGATTTACAGATTTTAGAAGTTTACCAACCACCCAGGGCACTCTGTAATTCTCTAACAACAATATAAAATTCCAAAAATGTTATTCTAGTGTTTATTATTATTATTGCTTCCCTCGTAATTTCATGCACTTTGAGCAAGTATTTTGTGAGATATCAATTAAATACCATTCATTTGTCTAGCTGGTCATTAACGAAATCAAGTATTTTACTTTGCTACATTTTTCTATATTTTCTACATTTTAAAGTGGTATCCCGGTGGGGATATTAGAAAATAATAATTGATGCATGCTAAAATTAAAGTGTAAAATGTAATCTAAATTTGATTCATTCTTTCCTTGATGCAAAGAAGGTAAGCATTCATATGTAACTTTAGGACCATTGTTAGAAATAATACTCCTAAGAAAAGCATCCTCCATATCATAATAAGTACTAATGGATCCATAAGGAAAATGAGTATACCATTGGAGAACATGATCAACAAGGCTATGATGAAAGGCTTTGAGTAACAAGCGATCATTGGAATAGGCAACCATGGCTAAATGATAATGCTTTAGATGTAAATAAGGATTGTCGGTGCCATCAAAACAGGAGAAAGTAGGCATGATGAAGTCCTTGGGGAAAGTGGAATTGTGAATATTTTTAGGAATGGGATTTCCATGAAGGGAATTATTGTCAATGGAAGCATAATAGGATTTAATTTTGAGGGTAAGGGTATGAACTTGAGATTGCAAAGTACCAACAACATGCATGAGGGATAGGATATCATGTGAAGGAATGGTTGGAGAAGTGAGAGGCACATTTAGGGGTTGGATCTTTCCATTGTGAGTGATCATGGGAACTTGAGAAGGAGGAGTGGATGTGGAAGGAGGAGAAGGAGGTGTAAGAGGAGGAGAGGAACATGGAGGATCTATGGGGATGCTAGGTGTAGGCTCAGGAGACACAATAAGAGGTGTATTAGGGGTAGAAGTGGAATCATCATGGGCAACATTGGAAATAACTTCAGAAGTAAAAGAAAGAGGAGTAGTAAATTCACATTCAATAGTCTTAATAGAAGCAACATCATCACTAACATGTTCATGATCAGAAGCATAATCAAAATCACTATCAGTCATATTTTCGCAAGCAAGGATTTCATCAAGAGTATCATCAACATATAAAGAACTTGTAGGAGTACTAGCATCAAATTTATCATTGCAATCATTGGAAATAATTTTAGAATTAGGAAGAGTAGGAGATATATATTTACATTCATCTTGACTACAAGTAGGAACATCATTATGCACATTTATATTGTCATTATCGAAGTAGAAGTATTAACATCTATGTGTTCACAAGAAAGAACCTCATCATGTAAAGAATCTATATTAATGTTATCATTTTCCATAAGAGAAGGAGAACATGATGAAGCATCATTGGTGACTATGGTGGATGAGGGAGAACATGAGGCAAAATTTTGGTCGGGGAGACTATGTAAAAATCAAGGGTTTCAAAACCAACATGAAAGGTTTTTTGAAGTCAAGTAATTGTTAGAGGATTATGGGATCATATTGGGATTGTGCATGAGGTCATGAAATTAAAATTCTTCAGAGGCATTGGAAAAAATAGGTTGCATATGCTTTAGGTCATATCATGCTTGGGAGATGGGAATCACTTTTAATCATGAGGGTTTTGGGATCCTAGGACAAGGAGTTTGAATAAGGTAGGGTTCACCAAATAAATTAATTTAAGTTAGTATTAAATCCAAATTTCAAAGTAACTAAAGATGTACAATCTGATGAAATATAATAAAATACAATTGCTAAGTTCTCAAACAATGCAAAAATATAAGAAAATGGAAAATATATGTGACTTAGCTGATTTTTGTGTGATCTGTAGATATACTAGACTGTGTGTATACTAGATTTGATAGGGAATGATGCTATAGGAAGCTCACTAAGAGTTCTACACTAGTTGAGATAGGAGCACCCATAAGAGGATAGAGGCACTTGGATGCTGGTGTCTGAATATGGGCGCTAGTGACTGTGTGAATGTTCAGGATCTGCTCCTTTTCTAGGTCTAAAGACTGTCGTTTAATCTCTACTTTGTCATGTTACCCTCATGTTAGGGTTTTGATCACACCTATAACCTATAAAAAAAACCCTAACTAGCCTGTAAAATGTGAAGTTAGACCGACCCCGATGATTGCCCAAAGAGTGAACTTATTACGAGCACTACACTACATTATAGATTCTATTTAGTTATGTGTGTTTGTGTGTGAAATAGTGTCCTTAGGTTTCCCTCATGCCAATGACGCCAAAGATAGTGGAATATAGATAGATTACATGTAAATGTGTCCAATAAATTACGCACTTCCCCTTTTTATACCGTGTATATGTAGCCCAAAAATGTAGTCCCTTTGATGGTGGTGATAATATGTAGATGTGATTGCCCTTAGAATTTCCAGCCAAAATAATAGTATATATATATATATATATATATATATATATATATATATATATATATGGATCTCTTGTTTGAATTTCAACACTAGTGACATGAAAGGATGACTATGAGCATGGGATAAAGACAAAAAAGGAGAAAAGGCCGACCACAAATGTCAAAATATGTAAAAAGAACAAAGAGGACAGAAGCACCTAGAATGGACATAAGTGTTTGGGTGCTAGTGTCCAGAGTGGGTGTTGGTGTCCTAGGATAAATGATGAAAATGTGAAAAGATAGATAGATAGATAGGGATCCTGTGACCTGACCAAAAGCAAATACAAAAATGAAAAATGTGGAAGAGAAGTACAATAAAAAGAAATCAAAGACATAGATGGACAAGAGATGGTGTCACTAGTGAATACTTTTCTTGCTTAAAATCTATGCATATAAAAACATACTTTGACATCATACTAAAATAGTAATATGTGCATGTTTTTGTGTCTGAATGAGAAGAAATGGATTCTTTTGAAATGGAAAAAATTGGCTTTGCTATTTTAATTTTTTTATGATGTCAATATTTTCATTTGGACAATGTTTTATTTATTGGATAAGACAAAGACATGAGTGGAAAGTTGAAAAGAAAAATGTGGGAATTTTAAATACCTTCATGTCCCACGCCTATCCTATAAATTAGATTACTCATTCCCAAATAATATATGTTATTTGTGCTCCACCTTATCATCTCGATCTCGATGCAAACTCTATGATCCCATCAGTGGTGCGAGGAGATGCTAGATGTGAGTAAGTATGAATTGTAACACTCAATGCATGATTCATGATGCAATATGATGTCAATATTGTAGGACCCTCAATGCAAATACTGATGCATGTTGATCCCAAAATGAAATGAAAATCCAATATAGATTGAAATTGAGAGATCAAGTCGAGCTCAATAAAATTACAAACTTTGATGCTAAAACGAAGTCAAACATAGTGCAATAGAGGGACAAGAAATTCACTTTACAGGGGTCTATAGAGGAGAATGTGTAAGGAAAGATAACAAAAGGTGGTTTCCAAGGTGGAAAGAGGAACGTGGTATCCTTCTAATTTACCCACTATCCTAAATGGCAAGCTCTCAAAAATAGTTCACGACACGGATATGGCCATAAGGCAATGACTAAAGAACATAGAGTTGTTCAATATTTGTGATATGTCTAAATCTCACTCACATTATTCACGTGAAACCCAACATCACCTTCGGTGTAGTAAAACCAATAACAACACTAAATACGAGGAATGTATTTTTAAACTAAAATTTCAATTTCATGCAATGATATGCCCCTCTACCATTATTTTCTATATGTTTATGGATGTTGGTGTGTCGTTATGTGGACTTTTATAATTGATATTCCAATTTTTTGGCATGTAACATACAAAATGCACATATCTTTTAGTAACTTGTGCAATTTAATGGATTTTTTTGTATTCTTTAGATGTAAACGCATCTTTGTAGGCTTCGTATTGTCATATGCTCTATTTACTTTATTCATTTTTACACGGTATGAAATTTGCATTTGAGCCTTCCTTTTCAAAGAAATCATGGATAGACTAAGACTCCATATGGTTTTTTACATTGTGGAGTACAAATTGCTTTATAGTTTACAAGGAAGGGTTTTTACTAATAAAACCATCAAAATGTATCATATAATGTCTAGATGTGAAAGGGATTCCTCGTTTTCTTAATTTAAGATCTAGTGTACTTACTCTGGGTTTAAGTAGTCAATTTCATGTCGATCCTAGACATGGAATTTGTGAAGAAAAGAATTAGTAGCCATATATAAATTGAAAAGTTTTGAACTTTAAACATCTTGGATCTACACACATTCATAGGGAGAGATAAGAGAAAATGATGGATTGATTTTATTGTGAGCAAGACATGTTAGAGGGTTTTGGAAATGTGAACAAGGAATTGATGAATAAGGAGATTTGTTTATATGCATACACAATTGATGAAGCATCAAGTATATTTAGGGGAGGTATGTATATTGAAATAGACATATGTAGATGAATAAAAGTGTGTCAAATCAAGTATCATCAATGAAAACTCAATCAAATCATCCCACTCTCTAACCAATGTTAAAATGACCCATCCCAATCAGTTTAGATATGCGTAGAATTTCAAGAGATATAGTTAAAAATTTCAATTGTTATGAGATAAACATGGAAAGTGCCAAACACATGCCCAATCAATAAGAATAAAGAATTGGAAAACTATACGGATAGGAATGCATACTTCCAAATTAAGGGTGCATGAATTTTTAAATCTAAAATTCAATTTTGTGCATTTGTTTCCCCCTACCATTAATTTCTATGTGTTTATGGATGTTGGAGTATTGTTATGTGGAATTTTAACACTTGGTATTCCAATTTTGTGGCATGCAACATACAAAATGCACATGTCTTTTAGTAACTCATGTAATTTAATGGACACATTTTCCTTTATTTTGTGTATTCTTTAGATGTAAATGCCCCTTTGTAGGCTTCATATTTTCGTATGCTCTATTTACTTTATTCATTTTTACATGGTATGAAATTTGCATTTGAGCCTTCCATTCGAAGAAATCATGGATAGACTAAGACTCCATATGGTTTCTTACATTGTGGAGTACAAATCACTCTATAATTTACAAGGAAGGTTTTTTACTAATAAAACCATCAAAGTGTATCATATAATGTCTAGATGTGAAAGGGATTCCTCATTTTCTTAATTTAAGATATGGTGTACTTACTCTGGGTTTAAGCAGTCAATTTCATGTTGATCCTAGACATGGAATTTGTGAAGAAAAGAATTAGTAGCCATATATAAATCGAAAGGTTTTGAACTTCAAGTATTTTAGATCGACATGCAGCCACATGGAGATATAAGAGAAAATTATGGCTTGATTTTATTGCGAACAAGACATGTTAGAGGGTTTTGGCTATGTGGATGAAGCATTGACGGATACAAATCTTAGTTTATATGCATACACCATTGACAAAGCACCAAGTATATGTAGGGGAGGTATATACATTGAAACAAACATATGTAGATGATGAAAAGTGTGTTAAACTATTAATATAACACCCATGTTTAACTCGACCCATAAATGATCATCGTGAGATCAAGTTGGGCGGTGACATTATTGCATTAAAATTTAATTAATAATATTAATGAGATTTTTAAATGATGGGGGTTGAAAGTTGGAGAAATCACTATTTAAATATAATAAATAAATCAAGAAGAAAGTCGTAAAATTAATAAAATAGTTATTATTGTTAATAATATTAATAATAAATCAACAAATTGAAAGGATCTTAAAACTTATAAAAATAAAAAATAAAAACAAAAGAATGGGAAGTGGTGGTAAGTGTGGAAATTAAGGAGGCAGTTGGAGAAGTGATGATCGTGGTTGGGTGAGAGAGACATAGTGGAGGCGTGTAGAAGGAGTTTTGACAATCGTATGGGCTTCCTATACACTCGTAGACCTACCATTTTCCTTGCATAATAATACGAGCACCTTATTTGAGGTCCGAGTCATTAACCACGGAGAAACCCAAGTTAACGTGGTAAATTTAGTAGTTATTATATTTTTACACCGAGTGTAGTAAGTCAAAGCTCCGTGGTAAAGTAGGGTTCTACAATCGCATAATTAAATAAACAAAATGTTACATGGAACTGTGCTAAATGGAGCTCTAGCTATAACTATCCTAAAATCAGTCCCATTATGGGTTTAACCAACCACCGTGCACAAGGATAAATCTATATCCATAATTTTTCCTCATTTTTTTATATACAAATCGATTGATTTGGATATGTATCTACATCTGAAGTGGGTTCATTTGTCTCGGGAGGAAGGAAGCTATGGATGCCACTATTTATTTGTTGTAAGCAGAAGAAGAAAATGATTGAGGATTGGGAGGCACTTCCATTCAAGCGTAATGTCCAGCCGTATGGAATTTTTCTTTTTCTACTTTTTATGCACTGCTGCTATGTGCACTTGTGACCTTGTTGCACCATTCCGTAGACATCGGCTACCACTTTGTTATCATGCTCTTTATCTTTTATTTCAAGTTATTGTTGTATTGAATAAGGCATTGAAAGTGCCCTTTCCTACCATACCACTTATGTCCCTACAAGATTTGTCTCTTACACTCTTCACCCCATGCGAGACCCTCTATTTGTCCATTTTCAAGTATAAAAGCAAAAATCCATAACTTTTGCAAGCATGATCCCTTTCGTGCCAAAATGGGATCCTTGGTTCAGGGTATGCACCAAATGGTTTCATTGAAAAGGCTTTAGAAACTTCCAAAAAATCTAAAGTGGCGGGATGACGTGAATCTAGTTAATGTGTGCTTTTAGTGAAGAAGTTTACTTGTTTTTGGGGAAGTGTTGGTGAGAAAATTTATGCAGGACAAATTTGTGGGTTTCTTGCCAATGCTATGGGAGTCTAAGTACCTCTACATAACCGGTGAAACTACCATACATGCATGCACAAGTAAAAAGTGAGTTTTATTCTGGTGGCCTTTTGGCCAGGGGATCCAATAGGGGCACTCCACTGACCCTGAGAAAAAGCTTGCATATATCTATAAGAGAGGAATTTTCTAGGAAAGTGGGAAAGGGAGTGAGAAAGTTAGAAAAGAGAAACTAATGCTGCAAGTAGAAAATCAGAGACTTGCATACACTAGCCAAAAATTTCATTACATGCACTTGAATTTAGAAGAAATCAAATATGCATAACAACAACAAGACCAAATAGCGTTTAATGAGCACAAAGTACCACTAAACTCCTTAGTCAAAAAAGGCTAAAATTCCTTCTTCCTTTATTAAAGCTCAAGCAAAAATTATACATAACATAGAAATAGAAGACATTTTTGAATAGGGAAAATGGAAGAAATTTGCTATCTCTTTTCTCTCTTCACAAGGATATCTCTCTCATGAATTCATAAAAACATCTCCAATATCTAAGAAGTATAAGAATTTTCTCGAAGAAGCTCAAATGAGGAGCTTGTTACAATTTATAGAAGAGAAGGCAACTCTTCATTGATTTGTAAACTCTTCACTTTGGAATTATTCACAAAATCACAAATTAATCACTTGTTGTTTACTTTCTATTAGAAAATAACAGAGGTAGCTAGTGAATGAATTAGTATTGTGCTTAGAATCAACAATTCTAGTAAAGGAAAGATTATAAGCTCAAAACACCAACAATTTTATCCTGGAAAACCTCCAATGGAGGAAAAACAAGTTGAAGGGCAATTGCTCTTTCTTCCCACTTCTATTGGCCAATTTAAATCAATAGGTATATAATTTACAATAAGTAAGAAAGAGAAGTAGATAATATCTCAACACTTCCTTTCAGTTACTTGATTGCTCTGTCTCAACACTCCTTTCTTCTACAAAATACAATTTCCAGCACTAATATTTCTTGCTCACTTGCTCCCATGCTTCGATGATCTTCTACACTTCTACAATCATGTATTTATAGCCTTTCTCATGTCCTCCCATAAACTGGAGAATGGGAAAGGTCATGAAGGAGAAGAGAAATGAACACCTTTTCAAATTTAGAGGTTGTTTGTTTCAAATTTAGTTTTATGTCCGTAATGGCCAGGACCACCACCCTATGTAGGCCGGCGGTCCTAAGACCACCACCATGGCCGGGTGGTGGTTATATAACCACCGCCACCTACGTAGGGTGGCGATCATGTTATTATTAATGACATAACCTCCGTTTCATTTTTTTCCTTCTTTGTGTTGATGCTTTTGATGAAGTAGAGTTATTTCGATCCTTATGGATCATTCATCTTCTCGATGACTTTTCAAATACTTTAATTTGACTTTAGACTATTCATATTCCACTTAAATATTTAATTCCCTTTTATAAAATCAAGATGACTTAAATTTTACATTATGTTTCTAAAGTCATTGAAATTTATATTAAAAAGAGAAAACCTCAACGCAAAAAATATAAATTGATGAGAGAGAGCGTTGGGTGAGAAGAGAAGAGAGAGAGAAAGAAGAGGAAGAAGAAGAAGAGAGAAAGAAGAAGAATTATGCGGAAGAATGAGCCACTTTGCAGTGGATTTGATCTCACTCCTACCTGGTTTCAAATTCATGCTCCTGAGAAGGCCTCTGTTCCTCCAAGATTTTTGCTAAAATGAGTTGCTGCAAGTTCCACTTTTTAGCATGAGGAATGCAAACGTAGCCCAAGGTATCTTTCCATCCATCAACCACACCTTTGTGAGTTCCTTGCTGCAATTTAGACTGTGCTTACAAATACTAGAGAGGTTTGTGGTCAGTGTGCACAATAGTTTCTTTACCCAACAAATAATGTTTCCATTTTTTAATTGCTTGAACTAGTGCATACATTTCTTTATCATATACTGAATATCCTTTAACTACTGAAGTGAAGGTTTCAGAATGATAACATACGGGTTTACCTCCTTGAAGCAACACTACGCCCATAACATAATCACTGGCATCTGTCTCTACTTCAAAAGGCTACTGCAAACTAGGAAGAACAAGTATTGGAGCATGACTAATCTTGTATTTTAATAACTCAAAGGATTTATCTTGTTCCTTACCCCAGTCAAAACCCTTACTCTTTACTGACCACTATGTGTAGAGGTGCTGTAATTGCCGAGAAACCCGGAACAAACTTCCGCATGTACTTATAATGCTCCCACAAAGCTTCTAGCCTATGTAGCTCTTGTTGGTGTTGGCCAATTTGTGATGGCTTCCACCTTTTGGATCCACTCATAGCTCTCCTCCTCCAACCATGTACCTAAGATAGACAAATGACTGTTTGGCAAATTCACATCTCTTCATATTACAAAGTAGTTGTTTCTCCCCGAGAACTTGCAAGAATTTATGCAAATGCGTTAGATGTTCTTCCCATGTGGTACTAAAAATCAAGATATCATCTAGGTATACAATGACACATGAATCTATGAAATCCCGCATTACATCATTCATCAATCTCATAAATGTAAGCGGGTGCGATGCATAATCCAAAAGGAAGTACTAACCATTCATATAAACCTTGTTTTATTTTAAAGGCGATCTTCCATATATCCTCCTCCTTCATCCCGACTTGGTGATAACCCGACATGAGAACCAACTTCATGAAAATTTTTGGCATCTTGAAGCTGGTCCAAGAGATCATCTATACAGGAAGTGGATATCAGTTCTTTATGGTGATCTTGTTCAAAGCACGGTATTCGATGCACATTATCTAAGAACCATCCTTCTTCTTTGGCACCATCACAATAGGCGAACCACATGGTGTGGTGCTCGGATGTATCACCCTCTTGGTCTATTAGTTCCTAGAGTTGTTTCTTTACTTCAACATTCTCAAGCAAGGATTTCTTATACAACTTTGATGTTCGGTAGAGGTGACTCTGAAACAATGAATCTCATGCTCTACTTCTCGTTTTGGTGGTAATCCACTAGGAGCTTGAAATACTTCCCTGAAAAAACTAGAATGATATTATCCAAATCTTGTTTTCCTTGGTTAGAAATCTAAAACTTCTACCCCATCTTGTTTATCCTTTAACAAAATCAAACAAAACTGATTATGATTTGACCAATAAGTCATTTTATTTAGTTAGCACTTACCATAGTAACTTGTGTCTTACACTGGTGTGCCCGGATGTTGTAGCTGATCCCATCCTTGACCCATCTGTATTGGTTTTCCCTTCTCATAAAGATAACATCCCTAACATATAAGTAAGGACTCCCGAATACCACATCAAAAGCATCAAGTGGAATAACGTCAGCTTCAAAAACATCTATATATTGGGAATTTATCCCAAACTTGACCTTACATCTTCTTGTTACCTGAATTTCAACACCCTTCTTCACCCAACCCAAAGGATAAGGGTGTGGATGCTCGTAAGTCTCAAGACCAAGCTTCTTTACAACTACCTCATAAATCAAATTAGATTGAGAATCGGTATCAACCAAAGCATTTACCTTAGTCCTCTTGATATGGATTTTAATCTAGAATAGCCTACTCATCTCATATTTTTGTCCATGTTGGTGCCGTGCATCCAAGCCTTTAATCTACATCAGAGTCATCTTCGATTTCCACCTCCCCTTCTGTCTTTATAGTTGTCATGGACTTCTTGGAGTCCTTAGTTTGGTTCTTCGGATGTAATTTCGGATGCAACTTCCAACATGTAGCGTCAGTATGACCATTAATATCACAATTCTTACAAAAATTCTTGGGATCTTTACAAGTATTTAAAGTAGTGGCAACTTGTTTACCTTTCCCTTTCCACTTACTCTTGTTACTTGTTTTCCCATAATCCTTTTTCTGCTGATTTGTTGACTTCTTTACCCTTGGCTTTTCTTCTCCTTTCTTTTTCTCATCATCTATGTAGTATGCCTGTACACATGCTTCATTGAGATCCTTGGGCTTTGTGGAGATGACTTTTCTTCGAAGGTGAGTGTGAAGTCCTCCCAAGTATTTGGTCAGAATATCCTCATCCTCCAAATCCATGTTTAGCAACATGGCTTGCCTCCAAAACTCCGTAGTATAGTCCTACACACTTTGACCACTTGCCTTGTCTAAAATACTGCCATTTAATCATTTGGTTAGTTTTATGGCCAATAGGATAGAAGTTAGCTCTAAGTAATTCCTTAAATTCTTGCCAAGACTTCACAATAGGATGCTTCTTCTTTTCACAAGTAGTTAGGTGAGTTTCCCACCAAACTAGAGCATGTCCCTCCATTTTGAGATGTGTAAAGGTGATCCTTTGTGCCTCAGTGACATTATGGATGCTAAAATAGAATTCTAACTATTTCAACCATTTATCAAGTAACTCTACATCTACTTGTCCTTCAAAGCTTTTGATTTTGAATTTAGTCTCAACTTTAAAAGGAGTATGTTTAGATTTTACCTTTACCCTTGTGTTAGAAGTCTCTTCTTCATGCTCTTCCCCATAATATTCCTCATGGTGGCTCTTGCCTATACCAAAATTTTTGACTAAGCCTCGAACCACCGAGTCCATGGAGTCTTGCTTGACAGAAGGTGTTTTCTACAAATTTGCAAGTTCCTCTTGCCTTCTAAATATCCTAACCATCATGGTCTCCAGCATCTCAATTCTATTGACCAAGTTATCTTCCTCCATTTCTCCCTAAATTCTCTATTTCCACTTCTTTGTAGAAATCCTTGAGTCACAAGGTAAAGCTTCTTTGCCTTTAGATCTTGTCACACTGTCATACAATTCAAGAATGAAATACCACGATCCTGGATACTTGTTAGCTCGATACCAAAATGATCTGTAAACTCTTCACTTTGGAATTATTCACAAAATCACAAATTAATCGCTGCTATATATTTTCTATTAGAAAATAACAAAGGTAGCTAGTGAATGAATTACTATTGTGCTTAGAATCAACAATTCTAGTAAAGGAAAGAATATAAGCTCATAACACCAACAATTTTATCCTGGAAAACCTCCAATGGAGGAAAAACCAGTCGGAAGGGAAATTTCTCTTTCTTCCCACTTCTATTGGCCAATTTAAATCAACAAGTACATAATTTACAATAAGTAAGAAAGAGAAGTAGATAATATCTCAACACTTCCTTTCTATTAGTTGCTTTCTCTATCTCAACACTCTTTTCTTCTACAAAATACAATTTCCACAAGACACTAATATTTCTTGCTCACTTGCTCGCATGCTTTGATGTTCTTATACACTTTTACAATCATGTATTTATAGCCTTTCTCATGTCCTCCCATATACTTTGATAATGGGTAAGGTCATGAAGGAGAAGAGAAATGAACACCTTTTCAAATTTAGAGGTTTGTTTCAAATTTAGTTTTCTATCCATAATGGCTAGGACCACCACCTTATGCAGAGGCCGGCATCCTGGGACCACCGCCATGGCCGGTGGTGGTTATATAACCACCGCCCTACGTAGGGTGGCGATCCTGTTACTTAATAGACATAACCTCTGTTTCATTATTTTCCTTCTTTGTGTTGGATGCTTCGATGAAGTAGAGTTATTTTGGATCCTTATGGATCATTCATCTTCTCGGTGACTTTTCAAATACTTTAATTTGACTTTAGACTATTCATATTCCACTTAAATATTTAATTCCCTTTTATAAAATCAAGGAGACTTAAATTTTACATTATGTTTCTAAAGTCACTTAAATTTAAATTAAAAAGAGAAAACCTCAACGCAAAAATATAAAATTGATGAGAGAGAGCGTTGGGTGAGAAGAGAAGAGAGAGAGAGAAAGAAGAGGGAAGAAGAAGAAGAGAGAAAGAAGAAGAATTATGCAGAAGAATGAGCCGCTGCAGTGGATTTGATCTCACTCCCTAACTAGTTTCAACTTCATGCTCTGAGAAGGCCTCTGTTCCTCCAAGATTTTTGCTAAAATGAGTTGCTGCAGGTTCCACTTTGTTAGCATGAGGAATGCAAACGTAGCCCAAGGTATCTTTCCATCCATCAACCACATTGTTGATGTCTTTGCACTTCTCGAACCATGATGAATGTTTCTTTGTGATAAGTGCAATAGAGGCCCAAATCTCTAAGAGGAAGTCGAGGGTATCCTTAGTGAAGGATGATGGGTTTCCTACCTATTTCTTGACGTATTCTTCAAATGGACCAATAAACTCATCAACAGTTGTATCCTCACCCATTGCAGGTACTCCAAGTTTCTGAGTTTTTCGATTTACACTATCCTATAATTTGTATGCTTGTTCCTCTTTTTCCTCCAACTCTGTGATGGCCCTGATTGATTGCCTCAAACCTGATTTCCAAGGCCCTTGCCCATACACATGACAAGTATTTTGAGGGATTTTCAAAAATCTTCCTGTCGATCAACTCTTGGTGATGAGTGTTGCTCATTTCATCTATTATTGGGCCCAAAGGTTCCCAATAGTCCATTTCTTTCTCCAAGTCCTCCTTGAGTGTTTGTGTCCTATTTGCTGTTGCACACATGTAAGTGAAGAGTTTGATCACTTCTTGGAGCATTGACTTCCCTTTTTCAGAAATTGAGTTAATTCGATGATTATTTTCTCAGCCCTGTATTGTGAACTCGTGCGTCCTCCTAATGGATTCTGGATTGAAGCTACTAATGGGCGCAACTTCCTCAATGGGTAATTTTCATGGCATTAGGATTAACTAGATGCTTTGTACATAGAATGATAGAGTTCACACCTACTATTTTAGTTTGTTAATCTTCTTCTTATACTCCTTATTCCTTTCCACCATGCAAGTAGAAGATTGTTGATACATGTGCAAATTCCCTTCATGAGTTTTTAGTCCTAGTTGGATTGTACTCATCTCATAGTCATCTGGTGTCATCTCATCCACTGGTTTGATTACCTTGGGTGAAGCTACTTTGACATATTGGTTACTCATTTCCCCACTGTAAAACTGTGAGGCTGTATGTGCGAGCTTTCTTAATCTTTTTCTTTTTCCAATGAGACAATCATTGATAAATCAGGGGTTGCCACTTGCTGCATAGTGTGGGTGTCAGGGAAAATTATTTCCTACATCCAAGGAAACATCTCATCGGACTTAGGCTCAATGATAGGTGCACCAATAGTTCCTTATTTTAAAGGAGGAGACAAATCCTAAATGAAAGAGGCATGGGTGTCAACAAGAGGTGGGACCTCCTGTGGTGGCTCGAAGACTAGGTCTTAGACCATGTGTTCTTCATCCACTTGTGTCTTGGCCACTAGATTTTCTTCCTACATTTCGTGATCAAATCTTCCTCTCACAATGATGTAAATGATCCTTCTTCTACCCTGATTTTCTTTGGTGTCTTCTTGTGCGTAGAAGCTTCCAATTCTGCGGGCTTCTATTTTGAAATTTCTCCGGAGTGTTTAGAATTAGAGGTCACCTCTATGAATTTTGAAGATGAATGATGGGAGACTTGCTTCTAACTCGGGGAATTCCTTATGATTGGATGATCATGGTTCTCTTCTTTTGAAACCAATTTCTCGTTCTCCTCACCACCTTCTCAACACTCTAATATATCCCCTGATTCATGAATATACCATTTGGTTGGAGGTAAATGGGACATATTTACTGCCACATATTTAGGATCATACATCTCTATCCCATCATCGTGTAAAATATCTTCATACTAGGAGAAATTTAATTTCCTCATCTCACTGATTGTCATCCTCATATGGTCTTTTCACGCAATTCAAATTTATCATCACAATTAGCCCAGTAGTCCTCAACTTTTGGCTCATGTTACAATTATGGAACATAGAAAGAGTTGGGATCTTCTCGGATGTCAAAATTAGGCCTGAAAATGTAGGAATGCAAATTCAAATGAGTGAAAGCGGTCTCTGGATGAGATGCGTCATTTGAGATCTTCCACGTGAATACCCTAAGAGAAATAGGAAATGGAATCAACTTCTTCCTCCCGCTTCTAAGCTTGTTATTCACTTGAATGATCTGTCTGCAGAGCTCAAACAATACAATTTTTTCACTAAGGTATTAAGGAAACATTAGCGAGCTTGGTCAAAGCCAACAACTCGCAGTAGGAGAAAGTCAAGAATTATATGAAATAAGTGCCATATTTCTTGATCACGGATGCCACTTGTGACAACATGCTAGCCTCCAAATCTCTTTCTAAGATTCAAACCACATATCTTTTGAACACATCATTCAAGTGAGAGAAATGCCTATGGATTTCCTCCATGAAAAACTCGGAAGTTTCTCGAATGCATGCACCTTGGCAGTAATGTTTTGTGTGAGAGCCAATCATTTGAATGATCTTGAACTAGCGAGGAGATAGACCAAGGAAGAAGTCATGTGTAACTTCCTCGTCATGGGTACCTAAAGAGAATGTAGATGGAGATTGTTGCTGATGATCTTCCCCCAGTCAATCCTCTGCTTTCCTTTTGTCAATGTCAAGATGAAAAGGCCCATCTAGTCTTGGAAGTCTCTTGTGCTTGCTTTGCCCATAACTCTATTGAGGAGAGTGATGGCATCTGAATATCCTTCTTGAACTCACACCTTGGAAGGTTCTTAGGCATCCTTGAGGGATTTCTTCCTATTTTCAACCATGAATCAAGTGCAACCCCTTACACATATGCATCCATTGTTTCCCAATCATGCAAGGCTCTATCCTTTGAGATGCGACCATGTTGGGTGATGTCGGTATCTATTGTGAAAGTGAAATGGTTCTAGGGATAATGAATTCCATCACTATACTATTTTCATCTCAAATGATTCATGTTTCAAGCTCATAGTGATGAGAGAAAGCTAGGACCAACTCAAGACTTTGCACAAACACTGGGTGTCCTGTGGCGAATGAACAAACCACTTGTGAATATCTGATCTTCAATCTTCTTTCGGTCCTTGGCTGCCATGCAAGTTCTAAGGTCATTCAAGTCCATGTACAAGATAATTTTTCTTCTATCTCGTGCACTAGTAAGTGAAGGGATGTGCGTGCTTTTGTCTTGTCTACTTCTCCTTCTTGTTTTCCTTAGAAATAACAACATACTATTTTTAGTAAGTGTGAAAAATTAACTCCCTTAAACCTCAACTAAATGTTCTGACTTTGATTTCCCATTCTCTCCATGTTCCTCTATCATTCGGATCAAATTTATATTTTTTACAGGTGCTCGTGGAACCACTTAATATTTTTAGTAAGTGCCAAATTGCCCGTTCTGAAGAATTCTCAACTGTAGTACATCTTTAATGTCTCGGTCTCCTTTGCAACTTCTTCTATTGACGACTTTCCCAAAATAGTAGTCCCTTATGTAGAAGACTTGTTATTTTTAGAAAGTGGGATTATGAAGGTTGGATTGATGTTGAACGATGTTTTCGATAGGGGTTTTTCCCAATATCGCCCTCTCGAAATTTTAGACCTACCCACTCAATAGTCTAGGAGATTTTAAACTTTCAATTTTTTGACTTGCAATGTTTCGGATATGGCAACCATTAATGGACCTCGAAAATTACAGGTATGGTTTTCTCCTCTTTTTGTAAAAAATTATATTTTTGACATGAGTTTTTCTTCTTATGCTTTAGGTGAAATTTTATTTCAATCCGACAACCCATTTGACAGGAAATCTAACTTTTTCTTCATCGGGCCGGAAAGAAGATTTCTTCGTTGTGAATGTTCATGCAACATAAGGAGGGATTGAAGGTGTGTTTATAATTTTTTTTGAGAGAGGAAGTAAAAAAAAATGGTGTGTTGTTTCGTGCACTAGTTTGCAAGATTTCTACAAATCTCCATTTCACGGTAATGAAGATTTTCACTATTTTCTTCTCTTCGTTCTTCACTTCTTCTTCCTCGTTTTCTCAAAACTCTTTCGAGACCTACATATCACCATGGGAAAGGTATTTTTATGCCTTGGTGGATCTGGTTTAATCTTTGGAAATTGTAGAGTGATGGTAGGAAGTTGCAGAGAGAGTGTGCAGATATGGTGTGCATGGGAATGTTAGAAGTTAGAAGCAGGAAACAGGTAAGTATTTAAAATTTTAAATTTAGATGAGAAGGGAGATGGGTGAATTTTTCAAGGTTTGATTTCCTTGACATTTGATGGATGTGAGGGAAATCAAATTCCATGGTGAGCAAGGTGACGACACGTGGCGAAGATCGACGACGAGGGAATGAAAGCTAGAAAATCAACTTTAAAACACTTAGGGGTTGGAAGCGGGTCATATGGGTGACCCGAAGTCTCCTTTAGGGGATGGGCACATTTTTCTAGATTTTATGTCCTTGAAATCTGAGGGACATGAGGGACATAAAATTTCATGGTGCTCCAGGAGTTGACATGTGGTGGAGATCTGACAACAGGGAATTTGAGCTCCCGCAATCACCTGGGCTAAAGCTGGCGACCCTAGAGGTTGCATGAGATCCGAGGTCATATGGGGGATGGGCACATTTCTACATGTCCACTGAAATTGAGGGATTTTAGGGACAAAAATCCTGCCCAGCTCTGGAGCTGACACATGTCCTCCCAAAATTTGACTAACTCTCGAACTCGCTCCAAGAGGACAACTTGAGACAATGATAACTTGAGCTCTGATGGAAGGTTTTGGTGAAAATTTATATAATCCGGAATATAAATGGCCTTTTGAATCTAATGGTGGGGGTCTTATG
Organism: Taxus wallichiana var. yunnanensis; assembly: GCA_018340775.1. NCBI lineage: Eukaryota > Viridiplantae > Streptophyta > Pinopsida > Cupressales > Taxaceae > Taxus > Taxus wallichiana. The sequence continues at coordinate 650,640,581 of CM031240.1, read as the reverse complement.
TCTTGATTCTTCCATGTTATCCTAAAAAATCAAATTTTTAATTTGGTACTCCACTTGTTCATGATAAAAGCTGCTTACAGGACCTAATGCGACAAATTATTGTGAAAAAATAATTTCACCATCTTGTAGGGATTGGAATTATATTTCTAGAGATGTTTTGTTTTCCTCCTAACTCCATTTGGAGCTCCTAAAATCACCTTCGGAAGTTCAACAACCGCTTTTTGGCACATGTGTATGACTAGGCCTGTGAACCTTAATTTTGGTGAAATTGCCCCAATTTCTCTGAGTCCTTCCAAAATCTTCCAAAATCACTTCCATGACGTCCCAAGGCATTTGAATCACCTCCATGCCCATTTTTTATTTTCTTCTCCTCTCTATGGGGTTGCTCCAGTCTTAAGAAGGCTAGTGATAGCCCTTCCCACAACTTCTTAAAGCTTGCAACTTTTAATGAACTCCTAAAATCACCTAGGGGAATGAATGAAATTTCCTAAATCACCTAGGGGGATGAGATAACGTTAATCAGGAGGTCACTTGGATTGACTGGATAGACCTAAGGTGTCTTGGAATGATAGGACTTGAAAAAATTAACACGGGGTATAGTTGTCATGCTTAGAAATTGTTAATTTCCTTGTTGCACATTTGCATGACAACAACTGGCTCTAGCTTGGGGACATGACATGGACTGAGTGTAGTGAAGAAATGACATGGGGAATCTAGAATCTCAATTTTAGACCATATGATCCATTGACCAGTGCCTTATCCATTGGGCCTGTGGAGTCATGTACAATTCACAAGAGAGAAAGATAATGAAGAAGGAAACACACACACACACACAAAAAAAAGAGAAAGGAAACACATGACACACAATAGGAAGGGAAACATGCAACATAAAGGGAAACACACCTAACAATTACCTATGGTATAAGGTGGGGACAACCCACTTTCATTGATGATACAATTTTAGATATTTCCCACTGCGAGGTAATTCCAACAACATTCCATCCAAATATGAGAGTAGAAAAACATTCTCACCGTGTTGGTCAAAAAGAAATTTAGGAGAACAACAATCAGGGGATAGAAAGTCCCTCCTCTTTAATGGGAGAGGTTCCCTTATTTAAAGGCAAAAACTTATTTACACATGTACAGTGTATAGTTTTAATGGGGAACTTGGGTATCATGAAAGTGTTAAAATAGAACAAATCATCAATACAAAAGGATAGAGGAATGAAGTAGTGGGAAGGGGCAGAAAGGCACTCTCAAGAAATATAGATAACAAAATAATTCCTTACGCATGCCAAAATGAAATTATTTAGAACAGAACCATTTGCATTTGAGACAATAAGATGTTATTTCAAAGACACAAAGTTCTAGAAATTACATCTACAGAATACAAAGCTTCTTGAAGTAACACAGATAAATGATTCAATAACATTTAATAGATAGTAATGAAAGAACAAGAATAGATAAATATAGAAATAAAGATCTTTTGTATTGATTTCTTTTTACTCCTTTACACTTTCAAGAATAAACCAAGTTCCCACCCCTCAAAATGGCGTAGAGAGCCCATTAAATAATTTTACAAACTAGTTACACTTGGTAACTTCTTCTTTTAACTAAAAAGTTTAATTAAGGAGACGATTGACACAAAAACCCTCAATTAATTACAATAGGCCTGATTTGAGAAAAAAATAAGGAAAGGAGAAGATGGGAGGGAAAACAACTACCTATTGCTGAGGAGGGCCCACCAACTTGAGGATCCATTGTCTGAACCTTTTTAATGCTTCCGCTATGTCTCTACCTCGTGGGACTGATGTGTTGGTAGTAGCTTGAGTCCAAGTTCCTAAGCATTTCTCCATCTCCTTATCAAACTCAATGTGTGCATGATATTCTTTATTAGCTTCTTCAATAGCAGATTGAAGGGAGAAAATCTCCTTTATCTTCTCTTTGGTAATTGATTCCTCCTTGAACAAGTTTTCCTTAACAAATGCCCTGAATTGAGTTTTAATTTCTTAGAGGGAGAAAGGAACACCTAAAGTTTCATCATGAAGGTGACAGTGAATATCCTTGAAAGTGGATACAACACAAGTTTTGAAGGCTTCTCCTTTCTGCCAACTGTTCCTCAATTCTCCTAAAGCCTCCTCCGAACTTTTATTTTCCATTCCACACTTTGAAAACCCATGACCTTGATAAATTATCTTTGGCATCATCAAAAACCTTGCTGGCCAACAATATATTTTCATCAGCTTGTCCCAACAGGTGAAGATCCACTATGCAACTACTCTAAAGTTTGAGTTCTTTATCCATGGTCCCAATTGTAGAGGAGAGATTTTTTTGTAGATTAGTCACCTTCTCATTAAGTTTGAAAGCTTCTACAATGAAATTTAAACTGCAACGATCATGTTGTCCACCATGGATTCCATAGCTCTCCCATAGATGGAATACCTGTATGAATTTAATGCTCTGGAATTCATCTTGACTAAAAATCACAGGTGGCGGAAGGGCAGTTAGTGGGGTAGGATCTAAAACCTTGTCCTTAGATAGTAAAGACTTGATGAAACCAGAAAGAATTTGAGCTTGTTCTTCCAGCTGCTCTATAGTCTGTTTACCTTTTTCTACTCTCTCAATAACTCTGGTTACTATTTCCTGGAGGTTATGCACCTCACTCTCAGGGGTAGATTCTCCCATCGGGATCCTAGAAAGCTCTAGATTAGAGGCTAGTATATCTTATTCTGCCTTATCAACCTTAGGTTTTACAATCTCTAGAAATTGCTGGCCTTGGACATCTATCACTATCCTTGAAGTTATTTTAGCTCTCTTTGTTGGAGTAGAGGAGTAGTGCCCAAAAGGCTGTCACAACATCAAAATTTGGCCCTGTTAATAGAGAAGAGGGCTTCCTCTTCCTGTTGTCAACAAAAGGTTGCACCCATGTGAAAGTGGAGGAAGGAGGAGCAAGAGAACCAAGAGCAAGAGAAATCATGACACTTAAAGTATTCACTATTGTTGCTTCTAGTAGAGATGTGAGTGGAGTAGGTGGGGCTTATTAGGAAGAGGAATCAGTGGTACCTAGAGGTTCAGTGTTATGCACTTCCTTCTCTTTATCCATTGCAACTTCTGAAGGGACATGCACTTCACTATCATCACTTTCACTGAGAACAATGATGTTCTCTGCCCCGAATGTAATTCTGAATTTTTAACAGGATCTTCCTCAATAGGCTCCTACTTAACCTCTTTCACCTTATTTTGATATACTTGAGTAGATGAAGAAGGGGTGGATGACTCAGGTTCTTTACTTGAGGAAGGAGGAGGAGTTTGTGCAGGTACCTCCGAGCTAGGTGTATGTGATTCCTTCCTTGGTGTTGAAGTGTCTTTGGAGGAAGATTCTCCTGGATTCTTCCTAAGCTCTCGGACCCTTCTGTCAAACTAGACCTTGGTTCTTACAAGGACAGGGGCCAAAATCTCAGCTAAGTCATCCTTCTCCCTCTTGAACCAATCCAGATCCTCCAAGGGAGTATGCTTGATCAATGTATCATATTCATATGACAACAGGTCTGCATTGTCATCTTGAAGCCCTTCAGGAATTTGATATAGATTGAGCTCCTTTATCAGTTGGAGGGAGAATATGCCATAATGCCTCCACCTTGCTTCAAATTCATTTGCACAATCGGCCCAATAGTCCTCAGTATCTGCTCTGTGATGATAATTGATTCTGAGATTTAGCTCAATGAACTTCTTCAAATTAAAACAGGTCCTGGGCTTGAAGAAGTGAACAGTGATGGGAGCAAGGGCCCTTTCTATGTTTTGAGCATCCAAAGATATTTTACATGTATAGTTACCCAAGGATATGGGGAAATACAACCCATATATTTTCTTATCCCTATAGGTTCTATGCAACTTATCCAATTGCCTGCATACTTCAATCAAAGCCATCTTATCATTACAAAACATAGGGAGTTTGAGAGGTGTGTTCTCATAATCGGCTAACTTGATATATGGAAATCTTCTAAATTAAATGAAGAAAGATCCATATTTTTCTATCAGGTTCATGGCTTCATCAGAAAATCTTCTAGCAGTATCACTCTCTAGAAGCCTCATAATGTACATGGTGAAAGCATCATTCACCCTCCTAAAGTTATGATTGCTAGTTTCAAGGGTGATCTGAGGGCAATATGCATAAATGGGTTCAACCTTCTGACCCTCGATGTATGTGAAACCGAACCATTGTCGAGATGTTGCTAGGGTATACATAAGATAAGAAGTCATATAAAACTTCTTGGTTTGTTGCACATTAGACAACTATTCTGTCAAATTCATGCAAATGATCTCTACCCAATTGATGTTCTGGCTACCTTCACAGATGATGTTGATTAACAGGCACATCTAGAAGTGAAATTCATTGGTGGAGGGTAAGCCCATGACATGAGCCAACAAGATGATGAAATCAGACAGTTCTTCGTTAAAATCAGCCCTAAAAAGAGCCTTGGAAAGTCGAGACGCTCCTTTTTTAGGGTTCTTCAGCCATGACTTTGCTACCCTTGCTTTGTATTTATCATTGTCTTGCTCAAAGAGAGTTTGTGCTTGAGCTTGAGAGATAACAATGGATTTTTCAATTTTTGGGATACTTAGAGTAGTATAAATGGCCGGTAGCATCGAGCTTAGTGATCGGTTCCCAGTGTAAATTAGATAATTCATTCATGTCAGGGTTGAAGTGAGCTCCATAAGCGAGCACAATATCGGCACATTGTACTGAGATTAGAAAACCCATAGAAAATGCAAGGCCACTGTCGTTGATCATTTGTGCCATGGGAGAGGGATTAGGGTTAGTCAACCTGCTCCAGAAATCACCAAAATCCAGGTGATGAACCTCACTATCCCTGATATCGGGAACAAAAGATTCGAGCGGTGAAACATGTTCCTGACCACGAAATTTGATCTTCATGCTGACAGTGTACAAAGAAACAACCTTCACAGCTCGAATCCACAATAAAAATGCAAGGGGAATGGGAGCATGAGCAGATGGTCTTGATTGCAAGGTTTTGAGTGAATGATAACAAGTAAGTAGTGTGTAAAAATGCGTAGAGGGTAGTCCCATTAAATAGCCGTTTTAGGAGAGAGAAGGTTATAAATGCGCATTAAATTCATATGCACCAACTCAAAAAGGTAAGCATCAGGAAGAATAGAAAAAACTATCCCGGATGGTCTTTGGTATATTTGGGACGTGGGATGTGAAAACGTGATCCGACCGATGTAGGTGATGTGGGTAATGCGGGCCAAAAGAGCACGGCGGTTCGAACTTAGAAATGTGAGGGACGTAAAGACATGAATTTGGCCGATGTGGGTGATGCGGGTAATGCACATACACATTTGGGATAGATAAGACCAAAGAACATGAAGGGCACTGATGTGCTGATGTGGGCCATCATGGAACAAAGAGCCCGAGTGAACTTAGAACATTTGGAACAAAAAGTTTTGATAGACCCATAAGTTAATAGATTTTCAGGGAAAGCGGATGATCGGGAATAGAGGGTTCGTTAGAACTTGGGACATATGGGACAAAAATGTCTAACAGACCCATAAATCACTAAAATGACTCAAAAATGTGAATTTTCCCTAACTCAACTTTTCTCTTCACTAGAACATCATAAAAGGTGTTAACTCAAAATTTTCAATTTTTACTTTCAAAAGAGGGGAAATTTTGAGATGATAACATGCCACAAGCTTCACGAATTTGGAATGGGCCAATCCATAATGAATCAAACTTTCTGTGGCTTCCTTTTAGTTCCCTTCTCTTGTCCCATAGCAGGATGAGGTCTCCAACTTTGAATTCTCTCATTTTGGATTTCTTGTCGAAGATCTTCTTTACTTTCAATTGGTGCTCCTTGATACGGTCCACCACTCGAGTCTATTCTCTTCTAGATTCTCAAGAAATAGGATCCTCTTGTCAATGAAATCCTTGTATTGTCTCGTCTTTTATTCCTTGGAGAAACTTGAGAGCTGACATCTCAACCGTGATGGGAATTTCTACTTCAACTCCATACAACAGTTGGAATGGTGACATACCTATTGCCTTCTTGGGGTGATCCTATCCACCCATAATGCATCATACAACTTCTTGTGCCAATTCCTTTGGTTTTCATCCATGAGCTTGCGGAAAATGGTCATGATGTTCTTGTTGCTTGATTTGGCCTATCCATTTCCTTGTGGATAGTAGTATGATGAATGAGACAAAGAGATTCTATAGCCATAGCAAAACTCAATCAACTCCCTTGAAGAGAAATAGGTAGCATTGTCCACTACAATATTTTGTGGCACTCCAAAACGTACTATGATATTCTCCTTGATGAAGTTACATACTATTTTGGTGTTGGCTTGCTTGGATGGAATAGCTTCCACCCATTTTGTGAAGTAGTCTATCGTTGTGAGCACATAGGTGTGCCCCACACTTGAGTGAGGATTCATTACACTGATGAAATATAGTCCCCACTATTGAAATGCTTCTTCAATAATAACTGGCCTGAGTTATAGTGCTGCAAGTTGGGGTCTCCCAATGAATTTTGACATACTTCACAATTGGAAACCCATTCTTGAGTGTCTTTGCAAAGGGTGGGCCAATAATACCTTCTCGTAGAGGATCTTGTGTGTAGTGACCATCATTGAGAAATTTCCACCACATGCTTGGTCATGGTATGCTTTAAGCAATTTTTCTTGTTTCTCTTTGTCTACACATTTGAGGAAGCATCCATCAAGACCTCTCTTGTAAAGTGCATGGTTCCAGATTACAAACTTTGTTGCCTTCACTTGAGTGTTCTCCTTTGCTTATAATCAAGATGAGAAGGGCATTCTCCATAAGTTAGGTAATAGGCAATATCAACATACCACTCATCAATAGTGGTTATAAAGAGAACATGTGGATTATTTTCAAAACAAATTGGGCAAGCACAATTGTCTTCACTGTTGAGCCTTGAGTGCTTCATCTTCAATGATCAACCTACACAATCCATTTCCTCATACCAAATTGGAGGGCCGATATCCAAATCATACTCTTGAATTTTTGCAACCTAGTTTCCTCTTTTAGCTCCAAGATCTTGTTGTGTCAAGATGGACTTGATTGCACTGCCGTACCATTACCACAATATGAGAGTTTAGTATGTAAAATCTGAAATTTTTTATAGCCTTGACTATGACATATGCATGTTTCTCCAACTGGCTATAGTTTAGTTCATGATTTTTCAATGGGCATCTCATGAAAGAAATGGGTGCCTCCACACCTTCATCATTCTTTTGGACTAGAACAACAAAGAGTGTGTGTTTTGATGCATAAAAATACATGATGAATTTTTTCTTGAAATCTAGAGACACAAGGGTTGGGGCTTTGGAAATGGATTTTTTGATCTCTTTAAATGATTCCTTCCCTTCATTGTTCCATTTGAAGTTTCCTGTGGTTTCATCATGGTGGTGATGTGCTTTGTCAATTTAGAAAACTCAGGAACAAAGCGATGAAGAAAGTTCACCTTTTCAAGAAGGAATGAACTCCTTTCTTGCTTGTGGGTAGAGATAGTGCTTGAATGGCTCATACTATCTCAGGATAAATGTGTGCTCTATGTTTATTCACAATGTGCCCCAATAACTTGCCTTCTGTGACTCCAAAAATGCACTTTTTCAGGTTTAATGATATGCCATGTTTTCACACTTGCAAGTACTTGTTCCAAGTGATGGATATGGTCTTCCCTCTTTTTTGAAAATATCATGAGATCATTGAGGTATATGATGATGTAATGTTTTAAATATTTGAATTCCAAATCCACTACCCTTTGAAATGTAGCTCCTGCATTGATTAGGCCAAAAGGCATTCTTACGTACACAAAAAAGTGCCCTAAGGTATTGTGAAGGCTATCTTGGTGTGATCCTCCTCTACCACTTTGATTTGATTGTACCTAAGAATCCATCAAGAAATGAAAGAATTTCAGATCCAGTGACTACTTGCAAAATGTGGTCCATGATAGGGAGAGGATAATTATCTTTCAGTGATGCCTAATTCAAGTTATGCGAAATCTACACATATTCTTATTTCACCATTCTTCTTCCACACCAACACAATGTTGGCCACCCATGTTGAATGATGGATGGGAAAGATAATCCTTGCATTAAGAATCTTCATTACCTCCTCTTTGATGGTATCAACAATATTTGGGTTATATGGTCTTTATTTTTTCCGAATGGCTTGGCTTCCTCGCCTTGAGGAATCGAGTGATGCATTTCCTTCAGTTGGAATGATTTGAGTTCATCATAAGAGTAGGCAAAAAAATATCAATATTTTTGAGTAATGCAACAAACCTTCTCTTTTCCTTTGGCAAATTTGTTTTTCCAATATTTTCCATCCTTGGCTCTTCCGGGTTGCAAGTTCTCCTCAAAATCAGCTGGGCACCGAGAAGATTGTTTTGCTTTCTCTTGAATGAATCTATTGTGTTTGTCAAAGAGGTCCTCTAGAGAAACCAGGCCTTTGGGAATCTTGTTTCCTTTCAATTTGATCACTCCTTCATCAATCCCTTCAATTCATTCTTTCTCTTATTCAGCTACCGCTTCTTGATGTGGATTCGACTTCCTTCAAAGAAGAGATTATTGAAATTGTCCCTTTGTTCCAAGAATGCTAGAATCTGGTTATCATCATTGAATACCTACCAATGATTTGCATTATCTGGTACACTAGGCCTAAAAACCATTTCAATGGTCACCTTTTCTTTACCAAAAGAAGGATGAGGTGTCACTAGGGAAGTTAAAATTGCAAGAGAATCAAATTTTTCATTATTTTCTCATGAGATATCTTTTATGGAAAATGCATCAAAAGACTTAATGAAATCCCATAATCTATTTCTATGATGACGGAGTCTTGGATTTTTCACCTGATATTGTTTCTGGACTTCATTTGCTATCACCTCCGCATCACCCTGACATCTCAGCTTCTTTATTCCCACGTCTTCGCCACGCCTATGCCTAAGAGGAGAGCTTCATATTCCGCTATGTTATTTGTATTATCAAATTGCAACTTGTAGGAAAATGGGTACAATTCACTAGAAGGAGAGTACAACACCACACGTGCTCTTAAACCTGCACTGGAATGATTACCATCAAATTCCATTGTCCAAACTTGATCTTCTTCTTCTTCCATAAGAAGTGGAAAGTTCTCATCTCTTTCTAATGTGAGGAAGTAGTTGCCTAGCCCGTTGTCTTGAAATAAAATGTTTGCCTTTGGATCATTAGACTTTCATATTGTGTACTTCATCTTTCTTACTGGAAGCAATTTCTTCTTCTCACCTTTCACTGGAATAGTTACATATGACCAATCCATTTTTATTTCTCCACCAAAGTCTCTGCAAAAGCTTCAACTTAGTAGCATGCCAAAGGATGTTGGGATGTCTACCACTAGGATGGTTAGAAGCACATTATTATCTAAAAAATTAGCTAATGCTATGTGTGCATATTTGATTCTTCCTATTAATGGAACTTGTTTGGATTCCATTGAATAACAAGTTCCATTTTCTTGGGTCAAGGTGAGGCCTAGGGAATTTGTAACTTTGACGGGCATCACATTATTTGAGGCTTCGAATCTATGATGCAATTATTTAGTTAGAAGCCTTTAATGAGGAGTGACAAGTAGAAAGGTTCAACCTTGTTAGTTTTGGAGGCACTGAGGGCTAACATGTTTTGAGAAGGTGGTGTGGATGGTGTGGGGAGTAAGCCTTTGGAATTTGGACTTGAGGTTATAGGATTACCACCATAGACTACATTAATGAACTTGTCAAATTGGGTAAGATGCGCTTGTACGTATTCTATTTCTGTGAGTTGGACTTTAGTTTTTCTTGCGTGTTCCACAAAGTCAAATGGGGTTATGGTGGGCAAGGTAGAGGTTCTAGGAATGACAGAAGATTTACATGGTGAAGGTTTTTCTACTTTGGGGGTTAATTTTCCTTCACAGGTGTAGTAACTGGCTTGGAAGGAGGTGGGGATGTAGGTTTTGATGGAACCTTAGATGTTTTTGTAGAAACAACATTTGAAGGAGAATTATTTTTAGCAATTTTTGAGCTGGGAGAAGGATTTGGATGACTTACTTGGTATGGCAGCATGATCCTTGCTAACCAGTGGGTCTGATTTTTCTTTAGCCGACTCCATCGAAGGTGGTAGTGGTGATCCTCTACTGATGATTTTATTTTATGGAACCTCCACAGAAGGATCTTCTTTCTTCTTCTTTTCTTTCAACGCAATTGTTGAGGATGGAGCACCTTTCTTGGACTATGCATGAGTGAAAACTACGCATGAGAATCTTGGAGCTTCTTCATCATCATCATCTTCATCATCAACGTACTCAATTAGGCCATTGTGTGTATCACCATCAACTTCCTCAACCTCAAGATAGTTGTCATCATCACCCACATTTTCTTCTTTAGGTTCTTCAATTTCCACTTCCTCCTTTAGTTCTTCAGTGTCATAAACAACATTGACTGGTGGTGCTTTGAGAGTGAGCCAATGAGGAGGTGGAGCAATCCTTGGTCTATTGGGAGGATTTGGCTTCCTTGGAGTGTTCCGCATTGTGATCTGGGACAGATGTTTCTTCAAGGAAACCAATTCATTTTCCATTTTTTTGAACATTGGGTCCATGGTGACTGAGCCTGAATTTTGGCCTTTTTCTTTCCATTCGGGCCTTTCACTTTACTAGATAGGATTAGATCATCATCGGTTTCTATTGCGTAGTCCTGATCTTCCCGAATGTTCTTGGTTGGGTTTTTATAAGGAATAAACTTACTTTTGATGGCAAGGAATTCATAAATAATATCTTCAAATTATTTTCAGGAGGCACCACATCTTTAGGGATTATTCTTATCATTGTTATATCTTGCTATGAAGTATCTCTCATTGATTCAAAGGTTTCTTTCTTCATTTGTACCAATTGGACCAAGAGATCCTGACAATCTTCCATGGTCTTGAACCTATGTTTGAATGCACTTCTTATATCTTCCCGAGAAGGTGAGGACCTTGGGGGTAACATGTAGAACCATTCGATAAATTTTTTCGAAGTGACTCCATAAAGATCCGTGACCGACACATCTTCATGCTCAACGCCTAATACACTGCAAGTGGTGATAAACACTGCGACATGTTCTTTGGGGAGTTGATAACTGTTGGTCATCAAAGTTGCACCCGTGTCACCGTGTCTCGATTTGGAAGAACCAAGTTGTTTGTGATAATAATGGAACAATCTCCAAGTTGTGAGACTTTGCAACGTTGGGAAAAATCTATAGAGAAGGCTAGTTCCTTAATTTATTTCTAGTCTTACTACTACTCCTAGTGCTTTGAAAGGAAAACTAAGCTAATAAATGCCAAGGACTAGGGATAGAAGGATAACATGAAAATAAAATACACTAAAAGGTTATAACACTAGAGAAAGAGGGTTGAACACTATTTGTTCGAGCGAGAATGAAAAGGGAACGCATGAAAGGAGGCTAGGCATGAGTAGCACAACTGAAAACACATTTACCAGATCATTCTCATGGAACATAACTAAATGAGGAACTACAAGGGATGTGAAGTGGCACAACAAGCATGCAATGTAAAAGAAAAGGCAAGAAGAAGGAATGCAAACATGTTAGGACAGAGAATAGTCACAAAACGATGTTTTTATTACTTCCAGAAATGCACAGAGCTATTACAATGGTGAAAGAGGACGATATCCACATGCATGAGCTAGATCTAGAGGTCTACAACTTAGAATGTAGAAAATATGAAGTCCTTAGCAAAAACACGTAAGGATCCAGAGTATCCAACATTAAAAATGAGCCTAGCTCTTACATTTATAGATGAATCCATGGAAGAAGAAGAGAAGAAGGAGAAAAATCCAAATTTGAAACGTAACCACCAAAAAGAAGCATTAAATGCCTAAAAATCTACTTGGAAATCTATCAAATGCACTTCCCCAAGCCTGTTTGGTGTGTTGAAGAAGGAAGGAGGAAAATTAAATCAGGTGGTTGGAGCAATCAGATTTGCTTCATTAATGCTTAGAAAGACATTTTCCCATTTCTCACCTACCAAGTCCACCAAAATATGAATTTGAATGTCTAGCACTGTGGCTGATGTCATGAGCTTTCTAACAAGTCTAGGTGCATGCCGATCGGCTGTAAGAAAGGCTAACTATGCAAATGTTTTGTCATTTTTACCACATGTCACTCTTTGATTTGTTGTAAGGATCGATGCCCTATTGGAGCGCTTTAACAGGTTACACGTGGCACACTCAAGCATGTCAAAAGATGATGTGGCACAAAATGGTGCAAAGGAGGGTGCAAGGGTATGCACATGGAAGAATAAGTTGCAGGGAGAAGGCGGGAGGGAGGCATGCACAATGTGCGTGAGGAAATGAGGAAAACTGGTGAGTAGAGAACACATGGTCAAGGTGTAACCATTATAAGATGATGTGTCGGTGCATACGAGGGCCAAGGAATTACTTGATTGAAGCACGTGCAAGGCACACTGTAGGATGAATGACTGCTAGGATGAAGACAAATTCACAAAAGACACACGGAAGGGGAAGATGGAACAAAGAGGAAAATGAAAGGAAGGGAAGAAGGGTAAGCACGCAAGGCATGACGAAAAGAAGGGAATGTGCCAAGGGAACTTTAGAGAGTGAAATATTGCAATGAACATCTCGAGCAGAAGATGTATATAAGTTACCCAAATAACTAGGAGAGTTATTTAGATAATACTTTTGTCAACTTTCGGGGCCATCTGCCTGCTAGATGAAGGAGATCAGTAGCCTAGAGAATTCATTGGGCATGGAGTCTACTATGTAACCATGAAATATGATTTGTATCTTTGAAGAAATGCCCCTAAAGTCACTTAAAGGATCATTTCTTAACTCCATTATGAATCTTGCAATTTTGTTGAAAGAAAATATGCATTTAGAAGCAACAAAAGAGCACACATGGGAAGTACGTGAGAGGAAATAACTATGTACAAATAAAAATGTGCACATGACACACTTAGAGGAATGAAAACTACTATAATATATATAAAATGATGTAGAAAACCTAATGGAAGGGTTTGAGATAGATCCCATTTATTGGAATTTGTAGTGTGCCTCCATCAAGATGAATTAACTCAAAAGAGTTAGCTTCTTTGCATGAATTGATGATATATGGGCCACTCCAAAGTGCATCAAACTTTGAATGGTGCCCTGGTTTAGCTTTGTTAGCATCCCATTTTAGAACTAAGTCCCCAAATTTGAAAGCTTAGGGCCTAGCCTTTATCAAACCATTTCTTTCTTGTTGATGTTGTTCTAGCTTGATCATGGCAGAGTTTCTTGATTCTTCAAGATTGACTAGCTTTGCCATTCTAATTTCTCTCTAGTCTATGCTTTCGATTTCCAGCTTCTGGGCAAGCACAAATGAATTCAATTCTAGTGTCAAAGGAAGGGTAGCCTCTTTTCCATATACAAGCTTGTAAGGAGAAATTCCTATTGCCTTTTTTTGATCAGAATTCTATCTCCGCCCAAAGTGTGAGTGAGACCTTTGTATGCCACTATCTTTGGTTGATATTCATTATGCATTTCATGATTATGATCAAGTTCTTATTTGTTGAATCTACCAAACCATTTCCTTGGGGGTAATAGTTGGAAGAAGTCTTCAAATAGATGCCCAGATTTAGAGCCCAATCAATGATTTTGGTCCCAAGGAAATATTTTACATTATCGGAGATAATGGTTTGAGGAACACCAAACCTTATGACTATACCTTTGAGAAAGTCAAGGATGACTGACTCGGTTGATTCATTGAGTGCGATAGCTTCTATCCATTTGATGAAGTAATCCATAACCCACAATACCCACTTGTGTTCAATGATTGAAGGTGGACTGATCATGCTTATGAAGTCGAGACCCCATTACACAAAAGGCTGATCCACTTGGATTGGTTAGAGGAAAGCACTGGCATTTTTTATTTCTTGAAAAGAAAGCACATTCCTTGAATTTTGTGAACCATTTGTGTGCATATGTAAACAAGGTAAGCCAAAATATACCTTCCATTATGATCTTCATTGCTGTAGTTTTGGCGGAGAAGTTTCCACCAGAGAATCCATCATGAAATTATGCTAACACCTTTTCAGTCTATGCACCATTGATACATCTTAACAACATGCCATCAAGATTTTTCTTGAAGATAATTCCATCAATCAAAACATAAGGGATAGATTGTAACCTCAAATGTCTTATCTTTTCCTTGTTCAAACCAAGAGGGTATACACCCTTGGAAAGGAATGTGATCATGTCCCTTATCTAGTCACACGTGTTAGGATCTATATTCTGCTCAAGTTCTACGTGCGGAAGACCTTCATCTAGAAATAATGAAGTCTTATATTCATTCGCACATTTTCAAAAATTTGTCATAGAGCGTGCTACCTCTTACTAGTTTTGTGGCTTTGATAGTCACATCATATTCTATGATTTTGGTCACCCATCATGCTCTCTTTTCACTAATCTCTACTCCCATGATGAAGTCTTTGACATAAGAGTGGGAGACTAACACCTTAATATGATTTGTGGTGAGCATAAATTTGAATTTATTGAGTGTGCGCATGATGGAAAAGGCACATTGCTATGTGTGATTACATCTTAATTCATAATCCTTTAACATCTGGATAAAGAAAGCCATTGGTTATTCCAAAGCTTGTTCATTTTCTTGTGTTAGGACAACAACAACACTAGTATCAGTTCCATAAGCATAAAGGATGAAATCCTTGGAATAATCTGGGTTGATGAGTGTTGGCGTGTAATAAATTTCTTGCTTGATTTTGTTGAAGCTTTCTCTTCCTACTATCCATCTAAAGGCTATGCCCTTCTTGAGCATCAAGGTGATGGGTTGAATTAGTCCTACAAAGTTAGGGATAAAGTGCCTAACAAAATTGATCTTACCGAGGAAGGATTGTAGGGATTTTTTGTGCACGGTAGGGAAAGAGCTAGGATGGATGAAACACGTTCAAGATCAATTGTGATGCTATCCTTTGAAACCACATGACATAAGAGCTTTCCCTATGCCACAACAAAATTGCACTTCTTAGGGTTAAGAGACACCCCATACTTTCTACATCTATTAAATACTTTCTCTAGGTGTGCCATATGATCATGCTCTACTTTGAGAAAATTGTTATGTCATCAAGGTAAACCAAGATGAACTCATTGATGTAACCTTTGAAGAAAATATCCATGGTGCACTGAAATGTGGTGCCCACGTTTGATAAACCAAAGGGCATCTTCTGATATGCATATGTTCCCCACTTGGTTGTAAACACTATTTTGAATTGATCCTCTTCCTTGACTAGGATCTGATTGAAACTTGAATACCCATCCAGCATTGAGAATCTTTGTGCGCCAACCACAATCTGTAGAATCTGCTCCATTGAAGGTAAAGGATAATGATCCTTTAGAGATTCCTTATTCAAATATCTAAAATCAACACAGAGTTTGATTTCACTAATTTTTTTATTAAGGGAAAATAGTTTTGAAGGGACTATACCCTGTATACAAAAGGGCTCAAAAGCTAGATAGTAAAGAAGAGAGAAACAACCTAGAGAAGGGCAAAACAATCAACCAAGGAGGGCTCAACAGCCAAATATTACAATATAAGTGAAAAAAGGATCTAAACGTACAAAGATCCAAAAATAAGAAGGAAAGAACAAAAAGAAACCAAAAGAGAAACAACATATAGAGCTCCACCAAAAACAACTCCAGAACCGCCAGATGACAGCCACATCGCAGCCAAAAACAACATCACAACAACCCGTTACTTGATGGCTCTGTCAATCTTGGTCTTGATAGCCTGTAGCGACATGAAGAAGGCAATGGCAGTGGCCTGAGAGGAGTCTTGCAAATCCGCTTGGGCAATTGCAATATCCCTTTTCTCTTTAGGGCCCCAAATGTCCTCATTAACCCCACTTAAACTGCAGACACTATGGACATGTTGTTCAATGAAATTATAAATGCTTTTGAGGGCAGACAATATGCAGTCATTGTGGCTTTTAGCATTCCCCAATCTGCCATCTAAGGACTGTAGCTTCTTGAAGACTTCAGCAATAACCCCCTCTTCCTCCTCACTTTGAAGGATTCTTTTACCCTTAGCTCTTTCCATGTTTTTTATAGCCCCTTTGAGCTCTTGTATCTCCTTTTCAAGTCTGTCCACCCTGTCCAGCAATTCCTCCTTCTTGGGCTCCTCCACCGGCTTGCTAATATGTAGGAGGTTTTCAGCAAGTTCCAAGTCTTTGTGGCTCCTTAGGACCCATTGGGAAGTAGGGATTTTAGCTTTAAGGCTCTTGCTTTTCTTGCTGGAAACAACATCTTCATTCTTTCTTTTTAGCAGGGGGGAGTGGAAGCAGTGTGGGTAGGTGGAGGTATGGAGGAGGGAGGTGGGATAGGATTCATGGGAGGGCAGCTGGAGCAGTGGCAGTGGATCAAGAGGATAAGTCCCTGGTGCAAAGGGATAGCCCTAGAGTGGCTCTGAACTTCCCTTATAGATTTCTCCAGAGAGTTAATCAAATAGTGAGGAAAGATGATAATGTTATTTCTACGAAAGTGATTTAGAAATATCAGATGCTTTTGAGGTATAGTCACAAATCTTCCTTCAAGGGTAACATACCTAACCACCATTTTGGCCAGCTCAGCAAAAGGTTCAGGAATCGACGCCACCTTGATGCCATGGTCACGAACTCAAGATTCTCCCCCTCTTCCAGAAATTTCTTGGTCTCCACCTCCCTGTCTACCTTCTTATTGAAGAATTTGGTGCCTTCCAGGCTGAGGCCCGTGATCTGAGCGATGAGCTCTTCCGTGATTTCCATCTCCATGTTACTATATTTGACAATCCTATTCTTCCAACCCTGGGTGAATTTGATAGAAATGTCTTGGTCGAAGCCTTGTATCCTTTCAATGAAATTAGATAGGCCCAATTTATAGGTAATCCCAAAGCTCCGTGTTCTCTTTCCACTCAGGATTGTGGGTCGGTTCAGTTTTGCAAGGCGGACCCCCCATGTTTCCTCTGCTTCTTTTCCTGTTCTCAATGGTAAAAAAGCTACCAATGTGTGGGACAGGTAGAGCTTTGATTTTGATATTTGAATCATTCCTTTCCGTGAAAGCAGGTTTAATTATTATGCTACACTTGTTATTATTGCCCCGCTCCTCGGCTTTCCTCCTATGCCAAAAATGATGACAGTCCATCCCGCACAGATCGCATCAGTCATCCATATCTTTTGTGATGTCATCATCATGTACTTGAGGATCCACACATTAGCATCCAAATTACAGCCGTTAGTAATGATTTTCACTGCCATGTAGATCAATGATAATGGCTTTATTGACATGAGTGGGTAGAATGTCCCCCCTAAGCCAAGTTTGAAAGGAATTATTAACACCGAAGTTAGCCAAACTGTCAGCGACCCTATTTCCTTCCCGATAGGTGTGGGTGATTTGGACATTTTCAAAGCTTTTGCATATATCAATAGCTTCCTCAATATAATCCCTGATAGACCAGCTGGGGTGTTGCTTTTTATTCAAAAGATTGATAATATTTAGAGAATCACCTTCAATTATAATATTTGGAATATTGCAATCTCTGGCAAGTCTTATACCCCAAAGAGCCGCCATGGCTTCAGAATAATGATTAGTCTGTCTGCCCATTTTCCCAGAAAAAGTAGCAACAAAACAGCCTCTTTGATCCCTGATGATTCCCCCTCCTCCAGAGTCACCCAGATTGCCTTTTGAGGCCCCATCAAAATTTAACTTGTGCCAATCAGTGGGAGGTTTAATCCATCTGACTGTGTTTCTGTCAGTACCATTGTTATTTCTATTGACAGTGGCAATATTCCATTCAGTCAGGATGCATTCTTCATTCTCCGGATAAAGTCTATTTTTAGGGGGTTTAAATCTAGCAATATTATCTTGCACAACAATGATAATTTCCTTATAGACTTTGTTACAAGCCTGTCTATTGTTTCTGAAAATACTATCATTACGAGCCTTCCAGATTCTCCACATAGTGTGGGGCAGAACAAGTTGCCACAGTCTTTTCACCATGCAATGTTTAAACAGAGAGCCCCATTGCTCCCAAGCCTGAAGATAGGTAAGGGGAAAAATCCATCTCAGATTAAATTTTGCAAAAACTAGCTGCCAAATTTTGGAAGCAATCTCACAATGGAGGAATAAATGTTTTATATCTTCAGCCTCTTTCTGACACATGCAACATCTATTCGGCATGATGAATCCCTTCTTGATGAGGTTGTCATTAGTTAGGATCTTGCCATTAATAATTAGCCACCAAAAGAAGTTCACTCTAGGGGTTAGCTCCGAAATTCACAAACATCCACTTAATTTTACTTTCTGCAAAGAAATTATATCCCGATTTCCATGGATTCCCCATCGAAAGAATATTTCCGGATGAGCTCATCCTTAAGGTTTTGATTACTTATATGGATAAGGAAAGTTGATTATGGAGAGATGCAATATCAGCCTGTATACTATCATTCTCCACTTTTAGCTGTTTCCATTTTCTTTTGTTTTCATCCCTCTCAATGTACCCCTAGATTTTATGTCCATACTTTGTAATTAAGTTTGTCTTTAATATGATCATAAGCGAAATCTAGTTAGAATCCGTCCACTTCGATCACCCGTAAGTTTATGTTTTGTCCATCTCTAAGCTTCCAGCTACACCCCGAGAGAGAATATATTTGTTTGCGTAGAGAAGGTTGTTCCAGAAAATAAAACCACTCGGAAGACTCGATCATATGAAGGAAATCTTGTTTTGGTTTGAAAGATATTTGATCTTAACCAGCTCTATCCAAGGTCTGTGCTCTTTTATAAGCCTCCATCCTAATTTTGCAATAAGGGCAGTACTCATATGTTTGATATCTTTGATGTCTAACCCCCTAGTCTCTTAGGTTTACAAACCTGCTCCCAAGCCACAAGATGATATCTGAATCTATCCTCAGTACCGTGCCATAGAAAGTGTTTTTGAATCTTCTCAATACTGTTCATCACTGCTGTAGGCATGCTGAACATTGACAGTATGTAAATAGGCAAGTTTTGAAGCATTATTTTAACCAAAAGGCACTTACCTGCACTTGAAAGGACAACTCCTTTCCAGCCAACCAACTTTCTTTGAAATCTCTTAATAAGATCATTCCATACCTCCATAGAAATCTTGCCAGTACTTAAAGGTAAGCCTAAGTAAGTAGCTAGTAGAGAATTAATAGTGCATCCTAAAATGTTAGCAATCTTTCTTTGCCTTTCCCAAGGGGGTCTGATTTCACTATTATTCAGACACACTAGAACTAAATTCACGACCCAAGTAGAGTACTTGATGGGAAAAATGATTTTTGCCTCAATGAGTTTAGATTACTCCTTTCTCATGAGGGGATCTATCTTTGGATTGAATGAACACCGTCATGTCTAATGGGCTTGATACCAGGATCAAGATCAATGGAGTGTTAAGAAACACTTGGATCAAAACCTTTGAGGTCTTCATACTCCCATGAAAATATATCACTTTATTTTTGACACAGAGAGATGTAGGTCTACCTTTCATCATGCGTGCAAGTTTTACTAAGCAACAACTCCTTCCCGTGCGTAATAGTGGTTGGGAGTAGTCTTCTTACACAACACACATATACTTTTCTTCACCATTGAACTAATCATCGAGCTAAAAATTTATTCTAAGGTGACCAACCCTTTAGGAAACTTGTATGTCTTCATTTGTATTACTTAGTCACCATAGCTGTCATGCAAGTCAGCTTGCATGTTTGATGAGAACTCAACTTCATTTTGAATGAACTAGATGATCTATGTGTCACTTTCAAACACTTAACAGGTTGGCATTATTGTCTAGAATGGATGGCCTAATCACCATCTTAATGTGCTAATTATTTCCTTTGACAAAGCCCTCAAAGAAGAGAGAACTCAGAATCGAGTCCAACCATTTGATCAACTTCCTTGTTCATTTTATGCAAGCACCACCTCGCAAGTTTAGAGCATCAAAGCTCTTAAGAGGTCCCAAAATCTATGCTTATAAGCTTTGAGAAGCTTATTATTTTCCTAACACTTGTTGGTAACATGGTGGATGACCAATTCTATATCCCTAAATATCTACAGGCGCCTTAATCCCTTTATTTTTAGTAATGAGAAGGCATGCAATAACGTCTCATACTCCGCCACATTGTTAGAACATGCAAACTGCAACCTATGAGCGAAGAATAATTTCTCATCCTTAGGAGAGATGAGAACAACCCCTACTCCCACGCTATTTCTACTTCTAGAACCATTAAAGTATAACTTCCAGACACCAGTTCAACTTGGTCTTTCTTGAGCATGCCCGGAAACACAACTTCTTCTTCAAGAATGCAATAAGTACCAAGCCTAGTTTCATAAGCTTCCAGTTCTTCAACATATGGGTCAAATTTATGGTGCCTCTCGCCCACTCATCAAGTACTAGATCAGGAATAGAAGGTGGAAGAGGATGCTCTTCAAGAACTGAATCTTGTTCTTGGATTAAATAGTTGGCTTGGAGAGGGGATGGGACATACGACTCTACATGATAGGAAAATATTGGTTCAGCTTGTATGGTAAACCGGGTACCATACCTTATCTTGAGTAACATATGAGACCAATCAAAAGACAAGTAACCACCCACTTTTGTAGTAAATTCTCTTGATAGACATAGGGAAAACAAAGGAGGTAAGTCAATGATTGACACATCTTGAGTAATTGTTAAACTTGGACATGCATGAAGGGTCAACTCAAGATCCTTGATTATTCCTAGAGTAGTGACAATTGAGCCATCAAGTTTCAGGACTCCTTTAGATAAGGGGCTATACTTAAGACCTAGGAATCAACTATTCTCTTGGGAATAACATAGGTACTAGCACCCAAGTCTATCATGCAATTATGCACTAGGTGTTTACCTATGATCAAGGAAATATAGAAGGGTTGGGTTTTGACAAGTTTACTTACTTACCGCTCCTCATCTTAGCAGATGTTGAGAGAAGTGTGTGTATTCTACATGGCTGGATTAACATGTGGGAGTTGCACTAGAGCTTCATGCAATAGATCCTACTGAGATGGAATAGCTAGGGAATCCCACATTGTGACATTTATATGTCTTCTTCTTCTAGTCAACAATGCTGAATGGAAGGCCCGCTGACTTGTGCATTTGAGGAAGAACATCCCTTTTTGACTATTCAAGTGCGGAAGCAAGAGTTTTAGCTGAAGCAGGAGCTTGACCTACCAAAGGAGGGGCACGCACCACTTCAAGAGCCTTACGCGGGGCCTCTTGTGTAGGGACTTGAGCACTCTTACTACTAGATGCCATGGTTGCTTCTTTTTGCTTTTAAGGGCCGATATGCATTGCTTTATGAGTGTGACCTACATGCCCGACTCTAATATTATCTTCTTATATCTTATGTTTTCCGCAACTTTGGGGTGCGGTCTACTTGTCTCATCTACTACTTGGTTTATTGCAAAGAAGTCCTCAACCAAAGAACATCAAATTTGCCTCTGGAGGAACTTCTGGTCTTCCTTGGTTTTCTACTTTAGAGGCACTTGTTGAAGGCTCGCAGGCTGAAGAATTTTGGATCATGTAGGCTTAGGTGCACACAACATTTGCATAGTGATATTAACTATGAGGCATATTGCAAGGGAAGCACCATTCTAACTCCTGTACCAAATTGTTCTGAACTGAAACAAGCACTTGATTTGTGTTGGGCATTGGAAGAGAGGGCATAAAAGGAATAACTTGTAAGGGTAGATGTGCACTAACATGCCATCTATCATTCTTCTAGTTGGGCGCATATCTTTGGTTTCCATATTGATTCCACCAAGGCTGATTGTTTTGGCTATGCACCTGATTAGAATTGCCTCTATAGGCTTGCACCTATTGCTTTTCTAATGATATGAATTTGTTTGATAAATTTCTGATCAGAGCCTTTAATTCTTCATCCTCCTTTTAGTGCACTAGAGAGTAGGATGTTGATGCCACATGTTGCATGTTTTGTTTAGGAATAGGAATAAGGGCCACATAAGGTTGAGGCACTTGTGACATTTCTGGGAACAAGGGCATAGGTGGTCTAGGAGCTATCTTTCCCGCCTAGAATAAGACTATTTTCTACCCTTACTGCAATATTATAAGCAGTTGGTAAGGTCCTACCTCCCATGGATTGAATCATGACTAAGATATCATTGTTTAGTGCCTTTAGATAATACGAAAAACATGTTGGGCTGTAGGTCTTACCACAAGAGGGATTATGTCCCAAGTATTTTGAAATATGATGTTGAATGGAGTCATTTAGTCATTAGGCACCCTTATTGTTGTTGTCGGTTACTCCACTAGAGATAGGTGATTTGAATTATATTCAAAGTAATTACAAAGAGTTGTTCCGATCCCATCCCGTGGAAATGGATCTAAGTCTTAAGCCTCGGTACCATTGAAGCGCTTTACCTTTGAGAGAGGCTGCAAGTATCCTTACTACTACATCATCATGTGTGATCAAATAGAGTGAAAACATGTTTGCTACATCCTGATATGCTCTTGAGGGGTGACTTGATTCTCACCAGTGAAGTATGGAATACTTTTGAGTGTGCCATTTGGCATATCATGTTGCATGGCCAGAACTAGGGGACTTCCTCCGGTGAAGTTAGAAAAGTTACTTAGTGGAGGAGGTGGTTGATGAGCCATTACAGGGTGCTCTGGTTTTCTATTTTGAGGAGGAGCCGAATGGACGCGACGCGGAGATGGATATGTGCGCACATATTTTCTTGAATAAACCCATCTTGGGGATAGCTGGAGGTACTCAAAAGAATATTCAACTACTGCACTTCTTCTTGTATGCACTCTTCTCATGAAAGGCACTCAAGGCTACTAAAATAGAGACCTACAATTATTGGGAGTCATCAAATGTGTTGAAATGAGCCTCTAAAGTTGAAATACTAAGTCCACACACTAGAACTTAGCAATATGAAATTTAAGCTTTCATTTCTTCGTCCCACTGGGCATGCTAGAAATTGTTGGTTGTCAAACTTGCACCCATGTCTTGGATTTGGAAGAACCGAGTTGTTTGTGACAACAATAGAGCAGCCCCCAAGTTGTGGGACCTTACACCGCTGGGACAGATCTTTGAGAAGGCCGGTTCCTCTATCTATTTCTAGTACTACTACTACTCCTAGTGCTGAAAGGGGAAACTAAGCTAATAAATGCCAAGGGACCAGGATATAAGGATAACATGAAAATAAACTACACTAAAAGGTGATAACACTAGAGAAAGAGGGTTGAACACTATTTGTTTTGAGCGGGAATGAAAAGGGAATGCATGAATGGAGCCTAGGCATAAGTAACACAATTGAAAATGTATTTACCGATCATTCTCATGAAAAAAAAATTAAATGAGGAACTACAAGGGATGTGAAGTGGCATAACAAGCATGCAATGCAAAAGTAAAGGCAAGAAGAATAAATGCAAACACATTAGGATAGGAATACTCATAAAATGATGCTTTTATTACTTCCAGAAATGCACAAAACTATTACAATGGAGAAAGAGGCCAATATCCACATGCATGAGCCAAATCTAGAGGTCTGCAACTTAATGTAGAAAATATGAAGTCCTTAGCAAAAACACGTAAGGATCTAGAGTATCCAACATTAAAAATGAGCCTAACTCTTACATTTATAGATGAATCCATGGAAGAAGAAGAGAAGGAGGGAAAATCTGAATTTGAAACACAACCACCAATAAGAAGCATTGAATGCTTGCAAATCTACCCGAAATCAATCAAATGCACTTCCCCAACCCTATTTGGTGTGTTGAAGAAGGAAGGAGGGCAGATTAAATTAGGTGGTTGGAGCAATCATATCTGCTTCATTAATGATTAGAAAGACGTTTTCTCATTTTTCACCTACCAGATCTGCCAAAATATGAATTTGAATGTCTAGCACTATGGCTGATGTCAACATATTTTGACAAGTCCAAGCACACGCCGATCGACTAAAAGAAAGGCCAACTATGCAATTTTTTTTTTTTGCTATAAGTCACTCATTGATTCGTTGCAGAGGATCTAGTGCATTATTAGCACACTTTAATTGGTTACGCGTGGCACACTCAAGCATGTCAGAGGATGACATGGCATGAAATGGCGCAGAGAGGGCACAAGGGTATGCATGCACAAGAATGAGTAGTGGGAGAAGGCATGAGGGGGAGGCATGTGCAACGCATGTAAGGAAATAAGGAAAACGGTGAGCAGAGAACACATGGTCAAGGAGAAACCATTACAAGATGATTTACGAGCACACACGAGGGCTAGGGATGTAGATGATTGAAAGCGCACATGCAAGGCACACATGCAGGTGAATGATTGCTAGCAAGAAGGTGAATTCACAGAAGATGCGCACAAGGGGAAGATGAACAAAGAGGAAAATGAAAGGAAGGGAAGAAGGGAAGCATGCAAGGGTGTGTGAGGAAAATAAGGGAATGTGCCAAGGGAACTTGAGCGTGCACAATCTTGTGAAGAGCTCAGAGCTAGAAGATGTATACAAGTTGTCCAAATAATAAAAATATTTATTTGGATAACAAGAACCATCCTCTGAATTTTGGAAAGATTTTTCTTGAGCCTTTTGGTAGCTTATGAAGTGGTTGAGCAAGGGCAAATGGGATGATGTTTCCCCCATGGTACATTAGGCCTACGGTCCTTACGATCATGATCCACAATTCCATTTCAGATTATAGCTTCTAACCTCTCTAAGGCTACAACTTATATTGTTGCTCTTGCATCTACTTTGGCTTGAGCTCTTTCAATTTCTTCAATTTGAGCTCTTATTTCAGCTTCAACTCTTGCTTCTCTTTCTCTAGCTTCTTCTGTGGTCTCTACATTAGTGAAATCTTCAAGATTCTTATTGATGTATGGGAACTCAACATCCAATGGATTGACAATGCTTAGAATCCCAATGTGACCAGCTATGTGACAAAAAGGAGACCTCTGAATTTAGAGTAGCTCTTGTCTTCTTTGAAGCTCTTCAAAAGTGGGGTCGGTTTTCCTCCTTGTCTCTATTGCTGGTTTATCTTCTATCCACCAACTTGGAAATCTATGCTCTTCTTTGCGGTGCTAGAATTTGTCTTTGCCTTTCCAATTCAGTAGCGTGTTCTTCTTCAAGGTCAAGAATTCTTGTGGCAATGAAGTAGTGGTTGACACTTTACCTATTATGCTAGATAACTTATCTCAAATCTAAAATAATATCCTCTTGAATTTGGAAGAGAAATTTAGGTCTTTCAACAGGAGGATTTCCCGAAATAGCCATAGTTTGTAGACATGAGGCTCGAATAGCTATTCAAATTCCAGATTTTTTTGAAATTTTAAATGTTCTGATTTTTCCGACCTTCCGGTCATATTCAGTGTGTAGATGTTTGCTAAATCTGCCCCATAGTGGGTGCAAAAACTGTTGGCATGAAAATTTTTGGGGACAAATTTGTGGGTTTCTTGCCAACACTCTGGGAGTCTAAGTCCCTCTACTTAACCAATGTAGCTGTTGTACATGCATACACGAGTAAAAAGTGAGTTTTATCCTGGTGGCCTTTTGGTGGGATCCAACAAGGGAACTCCACTGACCCTACGGTAAAATCTTGCATATATCTACAAGAGAGGAATTTTCTAGGAAAGTGGGAAAGGGAGTGAGAAAGTTAGAAAAGAGAAACTAATGCTGCAAGTAGAAAATCAAAGACTTGCATACACCAGCCAAAAATTTCATTACATGCACTTGAATTTAGAAGAAATCAAATCTGCGTAACAACAACAAGACCAAATAGCATTTAATGAGCACAAAGTACCACTAAACTCCTTAGTCAAAAAAGGCTAAAATTCCTTCTTCCTTTATTGAAGCTCAAGTAGAAATTATACATAACATAGAAATAGAAGACATTTTTGAGTAGGGAAAATGGAAGAAATTTGCTATCTCTTTTCTCTCTTCACAAGGATATCTCTCATGAATTAAAAAAATAGCTCCAATATCTAAGAAGTATAAGAAGTTTTCTCAGAAGAAGCTCAAATGAGGAGCTTGTTACAATTTATAGAAGAAAGCAACTCTTCATCTTCCCGGTGACTTTTCAAATACTTTAATTTGACTTTAGACTATTCATATTCCACTTAAATATTTAAGTCCCTTTTATAAAATCAAGGCGACTTAAATTTTACATTATGTTTCTAAAGTCACTTAAATTTATATTAAAAAGTGCAAACCTCAACGCAAAAATATAACATTGATGAGAGAGAGCGTTGGGTGAGAAGAGAAGAGAGAGAGAGAGAGAAAGAAGAGGAAGAAGAAGAAGAGAGAAAGAAGAAGAATTATTCGAAGAATGAGCCATTGCAGTGGATTTGATCTTGTTCCCTGACTAGTTTCCACTTCATCCTCCTGAGAAGGCCTCTGCTCCTCCAAGATTTTTGCAAAAATGAGTTCTTTGAGGTTCAAATTTTTCGGCATGAGGAATGTGAATGCAACCCAAGGTATTTGTCCATCCATTAGCCACATTGTTGATGTCTTTGAACTTCCCGAACTATGATGAATGTTTCTCTATGATAAGTGCAATAGAGGCCCAATCTCTGAGAGGAAGTCAAGGGTATCCTTAGTGAAGGATGATGGGTTCTTGTCAGTACCCAAAATTGTTAGGTACTTATCTGCAGGGCATGTGTAACAAGTGCCCCGATGATGATACAGTCTCCTCGCAAGGTGTTCGGGATCCGAAAAGCCCTCGGAGTATGCGTTAACATCCCATATGCCCCGCTTAGCCCCGCGCCCTTTGTTTTCCCCTTTTTCCCTCTTTCTTTGGCCTCTTGACTTCAAGATGAAAACCTGCCGCCGGGCAGTGGCGGCGGTCCCCAGAACCGCCGCCCGCTCGCAGCGGCGGTCCCAGGCGCGCGCTTTCCGTAATGCTCTTTTGACGCGACTCACGTGAAATATCACGTTTCACCAGCTTTCTTTGCCGACTTGAGCATGCATTTATGTTTTTGGTCCCCTAGAATAGTGTTTTTCCTTTGTTTATTGTTTAGGAGTTCAATTTGGTTTTGGTTCTTGGGTGTTTGAATTCCTATAAATGCATGGTTTGTGCACATGCAAATGGTCTGGAGTTTTTGGTCTGAAGCTTGGCTGGATTTTGAAGTTTGATCTTTGCTCTCATTCCCTCATTTTAGTGTTTTAGTTAGTTAGCTTGTTTAGAAGCCATAGCTTGAATTCACTTGCATCTTTTGTTAAATTGCTCAGCTGTTGGTAAGCCATAGACCCATCTTGTGCAGGCAGCACTGTCATTTCATCCAATCCAGTTAGAAGCTGGCCTCTCTCAAGTTTTGTTTTCTGGGTTCCTCTTTGCAATTCCTTTAGTTTTCCTTTGCTTAGAATACTTAGTTTTCTTCATTGCGTGTTTTGGTTAGTATTGTGTTAATTTGTAAAGCCACATATCCATCTTGTGCAAGTGCGAAGTCATTACTTGAGGCCACCAATTTTACTCCAATCTTCTCATTTTCAAGTTGTTGTGGTCCATTAGTTTGCTTTAATTCCTTAGTTTAGTTCATTACATGCTTAGTTTGCATTGACTAGCTACATATCCAACTTCAGGCAAACAATGTCATTTTTTATCTAATCCATTAGAGTAGAATAGCTTAGGAGGCCATTAAAGTTGCAGGTTTTGCTCTTCATACAGATAGATTCAGTTCCTGACGCATTTTGTTACACGATTCGCAGAGATCCCGCTTAGGAATCGCATAAGCCAAGCTCGTACTCTCGCGCTATCCCTCTCCTATCCGCGTTCTATTCTATCTGCATTCTGAAGGTTGTCCCTTGTTCCAAACACCTATTCCTGTTGATGCAAGCATTACACGCTTTTCTGGATCTACGTGAACACAAAGAACGAAGAGATCATACTGAGGGGACAAGATCACACACACCATCGGATTCGCCACTGTTCTGCGGAATCCAGGTTTTAAACTTTCAAAGTTTTAGTTAGAACCATATCAAACAGAGTAGTTAATCGCTTTATTTCAGTTAATTTTATTCTCGATATTGCCGGGGAAGCTCGAGAAACTATGATTCACTCCTCACTTCTGAGGTAGGGTCGAGAATCTTGCTAATAGATTAGTTATTTCATTGTTTAGAATAGATATTAAATTACACGTGATAAATAACCACACTCGATTATCTTGTTTGTTTTAAGTTATTAGTTTAGTTTTCAATTCTAAATATTTTAAATAGTCATTTTTCTTAAATTCATTTAAATCATCGAAAATACAAAAAGAAGTCATATATGCTAGAAATATACTTAGATTTCACTTTATTATAGTTTGTTTTATTACTGCTTTTGCATGACAATTACGGGACCTAGGGAGCCCAGGGAATACATTTTTGAGCCAATCGTGCCTCAGCCCAATCTCATAGCGGCAATAACTGATATTGACCAGAACCTTAGGATACAAGTCTTCCAAACAACCACGCATTTACAATCGATCGCTCGCTAAGAGGATTAAACATGAAGACGACCAAGCACATGCGTTGGGTCAAACACCAAGCTACAGACACCTTCCACATGACTATAGAAGGGCTCGAAAGAGAACAAACATTCGTGTGTGATCCTCTAGTTCCATAGCAGGTCTGAGACACCCTCGTAGATATAGATACCGCATTAAGAATCCAGGTTGCAGAACGCAGAAGGTATTCTCGAGAAGATCGCACAACTATCGGTTCTAAACATGAAGGAGAAAGCATACGATTACTTGGATACTAGGGATTAGAACTTGATCCCGCGTATGACCATAACAGACCGCAACAACCAAGAGTCTACGGTTGACCCTACAAATCCCACAACCTAACGAATCTATAAGAAAATTAGACATGTTCCTACGCACACCGGTATTCCAGCTTCTTTCCACCTATTATCATTGAACAACTATCCTCGCTGATACAACGGCTAACGGCTAGGGAATTCTCGACTAGGCCGTAAAATCGTCCATAGAGTCAATTTTATTCATCATCCACTATATGACCTTATCGGAGAAACACACGAAACAATCCTGTGTCATTTTCCACGTATTCCACGTGCATGATCGAATCACGCCGAGTTCGATATTGATTGGAGCCTTCGAGCAGTCATCTTACATCGATCGATCTATCACACCGGTCTAGGTTAGAAGGGCCTTCTTTGCCTTAGATTCACAAATTCCATTAGTGTGTGTTGAAGACATTAGACTGCCTAACTAGTCTGTCCGTATACTACCTATATTCCATCCCCACTGCCGTTTGGCATGACCTCGGGAGGTCGGGCGCGGAAGAGTCACTTGTAGATTCCCATGCTCGCTTGTCACTTTTTCAGCGTATAGTTGCCTACCTCTTTTTGACATATTCTTCAAATGGACCAATAAACTCATCAACAAAGATCCTCACGCATTGCAGTACTCCAAGTTTATGAGTTTTCTGATTTACACTATCCTATAATTTGTATGCTTGTTCCTCTTTTCCTCTAGCTTTGTGATGGCCTGATTGATTGCCTCAAACCTAATTGCCAAGGCCCTCACCCATACATGTGATAAGTCTTTTGAGGGAGTTTCAAATATCTTCTTGTCGATTAACTCTTGGTGATGAGTGCTGCTCATTTCATCTACTATTGGGCCCAAAGGTTCCCAATAGTCCCTTTCTTTCTCCAAGTCCTCCTTGAGTGTCCATGTCCTATTTTTTGTCACACACATGTAAGTGAAGAGTTTGACCACTTCTTGGAGCACTAACTTCCCTTTTTCAGAAATTGATTTAATCCATTCATTATTCTCTTACCCCTACATTGTGAACTTGTGCGTCCTCTTGATGGATTCTAGATTGAAGCTACTGATGGGTGCAACTTCCTCAGTGGGAATTTTCATGGCATTAGGATCAACTAGATGTTGCACATAGAATGAAAAAGTTCACACATGCTATTTTAGTTCATCAATCTTCTTCTTATACTCCTTATTCCTTGCCACCATGCGAGCGAGAAGATTGCTTGATACATGTGCAAATCCCCTTCATGAGTTTCCAGTCCTAGTTAGATTGTGCTCATCTCATAGTCAGTTGGTGTCATCTCATCCACTGGCTTGATTACCTTGGGCTGAGCTTCTTTGATTTATCGGCTATCAGTTTCCCCACTATAAAACCGTGAGGCTATATGTGCAAGCTTTCTTAATCTTTTTCTTTGGCTAATGAGACATTCACCGATAAATTAGGGCTGCCACTTATTCGCATAAAGTGTGGGTGTCGGGAAATTTTTTTCCCAGGCATCCAAGGAAATATCTCATCAGACTTAGGATCAATGATAGGTGCACCAACAATTCCTTATTTTAAAGGAGGAGACAAATCCTAAATCTAAGAGACATGGGTGTCAACAAGAGGTGGGGCCTCCTGTGTTGGCTTGAAGACTGGGTCTTGGACCATGTGTTCTTCCTCCACTTGTGTCTCGGCCACTAGATTTTCTTCCTACATTTTTGCGATAAAATATTCCTCTCATAGTGATGTAAATGAGCTTTCTTCTACCCTAAGTTTCTTTGGTGTCTTCTTGTGAGGAGAAGCTTCCAATTCTACGGCCTTCCTTTTCGAACTTGCTCTAGAGTGTTTAGAACTGGAAGTCACCTCTATGAATTTTGAAGATGACTGATGGGAAGCTTACTTCTAACTTGGGGGAATTCCTCGTGACTGGATGATCATGGTTCTCTTCTTTTGAAACCAATTTCTTGTTCTCCTCACCACCTTCTCAGTACACTCTAATATATCCCTTGATTCACGAATATACTAGTTGATTGGAGGTAAAGGGGACATTTTTATTACCACGTATTTAGGATCATACATCTCTCTGTCTCTATCATCATGTAAAATATCTTCATA
This sequence comes from Taxus wallichiana var. yunnanensis, assembly GCA_018340775.1. Classification (NCBI taxonomy): domain Eukaryota; kingdom Viridiplantae; phylum Streptophyta; class Pinopsida; order Cupressales; family Taxaceae; genus Taxus; species Taxus wallichiana. Next base: position 650,609,641 of record CM031240.1, on the reverse strand, counting down.
CCAAGAGAACTTGAATTTCCTCATCTCACTAATTGTCATCCTCATATGGTCCTTTTCACACACTTCAAATTCATCATCGCAATTGGTTCAGTTGTCCTCAACTTGCAGCTTGTGTTGCAATTCTAGAACATAGAAAGAGTCGGGATCTTCTCGAATGTCAAAATTAGACATGGAAATGTATGAATGTATAGTTAAATGAGTGAAAGTGACCTACAATTGAGATGCATCATTTGAGATCTTACATGTGAATACCCCGAGAGAGATAGGAAATGGAATCAAATTCTTCCTCCTACTTCTAAGATTATTATTCACTTGAATGATTTGTCTGTAGAGCTTGAACAATACAATTTGGTCACTAAGGTACTTAGGTAGCCTTAGCAGAGCTTGGTTGAAGCCAATAACTCATAGGTAGGAGAAAGTCGAGAATTGTATGAAATAAGAGCCATATTTCTTGATCATAGATGTTACTTGTGATGACATCCTAGCCTCTAGATATCCTTCTAAGCTTCGAACCACATACATTGTGAATGCATTGTTCATGTGAGTGAAATGCCTATGGCTTTCCTCCATCACCAATTGTGGAATTTTCTCAAACATAGGCACCTTGGCAATAATGTTTTATGTGAGATATTCCTTTGAATGATCTTGAGCTAGTGAGGAGATAGACCAAGTAATAATTCATGTGTAACTTCCTCATCATGGGTACCTAGAGTAGTTGTAGATGGAGATTATCACTAATGATCTAGCCCCAAGTCAATCCTTTGCTTTCCTTCTTTCAATGTCAAGATGAAAAGGCCCATCCAGTCTTGGAAGTCTCTTGTGTTTGCTTTGCCCATAACTCTACTAAGGAGAGTGATGACATATGAATATCCTTCTTAGAACTCACACCTTGGAAGGTTCTTGGGCATCCTTGAGGGATTTCTTCCTGTTTTCAACCATGAACCAAGTGCAACCCCTTGCATGTATGCATCCATCATTTCCCAATCATGTAAGGCTCATGTCCTTTGAGATGATGACCATGCTTGGGTGATGTTAGTATCTACAGTGAAAGTGAAATGGTTCTAGGGCTAATGACCACCATCACTGTACCATTATCAGCTTGGATGGTTTGTGTTTTAGGCTCATAGTGGTGAGAGTAGGATAGGACCAACTCAAGACTTTGCACAAACATTGGGTGTCCCGTGGCAACAAACAAGCCACTTGTGAATATCTAATCTTTAATATTCTTTCGGTCTTTAGCTTCCATGTAATTTCTAAGGTCATTTAGGTCCATGTACAAGACATCGTTGTATTCTATCTCATACTTGCAAGCAAAGGGTTGTGCCAGCTTCTATTCTCATCCACTTTTGCTTCATGTTTTCCTTAGAAATAACAACTTACTATTTTTAGTAAGTGTGAAAAATCAACTCCCTCAAACCTCAACTGAATGTTGTGACTCTGATTTCCCCTTTTCCCTGTGTTCCTCTCTCTCTCTTTGGATCAACTTTCTATTTTTGGCAGTTCTCGTGGGACCACTTACTATTTTTAGTAAGTGCCAAAATGCCCGTTCTGAATAATTCTCAGCTGCAGTACATCTTCAATGTCTCCATCTCCTTCACAAGTTCTTCTATTGATGGCTTTCCCAAAATAATAGTCTCCTATGCGAAAGACTTGATATTTTTAGAAAGTGAGCTTCTAGAGGTTAGATTGACATGGAATAAATTTTTCCGATATGGGTTTTTTCCTAATATCGCCCCTTTGAAATTTTAGACCTACCCGCTCAATAGTCTAGGAGATTTTAAACTTTCAATTTTTCGACCTGGTAGTGCTTCTAGACACGACAACCATTAATGGACCTTGAAAATTGTAGGTCTGGTTTTATCCTCTATTTGCAAAAAAAATTATATTTTTGATATGGGTTTTTTCTTCTTATGCTTCAGTGAAATCTTGTTTCAATCCGACAACTAGTTTGACGGAAATCCAACTTTTTCTTCATCGGGCTGAAAAGAAGATTTCTTCACTGTGAATGTTCTATGTAGCACAAGGAGGGATTGAAGGTGTGTTTTTGATGGTTTTTGAGAGAGGAAGTAACATAAAAAATGGTGTGTTGTTTCATGCACTAGTTTACAAGATTTCTACGAATCTCTCGTTTCACGACAATGGAGATTTTCACTGTTTTCTTCTCTTCATTCTTCACTTCTTCTTCCTTGTTTGCTCAAACCTCCTTTTGAGACCTACATATCACCATGGGAAAGGTATTTTGATGCTTTTTTTGGAGCTGGTTTAATATTTGGAAATGGTGGAGTGATGGTAGGAAGTTGCAGAGAGAGTGTAAATATGGTTGTGCACGAGAATGTTAGAAGTTAGAAGTAGGAAACAGGTAAGTATTTAAAATTTTAAAATTTAGCTGAGAAGGGAGATGGGCACATTTTTCAAGGTTTGATGTCCTTAACATGTGAGGGATGTGAGGGACATAAAATTCCATGGTGATAAAGGTGACGACACGTGGTGAGGATCCGATGACATGGAATGAAAGCTAGAAAATCAGCTTTAAAGCACTGAGGGGCTGGAAACGGGTCATATGGGTGACCAGAAGTCTCCCTTAGGGGATTGGGAATATTTTTCAAGGTTTTATGTCCCTAACCTATGAGACATATGGGACATCAAATTCCATGATGCTCGTGGAGATGACACGTGGTGGAGATCCGACGGCAGGGAATTTGAGCTCCCACAAGCACTGGGGGCTAAATTGGCGATCTTGGAGGTTGCATGAGGATCCAAAGGTCATATGGGGGCTGGGAACATTTTTCCATGGTTTATGTCCCTGATGTTGAGGGAAGTTAGGGACACAAAATCTCGCCAAGATCTTGGAGCTGACATGTGTCCTCCCAAAATTTGACTACCTCTCGAACTCGCTCCAAGAGGACAACTTGAGATGATGATAACTTGAGCTCTCGATGGACTTTTTTGGTGAAATTTTATACATCCTGAATAAAAATGACATTTTTAATATAATGGTGGGAGTATAATGGCTTGATTCTTCCATGTAATTCCTAAAAATCTGATTTTTATTTTGGTACTCCACTTGTGCATGATAAAAACTACTTACAGATCTAATGCACAAAATTGTTGTGAAAAGAATAATTTCACCGTCTCGTAGGGATTGGAATTATATTTTTGGATATGTTTTGTTTTTATCCTAACTCCATCCGAGCTCTGGAATTACCTTTGGAAGTTCAACAACTATTTTTGCCTATGTACTTGACTAGGCATGTGAACCCTAATTTTGGCAAAACTACCCCAACTTCTTTGAGTCCTTCCAAAATCTTCCTGAATCACTTCCATGATGTCCCAAGAAATTTTAATCACCTCCATTCCTATTTTTTATTTTCTACTCCTCTCCATGGGGTTGCTCTAGTCCTAGGAAGGCTAGTGATAACCCTTCCCACAACTACCTAAAGCTTACAACTTTTAATGAACTCCTAAAATCACCTAGGGGAATGAATGGACTTTCCTAAATCACCTAAAGGGATGAGATAATGTTAATCAAAGAGGTCACTGGACTCGATTGGACAGAGCTAGGTGTCTTGGAATGATAGGATTTGAAAAAATTAACACAGGGCTATAATTGTCATGCTCGAAAATTGTTAATTTCCCCGCATGCACATTTGCATGACAACAGTAAAAATGAAATGAGGTGAACCAAGTTGTAGTTTTGTTCCCGCTTATTTCGTGACTCAGAGAGAAAAACTAGGGATTTGGGATGAATTGCTGTGTTTGAAGTTCTGTGGATTATTAACGAACCTATTGTTGCTCCATTGGAAAATGGATTTGTAAGAAAGAATGATGAAACCATACGTGTTTTGACCTTGGTGGTGGTATAATTGATGTTTCAGTGCTTGATGTTGGAGATGGTGTACTTGAGGTGCATAGACAAGACACACAAACTATTTGATAAAATGTCCGAGAGTGAAAAAACCTTGAGGACATCAATGATTGTGAGATTTTTTCAATATTTCTTTGTTGAGGAGACTTTAGTAACTCTGAAGCAATGCATCTAGCATATTTCCTAGCCTAGCTCATGAATTTTTGACAAAATGTCCAAGGTGATGTAGTCTCATCAAATGCGGTAATTACACAAAATAAGTATGAATTTTCCCTTTTCTTTTGCACTAAATTTCACTTTCATCATTTCTTGCATTTGGAAATTAAATGTTAATTATTAGGAAATGTAACTCCAACCAATGATAAAACCTTACTTCAATTGGAACTGTCAAACATCGAAAAGATAACCCGAAAGTTATGCGCATGAGTGCCACACCCAAATGTACCGCAAATCTAAAACTCCTAACACAACCCCTAGTAATGTAGGACACCATGGAAAACCTTAACCAAGTTGTTTGAACTCATTTACCACCTTTTAAGTCGAGTTGCAAATCCCATTTATCTTATCAGTCACTTGTAGTGACATGCACATTTTAATAAAACACGATCGGTTCTGGCTTACGGTTGCCACTTAGTTTGAGTGAAACTGAAAACCATTGCCACCTACCTCTAGACTGCCAATAAGAGAATTGTAACCAACCTTCATTTCAATGAAAATGATTTCAAAAATAGTTTTGCAAGTGGGTTTTGGGGCCCACTAGTCATTGTGCGACAAGAGTTCTTGACGCAATTGCGATAACCGACCCCAAAGTTTCCCTTGTAACTTGAGCTCTGCTCATCGTAATCAACTTCCGCTAGACACGATGAATTCTATATATATGGGAGATTAAGTAGGAACCATAAAATTCTTTTTGATCTTAAAATGAGAGTTTTCAAGGCCCAATCTATAAGTACTTTAAATGTTTTACCAACTTTCATTTTAATTGCAACTTTAGCTAAACACACCTTCTAAGGGCCCCATTTAACTCCTAACTAACCGTGGAACCTTGTAGATATCATTTCCATACTTTATAGAATATGAATTGATCAAATTCTTGTATGAATGGGTTTTTGGGAAATTATGATGTTTCTCTCTCTTCCCCTTTCTCTCTCTAGAAGTAACTATGAAATTTTGACTGGTTTTAAAAAGTAAATGAGTTATAAATTTTTATGGGTTAGAAATGAAATAAAAATGTTATAATGTATGTGGTTATGATATGATGAATAGAAAAGAAAATGAATTCTATACTTTCTCTCTCTTCCCCTTTCTCTCTCTAGAAATAACTATGAAAATTTTGATTGGTTTTGAAAATGTAAATGGGTTAAAAATGTATATGGGTTTGAAACAAAATGCAAAATTGGATACACGATGTATGTGGTTATTTTATAGTGAATGGAAAAGAAAATGAAATTTTAGACTTTCTCTCTCTTCATTTTTTTCTCTCTAGAAGTAACTATGAAATTTTGATCGGGTTTGAAACTGTAAATGGGATTAAAATGTATATGAGTTTGAAATGAAATGAAAATTGGATACGAGATGTATGTGGTTAGGATATGGTGATTTGAAAAGAAAATGAATCCTAGAATTTCTCTATCCTTCCTTACTCTTCTCTAGAAAAAAGAAAGCAATAGAATGAGGAAGTGTGAATGTGTGAAGAAATGACCTCTCTCTCTCCCCTATCTCTCTCTACTTTTACTTCAAATTCTTGAAATGATGGATGCATGGAATTTATGCTTGAGTGTAGGGGATTTCCTTACATTACTAGGGCTAACCATGCATTGGTTACAGTACTCCAAACAAGATGAATTCAGGATGTGATATGTTGTATTTAAAGAGTTGTCATGTAAAGTTATATTCATCTTGCAATATGTGTATTACCATAGAAAATGATATGTAGTGTTGTTCGAAGAATTGTTCTTTGTACATTTTGAAAAGGAAATATCAATGTGGCTATATTTTATAGTGTCAAAATGGATGTGAAGTTGTACTCAATGTTGTACCTATGTTATAAAGATATTAAACTAATCTTTTACTATGTTAATTATTTATTTGTCTCCCTAACACCCACAATGCTAGGTAGAATCTCATCTCATCCAAACTAACAAAATAAAAATGATTTTATAATCCCTATTATACTATCTCCTCCCAATTGAGCCTTTTACAGGGTATAAACACTGATCATGTTAATAAAATACTCTAATCTCATTAATCACCTTCTTGTTTTACATCTAAGACAAGTCCTACAAGTACCATTACCTAAATTTAAATAACCTTGTGTGAGGCAATGGCTATTAAGAGTACCCTATCATACATGGGGTGAGAATGACCATCATTTCTAGGTGTCATAAATCTAACCACCTCATGGGTAAGTTGTAATGCTTAGGTGCGTAATTGTCCTTAACACTTTAGTGTGTAACCTAGTCCTTGTGGGGATAGTTTGGGGTGTTTTCACCTATGTCTTATCTCGTTGAGGGACCTAACTGAGGTGAGGGGATTCTAAGTGCTAACTTACCTATGCATTAAACTAATGCGTCAAACTCATTAATCCCTCATAGATAACAATGTTACCTAGGCATGTAGTCTTGGAATACCTCAAGTGGCACAAAGGCTTTGCAAGATAAGGACATTTGATTACTCTAATTTTGTCTTGTAGTAGGGTGTAGAAATCCTTGAGCACTAATGAATGTAATAGATCATGTGACCTCTCATGATGTTAATGGTCAAAGGAGCTATGATGTATGGTTACCAATGATTGTAAATATTGCTTTAGAAGGCTTTTGAATGTGTAAAATTTTATAGAATGTCCCACTTGTAATACGTCACACTCCCTAGAGACATAAATTTTATAGAATTCCCCACTTGTAATGCTTTTGAGTTTCCTAAGGAAAATAAAATGAATCTTATGAAAGGAATCACACTCCCTAGAGACGGGAATCTGTAAGTGTAGAATTAAGTAGCATATGAATTCATTTGTTTTAAATGATGCCAATTCTTGACCAAGTAACCATGTAAATGTAGTTAGAACAAGGGTAAACAAGAATAAAATTGTAATGATCGCTACAAAGATCGTATGCCCTTGAGTGATGTGAAACCAACTAAAATTCCTAATGTGATCATAAATTAATGTAATATAGGAGAGTTGCACAAGTGATAAAACAACCTATGAAATCAGGAAACCAACTCTAAGGCTTGAACACAACCTTGTATGCATAAATGTGGTTAAACAATGATGCTAATGAAATAATGAACATGAAGCCTTGAGAATGGAATACCTTAGGTTGTTTCCAAGGCCTAGTGAGTTAAGAATATTGCACCCTAGTTTTAATTGTAGAAGTTAGTAGAAACCTTGGGTGTAAATGGGAATACATTAAACCTAAGATCTCTTAAGAAGTAGAATTTATGGTCAAAAATGTAATTAACTCGTAACTATCAAGAATGAATCCTTAATATGATCAATTAGAAGTAGAGTGAAATGTGAGATTCGTCTCTTAAACTCAATGCAAACCTCTATAACGTTAGCACAAGTAAAATGTACCCCTTTCATGTGCAACATGTTTTGTGAAAACAAGGAGTCCTAATTGGAGAAAATGGAGTGTGAATCAATCCATGAACGATGCAAATTAATTAGTTAACTTACATGGTTAGTTGTAATAACTTGAAGACAAAAGAGGGAACCCTTAGTGTTCAAACAATACTATGAAAATAACTCGGGTTAGGTTTTCTATTGACCTAATAACCTTCTTTTTATTTTCTATGAATTTCCTCCTTGTAATGAAAGTATAATGCCAAACCAAGTAAACATGATTCTTAGAAACAAATTCTCAGGACAAGTGTTGGTAGACTCATGGGTTTCTAAATGCTCCTAATGATCGTTGAGTTATATAAATTAATTGCGATAAAGGAAACAAGCAATATTCTAATGGAACTGCTATAGGTGAAATGTTAAACAAAAATATGCAGCCTAGTTTTAAGAGGAATGAAGGGTCCCATGTTAAGTGTTCTTCATATAATTATAGTCAATTAATAAAAATAGGATGGTAATAAATATGTAACCATGAAAAAGTTGTGTTGTGGGAAGTGCCTATCAATAAGTGTATATTGTAGTGGGATCGTTGTTGTACTTTTTCATTTTGGGAAACGTGGATATGATGTGCATCATGTGTTCATGTTATTTATGTGGGTTCACAGCCAGAAAATGTCTCATGTGTTGTATATTAACCTAAGTGATCCCATGTGGTGTCATGTATCAAGCAATGTAAGTAAAAAAAAGTTATCCCGAATTTTGTGTGTTGTATTTGTGTGTGTAAAATGTGAGCATGATAATTAAAATCCATGAAAACTCAATCAATCATCTAACTTTCTAACCAATGTCAAAACGATCCACCCAATCCAATTTGGCAACACCTTTAGCATAAAAATTGAAATATTAGGATATGCGTAGAATTTTAAGAGATAAAGTTAAAAATTCAATTGTTTTGAGATAAACATGGAAAGTGCTAGACACGTGCCCAATCAATAAGAATAAAGAATTGGAAAATGATACGGATAAGCATATATACTTTCAAAAGAAGGGTGCTTGAATCGACATATGGTAGGACCGTTGACAACTACAAATTTTTGCATTAATGTATGGATGGACATCAGTCATCCACATGGAAATGTGTGTTCTAATTTCTATGCGAAGTAGGTAACTATTAGTTTTTTCATAATTGTGCTTTCCATTTTTTTTCAGATCTAGATCATCTTACAAAGCACCAAAAAAGCTAAGTGCACTAATCTTATTATGTTTTTCTATATTTAACATATACACTAATTGAATGCAACTTCCTAATGTTATTACACATGATATAATGTTATATTTGGATTGTTGGGATGTTTATCTATTAATTTGAATGCACATTACTTTATAAGATTTCAATCCAAATTAAAAAAACTAAAACATTAATATATAATTTGGGTGTATTCGACAATCTTAATAAACCTCGTGGATGTTTACACACTCTAAACACAAATTTAAATATAATATAAAATCAAAAAGAAAGAAAATGACGTGATTTAGATCAATACTCAACAAATACACAAACCTACTTCAATTATACAACTTAATGACTATGGGTGTGTATAATAATGAGAACTACAATTATATCCCAAAATTGATAAAATAACCCTTTACGCAATGCTTATTTAACATATCTAGATGTACATTGTGTGATCCAAAGCCTGAAATCAATATCTCCCCCAAAAAAACACCTTCATCAAACACAAAGTGATGGTTTTGGTGGGGCCATATACACTGTCTGTAGGGTTAAGTCATTAAAATATGTAGTTAAGAATATTGAATTTGGTCCAAGGAAAGGTAGACAATACTTATTGAAAAGTATCCTATAAACAATAGATTTTTTTGAGTTTTTAAGATATTTAAATTTAATTTTAAATCAAACAAACAATTTTATCTAAATTGACAATTGATATAATATATATATATATATATATATATATATATAAAATATAATTAAATTATGTAAAAGTGAAAATCAGAAATGAGAGATATAAAGCATTAAAATACTCTCTATAATAGAGCAAGATAATAATTTAAATTCCAACCCAAAATATAAAAAATAAAACTATAAATTTTAAACCCAAAATAAACAAATAATTCTAAATGCATAATTAAAAATGGTGTTCAAGATATATGTAAATAAATGATAAGAGATATAAAAATGAAAACATCATGGAAATAAAACATAACAATACTTTAAATGTATATGTTTCAAACCTAAAACAAACAAATAAGTCTAAACACATGGTTTTGCATGCATCTTTATTTTACAAATAAGAAATAATGACAAGTAGTAGTAATGGATTTTATATTATACTCACGCTTGTGTCTCATGAAATTCATTTCTTATTTATATTATACTCGTGTCTCGTGACACACCACACAAAAAAATGTTTTAAAGACTCATTTGACAAAAATACACAATCGAAATAACCAACAATAAATGCAACGGGGAAAAAGAAATGGGTGTTAATAAATGGCCGCTTCAAAACATTGATAACAAAAATATTTTTCAAAGAATGTTGATGTACACAATTGTATGAACCATTGATTGTCCGGTGCATGTAAGAGTTAACCGCTCCCACTCTCCTTTCGAACACTTTGCTTTCAACATAAATATATTTATGTTGACAAATGTTTCTTACAAGTGGATGCAACATGGTTGAAACCGTAGTTTTTAATCAACAATCAAACATAGGAGAGATCACAATAGTATACATTAGATGACTTGCCTTCCCATCCATCAAAACCTTGAAGCCCACCCCAAATAACACCGACTTTTGTAAATTTCATGATCAATCACGGTTGGTTGTTCAAAGGTGAGATTGACTTATTACAAGAAGAGGTGTGGAAAATTCCATTCATGTGTTGTGTAATGCAAATAGTTCAAGGCGTTGGTTCAAAATTGGTTGTTGGAGACAATCAATAGTTCAGGGGACAATAATCCCTCCTCTTTAGTGGAGAGGTTCCCTTATTTAACCAAAATTTGAATCTCTAAATATTTACAAATATACATGCTAACTAGATTTAAATGAGGAAATTGGTGCATATGATTGATTCCATATTTTCCATACATAAGATAAACAAAGCAATATGGTTTTGAGGAAAAACAACAACTTATATGGGTAAGAGGAATGAGTTAGGGACACAAAGTTAAAGATAACTCATCAGTCAAGGATACAAGTACCCTCCTTGGTTATGCAAGATTACCCACTGATCAAAGAGAGAAGGGAAGAAACAACACTTTCAAAACAAGATATCACAGAATTTTCATTCTACTTACACATGCAATAAGAACTTAAGAACATGTGTATTTGTATAAATGAAAATTCATGATATATAAAATGTAGTTTGACACAAATTTTAGTACATTTCATTCATGAATTGAACACCAAGTTTCAGATTTCACCTATAAAAAATCAACACATTAATTAGATTGCAAGAAAATAAATGGAAGAACTCAGATGAGAAAGGAAAGTCTTCTTCTGTATTGATCAAAACTTTGTATATTACATTCAGAACACCAATATCTAACCCCTTTACAAGTGATAATGAAGCCTTATATAGGCTGAGGGAGGATGTAACTACTTTTCTAACTAATTGTCTCTTAATTAAGTGCTAAAAACTTAGTTAGTTAATTACATAAGTTGGCTTTATTTTACAATTTTATTTTCAAAATAATAAATCCAACCTCAAAATAGAACAATTAGATAGTACTATCTTATGAACTGAAAGAAGAGGGAACATTGGGAACATGTACATCTGGAACCTTTAACTTGAGTACTTGAACTATGAACTTAGTCACAACAATTGAGATTTCCATACACTTGGGAACTATAGTGTTTGCCATAGTAGCCAACCAACTCCCAAAAGAATACTCCATTTCTTTTACAACACCACCATTTTGTAAGAGTCCCTTGGTGGCCTCAACAACTACATTGTGCAACTCAAAGAGTTCTTCCATCTTATCTTTGTTGATTGATTCTTCTTTGAAAAGATCCTCTTTGATCAATGATTTGAATCTTTCTTTGACCTAATCCACTAGATTCCTTTCTAGAGAATTGTCCTTATAGAACTAACAAAGAGCTTGCAAATCAGCAAAGATATCTTCTTTTAATGATTCTCCTTTTTGTACCATGGTTCTCAGTTCAACTACAACTTCTTCTAGCACTTTGATTCTCCATTCCACACTATATGTCCAATTATTTGACAAGTTGTTCTTAGAATCATCAAATATTTTGTGTGAAAAGAGGACCTTCTCATTAGTTGTGCTCATGATATAGAGATCTTGAATATAGTTTGCCCAAAGTTTGAGTTCTTTATCAATTATATCTATCCTTGAGTTAATTTTCTCCTAAGCAATAATGATGTTGTCATATACTCTATAGGCTTCATCAATGAATTGTAATCTAGAGACCAAAATGCATTCAACCCAGGCCTCAAAAGATTTTCCAAATGTTGCATGCTTATGAATTTTTGCTATGGATTTGACATCAATTCCAGTAGTGGTAGTAGTGGGTGGAAGTGAAGAAATATGAGTGGGATCAAGAGGAGTTTTATTAAATGAGAGAAAATATTTGATGAAGTTTGAGAGAACTTGAACCTGTTCCTCAAGCTGCTCCTGAGTTTGCTTTCCTTTCTCTACCCTCTCAATAAATTTTGAAACTATTTCCTTGAGATTTTGTACTTCTCCTTCTAGGGTAGACTCTCCAAGTGGGATCCTAGTCAGCTCCAAGTCTAATATATATATCTCTTTTTCATTCATGTCTCCTTTTGTCTTAGCAATTTCTAGAAATTGATGTCCTTTAGCATCTGAGAAAATGAGAAGTTTCCTTAGATTTTTTGGGAGGAGGAGTTGTGCCAAGAAGGGTAGCTACTATATCAAATCTTGGAGCAACTATCTATGATAAAGATTTCCTCTTCTTGCTATCAATCATGGGCTAAACCCAAGTGCATGAATCACTGGAAGGTGGAACTGGAGGAGGTGGCGAGAGAAAGAACATTGGAGGACTCATAGGTTGAGAAGTGGAGACTTCCAGAGTAGGATTTTTAATAGAAGAAGATGATGGTTTTATAACTTCTAGCTTAGGCATCGAGGCACTATCTTTCCCTACATCTCGTTCTATGATTTTTACTTCATCTTCAACTTTTTCATTACCTTCATCTTCCTCTTCTTCACCTTATTCATCCTTTTTTCCTCAACTTATTGTTCCTCGCTTACTTTTAATTCTTCTTCGAGGGTTGTGGCACTTGATTAGGAGCAAGAGAAACTTCATCCGCTGATTCTTGAATCTTTTCTTGCTCCACCCTTTCTCTTGTGTTTCCTCATTCTTATCTACCTCTTTTGATTTATCTTTCTTCACATATACCTTGGTTCTTAAATCCAAGGGTGAGGAGGAAGGAGTCAATTGGGTTGGAGCATCCTTATGAGAAGTGGAGGCTTCCTAAGAGGAATATTTCTTCATCATTTCTTTGTATTCCTTCATTTTCCTATTGAACCACTATCTTGTCCTCACTAGCACAAGATTATTTAGTTTAGTAGGATCATCTCTCTCTTTTTGAGACTAGTCAATGGTTGGGATAGGTGTGTATTGGATGGATTTGATGTATTCCATAGAATACAAATCAAAATCATCATCTTCTATACCCTTAGGAGAGAGTACATAAGTTGATATCTTTGATTTAATCTAATGACAATCTTCCAAAGTACCTTTTCCTTACTTCATATTCATTTGCACAGTCCTCCCAATGAGTCCTCGAATGTGGGAATATGATAGTAGGTCATTTTGAGATGTTTGGAGATAAAACCCTTACTATCAAAGGAGGACCTCTTCTGATAGGTATGAAATTTGAATTCTGAGATAGTTCTCTCAACGTTTTGTGCATCCAAAGTAGATCTACATGTGTAGTTTCCCAATGAGATAGGAAACTGAATACTAATGATCTTCTTATCTCTACACGTCTCATGCAACATATCTAACTACCTACAAAGCTCCACTAGAACTAGTTTATCATTAAAGTACATTGGCAACTTGTTAGGCACACCTTCAAACCCAACTATCCTGATATATGAGAATTTTTTGAATTGGATGAAGAGGTTGCCATATGTAGAGATCAATTGTCTTGCTTCTGAAGAGACTCTCTCATAGCTACATTTCCTTCCAATAACCTAACTAGGAACATAGTGAAGGCATCATTGAATCTCCTGTGGTGAGTCTTACTGTTCTCATAGGTGAGTTGGGGATAGAATTCATACACTAGTGAATTTTTCTTTTCCTCTTTCCCCGAAAATCTATCCAAAATCTCAAGGCTATAATGGTGTACATAAAATATGATGTCATGTGGAAGGTTTTTCTCTTTGCACATCACTTGTTCACTCAGTTCTCACATATGATTTCCCTCTAATTCAATCTCTGTTTATCTTCACAATGACATTGATGTACACACATCATGTATTGGAATTCATTGGTGGTATGCGTTCCCGTTATTATTGCAAGAAATGTGATCATATATGATAATTCTTCCTTTAAATCATACCTCAGTAGATAATTTTGGGAAGATTGGAGCCTCCTTTATTTTGGGTCTTGAGCCAGGACTTGGCTATCATCATCTTATATTTATCTTGAGTTTGATCAAAGAGATTTTGAGCTTCAACCTTGGTCAAGTTTTAGAGTTCTCAAAGATGGGAATTCCTAAGGCTACATTGATGTAATGGGAATCAAGCTTGGTAATTATTTATCCCTGGGGATCCTTAATTTCCTTAGTTTACGGGTCAAAGCTTGAAGCATGGGATATGACAACATTAGTGCATTACACCGAGGTAGGAAAACCAACAGCATATGTAATTCCACTATTTTTAATGCATTGGGAAATTATGGTGGGAGAATTTTCAGAAATATGGGCCCAAAATCATCTAGGTTCATATGCCTAACATCACTATCTCCTATATTAGGCATAGAGGTTTCAAGAGAAGAAATGTGCTCATATCCCGCATCATACGGTACTTCATTGTGGAGGTGTGTGGGAAGACTAAGAGGAAATGAAGGTTTAATAATGGGTTTTCATAGGTATTTAAAGGGGATGGTTAAAAACACAAATAACTACCAAACTAGAGCAAGGAAGGATGAAACCACTCACCTTTAGTATGAAAAGATGATGCCTCCACAACGGTTCCAATGAAACTTGAATTTTTATAAAAATTGACTAAGTTATGAGAAAAACCTATTTTTAGGGCGAGAGCAAAGTGGATAGTGTACAATGAAAACTTGATTTATAATGGGTAAAAATGACAAAGTTTTAACCTTTTATAGTGATTAGGTTTGAAATGGGTGTAATTAGTGCATGGATAGAGCAATGTAGGCATTGGCTTGCTTGGGGATTTTTTTAATCAACTATTTGTTTATAAATTATAATGGGTGCTCGAGGAACTCAAAAACAAAGTGAGGTGTAGGAATTATAGAGTTGTAGGGGAACACGAGTTGTGGGGAATGCGGAGCTATGGGGAACGAAGGCTTCATGGAACAAGTTCCACCCGACTTAACAATCTTTGTAAAAGCTATGGAAATCAAGACTTGTGGGTTAGAAAACAATGCATGGAACCAATACTTAAGTGGAACATTTCCCTCGGTTCAAAAAATCCCACAATACCCACAACAAAAGGAGAAAACAATGCAATGTAGTAAAAATGGATATGCGGGGAACCAAGGAAAAATGGAACCATTCCACGAGTTCCAAATATTTCCAAAAATTCACACAAGGGAACTCAATGAGTTTTGTATAAAAATTTGAGAATCAACAAGTAACTCTTCTCGCACTCCGACCTCCCGAGGTCGTGCCGAGACAGCCGGTGTGGGTAGAATGTGCAGCAAACTAGTTAGGCAATCTAATGTCTTCGACACGCACTAATGGTATTTCATGCGAATCTAAGGCAAAGAAGGCCCTTCTAACTTGGATCGGTGTGATAGATCGATCACGAGGATGACTGTCAAGGCTCCAATCAATATCGAGCTCGCGTGATTCGATCTATGGGTCAGGGATACGTGGAAAATGACCCGGATGGTTTCGTATTTCTCCCGATAGGGTCATATGGTGATATAGTCAACTCTATGGACGATTCTCCGCCTAGTCCAAAATTCTCTAGCTTCGTTGTTATCGTGTGTCTAGTAGGGATAATCATGAATGATGAGAGGTGGAATCGAGTAGACCGAAATACTAATTTACGTAGGCCGTTGTCTATGTCTAATTCTCTTATGGATTCGTTAGGTCAGTGGATTCTGTGGATCACAACCATAGACTCTTGGTTGTTGCGGTCCCGTTATGGTCATACGAGAGATCAAGTTCTATCCCTAGTATCCAAAGAGTCATAAGCTTTTTCAGCTTCTATGTTTAGAACCAACAGCTTGTGCGATCTTCTCGTAGAATACCTTACAGTGTGTTCTCGCAACTTGATTCTTAAGTTCGGTATCTATATCTACTAGGGTGTCTCCAAATCTTCAGGCATGGAACTAAAGGATCACACCCGAATGTTTGTTCTCTTTCGAGCCCTTCTACACCATGTGGGTATTTTCTAGGGTAATCAGAGTTTGGCTGATTTGACCAAAACAGATGTGCTTGGTCGTCTTCGATGTTTAACCCTCTCAACCGTGCCCCGATCTGCATGGAAGTCCGTTGTTGTTGGAAGACTTGTATCCTAAGGTTTTGGTCAATGCGCTTATTACTACTACGGTATTGGGTCAGGGCACAATTGGCTCGAAAATGTATTCCCGGCTCCTAGGTCCCGTAATTGTCATGCAAAAGCAAAGAATGAAACAAACTAAAATAAAGTAAAATCTAAGTACACTTCTAGCATATATAATTTCTTTTTGTATTTTCTGGCAATTTATAAGAAAGCAACTATTTAAAAATATTTAGAATTGACAACTAAACTAACAACGTAAAACAAACAAAATAGCCGAGTGTAGCTATTTGTCTGTGCGATTTCGTATATCTATTCTAAACAACGAAATAACTAATCTATCTGCAAGATTCTCGATCCTACCTCAGAAGTGAGGAATGAATCATAGTTTCTCAGAAACTATCAATCCCCACAACCTCCCCGCAATATCGAGAATGGAAATAACTGAAATAAAGTGATTAACTACTTTATTTGATAAGTTCTAACTAAAACTTTGAAAGATGGAACCTGGATTTCGCAGAACAGTGGCGAATCCGACGGTGTGTGTGTTCTTGTCCCCTCGATGATCTCTTCGCTCTTTGTGCTCACGTGAATCCGTAAAAGCGTGGAATGCTTGCATCAACAGAATAGATATTTGGATCAATGGACACCTTCGAATGCGCATGCATAGAATGCGGATAGGAGAGGGATAGCGCAAGAGTACAGAGCTTGGCCTATGCAATTCCTAGCGGGGTCTACTGCGAATCATGCAACAAAAGCGTCCAGAACCTGAAACTAGTCTGTATGAAGAGCAAAACCTGCAACTTTAATGGCTGCCTAGACTATTCTACTCCAAAACAATAATACTGTTTGCACAAGTTGGATCTGTGGCTTACCAACAGCGACACAAAGCTAAAACAAACCTGCAACAAACTATACTACCAATCCTAAGCAAACTAAAGGGACACAAAGATCAAAAACATGAAAGTTGGAGTGAAAATGGTGGCCCGAATAATGTTTACACTTGCACAAGTTGGATATGTGGCTTACCAGCTGCAACACAATACTAACCAAAGCACTCAATGAGAAAACTAAGAATCCTAAGCAAAGGAAAACTAAAACTGCTGTAACAAGAAATTCAAAAGCAAACTTTGGAGCAAAATTCAGAGGCCATTTGCATGTGCACAAACCATGCATTTATAGGAATCCAAACATCCAAAAATCAAATCCAAACTGAACTCCTAAACATTAAACAAAAGAAAAACACTATTCCAGGGGACCAAAAACATTAATGCATGCTCAAGTCGGCAAGAAAAGCTGGTGAGTCGTGATATTTCACGCGGTCACGCTCAAAAGAGCGCTTCGAAAACGCGCGGTACACAGACCGCCGCCCGCTGTGGCGGCGCAGGACCGCCGCCTGTTCAGGCGGCGGTTTCACATCAAGACCAAAAAGCCAAGAAAAGAGGGAAAATAGGGAAAACAAAGCACGCGGGGGCTAAGCGGGGCATGCGGGATGTTAACGCATATCTCAAAGCTTTTCTCGATCCCGAACACTTGCTAAGAGACTCAGATCATCATCATGGGGCACTTATTACACCGCTCCGCAAAGACAAGACCTTACAATTTTGGGTACGTACATATTGCCCTCTGAGAAGCGTTTTTAGCCATGAAGAGGCATAAACGGTGGGTCCGAGTATGGCCGTCCCGAAATGGGAAGTTAGAAGTTATACCTTACACGCCCGTGTGTCGAAATGACGCCATCCAAAATTCCCGCTACCTGCGAAATGAAAAGAGAACTCAAGTGCAGATAGATACAATAATTTGGAAAATAAACGCTAAAATAATAGGGAAGAGGACGTACCATTAGTGCGAGGATAGAAACTTACCTCCGTCAACGCTCCGAACTCGTGAAAAGCCATTTAAAACGAAATCGGGGGCGTATATATATGAAAGTGGGCCCATTTTCCTATTCATTCACGCGCGAGTCGATTTGGTTGATTTCGAGCTGGGGACCCACGGTGACGGTTTCTCACGCGAGTAGAGTCAAAACGTCCACAGTGAGATAGAGATCATGCCTCCACGTGCGAACGCCACCCCGCGAGATCACAGGTTGGTTTTCTTCAATTTTGTGTTTTTCCCCCTTCTGATTTGAAATGTTAAATTCTTTGCAATGGGGGGGTTATTTTCGAAAATGTTTGGTTTAAAGGGTCCATCTAGGGGGGGCGCCTACTGGGTAGGCCCCATTTTTGATTAAAATAGTCATTTTTGCATTTTTTGGGCTTTTTAAGCCCAAAACCCGCGGGGTTTCGGACATGCGACCGCCCCTGGACAGGCGGCATTACACGACCGCCGCCCTGTACAGGGCGGCGGTCATGAGACCGCCGCCTTTAAGGCGGCGGTTACAAAACCGCCCCGCTCGCTAGCGGCGGTTCAATGTAATGCAAAAGAACCTATTTTGAAAGCTTGTACTTGTATTTTTAGCATTTGTACGTGTTTTTATGCTTCTCTTGATATTGTTTAGATACTAACTTACTCTTCTTTGTGTGTTTTTGGGTGTATGCAGGCAAAAGAGGAGTACATTAGATGGAGCCGGGAGAGAGAGTGCGACTGGCTGCCCGGGGTATTGGATGCCCTCTCAGCAGATGAGGAGGACACATTGCAGAGGGCCGGCATATATTGCGTATATCGCGTGTGCCCCACGTTGCCCATCCAAATACATTCTTTGTGACCTATTTTCATATTGGGATGCAGATCGAACACCTTCCGACCGCCAGGGTCCGTGGTGAGTGGACCATCACTTTGGAGGATGTTTACCGCATCTCCGGGGTCCCGATCATCGGGAGGAGACTTAAACTGAGACAATGGTTCCAGGGCACGATAGCTCAAAGGGTGGTTATATGGGGGATGCAGCCATTTCTACGGGGCCGAAGAAGGGAGTGCGAGTCAGATCCATTCCTTCTTTGCCCATCCCTATCTTTCGACAGTCTATTATGGGGATCCTTGCCTCGAGACTCATCGGGGACAAGGGAGGGGACACCTTATTATACTGTTGGGGCCCCATCATCGCACGTATAGAGGGACATGGCCGGAAATACGCCCGGGCGCGGACATTTTGGGGACCACCTACCATGACTTATACAGGTGGTCCGATCATGCAGGACAGCCCTCGAGCCACCCCACTCTAGTCATGAGTCAGTGTATGAGCGCTTCATTCCGTATGGCAGAGGCGTGAGGTGGCAGATCCCGGCGGTGAGGGCAGCCCGATGGTCGATATGTCGCGTGCTCGTCGAGCACCTCACCAGCCAGTAGCCACCCTTACCACGACAGACATGGAGGCTACACCGTACCAGCTTATGGCCGGTATATGGGGAGAGGAGACCACGACATTGGTCTCCTGCTCCATCACAGGGCAGCTTATCGATCGTGTGGGACGGGTAGAGGTACATCCCTTCAGCAGGGTTCCTCAGCAGTTTGGCCTCCCATACGCGGCTATGCTTCCTCCAATAGCACCTGTTTATAGATCACTCCGAGAGGCTAGAGGGGGGCCTAGAGGCCGGGTCGACAGCTGGTTACCCCCGGCATTCCTATTACAGCCAGGGGGATAGTTCGGGCCAGAGGGAGAGCCGAGCGCCTCGTGCACCATTACTTCAGATTGCTGCAGGTCCTGCTCATAGCAGTGATGACCCCATAGATATTGACTCCGATTCTGAGGAGCACACAGAGGGAGGGTCAGAGGAGCAGACGGACGAGAGCGATCCTGAGTGGCATGATACTCAGGACATTCTGCGGGCAGAGAGGGAGGAGCAGAGTGCAGAGAGAGAGACCGTGGCTTCTGAGGAGCCACTCTCCCGAGGCCATGGTGGAGATGATGAGTCCGTTGCGGGGCGCCATGTTGCCCCAACTACAGGAGCAGCCCCTCGCCCAGCCAGCGCATCGCAGCAGCCAGCCGGCCCGCGACCCATCTGAGGCCCGTGATCCGAGTAAGTTATCCTCTCCTCCTTTCAATGCTTGTTTGTTTTAGGATTTGTTTTTGAATGTTAACTCTCCTTATATTTGTATTGTGTACACTTTAACCTCTTGCCTAGTTCCTAATTCGTTTTTCTTTCTTTGCTTTTGCAGAGATCTGATGAGTGGCGGATCTAATCCGTAGGGTTTGCGCGATTCTCTCGATGATCCCTATGGATAAGACCCGCATGGGAGTTATCTCAGTGGATGCCGGGAGCCCTCAAGCAGCCGGCAGCACACCGACGCCTTCGCCCCCCGCTTGGCATGTGGCCAAGATGGTGTCAACTCTCCGTACAGAGTCGGCAGTGCTATAGACAGCCGAGCGCCTTATGAGGAGCCGCTCTCATGGCGAGACTACGATCGCCCCTGGGACCCCGAGCCCTCCGTCCATTCAGAGCGCCAACAGCCGTGGCCGAGTCCTGGCGAGGGCGCGCACCTTCAGCCGGGATCGCAGGGGCCGAGAGGCCACTTGGCTTTCTCGTATTTGTATTTAGATTCTTTTGTGTATTACGGCTCTTTGAGCGTTTTGACCATGCCTAGTGCATGATGGCATCAGATATAAACTTTGATTATTTATATATATGCGTCGGTTTTGGATCAAAACTTGTCATTTGTATTCTACTTTCTTTATTTCCAACTGCTTCGTGTATACTATGATGTATGTATTATATGCTTTCTAGAATGTATGCAATGGAAAACAAATGATGCAAATGTTTGCTTTCTTTTTGTGTTTCATGATGCTGATACATGATTTTGTAGATATATTGTGATCTTAAATCTTAGTTTCTGTGAGCAATTTGGATACCTCATGATTTGTTTTGGCAAAGTGATGAAAATAATCAGTATGATGAATAGATTAACTTGCCCCACTCCTAACTCCACGCAACTAGTAAGATGCGAGGGCTCATCACCAAGAGCCAAGAAGGGCGCAAGTTATGGAATATGGTGAAGTGATAGTGGTGAAAGACAGACGAAGCTTTGGTGGAACCAAATGAAAACTACAAGCTTTATTCTACCTGAATGACTTCATAGTTTTGGATGCAACTTGCTTTGCGGTTTATCCAGACTTAGACCCGTAGATGGCCACATAGTAGACAAAATCTGGGTTTTTAGGATTTTTAACTCTCTTGGAATTTTTGAACATCTGATTCATTCGTTATTGACTCAAAGTTTGAATTGATTGTTTATGACCTTTTAACATTTACTTTGTTTAGAGGACCCCCTACACTTTGCCCCATGCTACCTGTAAGAAACATGGGTTTATCACCGTGGGCAAGGCATAGGTGAGTAAGGGCATTTCCATCCTTTCCCAACCCTACGTCACTAGTAAGAGACGCAAGCTTATCACCGAAGGTCAGGTGGGCAAGGAAATGTGTAAAAATAAAATTTTCTGTTTAATCACTTCTTGACTTGTCTATTTGAGTAAAATGTCAAGATATGCTTTTTTTTTTTTTTTTCCAAAGAGATGTGTATATGGGATAGATGTGACACCATGAAGCTTCTGTAATGCACTATAGGCAAGACACCTATCCTAAGAAGAAATCAAAGCAAGAACGAACTTGCAGATCTTGGTATGGTTACCGTTAGGACTTCGTCATGTCTGATTTTGTTTGATAAAAGATTCTGAGTTGATTGATGATATCGAAGACGGAGAAGTATGATTAAAGAACTTTATGCCAGAAACATCACGAGTTTGAAATAAGTTGCTTTGAGAATAGATTCCCTGATCACAATTTGTGTAAGAACAAGTGGACAAAATGATCCTAATTTGTATGAAAATGCAATGTAGATAGTTATATAGGTAGCGTTAGCTACTTACGCGTAGAAACGCTTGAGGTGGAGAGAATTGACTGTTTCGCCAAACTCCTCACCTTCTAGCGTGCATAAGAGGTATGCACCATTTCCGTAGTCCTTTCATGACTTGCATGAGACGGGCCCAACCATTTGGGCCGAATTTCCTTCCTTCGCCGGTCTTCTTGTCGATCCGGCTGTCTAACCTTAGAACTAGGTCACCTTCGTATATGTCACGCTCATAGACCTTCTTGTTATACCGCGGCACATCCGGCGGCATAGACTCTATGTCGTTGTTCAAAGATCTAACCTAGTTTCATCTAGGCTTTCTAGTTGGGAAAGACGTGCTTCTTTCAGTAAGCGCCTCATCCGTAATCCTCAGAGCGAAATGCGGAGACTGGGATTTCAACTTCGAGTGGGAGAACCGCTTCGACCCAAATACCAATGAGAAAGGAGTTGCTCTCCCGCTGTTTCTTATCGAGGTTCGGTGGGCCCACAAGGCCGGATATAACTTTAAATGCCAATCCCATTTGTTTTCTTTTACCGCTTTAAGGAGAATGGCTTTCAACGCTTTTTGTTGCTTTCACTCCCATCGGCTTGGGGATAATATAAGGAAGCCGTATGATGGCTTATTTTGAACTTATCATATAGCTCACGAACTTCTTCGCTTTTGAAAGAAGTTCCATTATCTCGAGATAATGATTTGGGATACCGTACTTGCAAATGATTTGGTTCAAAATGAACTTAGCGATTACTTTAACTGTGTATTACTTGTAAGAGGCATAGCCTCTACCCATTTAGTGAAATATTCAAAGGGTCGTGATTATAAAATTGTGGCCGCCTGTGGACGAGGGAGAGAATTTCCTATCAAGTCCAGTGCCCCATGTAGAAAAGGGCCACGAGTAGCGATCGGTCAGCAAAGCTTGTGCCGGCATGTGGATCTCATGAGAGAACTCCCCGACATTTATGACACCTCGCGCACAAACTCTATTGTGTCATGTTCTAGAGTGGGCCGAAATAGCCCATTCGATGTATTTTTCGAGCAAAGGGCATGGCCACCGAAGTGGCCTCCACATATACCGCTATGGGATTCATGGAGAATCCTCTTGGACTCTTCTGTGTCAACACACCTTAAGAGCATTCCATCGAATGCTTTCCGATAGAGCACCTGCTCTATAATGACGTATTTAGCTACGATAATGCGTAACCGCCTTCTTTGTTGAGGTGTAGCTCCTTCTGGGTACCTGTGGTCCATGATATAACTAATGATATCAGCGTACCAAGGGCACTCAGATATAGCAGGTCGGGTTTCGACGTAGTATACGCATTCATCTGGAAAGTCTAAGTCTACTAAGTCGCCTCCGTCTAGCGGGTTATCAGCTAACCAATCTGCGATGATTTGCCCTTTAACTGACTTTTGGTTTACAAAAGTTAATTCAACTCTCCCATTAAGGTTATAAAACGTCCAAATTTTTTTGACAAGGACCTCAGTGTGAGAAAAGTCCGTAAATGGTCCGTCTTTACTATGACCCTTGTCTCTTGATTTAGCATGTAGTGTCTTAGGCGCTAGTAGCAAAGACTATGGCAAGACATTCTCGCTCCGCTTGTGTATAGCGCGCTTCAGTAGTCGAGCAATGTTCGCAATGAAATAAATCGCACGCTCTCTTTTGTCATCGTCTTCTTGGGCTAGCATGCAAGCTAACGAAACATCGGTAGCCCGTGAGTACAAAATTAAAGGGCGATCTAGCTTTGGTGGCATTAGCGTAGGTGGTGATAGCAGAAACGCTGATCGCATCAAAAGCTTCATCTGCAATCTTCACCCAATCAATGCTATAGTCCTTCTTGAGTAAATTGTTGATTGGATGAACGGCGAAGCTTAGATCCGGGATAAATCTCCGGATTGCACCCAACTTTCCGAGAAATGATCTGATTCCAGATTCATTCGAGGGTGGGACCATTTCGAGGACAGCCCAAATTTTGGCTGGATCAACATCGATCCCTCGTGACGATATGATGTAACCTAGGAGCTTTCCTCCTGTTACACCGAAGACGCATTTCTCTGGGTTTAGGGTAACTCCATATTCTATTAGGCGTGAAAGGATGATGCGGAGTACTTCAGGATGGTCACAACGCTTCTTGGCCTTAGCCAACAAGTCATCTACGTAGGATTCCACGATTTTATGGATTAAATCGTGAAATATGTATGTCATGGCCCGCCGGTATGTAAAGACCGCGTTTTTGAGACCGAATGGCATAACAGCATAGCAATAGGTTCCCCAAGGAGTTATAAACGTGGTTTTAGCTTGATCTTGCTCGGATATTTTGATTTGATTGTATCCCGAGAATCCATCCATGAGAGACAAGAGTTCAAAACCTGCTGTTGCATCAACAATAACGTCTATGGATGGTAATGGGAAGTCGTCCTTAGGGCAAGCTTTGTTGATATCTCGAAAATCTATGCAGATGCGTATCTTTCCATTCTTCTTGAGAACGGGAACGATGTTGGATACCCATTGGGAGTAGTCAACTGGCTTGATGAATCCTACCCAAGGAGTTTTATTACCTCCTCTTTTTACCATGAGGGCTACTTTGGGCTTCATGGGTCTTGATTTTTGTTTAATTGGCTTTGCATCTGATCTAGTGACGAGGTTGTGTACCGCAATGTGGGGTGCGACTCCTGTCATCTCTTTGTAATTAAATGCAAATGCCTTTTGATGTTCTTTGAGAACCTGAGTATGTATTTCCACTTCCTCTGGGGTTAACGAAGAACCTAACTTTAAAATTCTTGGTTCATCTTCCGTTCCGATATTGACATCGATTGTTTCTTCAATTAAAGAGGCATTACCCTCTTCGAACTCAGGTGGTGCCGGAGGTAGATCTATATCATCCCCGTTTTCCACCGCGTATATATTAGGTTCTTTTTGTGAGGGAAGATTCATTACAGGATTTCCAAGTAGAAGATGAATGCGGATCGTAGATAAATCTAGCGTGTGATAGAGAGATGTAGTGCCGCAAAGGCATTTAAGTAATCCAAAGTAGCCGCATCATTTCCAACATGGTCTAGGATGGTAGATTTACTTCCGCTTTGAAAGAGGATCCATCATTGTTTTTATTAATGGTTCGTTACAAATGGATACCGTGAAATGAGTATCTTCTAGCTCATTGTTTGGAGTAAAACGTGATGCTGAGGTTGCTATTGAATCGGCGAGAAGATTTTTTTCTCGCGGATTGCTTCAATGGATATGAAGTCAACACCTTGCTTAAATCTAATACAAAGTTTTTTTGTAAAGTCAGTAAGTGTTCGGCTTTAGTTTCATATACCTCTCAAACTTGGTTTGCCACTAATTATGAGTCTCCTAAAACTCTGATATTATCAATACCAATTCTTTTGGCTAAGGTAAGGCCAAGGAGGAGGGCTTCGTATTCAGCGCCGTTGTTTGTGCATTCAAAGTTTAATTTAAAAGAGAATGGGAGGACCTTCTCTTCGGGCGAGGTAAGAATTATACCTGCCCCCGCTCCATAACGGCATTTAGCTCCATCGAAATGGAGAGTCCAATACTTAGCCGGGAGTATGGATGTAGGTGTATCTGCTGTGTTTGCACACTCTACTTCTACCATACAGAGATCTTCTGCTGGCAAGGAACCAACACCTAGGGAAAATCCGATACCTACTGAATCGAATGGTAAGAACATTGGTGAATCTTGTTCTATCAACTCAACGATCTTCGCAGTAGTCCCTAATGATACTATTTCTTTAGTTTTACCTTTAGGGGTTGGAATTGTTTTGGCTATGTTGGTAGTTTCAAGATCCGTCGTAGGTATCAACTTTTCCTCTGGCTTTGGGTCAGAGGGTTTGTTAAGTTGGTTTGTTGGAAGTTCGAATTCTGAGTGTATACCTGGTCTTTTCTTTAAATCAGCTAGGTGTACGTCAAACGGCTTTGGATCACCTTTGGCTACAAATACCTTTCCTAAATGCAGAATCTTACTTCTTGAAATAGCGTGGAAGGGATTGCCTTCATTCGATGTATCCATGGTCGGCCGAGGATCATATTATAGTTAGTTTCCCGATCTATAATATAAAACTCAGTCAGGATTGTTTTAGGTCCTAAGGTGACCGGTAGTATTATAGTTCCTATCGATGTGGCTTTAAGGCTATCGTAGCCTCTCAAGGTATTTCGTGTAGTAGAACAGTTTGTTTCTCCATATCCCAATTTTTGGAGAAAAGAGAAAGGGACTATGTTAACTGCAGCTCCATCATCAACCATCGCCCGCTTTACATAATTATTATAAACTCCGCACTGCAAGTGTAAGGCCGATCGCCTCGGCGTGCGATTTCAAAGATTCGTAGGCATTTTACTTATTTCGAATATGAATTCAATCCCTATCCGCCCGTCCCTGGGATAAACATCAAAGTCTATATGATTTACTTGCGCTTCTGGTGGTGGAGTGATACTAACTAAATGACCCAAACCTAACGCCTCTAAAAGAGCAGCCCTGTGAGCAGGGGAATTCTTTAGTAAATCAAGGAATGAAATATGCGAGAAGGTTTTTGTTAGATCATTAATTAGATCGTAAGCACCCATAGGTTTTGCTACGGTTTGCTGGATGTTATCTCGCTTCCTACAGTGGCTTGACTTGGTTGAGAGAAATACTCTCGTGTTCTCGTAATTGCTTCAACGGGTAATTCGGAGTCTAACTCTACTAATCCAACTACCTTAGGTCGTGGTTGACTTCCTAGTTGTGGCGCGACTAACGGATTTAGCGAGGTCGAGGCCTCGTGATCGTTGTTTCCTGTTATTGCACCTTTGTTTGTTCCAGTTGGTTTCAACCTATCGCTATCATGATTTGGGAGTGGATCATTAAAGATCTTGAGAGGGGCATTCTGAGGGGAAACTGCCCCTGCGAAGGTATTTGCCGTTGGTGACGTAGGATCTGCTAAGAACATATCCATAAAAAATTGTTTTTGTTCATTTGGCAAGCGTTGCATGAATTTGTTGTAATCACGACACGTTCTAGTGTCATGACCCCGAATTTTATGGAAACCACAATAAGAATTGGGGTTGTAATTCCCGTTTTGTTGGTTTGGTGTGTATTGTGGCCTAAAATTCCGATCAAACTGTTGCCTATTAGGACTAAAGTTTTGTTGTTTCTGGTTTTGACTTTGGTTTTGATAACCAAAGGAGTTTTGGCTTGGTCCTTGTATGGGATTTCACCGTTGTTGTTGTTGTGGATTATTAAAATCCACCGTATTGATCGTCGGGTAAAATTGTTGTTTCTTTGGTTGTTTGTTTGTGACGGGTATTAACGACATTTACCCTCTTGGGCTGGTCACTACCCCATCCGTTGTTACCCCACGATTTTTGTTAAGGATTTTGGGTCCTTGATTGACGCTTGTGGTGGTCAGTAGTATTTTGAGTAGAGGTGATTAACCTCCCGCTTGCTCCATACGCCTTACGGCCACTATCTATCGCTGCTTGATCAATTCGCAGAGCGCTCTCAAGTACCTCGTCATAAGTCCTTAGTGGGAACTTCTGGACTTCTTCCTTCACTTCTCTGCTAAGAGAATGAAGGAATAAATCGCATAGCTCCATCTGATCCATGTTTGGAGCGCTTGCCGAGGAATAAAGGACTGTGCGCCACCTTTGGATGAAATGGGCGACAGACTCGTTATGTTCTTGCTTGATGTGCAAGAACTCCCCGATTCCCCGCCCCAAATAGTTTGTTCATGTCGAAGGCTTTGATGAACTCAGACACGAGTTGTTTGAATGAATGTATGGAAGCTTCGGGTATTCTGTAATACCAATCGAGGGCAATGCCTTCCAGCGTTTTGGGGAATATTTTAGCAACAACCCCATCCCATGGGAGTAATTCACGAATGGCTGTAGCGTAAGCTTTGATATGCGCATTCGGATCTCCTTCTCCTTTGTATTTGGGCAAATCGAAGAGGCCTCGAAGCATAACGCTTCGTATGGCGAAATCTAAGGGCTCCTTTAAATATTCTGAATAAGTCCCTATCGCATACGTCTCAACCATTGATGGTGCCTGTTGAGGAGGCGGTGGCGGAACGGGTTGTTGATATGGCGTAATGTACGCATAAGCAGGGGGCATAAGGCAATCCTCGTATTTGAGTAAACACGCCGGGGATGAGTACATATCCCCTCAGGTGATTTGGAGTACATGTTTAAGTACGAAGGTGTACTATCCAGAATGGATTGCTCAGATCGACCAGGAGGAACAAAGTAAGCAGCGATAAGGGGTCTAGTTGGCACTTGTTGTGAATATTGAGGAGTCATACCTAACGTGCCTACTCCCGTGAGGAGATCTACTTGGCTAGGATGGTGCGAGGATCGAACTCCCGCTTGTATGATTCTCGAGGATTTTGACTTGCTTGGGCAAGTTCTAACCTCTAACCTTTCTATTAAGTTGAAATGACTTCATTTGGTGAAGTCACGATATCGTGCCTCGAGTGGCGTTTGTTGTGTAACATGGCTTTGTGGATGTGATGATATCCTGCTATGAACTGATCACTATCCCGCCAAGTTTCTCCAGAATATTTTCCATACGTGATGGCATATTTTTCTTGAGGAGAGAACTCGGGTTGTAGACTTGTAAACCTCCTATAGGTGGGTACATGCCTCGAGAGCGTTGTTCACTCCTAGATAACGTATCATTACTCCATCATCTAGACCAAGTATGGATCTGATTGTCTACTAATAGGGGTCCGAGTAATACCCGAGGAGATGAAGCAGACTCTCCGCTAATGTCATATTGTTCGAGCTCAAGGCTCTGCTTGTGTTTGAGCAAGTTGCTCCAACCCTCTCGCTTGGAAGGACGAGTTATATCTAGTCCTTGGTGTTTGTGTTGACAATCGATTAGTTGAATAGTTGTCGCCCCACATTGAGAGTGAGGGTGATGACCGCCTATTCTCATGTGGGCGTAGTATGCCTCAAGACCCAAGAGGGGTCTCGCCAGATGCATCGAATCCCGACATATTCTGGGGTATATGAATACCCGCAAAATAATGGGAAGGAGCGAAGGTGATTTGAGAAGATGAAACTTCTCAAAGAGAAGGTGAAAGAAATGTTTGTTTCACGTCGGGTTCACCAATTTTGTACGTCGGAAAAGTGACAAAGTAGCTTGAGAATCAACAAGTAACTCTTCCACGTGCACTCCGACCTCCCGAGGTCGTGCCGAGACAAATGGGGGGTAGAATGTGCAGAAAAACTAGTTAGGGAGTCTAATGTCTTCGACACGCACTAATGGTATTTGCGAATCTAAGGCAAAGAAGGCCCTTCTAACTTGATCGGTGTGATAGATCGATCAGCGAGGATGACGCTCAAGGCTCCAATCAATATCGAGCTCGGCGTGATTCGATCTATGGGTCAGGGGATGCGTGGAAAATGACCCGGATGGTTTCGTGTATTTCTCCCCGATAGGGTCATATGGTGAATATAGTCAACTCTATGGACGATTCTCTCGCCTAGTCCAAAATTCTCTAGCTTCGTTAGTCACTGTGTCTAGTAGGGATAATCATGTTGAATGATGATAGGTGGAATCGAGTAGACCGAAATACTAATTTACGTAGGCCGCTGTCTATGTCTAATTCTCTTATGGATTCGTTAGGGGTCAGGATTTGTGGATCACAACCATAGACTCTTGTTGTTGCGGTCCCGTTATGGTCATACGCAGATCAAGTTCTAATCCCTAGTATCCAAAATCGTAAGCTTTTTCAGCTTCTATGTTTAGAACCAACAATTGTGCGATCTTCTCGTAATACCTTACAGTGTTCTCGCAACTTGATTCTTAAGTGGTATCTATATCTACTAGGGTGTCCAAAGATCCGGGTCATGGAACTAAAGGATCACACCCGAATGTTTGTTCTCTTTCGAGCCCTTCTACAAACATGTGGGTATTTTCTAGGGTAATCAGAGTTTGGCTGATTTGACCAAAACAGATGTGCTTGGTCGTCTTCGATGTTTAACCCTCTCAACCGTGCCCCGATCTATTGGAAGTCTCGTTGTTGCTTTGGAAGACTTGATCCTAAGGTTTTGGTCAATGTCAAGCTTATTGCTACTACGGTATTGGGTCGCACAATTGGCTCAAAATGTATTCCCGGCTCCCTAGGTCCCGTAATTGTCATGCAAAAGCAAGAATGAAACAAACTAAAATAAAGTAAAATCTAAGTACACTTCTAGCATATATAATTTCTTTTTGTATTTTCTCGCAATTTATAAGAAAGCAAACTATTTAAAAATATTTAGAATCGACAACTAAACTAACAACGTAAAACAAACAAAATAGCCGAGTGTAGCTATTTGTCTGCAGTGATTTCGTATATCTATTCTAAACAACGAAATAACTAATCTATTCGCAAGATTCTCGATCCTACCTCGTAAGTGAGGAATGAATCATAGTTTCTCAAAACTATCAATCCCCACAACCTCCCCGCAATATCGAGAATGGAAATAACTCAAATAAAGTGATTAACTACTTTATTTGATAAGTTCTAACTAAAACTTTGAAAGATGGAACCTGGATTTCGCAGCAATAAAGTGGCGAATCCGACGGTGTGTGTGTTCTTGTCCCCTCAAGATGATCTCTTCGCTCTTTGTGCTCACGTGAATCCGTAAAAGCGTGGAATGCTTGCATCAACAGAATAGATATTTGGATCAATGGACACCCTTCGTAATGCGCATGCATAATAGAATGCGGATAGGAGAGGGATAGCGCAAGAGTACAGAGCTTGGCCTATGCAATTCCTAGCGGGGTCTCACCGCGAATCATGCAACAAAAGCGCCCGTAACTCCGAAACTAGTCTCGTATGAAGAGCAAAACCTGCAACTTTAATGGCTGCCTAGACTATTCTACTCCAAAACAATAATACTGCTTTGCACAAGTTGGATCTGTGGCTTACCAACAAGAACACAAAGCTAAAACAAACCTCGCAACAAACTATACTACCAATCCTAAGCAAACTAAAGGGACACAAAGACTGAAAACATGAAAGTTGGAGTGAAAATGGTGGCCCAATAATGTTTGCACTTGCACAAGTTGGATATGTGGCTTACCAAATGCGCAACACAATACTAACCAAAGCACTCAATGAGAAAACTAAGAATCCTAAGCAAAGGAAAACTAAAACTCACAGTAATAAGAAATTCAAAAGCAAACTTTGGAGCAAAATTCGAGGCCATTTGCATGTGCACAAACCATGCATTTATAGGAATCCAAACATCCAAAATCAAATCCAAACCGAACTCCTAAACATTAAACAAAAGAAAAACACTATTCCAGGGGACCAAAAACATTAATGCATGCTCAAGTCGGCAAGAAAAGCCGGTGAGTCGTGATATTTCACGCGGTCGCGCCAAAGAGAGCGCCTCGAAAACGCACATAGGACCGCCGCCTTCACAGACCGCCGCTCTTCGGCGGCGGTTCACATCAAGACCAAAAAGCCAAGAAAAGAGGGAAAAATAGGGAAAACAAAGCACGTGGGGCTAAGCGGGGCATGCGGGATGTTAACGCATATCTCAAAGCTTTTCTCGATCCCGAACACCTCATAAGAGACTCAGTATCATCATTGGGGCACTTATTACACTGCTCCGTAGTACTTACAATTTTGGGTACGTGCAAAGAACCACCCTAGGTGATCCTATAAGTAATCCCCTCAAAATCACATTCCTATCCTCGGATTTAAACTTCAACTCCATCGTCTCGAAAGTTAATCCAAACTCACCAAGGGAGTGAAGCCACCGCAGCCTCAAAGACTATGTTGGTCTCTCTCATACCAACGATGTGGATATCATCGGTAATCATATAGTTATCGATCATGATGCTCACTTGGGAACCCAAGCCGTGTGCCCTCATAGACTCTCCATTGGCTATAACCCCGTTGAGGCCCTCAAAATCCTCTCTATCTATAATCCTCACCTCTCAACCAATGAGGCATCAATACAGTTGTGGGTTGCCCCACTCTCAATGAGTATCCCAACTTGTTGACCCTGCATAACTCCTCTGATCCTAAATGCCTTGTACATTAGAGTACTAGACAATGTGGCTATAATATCTCCGAGGAAAAGTCTCCTCCTCCCGCCCGCATCAACACTATCCAACGCAACAGCATCTCCATCATCCATCTCATGAGTCTTTATCTCCTCACCTATTTCACCCTTGCTCTCCTCATAAGTCATCATGGTGTGCTCTGTGTCTGCAGAAAACAACCTGTCGGAATAGGAGTCA
Source organism: Taxus wallichiana var. yunnanensis (assembly GCA_018340775.1). Taxonomy (NCBI): domain Eukaryota; kingdom Viridiplantae; phylum Streptophyta; class Pinopsida; order Cupressales; family Taxaceae; genus Taxus; species Taxus wallichiana. The sequence continues at coordinate 650,577,490 of CM031240.1, read as the reverse complement.
TCAAATATCCCACTTGTCTCATACCTTGTGATGTCACCATGACCCACAAGAGGTCGCGTTCCTTCATAATTCGACCGCCAACGACATGCTTCTTTCTTCACCAATCACATCTTTTTCAATCTTTCCTTATATACCATGAAATCTGATTTCTTTGTTTTCCTTGAAAATTTTCGGTTTATCCACATGAGGGATGAATGCAAATTTCCCAAAAGATGGAAGCCAATATGTCCAATGAATGATTCCAACTCCAAGTAACCCAAATGTACAAACACATTCAAGTACTTCACATCTCTTAATGAAAATAAAGAAATGAGTTACCTTATTTGTGCAAGACATATCTTTCCATGGACATAACTCATCAATTCCCTGTATGTTGGGAATACACATGGCTGCTCCCTCATCATACTTTATTCTCTTTCCCCATATTTTCATTTCACCGTAAATGCAAGAGAAAGGGAAATCAATATTAGAACTCATGCATCCATAAACTTTATCATAAAGAACTTCATACCTCTCGTTGTACCCATGGATTCTCGTATGAGAGAAGACAACACCTCGAAATAGCATAATTGGGGCTGCTCATCATACCTTTCGCAACTCATAATTTTGATATAGGATCAACATCTTCATTCTCCATTGATTTTTCAACCCATGCATCATCGGTTTCCTTAACATCATACAACCATTGCATCCCAAAAATAGTCTTACCTCTAGCAAATTCAACCACAATAAATATACCCCATACCTCATGTCCTTTCACTATCATGGGCTCCTGCATTGTTTTCCTTGCCAACATATGCTTATTAGCTAAATCAAGAGCAATGTGAATGGAGGATGTGCTTATCCCATCTAGCATACCTTGAGACGTGATTATGAAATAGTCTTCCCCAATCATCCAAGCATATAAATGTTGTCCCAAATAATAGAAACATGGCAACAACATAGGAGAACTCAACAAGCTAGGAAGATGGTAACCATTCTCATACCTTAGGATGCTAAAGTCATGAATGCACCTTGAATTCAACTCTTCTTTTTTAACAAAAAAGTGCACCTTGATTCTTTGAGCACTTTGAGGACCAAATGCCCCCACTAACCCTTCCAAGGGTTCCACCATGTAGCTGGTATAAAAATCAGTCATGGGCTCTATTAATAAAACACTTTCTCCTCTCTTTATGATCACTGTTGTTATACACAACCAACAGAGTGAAGATGATTAAAAAATATTCTCTTACCCTTTTTAGCAATCAGAAAACCAACGCTAGTACCTTGAGAGTTAATCTCCCTACTTGCACTGGAGTCCCCAATGAAGAAATCATGCTTGCCAACACTTGTAATCCCAAAAGGCACATTTGAATTCTTTCTTTGGCTTATAAAATTCAGTCACAAAGTTTTCAACATCAGAATTGTTAGTTTTGGATAACTACCACATATTACCAGGATCCCATAGCTTATAATGCCCCTGAGCCCTTGTATATGTTAAGTGAGCTAAAACTTGCCACCATATATCATCCACTAGATGCTCATATACACATAGTTGGAGCAATGGTCCAACAAACTCCATGATGAAGACTTTGTCATCTACCATACCATGCATCTCATGATGGAAGTAAATTGGAATAGGTGACAATAAATAAGACACATTAGTGTGCTCTTCATACCCTTCAAGGCCATCAATGTCCTCCGTGTGTTCAAGATAGACATATGTTGAGCTACCCCCAACATTGTTGCCCGAGTGCTTGTTGAAAGTATTTGAAAGCTGATCAAAAGTTGTTGGTTTGGAAATTACAGCAGGCTGCAATTTTACACCAGTATCCATGTGAGGCTCCTCCTCATGTGTCAGCTGCTCCATAGAGTCTTCTTTCGGTGTGTAGTCTTCCTTGCATTACTTGCCCTCATCGTTTCCTTGAACTCTTGTATGTGTTGTCTTGCTTGAGTCGCTATCAACCTAGCAGCTCTAGCTCTGCTATTCCCTTCCTCACACTTTTTAAGAGTTTCCATTACATCCTCCTTGCTTGCACCAACAAGTTTCTTCTCCGAGCTGGAATAATTTCTCTAACAAGTAAAGTTTCACTAATGCAATTATTTTGATCAATGGAAATCATACCCTTTTGTTTAGAAGCTTCTTCTACAAACGAGTTCTTTTGTGATTCGGTACCAACATATGATGACCCTATTTGGGCTTATTACCAATCTTCATCATGCAATAATATGGAAATGCATATTATCTCTAAACCCCTACTCAAATATTGGTACTTCCTCCAACAAGAATCCTCATCAATCACCTCTTATTGGATGCCGCCTCTATCACTATTCTCACCATGTTCCTTATTATCCCTAGGTCTGCTTTGATTCACATTCTGAGTGAGCTGACTCAAATAAAGGTTAGTGACTTCCTGTTGTTTCACCATGTTGGTGAACATTTCCTTCATAAAACCCCCTTTGAGATCTTTCCAAACTACCATATTTAACCAACACAGGCTGGAGGAACAACTTTGATACCACTAAAATATCCCTTATGGGATACCACTTAAAATGCACCAAATATATGAAAAATTGCAGCAAAGTAAAATACTGATTTTTACTGAAAAATGACCAGCTAGGACAACGAATGGTATTTAATTGATATCTCACAAAATACTTGCCCAAAGTGCATGAAATTTTGTGGGAAGCTTGCAATAATAATAATAAACACTAGAACAACATTTTGGAATTTTATATTGCTGCTAGAGAATTACAGAGTGCCCTAGGTGGCTGGTAAACTTCTAAAATCCATAAATCACCAAATACACGAGCATAAATTAAGGGTCTTTGGAAATACATTAATAGATACAAGAAATAATATTTCCACCTTCAGATCTAAAACGACCATCTGGAAAACCCCCAAATAAAGGCTACAAGTCGCCTTGCTTGGAATGGGGTCGGAAAATGATGGAGGCACCTTCAACGTGCTGCCACACCCAGCCCAAATGGCTGTCGTGAATCTGATCTGGAGCCCCTCTGCTATCTTCCCCAAATGCCCCCAAGACCCTCGAGATCTGCAAGTCACCTCGCTTGGAATGGGGTCGGGAGATGCTCCTTCAATGTGCTTTGCCACACCCTACCCAAATGGCTGCTGTGACTCTGATCCGGAAGCCCACTGATTATCTTCCTCAAATGCCCCGAGAACCCCCAAAATCTGTCCTCTAAACCTCAGATAAGATCTCTGTACACAGCCCAAAAAATGGCTCCAAAATGACAAACTAGGGTAGATCTCTCACTACTAAGAATGCCCTGCTAGCTAGGGACGGGTCTCTCACCACCGAAGCTAGGGTCCCTGTGGGATTTGACTCCACAAGTTATAAAAGCACAACAACAACAACTGCATGAGAAGGGGTCAATAAAATGTTTATGCAAAAGTGCTTTCCTTACTCTCCCCGCTCCTTATATATTTCTCCTCGGAAAATGAGCCCCAATAGACCCAATACACATTTCTTTCTATGGAGGGCCGATAAAATAAAGTGACTTAAGTTACTTTTCCCCTTTTAGTCACCATGGTCCAAAAGTGACCCCCAAATGCCAAACGTGAATATTAGTACCATGCGGCCCCTTCTCAAAAGCCCCCAGCATTCACAGCTCCTTGGGTCTGACCACGGCTTGGACTCGACCTGGCCCTTCGGCCTTGGGCGCAGGAAAAGGGGACATTACAGAGTTACGAAAATAGATTATTACTTCCTTGAAGGTGTGGTGGCCACATTTTAGGTGTTGTACATTACTAACATGATCCCTAACATGACACATATATGAAAATGACACCTCACACATCATGAGGCAAACAAGTTTTTATATGTGGATGTTAAGTCATGCATTGAGATAGACTAATGTACTGTACGCTGCAAGGTGCTTCGAAATTACACAAGAGTGTTGCGTGTCTATGCGCTTTGAGTAAGATGTCATGAAGGTTTTGAATTGCGCATAAAATTGGAGGATTTCACGATGTTCATATTGACATGCAAAAGTGCTCAAGGGTACAACAAAGGTTGCACGAGTGTCGCACATTGTCACGGTGATGCATCTTGGTGTTGTCAAATCATGCAAGAGTGCAAAGAGTCTCTATGGGTGTCACTGAGGTGCACCAAATGTGTGAACATGCACATAATTATGCGGTGTGCAAAAGAGATGAAAAATTCACAAGGAAATACCAAAGATCTAGGGTAAGCCAAATCGGTTGGCACGACCCAACTTTTTGAGGTATATTCGGGTGTTGAACAATGGGAGTTGTGCGGTGAAGCAAAGGAGTTAGGACCTTGCGACATGCACACATGGGTGGTAAGATGTTGAAGCCATTGGTGAAGTCAGATCATACCATGAATCAACGTCACAGTGTCACAAGTTATAGAAGGTTCTAAATCCTCCTAGATGAACTTTCCTTTTGTTATTTAGTTGACCCTAATTACATGATATTTTATTGTATCATTATTAAACTTGAACATGTGAATCCACCCAAGAAAAAAATGTGTGCATCCCTTTATGCTCCATAACCCGATTAAGCTCAAAAGGATTATAGCTTATTTAGTCTCAATAACACACCTATAATTTTTCTCCTCACACTATTATCATTTTATGCACTTAATTGTGCACATTATTCTAATACCAATTACTGATTTGTCAAACTAATTCTAATAGAACCAACTCATCAATTTATAATTTAAGAATAATCTCATTTACAAAGACTTCAAGAATTGTGATTAAAAGTGTTGCCAAAAAAGGTGAAACAACTCAATAATGAATAATAATGGAACATAAAAACCCACAAAACTATCATAAAAATAACACCTTATTTATCATGGAAAGTCCAACGTGGGGAAAACTAAGCATGGAAATGTGGCCTTATGGCTTCGATTGAGCTCAAATAAACAAGCCACGTTATGGTTATGGCTCATATATAAGCAAGTAAAAATGTAGTTCAATTTGAAAAGCCTCCTTATACCTCCTACGATGTTCTATGCTTGATGCTCTCCAACACCTTTATGTTATGAAAAGTTACAAAACGAAATAAGATTTTCTTATTTATAAATTTAACATTAATTAGAGATGGCAAGGCACCAATGACTCTTCATTTTCTTTCCCCTTAAAATCCGTGGAAAGAGAGAATTGAAAAAAATGTTTCTTTCATTTGCCTCACCTTCTGTTTTATCTGTCCCCTTGGAAATAGTATAAAAATATTACATAGAAGACTATGTACATTATGACTATAATGTGTGTATATTTACACATTTACAAATCATATCGAATCCTAGTTTTGGTCTCTTAAGATTACTTTCGTAGATAGAAGATGAATATTACTTTCCATGTGGGAGCTGAATTCTTCTTCATATTTCTCCTTCACACTAATTATCCAAATATTATCTTTGTACCATCATTCTTGAATTGTTTGTGAAGAAAAAAAGGGAGGAAAAATAGCATAACTTTTATTAATAAAGAAATATATACAAACAACTTTGTATGAGCTGCAGGGATTGATTCAATAATGGAGGAGTGAGATGTTGTATATATAGAATGTTGGAGAAGTCTAGAAGTGCCCGTGAATGTTCTGGAAAGAACTGGAGTTGAGAAGGGGAAAAATATGGAAAGAGTGTTCTAGAAAAGGCTGGAGTTGAAAGGGAGAAAAATATGGAAAAGATTTTTCTAGAATGAGACACTGGCGATGGCACTAGACAAAAAATAAACATTATTTCAACACCCCCGTAATGTTTATTTAGGTATGTTGTCACAAGATTCAAATATGGGTCCTAGAACTTGGCCTTGTTAGGTACCCATTTACAAAGTATATTATATATAAGGTTTCATATGCACTCCTGAAGAGGAACATCCACTAGATGTAACATGTCTCGAAATTTCAAAAGACTTCTTGTAGACAAAGCTTTAGTAAATATATCTACAATTTGTTCTTCAGTTCCATAGAATTTTAGCTCCACCACATTTCCATCTATTAAGTCACGAACAAAGTGATGATGCACTTCAATATGTTTAGATCTAGCATGGTAGACATGATTTTTTGCTAGCTTGATAGTGCTTTGATTGTCACAAAATATAGTAGTTGGTTGATCTTGTGGTAGATGAACTTCCTCGAGAAATGTTCTTAGCCACATAGCTTCTTGAGATGCCTTGGAAGAATCGATATATTCTGCTTCTGTAGATGAGAGTGACACTGTAGCATGCTTCTTACTGCTCCATGATATTGGACCTGAACCAAGATGAAAAACATATCCTGAAGTTGATTTTCTATCATCTATGTCTCATGCATAGTCTGAATCTGTATAGCCCACTAGAGTAGGTTCTCCTCCATGCTTATATTCAATTCCAAGTTGATATGTACCTCTGATGTACTTCAATATTCTTTTGCCTTCTTTCCAATGGTCGACATGAGGATTTTCCATGTACCTAGAAACAATGCTAACTGCATATGCAATATCTAGTCTAGTGATAGTGAGGTACAAGAGATTGCCAACAAGTTGTCTATACAATGTTCCATCTACTTCCTGTAGATTAGAGTTAGCACTTAATTTTAATCCAACTTCACATGGTGTACTAGCTAGCTTACATTCAAGCATTCTGAATTTTCTTAATATATCAAGAGCATATTTGGTTTGAGAAAGCAAGATCCTTCCTTCTTCTTGCCATACTTGCATACCCAAAAAGTAGTGCATTATCTCACTTATCTAAAGGCCTTTTTGATTAAATCAATCAATTGCATATGATCTCTTGTAATGATTAAATCATCAACATACAATACAACAATAACAATTTGACCATCATTATACTTTACATACATATCTGGATCAACTTTGCTTCTTTTGAATTCTCGCTTCTAGAAAGTACTCATTTATTTTGGAGTACCATGCCCTTGGAGCTTGTTTAAGACCATATATTGACTTTTTCAATCTACAAACTAGATGTTCTTCTCTAGGTTTAACAAACCCTGGTGGTTGTTGCATGTAAATTTCTTCCTTTAAATCACCATGTAAAAAAGCACTCTTAACATCCATCTGATAAATTTTCCATCCATATTTTGCAGCTAAGGAAACTATCGTGCGAATGGAAGTCATTTTAGGAATGGAGCAAAAGTTTCAGTATAATCAATACCTTCTTTTTGTGATAAACCCTTGGCCACTAACCTTGCTTTGTGCTTTTCCAAAGCTCCATCGGATCTGAATTTTGTCTTGTATGTCCATTTGCAGCCAACCAAATTCTTTCCTCAGGGGTAAGTGCACCAAGTTGGTGGACAAAAAGGGGTCATAAGTGGACGTCATATTGCAAAAAATAGTGAAATCTCAACTTGTAGGGATTATTAGCAATACGCGCACTCAAAATTAGAAAAATTATATAAATATGAATCGTAGCATCCGGAATCTAGTTTCTAAAATACTAATTTTTTTAAAAAATAGACAAGTTTAGCTATATTAAACACTTAAAATTATATGACTTGTTTTTGTTTTTGAAAAACCTATAAGATTGTAGTCCATTTGCCCGCGATTTGGATGACCAAATCTTGTTATTTTTTATTTTCCTTTGGTGAAAAGTTAGATGTAGTTGTCTATCTTGGGATGGATTTTATTTTGTATTTTTTCGAGCAATATATTTTTTTTTATGATTTTTTCCGTGAAAGTGGTTTGAAAAGATTTAGAAAATGGAGAACTTTTCGTTTGCCCGCCATAACTATATCAAAAAATATCGAAATCAAATATATATTTTTAACGTGTATATAATTTCTCCACTTGGGATGGTATAAGTTTTATCACATTTTGATAAGCAAAACAAAAGTTGCAATCTTAAACGTAGACATGAACATTTGCGGGAAAAAATGTCTTAAAGACCTATTGTTAGTAAAAAATTATAAAATGATATTTATCTTATTCTATTCACTTTAAAATCAATATTTCTACGAAGCTAACAGTCTCCCCTATGCGATGGCACCATTTTTGTGAAATGTTTTCAATTTTTTAGCATGGTTCAAGTCTATGGAAGAGAAAATTTGAAGTTTTTTGACCCTTTACACTTCATAATGACCTTCCATAGCTTTGGTTGGGGCAAAACAAAGATTTCCCGAGCCTTAGGGTTGGATTTGATGATACAGATAGAACCGTGATCACGGGTTTTTAAACAAGAACCGCGATCGCGCTTTATAAACCGCGAGTGCGTTTATAAAGCATCATGGTTCATAAATCATATTTATACACATCCCAATGTTCTAATTACCATGTGATTTTTACTGTTTGACTTTACCGTATAAATTACTACAAAATTCTATCATTTTCTGCACGTTTTTCTTATCACCGGAAGTAAAACATCATGGGAGACAAGAAATGAAGTCAAAAAGGAAGTCATTAAGTAAAAAACACCAAATGAATTAGAGGCAAACAAATTTCAAAATGTTGAGCGAATGCAGAATCTTCATGAATCAAGAAGAGGTTCATCTTCAACCCCTACTATTATAAGCAATGAGGAACCAAGTAATGTTTCTACTTTTCAATGTTGAAGTTGAATTAAATACTCATGATGAAGATGTTTTTATCATCAATGTTGAAGAAGAATTAAATACTCATGATGTAGAAAATGTTAAAATCAAGGAGACAATGAAAATGTGAATAAAGAAATTCAAATTGAAACTATAGACAAGTAAAATTTGACAAAACACCTTCTAGGATTTTCCATAAGAAACCTAATTATTTTATTGAAATTGATGAAAACATTTTTGAAACCAATGTGTACAAACTTTCTCGAATGGCAAAATAAGAAGAAAAACTAATCAAATTTGAGATAATCATTTTGAAATTTTAAATGATTCCCAAAGATGCCGCTTGTTGGTTAGTTTGATGAAATTGAATAAAATGAGACCTACATTAAACACCTTAGGATTGACAATATCTAATATACATGGTCAAACCTCTACAATTGTTGAAAACCTTCATGATGCATATCACATTGTTGGTGTCAAGAGACACACTAGGGATAGTAATATTGTGCGTCGTGTACTTGCTACTAGTGTTGTAAGTGAATCAATAAAAAACAACATTTGATTACGCAAACAAGTTGAATGTTGCAAGTTAATCGAAAAACTCTAATGAAAGCAATTGAAAGACGTAATATCCTTCAATCACTCAATAACACTAATTTTTGGGCATTTTCTGCTAGAGCACCGCGTAAGGACAAATATAATACTGATGCTATAAGAGAAGTTGTTATTCAATTTTGGCATGATAACACTAGAGTTTCACCTAATACAAGAGATGTTGTAAAATAGAGAGTTGGTTCTATTAATCGCGAACCACATCCAAAGCATTTCTTAGATATGACTCAAACTCAATTTTTTCGTAAGTTTGAACAAGAGCATCTAGAAATTAAAATTAGTCAATTTTTTTGAAATGTTAAAACCATTCTATGTGAAAATCAACCACGCTCGCACTTGTTGTTGTAGGCAACATGTTGAATTTTCTATGCATTATGCTAAATTTTTATGTATTCATTCTATTTTGCATTCTAAAACTATGTTATCGGAATATGGTGTTCAAGTTCCACCAATATCTTCCAGGGATTTCATTCCTATGATATTTTGTGAAAAGAAGTTAGACAATTTTTTTATAGTCAAGATTGTTTAGATGGAAGTTGTGGTACATGTGGCGGATTACCTAAATTGGAAAGTTGCATCCATGAGAAAATTAAAGGTGCAATAGGAAATAATTTAGTTGAGTTTGATAAATATAAATCACTTGTACACTAAAGATGGAAAAGATGGAAAAGAGTCTAAATGGTGTGAGCTAGTTACGTAACATATGCATGTTTTTCAATTTATGAGAAAATTTAAGGATGAAATTGTTTATGAGTATGCTAGGCATACACACGTAGCTCATGGTTGGATGAATAGTTAAGATATGCAAAGACACATTTCCTATTGATACTATTGTTTTAGTGGTCGATTTTGCAGAGAATTACACATTGCAAACCACAAATGGAGGTTCAATCACAATATTACAATTCAAGATAAGTTGTCATTTTTGTACATATAACATTTATACATTCTCCGACAAGACAGAGAATGATCAATTTTTGTAAGAGAGTACCACTTTTATATCGTTGATGATCATACTCATTCTATTGAATTTGTGCAAGGGTGTTCCAATTATTTTATGGAAACTTGTCCTGATAGGGACATCCACTTCAAACAACATTATATATGGTCGATAATTACACGTCTCGCTTTAATAATGCACAAATATTTTATCGATGAGTAGGATGCACGTTAAGATGGGTGTGCAACATATTTAGATTTTCACTTAGGCGACATGGAAAATGAGAGCATGACGGTGTAGGGGCATGTATGAAAAGAGCTTTGCAAGAGAAGAGTTGA